>JAGQAX010000017.1:38622121-39344621 GCA_019142605.1 Cephalopholis sonnerati
ATAACTGCAGCGCTCACGTGTGTCGACCAACACGCCCACCCCCCCCATCCCCCACAGATTGTCCGGCAGGCACACATGCAGGCGAGTTAGGTAAGGGAGGGTTTTAATACACACCCATCACAAACAAAACACCACAATAAAAGCCTGTGGACTTACAAAGCAGTTGAGCATGGAGCAGGACACCCTTCCTGCGAGGCTCATGTCGAGGAGAGGCAGGGCTGTGCCTGAATGACACACAGCCTACAGAGCAGCAGCACGACCAGAGCACGAGGAGCCGGCATAACCATTCTTCTCCCAGCCGGAGCCCGTCCACCCCTCGTCCGCTCCGAACCCCTGTGCCTGCCGCCCCTCTCCTCCCCCCCGCACCTTTTCCCCCTGCTCAAGAGGTGCTGTGGTCTGACACGCCGGTCCCGACTCTCATTCAGGAACCCACCCCACCCCCCCACCGCTCCCAGAGTGGGGAGTGAGAGCACGCTGGTGTTTGAACACAGCCCCTGTTGCACTGCTGAGAAGGGGAGGATAGTCCATAAAGAGGCAAACAGGAGCGACGGTCCACACGATCAGCTGAGTCACAACACAGGAGAGCACAAAAGTGATGAAATCACTGCAGATGTGGAATCTCAAATGTGGCGAACGGATGGGGGGAAACTGCTAGAAGAGAGAGCAGGAGAGAAAGGAAGACAGAGGGAACTGCCTGATGCTAAGCTCCACCCTCTGCATGCGCATCCACCTCTCTCTCTCTCTCTCTCTCTCACATTCACGTGCTCACATTTCTCCCCTTGTCTCCCTCTCATCCTTTACTCCTCCCCCACTCCCTCCTTGTTCACCCTTCACCGATATCTCCTCATTAATTCGCTTCTCCCTCAGCAACAAGGCGGCAAAGCTCAGAGGATACCGCCGGCAACCAGAAGATGCTCCGACTGCCATGCATGCACCATATGATCATCCGCAGTATTCTGTATGCTGGCAGCTGTGTGCGCACAAAACACCACCTGAGGCAATCTCACACACACAGACGGAGCATTTAGAGACACCCTATCCAGTGGTAGGACACTATCCCATCACAAAAGCCTTGCATTGGCAGCAACTGATGTAGTGCAGGAGGCAAGGACAGAGGAGGGAGGGTGTGTGTATGCGGAGATCTCCAGTGACACAGCATTCTACAGACACAAATTCTCCCTCACCTGTCTCTCAGTGTCTTTTTGGCTCTGTCCTACACAAGTGCGGTGCATCTTTGCAGTACGTAGCTGCAGCACATTCCTGCACTAATAAGAGAAGGTCACTGGATGTACATAGCGTACACATACAGTCTCCACTATACTATGGGGGGGACACGCAGCCCTTCCCCCTCTTACCCAAGCCTCCTCCCTGGCAGAGTCGTGACAGCCACTTGCCTTCAGCTGTATGACCCCACATTATGTAACATGTATAGCGTAGTACACGCAGCATAGCCTGGATGCACACCGCAGCACTATTAAAATAGGATTTATTTTACTGGGGAGGTGCTGTCATGTGATTTAGACATGGTGGAGCTTCATTTTAACAGGATGAATTTTCATATAGGGTGCGGTTATTGTAATGATTTATTGTGGTTAAGTGTAATCCATGTAAAGAAACCATTCAAACCCAGTATACGTTTCTACTTGACCCTAGAGTCCGGTATTACAGAGGGGTCTAACAATTGAAATCTAGCTCGAAGAGACAAGGAACCGGCTGCCATATATACATCTCCATTAGCCCTTCTCCATGCACACGTGCCGGCTTGGTTTGACTTTGTGCGTCAGCCCAGCGCTGCAGGGATTTCCATCCCCATACAACAGGGCTACCCGCTTGAAGGTGTGTCTTTAACCGATGACGTGCTTGTGACCCAACAAAACATTCCTCTGTTTTTCTGTCTGCCCCATTGGTGTAACCCCGTGTCTAGACTGCAAGCAAATCAGACGTGTTTTTTTAGCCTAGGCTCTCCTTTTTAGATTTGAGGGGATTTGAGATGAGCTTTCCTGCTCCCCCTATTTGTTATTGTTTACTACAGTCCTTCTGCTGTTCTCTGCCACTTACCAAGGAAAAATACGTCATAGCTGTCCCTCCATGTCACTTTTTTCCTGTGTTATTGAAAATTTGTACACAAAGTCGCTAGTTTTTAAGGTATTCTAGTTTGGAATTCCAGTATCCTGACAGCACTTTGGACCGACTTGAAAGGTGGTCCATCTCAGGCACAATTCGGCGCATTTAAACTGGTGATGGAAAGCCAAAAGCGCCAATGGAAAAGCATTGAAAGTAACCACTCAAAGCACTTTACAACAAAAACCAGCATTCACCCTTTCACACACTTTCATTCACTGCTGGCAGAGGCTGCCATGCAAGGTGCCACCTGCTCATCAGAAGCGATAACCAGACACAGATGGCACAGCCATCAGGAGCATTCGGGGTTCAGTATCTTGCCCAAGGACACCTCGACATGTAAACTGCAGGGGATCGAACCACCACTGCTCTACCTCCTGAGCCACAGCCGCCCAGTAGAGATCAAAATTAAAGTCAGTTGGAGAGTTCATAAGGGAGCTGTTATACTGGTTATACTGGTAGATGTGGGTAAACCATCTACAGGCTAACAAAGATCAAATAGAGACAAAATCACCGCTGTTATTATGAGCAGCAGGAAGCACAGTCTAGCATTACAACTGGAGGCTGCTTTAAACACACCATGTACCTTTGTATGAAATGTGCTGTTAGCTACAAAAGGGGCAGAGTGCAGGAGTAAAAGGAGTACAATTAATGATATCACTTGTGTACCTCTATAATTCTAACTACAATTACATAGTGAGATAGTGAGATAGTGAGAAGTACAAGACGTCCTCCGGTAAAAATAATCCAGTATGGATACATGTTGCACATATCACATACATCACAAGGGCGCAGTTATATAACAGCAAGACATTCAACCTCATGTCTTCAGCAGGATTTTCCACACAGGTCTACTGTAGGTCTTCAGCTATTGTAAATGAAAGCTGGCACTAGCTATATAACTGCTTCAGTTTTTGATTAGAACATTATTTGGCTGTTTGGTTTTCTTATTAGAGACAGACTCATTTTTTCCCTGAGATTGTTTGTGCAAAAAATTCTTTGTTCATCTCCTATTCTGCTTCAGTTTTAGAAATCATGGGTCCAGCTGCAAGTAGAACATGTATACAACAATCCAGTGTGAAAATCAGCTTATTCTATAACATCCATCAACATGTTGCACTCAGAATACTTACTTGTTATTAGGTTATTCTATTCTATTTAGCACATTTAAATTAATTTTTTTTAAAAATGCCCATTTCATGACAGCTAGGTGAGACAGCTGCCAAGCTGCAGACAACTGTTCAAGACCAACTAACATTTTTAATATTGTGTTTCTGCGGCTTTTTATGCACCAAACAAGGGTGGTTTTTTAGCTGCTTTTTAGGCAGGTAAAGCAGTTGCTTTTTGCAGAGACATAGATGACTTCTCCAGCCAGGATTGTGTCCCCCAGACTGTGCATTTTAAGCCAAATGTCAACCACGGTGCTAAAGTTTCAATGTTTTCACTTCATAATAATATAAAAATGTAACATATCCTTGATTTGTAGAAATGTAGAATGCCAACATTTTTCTCAGGCGATTGGGTTGCACCATTTTTTAATGCCTAGTCAAATTATCTTTCATCTATTATACTTTAGTACGGCAATATATTAGAAGGGAGAGCCTTATACCGTAGAAGGCATGATGCATAGCACTCGTATGCAGTATGACTTCCATCTCATCAGGTAAATGGACTCTAAACTATAAAAAGCACTTCCACAAATCAAGCAGAACCTTGCCAAGAATCACTTTCACGTCACATGGTAAGCCTGTGACCCGTTACATTTATTATGCTGAGGCGGAATGGAGAAGTGAAATAAAGTATTATGCATTGCACTTAGGCTCAAACATGCCAGCTTTACGAGAAGGAAGAATGCACTCTGTAGAAGCCATGCCAGCTCCTCTGTCTTGTGATGTGTGACAGAAAAATCGCTCAGCAACTCAGTCTGAAGTGTTTATTTCTTTGGCAAAATCCCAATGATTAAGACTTCATATCCTGGACAAGTGCAGCCTCATCAGGCTTGCAAGTGTGGAGGCTTTCTCTTGATGAGATTAGCCAGACTATAAAACAAGATTCTTGAAGTCTTTATTCAGACTGTTAGTCTAAACTCAGAAGGTATATCATTCAAAACTCAACTATACTAAGATCAAACAGTGTCTTTTTAACACCAAACCTATGAAAGTGTACAGCTTTTTAAATAATATTCCAGTGTATCCACATTCATCCAGACAAAAAAGCTGGATAGGTGGACATTTTAGGAATTTTTGAGTATTGCAGCCTCAGTCATGACGAGTGGGCCCACAGTCCGTACACTGGTCTTCAAATCCCCCCTCTCTGCCCGCCTAGCCCCACCCAAACTGCCCGCAAAAGTGAGCGCCAGATTTGGCCTCTTGTGTCTCAGGTTTTATTTTAGGAAAGGAGGGCAGCGAGTCACTAACGCAGAGTGTCAGCCCACATGTTGACATACTGCTATAGAAGTAGGATATGAATAATACATGAGGCATTAGGTGTTTATATGAAGCTATTCAAACTCCAGAAAATATTTGCAGGTTTGTCTTTTAAGTGTCTTTAAATGCACATAAATGAACACAGTTATTTTTTTGGACTTTCACAATTCAAAACCATGTAAGCAACGACCTGTGACTATTCTTACAGCCTACGCAATGTGTCCTATATGTAAGAAGTGTTTTGTTGCTGTGTCAGCCTAAAGCAGGATTAAGCTTAAAGGGGTAGGAGCTGAATGAGTTACTTATCCATAGTCACCTTATGACACGCAGTAGCTGGCCGTCTGAACACCACCAGTTTGCAGAAGCATGTGCAGACACAGAAGCTTAGCAATTTACTGCTGTGGAAGGGGCAGCAACAAAAATATTTTATCCACCTTAAAACATGATATCAGTTTATCTGTATGCTTTATATAGAGTATTTGCTTTACCTTGCAATCAGACAGCCCCAGGCAGGGAATGGTTTAGTTCCCCATCTATGCTCTTATCAAAGCCACCAGACTGCATTGACAAAAACAGTATTTGTGGCTCGCTGAACACAGGAGCTGTTGGTCTACTGCTGCCTCGATTACTGAGTAAATTTGTGTTATTGTGTGACTTTGATTAATCCGAACTAACTTTTTTCAATGCCAAAGTCGCACAGTAACACAAACAAAATAACTGATTGAGGGTGTAGTAGACCAGCAGCTCCTGCACTCAACGATGTTAAAATCACTGTTTTTCTCAATGGAGTCTGGCTTTGAAGAGAGCTATGTCACAGTTCTATTTCCCCGTCGGAAATCACTGTGTGACGGCAAGGTGAAGCAGTGAAAATGTTCTAAATATAGCTTAAACTTAATGCGATATTGATTTTTTAGATCCGTTTTGCTGCTCCCCCCCGTCCACAGCAGTGCATTACTTAGCTTCTATGACGCATTCCAGCCTGCTGCTTCAAACTGGGGGTGTGTCGACTGACATCTACTGTAGCTAACACACTGACTGTGGGTAAGTTCCTCATAAAACCCCAGTTCCAAAAATCCAGACTATTCCTTTAATATGATGCATTATAAGCAGTAGGACATTACAAACATACAGTTCTGGTTAACAACACTTTCAGCACTTAACAAAACATCAGAGTTACTATTATTGAATTGAATGAAAAGACGGAGCAGGTAACCAGACACTGACAGCCAGACGTCAGGAACCAGAGCAGGGTCAAACGCTGCTAGAAGCCAAAGTCCCTCCAAGGAGCACGAAAGTCAAATCATTAACAACAACAACCTGGAATGAACCCTCTGACTCCAACTACAACCCTCGCTGCAGGCTCCTGGTGTCCAGTCAGTGCGTTTAAAAACAAGCACACATACAGGTGATGTAATCCTTATGTAAGCAGGTAACATCATATGGGGCAGTGACACAGGAACACCCATCTTTGCATGGTGTTCCCCACAACCCCACCAAGGTAGCATTACAATGCATCGTGGCTACTGAGGACAGGGTAAAACAACCCCATTGTCCTCATTTCCATGCTTGCATTATCCGGCGAACAATACGGCAGCGCGAGTGGACAACAGTATGAACTCAATACTTCCCGTTTTGTTTCAGCGAAAAGGCCGGAGGCTGGGAAGCAATTAAAGGCTGCTTCACAAGAAAGGATTAAAGGGATCGTATTACCTGTGGAACAAACTGCTGGAACAAATGTCTCACATCCCACCTGAGAAAACAACCCTTAGATCAACAACAACTGCGTGCAGACAGAAATATCATTAGCTGCGGCCACACAGCAACTTACAAATGACCTACTATTATAGTTTTACACCATACTTCTAAAAATAACAACTGCTTGTTCATGTTGCACAAATACTACTGTGTTGAAAAATGTTGTTTATCTCGCATGCCTCCACGTTGAATAAAGAATCCAAAAATTGAGAAAAGTCATGAAGAATTAAAGTCATGTCAAAGGGGACCATGTATAGCAACAGCAAAACAAGATCAAAACATCTGCTTACAAACTCTCACACCTTGTGCAGTGTAATCCAAGTCTCATTTATCCAGTCGTGTGCTCAGTACTTCTCAAACACAGTCCTTTCTGACAGGGACATAAACTGAAACTAAAACTGAACTACGCTCTCTTCAAAGCCAGACTCCACTGACAAAAACGGCAATTTTACCTCGCTGGATACAGGAGCTGCTGGTCTACCACTGCCTCGATCAGTTAGTTTGTTTGAGTTATTGTAAGTGTTTGGCGTATTAAAGGGTTAGTTCAGATTCATCAAAGACAAACAAAAAGACATAATAATTAACTGATTGAGGCAGTGGTAGACCAGCACCACCTATGTTTAGCCAGGGAAAAATTACTGTTTTTGTCAATGGAGTCTGGCTTTATAGAGAGCGTAGATAAGTTTCAGCTTCAATTCAGTTCCCCGTCCAAAAGGGCTGTTTGTTTGGGACGTACTAAGCATACGACTGGATAAATGAGACTTGGATTTTACTGCATGAGGTGTGTGAGAGTTTGTTATAGTTTTGCTGCTGTTAAACGTGGTCCCATATGACTTTAATTTATCAAGAACTTTTTCTGTTTTTGGTTTCTTCCTCACAAATTAAATGTAACGTTGGATGAATAGTTGATACACAAATGATCATTTGGGGGGTGAAATGTTCCTTTAATTTCAAATATGGGTTTTGCTAATCTCCAGTGATTGACCTTCTCACCATGTAGAAAGGTATTCTAAGGTGTGTTCAGCACACCTGACATCACTTTTGCGATGTTTCTCTGCACCTAAGAATGGCAAGCCCTTGAAACATGGGTCTAGGACAGCAGCTTGGATTCATGTTGGTCTTGGAACTCTCTGTGAGCTTCAATCTCATGTCAGTTTCATCTGCAGTCATGCTGTCATCATCACGCAGCAACTAGTAGCATCTCTTCATAGTGATTACCATGGACAGCTTGACATAGACAAGTCTCAGCTCCTGAATGGAGTTTGAGGGTTTTTTCTGTAACTAACCAGCCAATAAAAACTTGGTGGACTAGGACTCATGGGTTAGGTCAACTATTAGGGGTGGCCCCAGGTCAGTGAAAAGATGCCTCTCAGAAGTGGATGAAACTGAACTTACTAACAGGACTAACCCAGGACTAACAGGGGTCTGCATCCTCATTTTACGTGCCTCGGTGGGCACATTATTTGTTCATCAGCCCCGCCATCAATTAAGCCCAGAGCTCGACTCTGTGTCCCATAAAAAGGCTGAGAGCTGGGCAGTTGGCCACTGTGGCATTCTGTGGACCCAGTTGACCAGAACCTCGGGACACACATCCTCCTGTTACACTTCCTATTTCTGTCCCATAAAAGCTGCGCCCATTAGTTTCAAGAGGACTTTGTCACTCATGTGGTCACTGCTTCCCCTCTCTTAAAGCTCTGTCTATCCCAGCTGAAGTACAATTACCCTGCATTCACTGAGAAACAGCAAAGGGACAGGTCCTAATGTGCCCCGAGTTCTCTCCAATTATAAAGTATAATGATGCTATCAATTTCAATCAAGCACATTATAACATACAGTATTTATTATAGTCTATGATAAAATTGCAGACAAATAGGCATATAATAGCTACAGTATATTGACAAGACTTGTATGTCAATGCACATTTTTTAAAGGGAAAGTTGACCCTAAAATTAAAAATACATACTCACAGTACTCTTTTATGTACGTGAGGTTGTTACCAGATGGTAATAGCCTCGTCACTGCTCCACCCAGATCTCGCTGTATTTCGTCTTCAGAAACGTTTGCACCTCACTGACTGTCCACAAAACTGCTCACAACAAGCTCTTTTCCACCAAAACTTCCAGGAACTTTTATTTCCAGGAATTTATTTACCTGGGTAAAAGAATTCCTGGGAATCTGTGTGGTTTGCGTTTTCACTGCACCTCAAAGTTCTGGAGAATGTATTGAAATCAGGCTGATGACGTATGGGGGAGTGGTTAAAGAAACTGCAGTACATTTCCAGTCCATAAGAAGAAGCTGAAGGCCAAACAAGCACGATGACGCCATAAACTACGACAGACAAGCTCGCATCATCATTTGTGCGACACAATACACCAGGATGGAGGACACTCAAGTTGTTCTGCTGTTCCTCGTGTTTTACTACATCACATATAAACCATGAGATCTGCACGGAAAAGACGACAGGCATTATTAGCAAAGACAACTGTGAACGCCTGAAGCTTCTTATAATCTTGCTTAAGTTTCTTCAACTTTTCACAAATGTGTTTCACCATGTGCCCTATATTTAGCTCCACCAGCTTGTCGGCTATTCTTCCATAGACTCGGTTGTTTCCCGCTGAATTTCTTCCTGGGCAAATACGCTCCAAAGAGCCTGGCCCTCGTCGTCCGTCCACTTCTCGTAGCTTCTCTTCTTTTGCTCCATTTTCCAAATGATCAAAACACAAACCAAGTGAAGCTTGTAGAAATGAAATAAAGTTTGCAGCCACACTGGCACGGAAGTGCGGAACGCTGCAAGTGTGTGTTCCACCAATCAGCGTTCTTCAGCACACAGCCCCGCCCCTCAAGAATTCTGGGGAATCTGAAAAGTCCTACCTCCCTACTAGGTACTTTTTTTCAGGGAAAGTTTGGGGTTGAGGGAAAGTTTTTTCCCCGGGTAATTTCAGTGGAAACATGCTAAGGTTTTTCAAAATCCCGGATAAAGGATAAAAGTTCCTGCGGTGGAAAAGGGGCAGAGGTCTGTTGATTATCTTCAGTGACTGGGTCATGATATCTGGAAAGAGACATTGCTGTTGAGTTTTTCAAATGTATTTTTCGGCGCTTAGAGCACCATAAGCTGAGTGCCATCTAGTTCTATTATATTGGAGAGGAGGCAGACATCTCTCGGGCCAATGTCTCCAACACTTGGCAACTCACACCAAAACAATCTACATTAATAAACAGCACTACAGGTAAAAGGAAACATTTTTGTTTTGGGATGACTGTCCCTTTAAGCTCTGACAAATGAAGCACTTCAGTCAAATAAACTGGAAACGCTTGCTAAGTCATGCAACATATACACTTCATAATTAGCTAAAAATAAAGTGCACAGCTTGCACTGCTCTTCTAAAATGTAAGTAGAGTTGTGACCTATAAATAGTCTTGCATCGTGCACGTCCTATTTGCTACGCTAGCTTTAGTGTAATTACAACCCTACGGACCTTCCCACTTCAGCATGATCAGACAAACAACTGCTTGTTTCATGTGGAGCAAAATCTGAGACTCAGCATTTCCAAAGAAGCACTGGTTCAAACAGAAGTGCATGAGGCAACTTGTAGTAGCACGATTACTTCTCCATCTACCTGAACCAGTTACTTTTATGATAATGTTACATAATACAAAAAACATTTAGTTTTAGTTTTGCTTCAAAGCTGAACAGCCAGCAGCATCCACTAGAGGGCAAGATCCAAATGTAGTACTTACTGTAACAGAGTGATACCTTGGTCATCTTGAGGTGGACACCTTCCTCACTCGACCACAGCACATACATCTTGGGTCACATTTTGGCTAGTAAGCCAAGGTTCACATTCAGTACGAGGGTCACTGAATATGCACGTTGCGGTTCAGTGTTGTGCTTTCGGACATGCACATTCAGTACTTTGAAATGTCACATATGAGCTTTTCCGTGCGATCTTAAGGTCAAAAGGCTGTGGATGTGCTCCAAAACCAAGAACTAAACATGAGACACGTGGCAGGCAGTTACATCAAAGACTTGTAACATCTGCAACACTTTAACCGATGCAGGAGCACGTTCCTCAATGAAACAAACAATGCAATAAAGTCGTAACCCTGCTGAGGAAACTGCTACTGCAGAGAAGAGAGATGCTGCCTGAGGACAGTCTACTTTCATTCATTCAAATTTCTGTTCCAAAAATCCTTGTTGAATGCTGACTATGGCTGAATTGTTATTATTTATTTGCATATTTCTTGATCCATCTGTGCAGGGACCATGAAGGACTAGCAGGGTTCGCTAAGGCCCCGATCAGAGAGAGCGTATTCAAGCAGCCTGGGTTGGCTTTTTTGAAAATATTATTTATTGTTTGGCTTTCTTACCTTTATTTGACCGGACAGATATGAAAGGAGAAGACAGAGGGGAGGACATGCTGCAAAGGGCTGCACTTGAACTTGACCCTGGACCTCTGCTAAGGGTTCAGCCTACCAGGGTGCATGCTCTACCAGGTGGGCTACCAGGGCGCCCCGTGTAATTGTTCTCAATGAGAGAGCAAGCATTTTGCTTGCTGCTTTCATGTTGCTGGGTACCTCACATTTTTTGCCAGAGTGCTTTGAATGCCACCAGCTGAAAAACCTTCAAATCAGAGTGGAAAAGCTCCCAGTGTCACTGCCATTTCCCCCCCATTGTCCAATCAGATGAAATGAGAGGCGATGAGCGATGACACGTGGTAGCAAAGCTAACATTAGCTCCCTATCATTGAGGCTCTAGGCAATCTGCAAGACATATCTGAACAAAAAAGTTTTTATGGCTTTTAGCCTTTATTTTGACAGGACAGCTTCAGATTTAAGGAGGTAGAGAGAGGGGATGAAATGCTGCAAAGGGCCGAGGGTTGGAATCGAACCTGCTGTCACTACGGCAAGGGTATAGCCTACAATACAATACATGGGGCGCCCATTCTGTTACGTGAGCTACCGGACGCCCCAGCCATAACTGCTTTCTAACATTTTACCATCTGTAACAGGCCCAACGACTGACAGCAGATTGTCAAACTCATCCAAAAATACGCCTTCAACGGACCATCATCCAGGCAAAGTTCCTGGACCAGCTGGTGGTACTCCCTGTGACTTATCCTCTAGCTCTGAGTCTCACATACCCACACATATCTCAATATCCCTGTGACAATTCCCCAAATGCCCTCCACCTGTCTATTTTTATACAGATTTTAAGGTGCAGATCTGTGAGTTTAGTTCACAGCAAAATAGCGTTCAAGCTAAAGAGAGGTGCTGCAAAACGTGCTCTGTCTGATCGGGGCCTAATGCAGCGACAATAACATTATCCCTCACAGGCTCCACACTCCAAAACATTGCCTTGAAGAACCTAACTAGACGTCTCCGTGATGCAAAATTTGTCCTGATTTTAAAGCAATGTTGACCACTTATCAATATCATGATCTCATTAACACATTTTTTAATGCACATGCATGAAATAAACAAGAGCAGACTACTGTACTTTATAACTGAAGAGGAAGTTTCTGTATTTCTGATGATGGCTAATATTGTAAAGTATCATATATTGAAACTGCTGTCTGACAAAAACGATAGCACAATTAACTGTGCAGTCCTAAATCACATGTGGCAAGTTTATAAAGTGACAAAAGTTCTAGCTGCACATTCTGTCATTCAACATGTTGCATCACATTGTGCTCTGTTCAGGCCTGTTTGTGTTTTGTGCCATTTCCTGTGTCAGAGTGAGAAAGTCCCAGCTTGCTCTTTTACCTTCAGAAAGAATGTTGGGAGTTCAGAGCAGCTCTTGTTTAAGAGCAGTAAGGAGTATACAGCAGATATAAACAGTATACAGTGTGATTGGCTCACCATGCTGCCAGCCAGTGCTGTAGACAGTCGGTCTGGGCACTCCTCTTCAGATCCCTCCCTCTCCTCCTGTCTACTGGGCTCTGCCGTGCCAGCGATGGTTCCTGCCAACATAAAACACACTACCTTCAGACACTGGGTGTGTGTGGGCGGTTGCGGAGTGTGTGTGATTGCGTAAATGGCTGGATTCCAAAAACCAAAGCTTCCTTGGTTTAAAGTACAGCAAGTAGAATAAAAGCTAAAATCAAAACATCTCATTTTTGAAGAGCCTGGATTTACTTTACATGTTATCATCCAGCCCCCTGATACCACCACAAAATCCCCACAATGCAACACCTCTCAAAAGAGTGTGGTGCACACAAAGCGATGGTTAACTTGGGACAAGGAGTGCTCTCTATAAATCAGATCAAATGAATGTAAACACACTGCTGCAGACAGGCGTGCAGGCACATGTGAGAAGTCTGGAAACCTTGGAGCAGATTGACCTGATCTGACCTGCAGGAGAGACTCTGATTTACAGGAAATGCAAACTCAACATTCCTCATCAGACTGTGGGCAGCCGAATAGATAACTGGAGGTGTGGATGGCAGATGAGGACAAACTCTACTACACACACCTAACGCACAGAGAGGTACTCCAGAGGTGGCACGTTGAGGTGGATATCCCGCTCTGCTAACAACTGAAATTAACTCTAACGCTGGATATCTGAACCGTGGCTGCACACACAATAAAGCAACACAATGAAGTGAAACATTGTGCAAACACTTAAATGACTGTCATGAAAAGTCACACTCTGATATTGCACTGCCTTCTCTTCCTGTGTGTATATACAAGCTGAGTCAGGAAGCTCGGTTTAATAAGAGAGTAACACACACACACAGGCAGCTAGACAAAACAGGCACATAGTGTTCACTTCCTCCTGTTTAGACTTAAATACATTGGACACAAGGACACAACTTTAAACTGGATCAAAGTTCTCGCTGTTTGGCGTTCACTTCCCTACACTTCTTTTTTTTTCCAGACACACCCCCTTTTGCACACAGCCCCACAAAAAGAAAAAAATACTACTCTCAGGTCAAAATATACTGTTCTTAAAGTTGACTTGTCTTACCTGTGCAAAGGGCTGAATCAGTTCACTGCAGACTTTCTCTTGAAACTACTTTTAAAGGTTGAGTTAAAGCTCAATGTCTCACAGAGTAGCAGTAGCCTTCGTCTCCCAAACACATACTGGTTGTAATCCAGTGCATGACATACCTCCCTCCCTCCCTCCCTCGCTCTGTCTCTATTGCTTACTCTCTTTCCCTCCCACTCTCTAAGTGCCAGGCTTCTCAAAGTGAAAGAAGCCATACTACAGGGGACGGACTGTCTACATTTCACTCACCTCCACTTATGACTCACTGTATCAAAAGTGACGGCTTTCATCACTAATCGGACGTGAATACTGAAACCACCACATGTAGGCAACCCGTCACAATTGCTTTCACTAAGGCACAATACCACACTCTGAGCAACGTGAGTCACCTACTGACTCAACAGAAAGTATAGTGTCAGATAATTTAACGACAGAAAAAGAACTGACAAAGTAAATGTAACGAGGTGCAAGTTAACAAACACACTAATTAAGCAGGGAAATGATCAAGTAAAGGAAGTACAGAGACCAAACTATTAAAGCTGCTTTAGTTGATGATTTGGCCACTTGGTGGCAGGAGACCTGCAGCGCAACATGATGTATAAATCAGTGCGTTTACATGCAGCTTGAGAAAATCAAATTATTGGCTTAGTCTGACTGAAACTGGACTTTTTAATGCATGTAAACAGCTTAGTCTGACTGAAACTGGACTTTTCAATGCATGTAAACAGCTTAGTCTGACTGTAATTGGACTATCCGTAGCTCGACTAACACACCTAGATAATTCCATTGAAAATCAAACTATTGCTGCATGTATCCACTTAGTCCAACTGGAGTCAGACTCAGCGTCCTGTGCATGCACCACTTTTTCTTTCACTGCCTTTCACCCAGAAGAAGAAGGAGATGACGTAGCAGCAGTTCACTCCCGGAAAAACAAACAAACAAACACCATGGCGACTGAGAAGCAGAAGACGCACTTCTGGACAGATGAGGAAACTACATTCATGCTCCGACAGCTAAAGGAGCTAAACATGTTGAAGTTTATGGATGGTAGGAAAACGCAGATTTATTTTATTTAATTTATTATTCCTCTTCAGGTCAACAGGAACTAGTTCAATACGCACTATATTAAAAAGGACACAGCGCCGCCTATCGAGGCGGAGTCAGACTTACTTGGTCAGAGATTCGATTTTCTCCTCTGCATGTATACACAGACAAGACGAGAAGTCCGACTTGACTGATTTGCCGAGCTATGAGCTTAGCTCCACTACTGCGTGCATGTAAACGTACTGACTGTCTTATATTGTCATGGCTGACATGTTCGCTAGCAGTTGACTGTTGTTGTGCTCCTGGCCATCTGATGAATGCAGGTCTGATACTGACTCTACTTGTTGCCTGAATTTGGACTCAACCAAAGAGTTGCTCCTAGTGACAAAGTTCTAAAATATTTTTTAGAATTGAGTTGAGATGGACAAACAATATCAGAGCTCCGAAGCTTGTGTCGGTCTAATGAACCGCCGTGTGTCGACTCGAAGTGTCTGAGCTTGTATCAAGCGACAACTGTCACGTGACTGATGACGTCCGAAGCTTTGGACGTCACCGGTGCTTCCCCAGGTATTTGAAGGAACCACACCTGGAAAGATCTGAAGACCCTCTGAAGTACTGGATGGCCAGGAAGCCACATCGCTAAAGGTTGTGTATAACTTCAATTCTGTTTATGAACATGCAGCAACAGTGCAGCCCTGAAGCTTCGAATCATTTTCGGTACAAAAAGAAAGAACGCTTCAATGCTTCACAAGGCTTCATTCGCCCATCACTAGAATTGAGACGCTGTCTTAGCATTTTGTTTTGTTACGTTGCCATAGTTTTTTTATTTTCCCAGTATTAACGATAACCAGATAGTAAGAACTTCCTACACTAGAAACAAATCAAACCATGCTTCAGTTTGATCCCTTTTCGTCTGACCAAACTTTAGCAGTTTAGTCCAGGACAGGTTTCACATCTGTAATTTTGGTTTGGATTAAACTGGAAAGTCCAAAAGTCCAGACCAAACAAGTTAAGCATGACAGCGCCCTTAAAAGCTGGGCAGCTCTACAGAGGTATCCACGTGCAGCTCTGCATGTTAGCCATGCGCTTAGTGCTTTTTAATAATAATCATCTGAGTTTCTAAAATAAGTGCAAACTCTTATTTCTCAAACAACTCCCCTGGAACTATTCATCACTGTGGTTATCAAGTTTTGTATGTTAATCTTCTATTTCTCCCATCACAGCACAAGGCTGATGAATTCATGTAAGAGGGCACACTGTCTAATATATAACCCAAAATTCTTCCCTCTTATTTAGTCTCTTTCCACACAAACAAAACAGTAACGACACACACACACACTGCAGCTATCTATTGTGGTAAATCTGTTTTGCAGAAGTTTTAGGGACATTTTATCAGCTGGAAAAAAAAACACGTTGTAATTCAAAACACTAATCTCATTGTGTTATGACTTCTCACTTATCAATCCGACACCAGTTACAGGAATTGCCTCTGAAAATAAATAACCCGCTGGAGGCTGCAGCCTGGGCGGTGTCAGTATGAATTTTTTTAACACAATTAAATGTCTTGTCAAGAAAACAGCGCTCAGATTCAAAACACACAGTAGACAGGAGGGTGTGTACTATTATATAATGGGTCAAGTGTTACTATTAATTCCAGGTGCCACACCTTCCTCAGCATAATGCATACCTACGCATGTCAAATCCTGTCTTCAGAGACACTGGAATTGCTGCTGCTGTGCGCCGTACATGACATTCATTCATTCATTCATTAAACGAATAGTAAATACCTGACAAATTTAAATTACCTTTTACTGCCAGCTGCTCACTGTGCTTTCAATTCATATCTGCTATAGAACGGAGTATCGCGTGAAACGTTTCTATACTATGATTGATACCTGGGTTTCTGTACCATGATGATCATTCTTTTGATAACTTACTTTGAAGCGTAGCACACTTAGCAATACTGTTTCTCCTTTTTACACTTAACAAAACCACCACAATCATCTCAAAAGTTGCGTTTTCCTTAACACAAACCTCAAAATACTTTGTCTAAATAAAATACAGGTTGAATTTGACATTAGTGTTACTTTGAATATTCAACACTATGGACACAGTTAAGGGCTTTCACATAAACATAAAGTTTGGACTTCAGAGGAGAGGGGTGATGGCAGCTGGTTCAGGAGCAGGTGATGATCACCAGTGGAGCGTGTCCTCCTACGTTTTATTAAAAACACTGCACCTACCTAAAAGCTTTAAAAGGTAACTTTGGTATTTTTAACCTGGGCTGTATTTCCCCATTGTGTTGTGACTAAGTGGTTAATGGAAACAGTTTTAATAATAGTCCAGTACTGAGTAAGAGTACTACAGCTGGCAGCTATGAAACAGGCTGCAATTTAACATTGTGTACTGTCAATGTACGTCAACTACAAGTGTTGCCACTGACAGGCTCAGATTATTATTCTGGCAACATTATGGAAAGGATCCCTGCAGAGACAGGCCTTTTTATTAAAGAGCAAGATCCTTGGGGTGTCTGTGGCTTAGTGGAGAGAGCAGGCGCCCCATGTGCAAAAGCTTGTCCTTTGATGCTGCATATAATTCACTCTCTTTCTCCCCATTTTCACACTTTGCTGTCCTATCAATTCAAGGCAAAAAATGCCCAAAAAATAATCCTAAAAAACAAAAAAAAAAAAAAACAGCAACATCTCCGAAATCGCCATCATCAAACCCACCAGACTCCATTTAAATTATAGGTAATTTTATCATTATAAAACACACTTCATTCAAAGTCAGCAGAAACAAAATTCAACTCACAAAAAACATCTTGGTCTGTCTTTCCACTGTTTCAGCAAATATCAACTCTGGTTTAATTGAACTGAACCCCTATCACCCAGTTAGATGTGAAAACATGCTGCCTCTATACACGCTAAAATTACTGTTTTTTTAAATGGAATCTGGTGGGTTTGGCAATAGTGGTTTCGGGGTTTATCAAAAAGATTTTACTCTTTAACAAAAAGGTCTATTACAGTAGGGATCCCATCCACAATGTTGTCGGACACTTTGAATAATAACCTGAGCCCGTCAGTGGCAAAAACAAACACTTTTAGTTGACATGCACTGATCGTCCCTCCAGTGTGTTTTGGGTCTGCCCCGGGGGCATCCTACCAGTTGGACATGCCCGGAACAAGTCTAATGGGAGGCGCCCAAGACCACATCAACTGACCCTTTTCGACACGAAGGAGCATTGGAGTAGGAGCTGGAAAGTGATGCTGGGGAGAGGGATGTCTGGGGTGCTTTGCTTGGCCCCCGCGATCTAGCCCTGGATAAGCGAATGAAGATGGATGGATGGATGGATGGATGGATACACTGATTGTGCCCCAAGTGGTTACACTGCAACCAGCCGCACCACCTCACTCAATACTGGACCAATTTTAAGTAGTGCCACTTAGTTACGTTAACAAACAGCATGGGAAACCAGGGTACAGGCTGAAAAATACTTAAGTTGTACTTTAACACTGTTTTGTTGGAACTGAAGCAGCCTGACTCCTCTAAGCTTTTTATCCTGTTTGACTGTTCATGTTTTCACTTTCTCCAGTTCTAATGTTATATACTGTGTGTTTTATTTGTTGTTTTGGTGGTTAGTTGAACATCAGGCTGAGAGACAGCAGGTTAAGACACTGACAGTGATGTTGATCAATGTGCACCCTGAGATAAGGCTGACATTTTCAACACCAGTTTCTCTTCCTCATGGTTATAAAATACATTTCCAGTTCAGTGGGGGAATTTTCAGGTTCTTTCCTCTGACTAGAATAACACTCCATCTAACTGGAATTTTCCAGCATTGCCGGTGAGACTGTCAGCTCCACCAGAGCAGCGGAGAACAGGTGCTCTGTTTGGCTCGTGAACACAACAGGTGTGAACATATGATAAGAGGGATGAAGTTCACATACATGTAAGGTGAAAGTGAAAGCGGACGACAGCCTCACTACGGGCTGGCGCTCAGCCAGGAGGCGACTAGTTGACAAACCGAAAGTGTGCGAGTGTGCGTGTGTGTGTGTGTGTGTGTGCGGTGTTTGCAAACGATAGCATCATGCTAGCTGCCGGATAGCAACATTACTACAGGCTGGTGTGTCAAATTACCACATTGGCCGACAGAAAACGACAACACGGCTCACGGCTCACACGTCCAACACAAGTCTGACAGCGCGAGAACATGTCACACACGATACATTATTCAGAAGTTACTTCATTTTAAAATATAAATCGAGTTACTCACTCAGAAAGAATCAGCTGACACAACGGTGACTCAGTAGACTACTCGACTTCCGCATTCTTGCGTGATGACGACAGCGCCGGCCAATGGGTGAGAAGAAAACTGAACGCTCTGGACCAATAGCGCTGCGGAACTCGTGCCGGCCAATCAGGATCGACAACAGTCAATCGAGTGAATAGCACACACCCACAGCAGAGCCAATCAGGTGCCACGTAGCGCCTAAAGCGCACCAATAGAAAATCACAGCGCGGCACACTGGATACACACATACACAGGCCGGTACGTGCGTACAAGCACAGATAGTTCAGTCACAGCCCGGCAGCGTTTTAATATATTCTGAACTATAGAAAATACACAGTGTGGACTGAGAGGTTGAGACAACATCAAACATCTGTAATATTTTCACATAAACCTGAAAATAATCAGAAAATTTGAGGATCAAGAAACTTTTAAAAACAGAAGAGGTTATGACGTGTACAGTGAAGAAGAAATGTTTAAGATCCTGCATTATTTATAGGTTAGAAATCAAATTAAAGCAAATTTGTGGCACAGATGAACTCACTTCCTGTGTACAAAAGGTCAGACTTCCTTGAGTTGTACCCAGTGACATCATAGTTCATGAGGTGGGTGTGCCTTCAGGTGACCAAGAAGGAAGTGGATGTGCTCTCCTACTCTGATGGGTGGGTATTCTGTATACAGCCAGAAAAAGAGGTGGGTCTATCCAGTGGCGTTGTGGAAACACAGGTACATGCGGTATACACATTTCTTTTTCTGGCTGTCCACAGCAGTGGTTCCCAACTGGTGGGTCGCAGTCCAAAAGTGGGTCGTGGGTCCATTCTGAACAGACAGCAACGGACTCAAACTTGTCAAGTTTGTAAAAACACACTTTGGTTCAAGTGCAGTGAATTTCAGCCACAGAGCTTTAATTTAGTGATGTCATTTCCTGCTGTAGAGTGAGTGACCAACAGAAAGCTAACTAACTGAGACAGCAAACTAACTCGCCAACATGGCCAAACGCTAGTATGACACGAGGACGCATTCACACTGGCGCTATTTGGTCCGCTTTAAATGAAGCCTGGTCCGCTTCTCACGGATAGTTTGGTTCGTTTGGAGCAGTGTGAACGCTCATTCGAACTCTGGTGTGGACCAAACGAGTGAACCCTGGTCCGCTTGAAAACTGGGGTTTCAGTTAACTGGTAAGTGAACCCTGGTGCGGTTCGCTTACAGTGGGAAATGCAAACGGACTATCCAGTGAACCAAAGAGAGGAAGTGACGTAGAGCGCAGTGCATACGTATGATTTACAGACATATATGTGATCTGAAAACTTTTAAATCCTTGCAATACCTCGCTCGGCGTCTGTTTAACCACAGCAGCACGTCGTAGTCTCTCGCTCTCCGCTGTCTTTTTCAGTACTGCTGCGTTCGTCTCATGTACAGAGCAACATGCTGGATAGGGAATGGAAGGGGATGGATTTCTGTTTTCGGTCCTGGCCAATCGATGAGCCGGGTTTTCTTCTTCCTCATGCTTTTTTTCTTCCTGGTCAGTCGTTATTTCGGGCAATACCGCCCCCAAACGAGCAGCTGTTGTAACTGTGTGACGTTGTCCAGGCGGTTTGGTCCGCTTTAAAAAGTGAAGTGTGAAAGTGAACCGAACCAAATGTAGGGGTGAAATTTTTCGGCACTCCCCACCCAATGGAACCGAGTCTCCCGGACTATCCTGGTGTGAATGCGCCCTCAATGTATTGAACTGTGGGGACCTTGAACTAATGACTGAACCGCTAGTCTAGAGTATACCCACCTGTCAGCCCAAAAGCTATTTGATTATATAGGAGAGTACACCCACTTCCTCCTGGATTACCGACCCATCTGCCTAGTCGTGCACCCACCCCATCAACTACCACTACACCCCTCATACCTGTGTATACCCTCCACTACACCACAGGTTGTTTCCCTCCCATTGAAGCATGTGTTAAGAAGAACTCATCTGAGGCTCATTCACGTTACTCAACTTGCAGCCAGTGTTCACCTGTTATAAATATGGCTGAGCCACAAGTTTCCAGGGGATCACTGTTTGCTGAGCAGCGCTACAACGGTGAGAGAAGCATGGCATCTGAGCTAAGTGAAAGTGTCAGAAGTCAAAATGTTATAAGCAAAGAGGGCGTTTCTCTGCATCAACTCATGGCTAGACTTAAAGGTTTCTTAGGCAGTGAACCCTGGGATTGAACCAGGAACCCTCTTGCTGTGAGGCAACAGTGATAACCACTACATCACTGTGCCACCCTATGATTAATCAGTCATCAACAGAAAAAAAATAGCATGGATCAATGTATGATGACAACAAAAAAATACTTTCAGCCCTAGTCTGATCACTTCTGGTTCAGGATTTTCATCTGAAGCACTTAACTTAGACGTGACAGTGCTGATGCAAACTTCTCTTGGCAAAATGTCCACGAGTTCCATATTGACCCCACGCTAACTGCCAACATTGGTGGGTTTACCCAGGTGGACTCTACATGGGTTATGCTAGGGCTACCTGTGTAGCAACTGTGTATGGGCCCACCTTGTGGGCGACAGGCATGAGGCCATTATAGAACCTGTTAACAGTCCCATATAGGGCCTATTTTTCAGCCCAGTTACTACCCACATGGGACAATTACCTTCATGGACCTGATCTTATGGAGCTCCCTGACTCACACACTGCTATGTGTATATACATACATCTGTTTACCGCACTGTAGCTGGGGACAGACACTATTTCTGTTCTTCTGCCTTGTCTGTAACGGCCCGGACCTGACCTGACCTCACACGCTCTCTGACACCGCTCAACAGCTACACAACACGTCACTCATGTGTTTGTTACAATCCTCTGACGTTCTTCCCTTCACACATTGATTGATTGATATTATCTGATGATTAAACACACATGTGACACTGCACTTCAGTCGTCACATGCGTTATAAAACCGAGGACGTAAACACAATAACGCCCACAGTATAACACTAAACACACCAAGAGGTGAAACAACACGTCAACAAGTGCAGACAATCGAGTCAACAGAGCAGGTGGCGGACTGTTCTTGTTTTGTTGCTCATAAAAAGTTAAAAATTAAAATTTAATATGCTACATGGCGCTCTGTCACCATTTCTTTAAGGTCAATTTGTGAGATACAGGTGCGAGCAGATTATATCACTGCTGCACTGTAGGACATTTTGCCCAACAGGCTATTAAATCAAAAAGGTATCACATGTAAAGTTGCTATAATTGTCTCTTGGTAGTAAAATCAAGTTCTTTGGTACCATGTTTTTTTTTTTTTTTAGTGTCATTAATTATTTTTTCCCGCTGTCAACAAGTTAAGCTTTTTAAAACGTGCAGGATTGAGATGTGTTTATGGGTGAACTTTTGATTTAGCATGACAAAACATGACCCACCTCCTGTGATTGTAATTCACAATTCAGTCAAAAATTGTCATTATCGGGCTTTTAGATATGCAGATACATAATGAGCCAACAGGGAATGAGATGTTAAATCCTGAGACACTGTGCAGCGCATACAGGAACAAAAAGGGTCGAGTGATATCAGCACTTTATCAGGGGCTAGTGATGAATAGAAGAATCTCCACACTCTATATGAGGGACACATGGGAGAAAGAAAGCAAAAGACTGGTTTAACATTTGCAACATACAGCAAACAACCAGCAGCTTCAGGATGTGGAAAGAATTTTGTTGAACATAATCAGATTTTTCGTCACTCCTCTACATCAGTACAACCGGCATGCTGAAGACTGTGGGGAAAAAATGTGGCTCATACTCGTGTTTTTTGGGGTTGTAAGAAAATGTACAAATACTGGAATGATGTATGGATTAAATACTGAACACATGGGAGGTCTTATACCTCAGCAACCTGACAGGAGAAACTGTTCAATGTGACAATCAATACTTAATCAAAATCCTTTTAGCAGCAACGAAGATGCTATTACCAGGAAATGGCACAAAGAGGATCCTCCATCTCTAAGTGACTGGAAAGACATGGTTGAGGAGATATGTAACGAACTCAGACACAGAACTGGTGGACTCAAATGCACGACTCAATACTCGTAGTAGTTTCCCAAAAGTCTTACACTTGGCTCAGAGTTCGAAACAAAACACTCGCAAGGAGGAACAAAATACAAATAACAAAAAGCACTCACTGGCAGGGTCAAAAATTATCACAAGCTTAAACAAAACATAGAAACCTGGCTGGAACGTGACGACACAATCATGTACAGAACAAGACAAACTGGCAACAAGACAAGGGGAGACAGGCGGTCTGTTCCAATACCCATACTTTCTGTACTTATCGTACCTAGTTTGGGTACAGAGGGCGTTCACATTACGATTGCGGCGAAAAATAAGTGTACCTAAAAGACCCGGATGTGTACTCATGACGGCCAAAATTGAGAGTGTGGAACATTGTACACTTTTCGCACTCAACGGCCGCCATCTTAGCTACGTAGCAGAAGAGGCGGGACCACTTTCAGGTCAGTGGGCGGAACCACTGACCTGCCGTCTGTTCCAGTTTGTTGGCGGGTGACGTCACTGACGAGTCGCAGCCGTAGTCGTGATCGTAGCATCTGGAAAGTGTGCCATAGAGTAATGAATCGAAACAGCACTTACTCGCAGAAATATGTGCACTCTGTAAGTGCGGACAGTGTACTGTGTGTAAGTGT
The DNA here is from genome assembly GCA_019142605.1 of Cephalopholis sonnerati. Taxonomy (NCBI): domain Eukaryota; kingdom Metazoa; phylum Chordata; class Actinopteri; order Perciformes; family Serranidae; genus Cephalopholis; species Cephalopholis sonnerati. The sequence goes on from JAGQAX010000017.1 coordinate 38,645,431, forward strand.
ACTCATGGCAGTATAGATTTAGGAACATAGCGAGGGACTATTTATACATGAGGTAGGGGAGAACAGGTGAAACCAATCAGGGGCGGGGTAGACAATCACAGTGGCGGGAAATTCACCCAAAGGGAGGAAGTCAGGGTCTGAAACGAGAGGGAAAAGGTAAGTACAAAATAAAACAGGAAGTGCATGACAAGACTAGACATGAGTGACTTTAACTTGACATAAAATGCACATGACATCAAAGGACTTCACATGAAACTAAACTAAGGCATGAAACATGAAACATGAAACACTAAACATGAACATAGGTAAGATTAACACACTTGACGAGACACAACAAGACACATGACATGGAAAGACTCGTTCATTTACCGAGACTCCAAAAATCTGAATTCACAGTAAAATGGACCAAAAGGACTGAGTACACGGCCCACTGCAGAGACACCACCTAAATCTCTTAATGGCCATGACATGCATGTGTTTCAGGTGAGTGCCGGGAGGAGTTTTGTGATGCCTTGTGTATTTGTAATTGTCCCTTCTCAGCGGTGACGACCCTGATCAGGGGCCAGTGGTCACCCAGTGGTGTGAGTCCTCCTTCTTAAAGATAAATGTATCAAAGACGAAGGAGATGGTTATTGATTCTAGAAAGAACAGTACAGTGACCTTACCTGTGGTCATCTGTGGTGTAAATGTTGAAAATATAAACCAGTATAAATACCTGGGAACTGTTCGTGATGACAGGCTGACGTTTGAAGTCCATGTGGACTCACTTTATAAGAAGGCTCATCAGCAGATGTATTTTTACTGGAAGCTCCGTGGTTTCAATGTGGATTCTACTTTTATGAGAATGTTCTTTAATAACCTTTAACTTCATCTGCTGGTTCGGACTGTTAACATGTAAGAACAGGAACAAACTTTTGGGCAACCTCACCGATCTGCACAAGGTGAGGTTGGTGAAAAAGGCCAGACTGATCCTGGCAGATCCAGACCACCCGCTCCATGGAGAGTTCAGGTTGCTTCCGTTTGGATGCAAATGTCTGCTGCTGAGATGCAGGACAAATAGACTGAGAGATACATTTGTCCCAGCAGCGATTAGACTTTAAAGTGATTGGCTTTGACTGTGCATGTGTCATCTTGACATATATATTTGTTTCCATGTTGTTTTATTAACTACCAGCTGTGGAACTGATTGCCCCTGGGGGATAATAAAGATTCTTGAACTTACCCCAGTGACACTCCAGTTTAGTTTTGTTTCTGTATGTTCATTTGGTGACAACATTCTGTAATAAAGCAATAAAATCTAAGTTTAGAAAAAGATCTCTTTAATCTCTTAATTCGAGCCTGTTTTTGTCGTTACTTCAATGTGAGAGCCCTTATGAAAAGGAAATCAGTAAAACATGTAATCTCTAAAGATAATAATAACTCCAGGATTCACTGAAAATCTGCTCATATGTTGTAAGAAAGTTCTGGATTTGCTTACTGATCTCACGGTACATGATTGTTTCATTAAGGCAGTATTGCTCCCTCTGCTGGTGGAAACCAGCACAGCAGAGGAGGATTTCACAGGGGCTGCTGTGGACAGGAGTATCACCCCACGCCACGACCAAGCATGGCTGTAGCTATGGAGTCCACACTGGGGGGGCCAAATGTGTTTGGAGTACACCTCCACCCAAAAAAATTGAAAAATAATTTCCTGTGACATTATATTAGTTATCATAAAGAAGTACATATGTGCAGTATATTATAGGAATAAGCAATAAAAGCTTGTTCTGTCACACAGAAATTACACATGCAGCTCAACATGAACGATCGACACGTCACATGAGCTGTCTGACAAATATAAATATAACGTAATAAAGAAATTACTGGCTATTATCATTACCATTATTAGCTACCCTCATCCTACTTCCAGCATACAGTATTTATGGGTGTACCATAAGCAAAAAACTGAAAATGGCTCTGCTCTCTGTTAACAAAACATGTTTTTATTGTCTGTACCGAGGGTACACACAGAGTCTGGCAACATACACACATATGGTTTGTTTCAGCTGGTCTTTGTAATCATGTGTAGTTGCTGTTTTTTGTGTTTTTACAGTTCATTTCTAGTATATATTAACATATGTTTTGGCTTTTCTTTGTAGTGATCTCATTTTGTTTTTTATATTGCTTGCTTTAGAGCTGCATTCTGTATTTCTGTTCTGTGTTACCTGTCTGTAACTTATGTTGCTGCCTGTCTTGGCCTGAACCTCAAGCGGTTTCTATGGTTAGATAAAGGTTAAATGAATCTAAAATATTTCCTGTCAGTTGAATCTGCCTGTGATGACTACTGATGTCCACTAGGTGAATGTGTGGCTAATAATTTGCGGGAAACTATAGCCCCTTTTCCACCACAGGAACTTTTATCATTTACTCAGGATTTTGAAAAACTTTGGCGCGTTTCCACTGAAATTACCCGGGGAAAAAACTTTCCCTCAACCCCAAACTTTCCCTGAAAAAAGTACCTAGTAGGGGGGTGGGAGAATTCTTGAGGGGCGGGGCTGTGTGCTGAAGAACGCTGATTGGTGGAACACACACTTGCAGCGTTCCGCACTTCCGTGCCAGTGTGGCTCCAAACTTTATTTCATTTCTACAAGCTTCACTTGGTTTGTGTTTTGATCATTTGGAAAATGGAGCAAAAGAAGAGAAGCTACGAGAAGTGGACGGACGACGAGGTCCAGGCTCTTTGGAACGTAATTGCCCAGGAAGAAATTCAGCGGGACTTTGAGTCGGCGACTTGAAACGACCGAGTCTATGGAAGAATAGCAGACAAGCTGGTGGAGCTAAATATAGGGCACACGCTGAAATACATTTGTGAAAAAATTAAGAAAATTAAGCAAAATTATAAGAAGCTGACGGACCACAACAGTCGTAGTGGGTCCATACGTCATCAGCCTGATTTGAATAAATTCTCCAGAACTTTGAGGTGGAAACACAAACCACACAGATTACCAGGAATTCTTTTACCCAGGTAAATAAATTCCTCAGTCTCACAGAAATGGATGTAATAAACACTGGTGTCTTAAGAGTGCATAACGTGGTGGTAGACTGTGTGAAAATGAATTGCTGGCAGTGGCAACACATGGACTCCCTTTTTCGAAGCCTCAAGTTCAGCATCACGGGCATCGCAGCCAGAGGTGACCATATTTGGACGAGAGGCTGGATCTGACTTAGGAGCTGGGGTCACTATCAGCAGACAGCCTGGCATGAACAGAGGCTCGCCCTTATACGAGTAACTTTTTAATAAAATGTAAACAGGAGAGTTATAAAATATTTTTACCCCCTGTATAGTTCTCATGAAGGGGAAATGAACTATAGATAAAAAAGCCGGTTTTTGTATCAGGCTGTAAACATGTTAAATTCTGCTGTAAAGTGGGCATTTTAACACGGGGGTCAGTGGGAATTGACGAGGCTCTGGAGTCAGCCTCCAGTGGCCATTAGAGGAACTGCAGCTTTTGGCATTTCCATGTTGGCTTCAGTTTTCAGCCCCAGATGTTGCTGCTTTATTAGTACCCACAAAATACACTCGTTTACACATGCAATTACGCAAACTTTGTGGCAAAACCTCCCACTGGATGGCAACCGGTAATAACGACAGCAATTTGTTATCTTTATTTATGATTCTAAATAAATATGCTAACAATTATTTGGGACGTCAGCGGCTGTCGCAGGTATTTTCAAAATGGCGTTTGTCCCACCATAAATTGTCCAGCGCTTGCTCCCTGGTGTGTTCCTGTTTCAGGCCTCAGTGTGCTGTATTTACTCTGTGCTTTACTTTGATTTTGTTGCCTTGTTTTATTTGTTATAATGCCTTTGTTTTTATTGATTGTCTGTTTCATTGTTTTAATGCTTGATTTATTTTTGTGAAGCACTTTGTGAATTTCTTTTCTGTGAAAAGTGCTTAATCAAATACATTTTATTATTATTAAACAGCAGAAATAAACATGTTTACAGCCTATTATTAAAGATTGTTATTGTCCTCCCCCACCATCGACACTTGTACATGTTTGTAATGGCCTTTGGTCTGTCTGTAGTGGTTTTAATATTCTAGTATTTTATAATCTTTTCATGCTTGTAATTGTTCTTACCAGTTTTATTCTGTTTTATATTTGCGCACATTTTATATTGCTATATATTTGTGAGTCATTCTTTAATTTTTGCAGCCCTTTAGTCAACTGCAGTTGTTTTTTGGATGTGCCATTAAAATAAACTTGATTGATTTTATTCTTCTTATTATTACTACAGCAACAAATTCTATTCATTTATATTTTATGTCAATATATGGAGGGCATTTTAAGCATATTTGAATATTGGGGAAGGGGTGGGGGAGGTGTCCACAGAGTATACAATATAAATACTGCCCTGACCTTGAGACTACCGCTGTACGTTTTATTTTTGTTCTGTGCTCCCAGTTCAGGTTTTCATGTCTGTTAATGTGTCTGTGATTCTGTGATGACTGATTAGACGCTGGGCTCACGAGGGATGACCAGACTCCTGCTGTTTAACCTCATAGTTAAAGTGCAGCAGGAAGTGAGGAGGTGGACAGGTGGGTGTTGGTCCTAAAGGACCAATCACAGCTGGTCGTCCGGCCAGTACTTATCGCACCCTGACACCCTGATTTTGATCTTTGTTTCCTCTGAACTGTGAAACATCTGCAATCACAGCATGGTAAGGGAGTCCGTTATGATGAGCAGGTGCAGGTATTGAGGAGATAATTATATCTTCAGAGATCCACTGACTGGAGGTCAGTCTGAGCACTTGTGGATGAAGTTAAAATGATCTTTATCTTTTCTTTCTTTTTAGACGAGCTACACAGATAAAGGAGAGAAGGTAAGATTAAAACTGCCTCTGAAGAGTCTGTGGTGTTTGATGTGATGTTTCTTTCTGCAGAAAAAGACCTGAATCAGAACTGAGCAGCTGAATGTTGGAGGAGTAAATGAATAATTCTTAGGCTAATATGAGACGTTTTTAAAAGTCTTTAGTTGAAACTAATCACTTAGTCCTCTGAAACTCCTGTGGTCTTTGAACTGTTGGATACTTTCATATTTCAGAAAATATAATTCTTCTGTCGTATTTCTGCCTTTCAGCATGCACGGGGAAGGTTTGTCAATTTCCACCATCTCACCTTCTGGGTCGGCAACGCCAAACAGGTCAGTATCCAGTTACCTTTTCTTTCATCTGTCATTTTCATGATTTCAACAAGAGTCATATTACACTGAATTCTTCTCGACATAATTCATATTTGGATCAAGGTTTTTTTTCTGACATTCATTGTCTTCAACGTGCTTCATAATACATGTTTCTGGGCAAATATGAGTGTCTGTGTTTCAGTTTTTAGAGAAACATCTGCAGGTTTAGCTTTACATGTCGTCAGTACATCATAACTGAATATTTGCTCTTCACATAGAGTTAAAAAAATGATGAGTAGTTTTGTCTGTGGCCTCTGTAACCTCCAGCATCTATCCTTTAACTTTAGTTCAGTCCAGAAAACTTTACTGGTCTCCAAAAAAGCAGTTAATTTGCAGCTTCACCTCGGTCCATACCATTCATACAACATTCAAAACTGAAAAAACTTGTGACGCAGTTATATATCCGAGACACAGGGAAACATAGGCTCCACAGGGCGGCACCAGGGAACAACGAGTTCATACAATGTCAAATCACATATTATTCTTCTCGACATAATTCATACTTGGATTAGGATTTTTCCAGACATATTGGCTTTTAACATTTATGGTCTTCCAGTAACTGTGTGTCAGTTTGTAGAGAAACACCTTTACATGTCATCATCACGTCATATCTGCACATTTGTTCTTCGTATAGAGTTTAAATAATGATGAGTTGTTTTGTCTGTGGCCTCTATAACCTCTAGCCTCTATCCTACTTGTTCTGTTCAGTTTAGAAATTTTACTGGTTCCCAAAAAGGCAGTTTATTTGCAGCTTTACCCAGTTCATACTGTACACTGAAAGCTAAAAATCACAGGTTAGGCAGTTATATGAGAAGACACAGGTAAACACAGGCTGCACAGGCTGATACCAGGAGACAGTGAGTTTATAAAATAAACCATTTCATATACTTTATATAAAGAACTAATTTAAAAAGTAATTATATAGAAATATATAAGTGGACCACAACAAATAACTGAGTTCCTTAATCTTGTCCAAAACAATTCAAAAACAAGACATTCATTTCTGAATTACAGATACAGTCAATCAGTTGATACGTCGATAGACAGAAAATTAAATTCAAAATTAATTAGTTTTAATTACTTTTGAATGTTTCAGTTATTTTTTAAAGTGAAAATGAAGAACGTACACTGGTTCCAGTTTCAAAAATGGGAGGATTTTCTGCTTTTCTTGTCAAATATGATAAGAAATTTTCATATCTTTGAAGTTTGGAGAAATAAGCTATGAAAACTTGAGCTCTGGTAAAATGTTCAGAGCTTTTTTTTCAAACATTATATTATACATTACATTACATTATCTGACATATTGTGGAAAAAACAATTTACTGATTAGTAGAGACAATAATCAGCAGATTCATTGATCATTTTTAAACAACAAGTGTTGGATAACACAGATGATTTACTTTAGTAAAAGTACAAACACCACAGTGTACACTTCTTATCTTGCATATTTGTATATTTTGCCAGATATTTTATACTCAATTGTTTTATTTTATTTAACCCATATTTAGAGATCAGTGATCTCCATTACAAGTGAGACCTGGCCGAGACTGCAGCACACAACACATTACAGCCAAACAACACACACACAGTAACATGTAAGAATATTAGAACATCTACACACAAAGACAAGACCCCACCGACTCATTCATCTTGGTCCTTACGAGAGCTTTAAAATCAGGCTGAAACCCGTTCACATAGTTTCAACTCTTTTTGAAGGTTATTCCAAGTGAGAGGAGCAGAGCACATAAAAGCTTTCTCTCCCAGCTCAGTCCGTACACCAGGAACAGACAACAAAACTAAATCTTGAGACCTCAGACTGCAGCTACAGTCAGAGCTGTTCAATTAAAGTACACATGTCCTGAGAGAGTTTCCCCAGTATGGCTAATCTGGGCCCAGTGAGTGACCCTGACCCGGGGACCCACCGGTTGTTTCTGGATGTGAATGTTAAATACTGTTACTGTAATTTGAAGCATTCTCTGGCACAAAAGTTGTTTTCCTGATCAATAAATTTCTATTAAATTGAATTGAAAATACTCAACTACAGTTAAAATCCTGCACTCAAAACCTTACTTGAGTAAAAAGTGTGTAATCGACAAATGTACTTAAAGTAAAGTGCAGTAAAATGTTCCCTGTGAATGAGTGTCCTCTTCAGGTTGTGCTCATTTTAACTCCTTTGTACACTGTTGGTTAGTTTCATCTACAGCAAAGCATCATATTCTATAAGATCATCACATGTTTGAAGTGTTTGTCCTGTGAGAACAATGCATCTCTAAAAGTTGAATGGTGTCAGAAACACAGCCTGTTTTCAGCTTTGTGACGATGCATTTCCCAGCTGACCTGAGACAGTTTTAAAGAGTTTATTCCACTTGAGGAGTAGGAGAATTATCTCAACATATTCAGTTTATCACAAACATTCAGCATCAACACATCTGGAGATACATGGTTTTCACTGGACAGGAAGGGGAAATCTATAATCTGAAAAGTACCTAATGCAGTGAGAAATACAATATGTCCTCTGAGATGTAGTTGAGGAAAGATGCATAAGATTGAAATACTGAAGAATACCTCAAAACTTAAGTACGGCGCTTGAGTAAATGTACTCAGTAGAAAACACCATAAATCTGACTTCTTACTTGTTACACAGACTGACTGCGGTCATTCGATCATTCAGGTTCAGACGACACAGCCAGGATTGTGAAACCCATCGGTTTTTTGGCAGAGATGAACTCTGTCACCTGACTGTCACTTTGTCAAAGTCCATCATGAATCCCCTCCACAGTAACAACAGTGTGATCTCTTTACAGGCAGCCGCGTACTACTGTGATAAGATGGGCTTCGAGGCTTTGGCCTATAAGGGTCTGGAGACCGGCAGCCGAGAGGTGGTGTCTCATGTCATCAGACAGGATAAGGTACGCAGTCACACATGACATCACTGAGCTGACTCAACACTCACTACAGCCGTGATCAATGATCCCACCTCTCCTCTCCACCTCACAGATCATATTCGCGTTTGAATCTCCACTAAATCCTGGAAATGAAGGCGAGTGTTGGCATCACTGTGAGACTGTGTGGAAGATAAACTGCTGTGAACATGACATAAAGTGCGTCTGTCTCTCAACACGCTGTCTCTTCCCTCAGAGATGGGAGAACACATGATGAAGCATGGAGACGGAGTCAAAGACATCGCCTTTCAAGTGGAGGACTGTGACTTCTTAATCAAGGTAACAATGCACACTGATGTGCTGCTGATGGAGTTAGTCACAGTTTGGATTGCATTGGCCACGCCCAGCGAGAGGAACAGGATCTGGAATTTAATTGCAAGAGGCAGAAATGAAAGAGTTTGATATTAAGTGATATCAGTCACAGACAGTTAGTCTTATTTATGAGTTGATTTGCACATAAAAAAAGCTTGGTATTTAAAAATGACATGACTCATGAACACACAAATTCCTTCTGCTCATGTTTCATGGATGACACACAGTGTGTTTCATTTTTGTTTGTTTTTTTAAACACAGTTCCATTTTTTTGTTTTGGAAAATGTACGATTATACAAAGCTATATATTTATATACAGTGGTGGAAGATGGGAGACATGCTGGAGTACAGAAACACTCTGTTACAAGTTAAAGTCCTGCACTCACATCTGTAGTTCGGCAAATGATCAGGGAGATCCAGGCGCTGGTAAGATGGATGCAAGTTAAACATGGTTCATTCACACATGCTACCCACACTGAAAATCAACAGTGTATCCCTCTGAATTAAATTTGAACTCCTCATTCTTGTATGCCCATCACAACGGCCACAAAGAGTACATAAGCAGATCGAGAGAGAACTGTCGACTGAGAGAGAACTGCACCTGTCTTCCTCAAACTCAAATCAAACTCAGACGAAACAGTAAAACCAGGCAGCGCTGCTCTAATATGACTCAAAATTCTGTTACTGCGTTGCCAATTTCTCGTTTAGAATGTTTTCAGAGACATATTCAAGTGCACTGTTGGTTGTAACACGAGAGTTTGTGAACAGGAAGTGGGCGCCATACTGTTACTGATGCTGTGAAAATGGAGGCTAAAAATACTGAGATTAAAAGGTAAAACTAAGCAGATTAAATTATATTGTATAGAGACGTCTCCACAGGTGTTTAACCAAGAAAAAATAAGACAAAGCCACGACTGACAAACGTGAACTTTTACAGATCCTTATGACAGTTTCGATCATGTCATTCAGTTCATGAAAGCCTAACACACTCGCCCAGCGCTGATTATAACCTAAATATCCACAAAACTTTCTTTTTTTGAAAGAAACATGAGAAACATGAACGCAACTACCCTTTTTACTTCTCAGCCAAATATTGGTCTCTTCAATTTGGCAGCGACAGTGATATACTGCTGCAACAGGCTGACACAGTCAATGTGGTGCCTACGTCTGCATGCCTATTATAACATCACCCACTAGCTTTATTGGCCCAGAGTGACACAGTGAATTCTGGTAGTTGTAGCTTTTTTTTTTACCTCTTGAGTGAAAGTGAACACATCAGTCCTTTTTCTCTGTCGTCTCTGTTCTTGTGGCACCAATTTCAAAAGTATCTGAGTCTCTCTACCGCACAGGCAGCCTAGTTTTATTTTAAAAGAGACCATCTTCTTTCCGGCTAAGAAATACTTTGTTAGTTAAAAGTGCAAAAGCATCAGCATCAACATGTATGTAAAGTGCCAAAAGTAAAAATACTCATCATGCAGGATTTGGACTGTGATTATTGAGGCATTAATGTCACTGTGACACTGCAGCTGGTCAAAATCTGACTGCTTTGAAAGTCTAATCTTTTTATTTTGCGTTGCCAATCTACGTAACTAAAGTTATCAAAGAAAAATAGTGGAGTGACAATATTTTGTAGTGGAGTAGATGAGTCAAGTCAACTTTATTTATATAGCATTCATACAATAAGCATAAACGTAATGTGCTTAAGACACATCACATGTGACGTGACAAACATAAAATAGCATATAAGATAATAAAAAACACAAACAAACAAAACAAGGGGGGAATTCTTATCATTATTCTTAAAAAAGGGGATATAATAATAAAACTAACTCCTAAAACAAATACAAATACACTTAAAATCCTAACTAAAGCTTTAAAGCAAAAAAATATACTTTTGTGGTTTGCTTTTAAAAGAGGACGCTGTTGTAGCAGACCGTAGTTCATGTGGAGGAGTATTCCAGAGAGTAGTAAGACTACCATGAGCTGATTGAGAGTTGATTTTAGGTACAATGAGTAGACGTGAGTAAAATGGAAATACTCAAGTAAAGTACAAGTACCTCAAAATTATATTTAAGTTTGGTGCTTGAGTGAATGTACTCAGTTATTTTCCACCACTGCTCATATACAGGATGTACAGTGATAGAAGAAGTAAGAGAGGTAACATATATTCATTTAAATACACTCATTTCTACTTAATTTAATTCAGCTTTAACTGCAACTCTGTTTTAAATTTAAAACAAATCAGCCCAGCCTGAGTTCTATAATCACCCTGCACATACTCTTATTGGGTCAAATGTGTGTGGCTCACTCAGTGTGTGTTGAAATAGGGACAAACACGCCGGTGGTGTGACAGTGCAGCTTTGATGTCTCATGGCTCATCTGAACTCTCCACCTCAGTCAAGGTCAGACTGCAGGTCTGGATGAAACGTTAACCATCAGGTGGCCACAGAGACACAGAATGATCACCACTGACTCTCAGAGATCAACAGCAGCCACACACAGCAGCACACACAGCATGAACAGGGAGACGTTCTGTCTTCAGCCACTGGAGGGCTTCCAGGAGCCATCTCCAGACACATAAACTCATGTTATGCTCCTGTGTTTCCAAACTGATCCTCTCCACTGACAGACAGCTAAAGAGCGAGGAGCTGTGGTCGTCAAGGAGCCCTGGGTGGAGCAGGACAGCCACGGGAAGGTCAAGTACGCTGTGGTTCAGACGGTACGTAAAGAGTCACGAAAAACCTCATGTGAACACACACATGAAAGTGGAATAATAACGTTGTGTTTTGTTCTCAGTATGGAGATACAACACACACACTCATTGAGTACCTCAGTCCCTACAAAGGCCTTTTCCTGCCGGGCTACAAACAGCCTCTGTTTAGGGACCCTCTGTTAGCTAAACTGTGAGTCCCTGTCGTTTCCTCCTGATACAGAATTTAACAAAACATGTGTAACAGGTTTTTTCTTGCATAACTTTCGTGGAAAAGTACCCATGCAATGTTTTCTTTACAGTCCAGCAGGAGGTTTGAACTTCATCGATCACATTGTGGGAAACCAGCCAGATGACCAAATGGTGCCAGTTTCAGACTGGTAAGAATCCTGTCTGAGCGCACGTACACACACACACACACACACACACACACACACACACGGAGGGTACAGCAGACACTCGGGGCAAAAGGACAAGTAAACACAAGTAAACGCCCACCTCTGTCTCAGTGTGAAATGTTAGCGTAGATAATCAAAAGCTGGCTCCAGTCCAGCTCCACATCGCTGCTTTGTTTCAGTAAAAAAGAGAAGAAGGAATATTCAAACAGTTCCAAATACGGCATGGCTTGTTCATATCGTCATAGTTTTTTACTGTTTGTGTTCCCCAAATTCCAGGTATCAGAAGTGTTTGCTGTTCCATCGGTTTTGGTCAATAGACGACAAGCAGATCCACACGCAGTACAGCTCACTGAGGTCCATAGTGGTGACCAACTATGAAGAGACCATCAAGATGCCCATCAATGAGCCTGCAGCGGGGAAGAAGATTTCACAAATCCAGGTGGGATTTTATTAACTGCTTCTAGTGCTACAGCACCCTCCATCTCATTTTTGGGGACTTTATGTCTTTATGTTTAAGTAAAATGTGTTCATATAGTGCTTTTTGCAGACATAGGTCACAAAGTGCTTCACAAGGGCGATATACAACAACAACAATATCAGAGAGATCACTTTGTGTCTTAAGGCGAGAGCAGGACAGAGCCTGACAGTGTGATGCACACAGGAACAGCACTGGGCTTTGAGACCAATCTGACAGTGGTCAAACATGGAGTTACAACATCTTTTCATAGACTTACATAGTGAAAGAGACGCCTAGAAATCAGTGGATAACATCTGTGAGCACCACAACCCCACAAAAACCCCGTATCCACCAAGCAGTACGGTACAGTTCAGTTTTTTTCTGTCTCCACAGTGAAAAGTTGTGGATGGTACCAATAGAAGCGTTCCTTAGCGTCCCCATGTTTGGTCCCCCCTCTGTTGGGGTACCTAGCACACAGATCTGGTACTAAAAGGTGGAGCTGTGAACACTGCAGTCTGATTGGTCAGTAGAGGACGGTCACTCTGCTCAGGGCTGAGTTGTGTCTGGTTTTGAGGCTCATGTAACCACTGTTCATACTGTGGAGAGTTTGATTAGTAAACTGGAACTATAAAATGAAAGGATGTTTTGCTGCCTCTCACAGCAGCTGGAGTCGGAGAAAAAATCTCTTCATTCACTGGGCCGACTGCCGGCAACTTTTAAGGTGGAACGGTAACTTGTAATGTTACTCAATGCATGAGTTGATGACGTGAATCCATCAGCACACCTTAAATTTCACTGTGACAACTTTGAGCATCACTTTAGTTTTTATATGACACACACTTTTAGTAATGAGTGGATCTAGCGTTTAGATATATTAATTTAAACCAGATTATGTGAACTGCATATATTCTAATCCTTACTCAGAGGAAAAAGAAAGCGTTGTGGAGCGTTGTTCCTGTGGGCTACAGCAACACTAAACCCCTGAGCTTGCCTGAGAAGGACTAAATGCACAAAGCTGCTATTTTGAAATATCCCATGGAGAGAGACTCTCACTGCAGCCTGTTGTATTTTGTTGTCTGAAGGGTTACTGTTGGTTCCAAAGGTACCATACCGAAAGTGTTTGGTGGAAACTGGGCTGAAGTGCCTCGTTTTCACAATCAGGATTCGATCCATTCACTCTGATAACATTTGGAAAGTTTAGGAGAACTGCACAATTAAATAATTTCGTAAAACGGACAGGTCAAATCAAGCAGTTGGATTGGTTGTTAGCCCTCATACAATAAATTGGTGATTGGTCCTGAAGAAGGTCAATAGACCGAAATGTTGACCCAATAAAAAGAGCTTCAAGTGAGTGTGGGAGCAAGTGTTGATTTTTTATGTTAGCCCTCATACAATAACCATATCCATGGAGCCTCATAACCACAGAAACTGATAACAAACTAACCAGGTAGCTAACAAACTGCCACAGTATGGATACACTCAAGGTCAACTGCGAGCTCTGTGGTGGCCTGAGCTAACTATGGAGGAGTGAATTGAGGAGTGCATTTTTCTAGGGGGAAATCTGCTGAACCTAAGAGAGGATATGCAGACATATGTCAACTTGAGGTCAGTCCTGATAAATAGCCTGCCCTCAGTGCATTTCATTCCCTCCTCACAGGAATATGTGGACTACAACGGGGGACCAGGTGTTCAGCACATCGCCCTCAACACGTCAAACATCATCCAAGCCGTGAGTCTCCCGCGTTTGATTAGAGCGCATTAAAATTTCATGATAATCCACAGACTTCAGCCTCCTCAAATCTGCAAGTAAAGGCAAGTTTTAGATCCTGCTTTTTTTGTGTGTGTCTTAAATCAGATAGTGAACCTGCGCGCCCGAGGGATGGAGTTCCTCTCAGCGCCTGACAGGTACTACGACACCCTGCGGAAGAATCTCAAAACCGCCAAGATCAAGGTGAAGGAGGACCTCGACCGTTTACAGGTGAGGAAACGTATCATTTCAGCAAGCCTGAAATTATTTACAGCCTCTTTGCTTCTGTTCTAAATATATATCTGTTTTTTTAAGGAGCTGAAAATCTTAGTGGATTTTGATGACAAGGGCTACCTCCTCCAGATCTTCACCAAACCTGTGCAGGACAGGCCGACCCTTTTCTTGGAGGTCATTCAGCGGCACAACCACTCTGTAAGTGCTGCAGACCTGCTGGTATATCTGAGGGTGATATTTTAGCCTTTATGTCTTTATGTGACGGCTTCTACAGGCCTACGGTCCTGATTCTCACCTTCACCTTCTTTAAGACGCCGAGACGGAGCCGCCTGAACACCTGTTTGCAGCTCCCACCCAGCGCGAGCAGTATAACAGCAGCCCCACTTGTAAAAGCTCAGTAAATCTATCACAGATACAGATTAAAAGGCTCACTGCTTCACAGCGAGGGGGATCTTTGGATTGGGTTGCACCCTGTGGCACTTCATTTAGAACACCGAGCACCCATTCGGCAGGCACGTCTTGTCACTTTCCAGCGTTTCACTACAGATGTGGATACAATGCATGAAAGTGAGAAATCCGAACCACAGCAAAGAATCTCTGCGAGTAACCACCAACACTTGATCTTTTGATTATCTATGAAAATATTTACATGATTAATCTGCGAGCCCCCGGTGAGCGCGGCTCCCTGTCAGAGCGGAGAACCCTGCGAGGATATTTATCTGCCCGTGATCCAACATCAAAGTGTTCAACACCCCGAACGGTGTCTGAGAGAAGCCATAACAAATGACACAGAAGACGGCAGATCTTTTGGGTAATTAGCCATCTGTGTGTGCTTGTTCTCTCTCCAGGGCTTTGGGGCAGGAAACTTCAAGTCTCTCTTTGAGGCCATTGAGAAGGACCAAGACGCCAGGGGCAACCTCACTGCGCTGACACCCGAAGGGGAGGCCAAAGCCTTCTACTGATCCTCCTGCTGCTGCTGCCAAACCACACTTAGACTGTTATATACGGCTGTACATCTCAGAGGCGATCAGCATCACAGTATATCAAACACATGTACAGAGTGTTGAATGTCTTCATGTGACACCAGATATGCTTTAAGTTGTCAGTAGATTGCATGCTCTATGACTAAATAAAGAACTCATGTTCATGTGGACTGGCGTGTGTGTGGGGGCACATTTTAAAGGAATAGTTTGGGAAATATGATTATTTGCACTATGCCAAGTGTTGGGTGAGAATATCAGTAGCAGTTTGTGAATGTAAAGGGATCATCCCTTTGTTCCCTGGGTCCTAGTCTAGGTTTGTGTTGAGTTTTGAGCATGTGTGTCTTTATATAAACTAACATTATAAGAGATTGGCAAGAATCATTTTCTCAGGCCAAATAGCAAAAAAATGAAGGGAGACTGACGTTTCAAATGCAGTTTGAATGCTTAAAGTCTATCTAGCAATTGTGGAGAGATCAATGTCTAAAGTCTAGAAAACTGTTTTGCCCACAAGTTTGAGGGAACAGATTTTAAATACCCTTTTTATTCAAAATTAGTGGCAATATGAGGGTTAAAAATAGGTGACAGCCTCCTTTCCCCTTGCCAGTGGACGTAGATGAACATGCCTTTCTGATTTTGTTTTGTTTTTTACTGATGTGTCATGCTTGACATCACAAAGGCACCAGAAAACAGGTTAGTAAACAGCAGGAAGCAGCATGTAGGCCAGCAAATAAATAAATAAATAAAAATTACAGTGGTTACTGCTTTTTTCTTTCTTTCTTTTTTTTTTTTTTTTTAAATATATCTTACTTATTCAGTCTCTTTCTCAAACTTGATGCCAACAAATTTCAAAAGATGTTCAAGCACTGCTTGGACAGAGACGGACAGTAGTTATTATTATTATTTTTTTTAATGTGTTTGTTATTTTACCATAATATACAAAACATACAAACTATTGCATATACACACAAACGTACAAAATCTAAAAATAACATTGATGTATCGCATTAAATTAGGAAAAAGCAAAAAGGAGAGGGATTAAATAAAATCTATAAAGGGGGGGTAGGAAAGCTTATGGATGTAGTCCTAATTAACCCTTGTCAGAGGATTTCATACGATTCTGTAAACGATGGCCAAATTTTGTAAAAGTTCACCTCTCGTTTTTTCAGAGAAAATTGAGACGGACAGTATTTAGCAGCAGTCTGTCTTTGCATTGTGCCAGAAAGGGGGCAAAAATTAGAACATCCATTCAGATGTTGTATTTCAATCTCTGTCTATCTGAAGATAATCGATAATTACGAATAAATAAATAAATAATTTTTTTTAATAATTGTGTCATGCATACAGTTATGCCCAGCCTGCATGGACTTACAAGACACCATCAAATCAAATAAGCCAGGGCCAGAGTCCAGCGTACATGTTTTCAGACAACACTCAAAGGATAGGAAATGGAGCAAAGCAACAAAAGCATCCTACATAATCAGATCATTGTTGTGTAAGATCGAGTTCATGAATCACTTGCAAAGGTATTTATCGTGTAGCACTGAAAAAAAAAAAAAATCAAAATAAGTTCTACTTAAACAAACTTTATGGCCTTTTATTGCAGGCTTTTGCAGCAAAATTGGCAAAATTAAACACATAAAAATTAAACAGCCATTCTCGCTTCTGATCATCTGAGCAACAGAAAATGTCAACGTTTAGACGAGCCATTACATGGAACACTAACTCTCTTATGTCATCATAGTTTGTACAGTATAAAAGAAAATGGGATACATGTAACTACTGCAGAGTCATTTGTCCAATTTTAACCTTTCCCACTAAACACAAAAGCCAAATAACTTTTGGCAAGAAAGTGAATCAATGGATTTCTTATAATGTCAAACTATTCTTTTACCATGGTATAAGTTAAATGTATTACTCCAGATTCAGCTCGCTAACCTTCTAAACATAAACAGCTTTTACAAATTGATCAAACAGGTTTTCACATTTTTGTGATGGGACCAAGTTTCTTCATAATGTAGTCTCACAAGATGGAATATTGAAGTGTGTGAAAAACAGATTAACATCATGAAAAATGGAGGGAAAAAAAGGGACACGAGTGAAAGTTTATGCTCACCTTTCTTTACTCCTTTGAGTTCCCTCCAAAAATGATGTCACTTCCTGAAAATTGTCTCAGTGGAATTGTAGTCTTTTATAAAAATGTGAGACAGTACCAAATAACAAGGTGGAAAATGACTCCAGGGACACACAGTAACTACTGAAATTCTCCTTAGTATAAATATAATATATAAGCAGACAGAGTTTAACATAGCCTATAAAGTATTTAAATAATATTTTGACTTTCATAATTTTTATAGCTTATAATACTTGTAGAAATTGATTACTGTGCACTGTGAACATGGTAAAATTGAGTATGTTTTAAAAGTGTCTTAATGTGCATCATTTTGTATTCATGTGACTGAGAAGACCTTTATCTGTAAATAAAGCTTTGTTTTTTTTAACAAATATT
Source organism: Cephalopholis sonnerati (assembly GCA_019142605.1). Classification (NCBI taxonomy): domain Eukaryota; kingdom Metazoa; phylum Chordata; class Actinopteri; order Perciformes; family Serranidae; genus Cephalopholis; species Cephalopholis sonnerati. The sequence goes on from JAGQAX010000017.1 coordinate 38,662,942, forward strand.
TGACACAGTTAAAGAAAATATGAGATGAAAATGTTCCTGCATAACAAAAGCTGCAATTCACACACAAATAAGAGAAACTTGAATCAAACATATGAAGTTAAATATATTCTTGTAATCTGTTTGTATTGTACTTACCATGATTTTCATTTGAGGTGATAGAAGAACTTTTGTGACAGTGTGTGATCCTTATTCCAATTATCATGCAGCTTTTGCAGTGTATGTTTGGTGAATGTGCCTCAAGCAGCATATTATAAATTTCAGCTAAAACTTCTCCTGATTAGAGAAAATGCAGTTGCACATTACAAATCAGTGTTTTTCTGAGCCAGGCTGTTAGCCCAGCATCTCCTAATGTGTTCTCACTGTTTTGTCTGATAACTTAAGATCCAGACTTTCAGGAGGTTTTTATTGGGAATGAAATCATCTGCAGAGGTCTCTTCCTCTCCTGAACAAGCAGACAGTGATTTAAACTGGTAAAAGCACTGAATTCATATGGAAAATTCAGTGTTTTTTAAGGGCTGCAAACCATGGTGGCCGACGCAAAAAAGCTAATGTCTGGAGCCAGTGTTCGGTTTGTCTGTTCTGGGCTACTGTAGAAACACAGCAATGACCATGGCGATCTCCTAGACAAGACCCTGCTCCCTGTGTAGATATAAACGTCTCATTCTGAGGTAACAAAAACAAGATTGTTATTTTCAGGTGATGATACACTGAAGAACACTATTACATTACATTGCCCCCATTTCTCCTCCAAAACACTGGATCTTTAAAAACATAAGTACACAAAAACTGGATCCTCCTGCAAATAGAAAAAAAAATTCAGAACAGAGGTTTTATTTCAAAATAATTTATTTGCATATAATTGGAATGAAGGCAGGTTGATACATCTGTGATGGCACTGGTCAGTTTCCATATAGAAACATTCAGTCTATACAGAAACCATTCTTTCAAACCTGGACAAAATGGATAAATATATTAGTAAATAAATATATTAGTGACATGTCACTATATTGAAATGTTCTATTATATATAAAATACAACACTATTTCATTTCTGGTTGTTGTTTTTTTTTTTGTTTTTGTTTTTTTGTTCTCTTTTTGTACACAAAGTATCCAAAATATACTGACACATCCCTCACAGTTTGGAGGGATTTTTGTACTCATAGAAAAGGCAGTTTCAGCTCATTATTCTTGCAAAAACAAAACAAACACATAAACAACACAAAGAGAAAGATCTTGAACAGGATGAAATCACATCGGATATTCTGCAGCATCACTAGATGCTATTTTTCATGTGCTGATGGTTTCGGGCTTGTTTTTTTTGTTTTTAATTAATACTATTAATTGTTTCTTTGTTTTTTAATATAAAATCTGCTCAAGCCAAAGTGCTGCTTGTAATTCAGTCATTTCCACCTCAGTCTCTGAGACTGTTTGGGGCGCGAACAATAACAGACGAGGAAACCCTGATACTTTAGCTGGAGGACGCCGCGGTGACACATTCAAAGTGAGGTATTAGGGACTGCAGCTAAACGTTTCTGCATGATTGTCCTAAAATTATTGACTCCAAAATTTTTTCCACTTCAATTCTGGCGTGTTCTCTCTCTCGTTATTGAATGCATATTTCATTCTGAGATTGGAGCAAAGGTTTGAAGCAGAAAAAAAGGCACAACACATTCTATATTAAGTTCACTGTGTTCAAGATTTTGCCTCTTTGGTTAGACAGCTAAGAGCTTAGTGTGTTGGGACGTTCCTGATTTAGGATGATGAACAGTTTGAATGAATAAGGCACATATGAGGCTTTAGTAAGTGCTACTGGTTACATTGCAATACCCACAAGCTCTATGTCTGCTGTTAAACTGTATCTGAAGTCTGTCCTTTCACATTTTCACTGAGCCTTTAAGGGACAGTCCACGCTCTAACAGAATTCCTGTACCTCTGATCTCTGGTTATTTAGCCAAGTATGAAATAGGAAAGCCATCTTTGACTTTTATCTACACAGTTGAAGAGTTCAGAGTCATTTTGCTGGGATATAAAGACATTTTCTGTCCATCAGTCTGCCAGAGTGGCTTCTTGGGAGGAAAGGAAATCACAGATTTAAAGCTTGATTCTGTCGTTTGTAGTTTTGAGAGTTGGTTAAACATTTAAAAAACTTGATCTGAATTTAAAAAATATGTATTTGATCCCCCCCTTACCTTTTTTTCTTTTACCTCTGGTGCTATTTATCAGTCTAGACTATTGTGGTGTGAGTTGCCAAGTGTTGGAGATATCAGTTGCAGAGACGTCTGCCTTGTGGTGCTCAAAGCACCAAAAATACATTTGAAAAACTCAACAGCAATGTGTCTTTCCAGAAATCATCCACAGACCTTGTTGTGAGCTGTTTTGTGTAGGAACTATTCATTTCTACTGAACTACACCCGCCAACTGTATCACTGCACAAAAGGAAGAGTGCATCGACTGCTAGCTCACTTAGCACCACTGAGCTAGCTAACGTTACAGCCACGGACACAGTTGCCAGTCTAGAAACCTTAAAAATAGGGAGGATTTCGAAACCTAAGAGGAGCGTCTGGGGTCCTCCTCCTTAGTTTCCTGCATTCTGGTGACTTAAAGAATGAAAATAACAAAAAAAGTACACTGCAGTATGCTGAATACATTTAATTTTGTTTGGTTTTTGGTTTATGACCTTGGTACTCCAGCAGAGTACTTGGAGGAGGGAGTGAGGCCAGGCTGTAGGCACACATCCCTGAGTCCTGGATGCCTGAGCAGGCGCAACAGGAAGCTCACTGTCTCTAAATGACTGTTGGGTACCCCCCAACACCTGAGGCAGCCCTCAGATCCAGCTAGAGAGTCCCGTCGGACTAAACACGCTTCAGCACAGGGACGAGGTGTCCACCAGCAGCTGTGCCCTACTCATGCAGGGTTGGAGGGTCGGGGAGGAGGGGGGAAAGAGAGGGAAGCGCCAACTGGTAGGAATCCGTCCGCTTTGAAAGTCGTAGTGCTTATACACGCCGTAAAGTGCCAGAAACAGGCTGTGATAACAAAAAGGAAAAAAAGGAATAAAAAGTTGACACAAATTGGGAGAAACACGGGACAATTGTGGCCCCGGAGTAGAGAGGTATGAGTCTCTCCTCATGAGCAGGTGCACGCTACCTGTTTGGCAGAAAGAAACTAGTTCCTACATGAAACTGCTCACAACAAGGTCTGTGGATTATCTTGAGTAACCAGGTCATGATTTCTGAAAAGAGACATTGCTGTTGAGTTTTTGTGTTTTGGTGCTTTGAGCAGCACAAGCCGAGTGCCATCTTTTCAGCCAGTATCTCAAACACTCAGCAACTACCACCAAAAGAATCTAGCCTGATAAACAGCACCACAGGTAAGAGGAAAATACGTGTTTTTGATTCTGGGATTGACAATGCTCATTCACCACGACAAAGGACCAACTCAGGTATCATTACTGTAACTAAAATGAATGAATTCCTCCCATTTTTTCCAGTGTTTGATTGTTCCTGAGACATTTCTCAGGCTCCACCCATTACAGTTTGAAATCATGGGAACAGCACACTGAGCTTTCATTGAACTGGTGCTATGGCAACAGACTGAGCTGATGCTGGGACTGTAAGGTCGACCTAGCATGGCTTTACTCCAGTTATATCATTAGTCATTATCTCTTCTCTATGGCTGCAATGTAGGGTACTCTCCTAGAGCTTTAGTTGCTGGAAGCCAACAGGAGGGTATATCCTTTTTAGGGGACGATACAACATTGTAAAGGAATAGTTCACCCCTCAGATGAATGTTTGCATATCAATTACTCAGCCAGTGTAACATTAAAATTCATGAGGAAAATGTTGTTTTTCATGCAGGTCTCCATGGTGAACAAAGAATATAAAAACAGAGAAAAATCTTTATAGATTGGAGTTATAGGCAACAACAGCAAAACTATATCAAAACATCCACTCTCCACAGTGCCAGACTCCATTGACAAAAACAGTCATTTTAGCCTTAATAAAAATGGAAGCTGCCGGTCTACTGCTGCCTCCATCAGTTAGTTAGTTTGTGTTACTGTGTGCCTTTGGTGTTTTAAAGAGTTAGTTTTGATTCACCAAATTCACACATTAACACAAACAAACCGACTGATCAAGGCAGCAGTTGAACAGCAGCTCCTGTTCTGAGTGAGGTAAAATTACTGTTTTTTCAATGGAGTCTGGCTTTAAAGAAAGCATGAATGAGTTTCACTTTCAGTTCAGTTTCCTGTCATAAAGAGCACACCACTGAATAAATGAGACAACTACACGTGTTGTGTGAGAGTTTGTAAACAGATCTTTTGATATAGTTTAGCTGTTATTAAACGTGGACCCCTCTGACTTCAATACATCAAGCATTTCTCAGTTTTTGGATTCTTCATTCATCGTGAAGGCATCCGAGTTTTCCTCACGAATATTACAGAACATGGGGTGAGTAACTGATGTACAAATGGGCAAGCAGGGAGTGAAGTATTCTTTAAAAGAGCAGAGGACATAGTTGTCCTCCCTCTGATGAGGCTGTTCACTCTGCACTGATTGGGGGGTTTAACAGCATCGAGGTCAAATACAGGAAGTAACCACTGGCAAGAGAAATGACAAGAACAAGGCAATAGCTTGTATGACGACGACATAATTCAGTCAAACTGGTTCATTTTGAAAAGTTAAAAAAATAAAAATAAAAATTACAGACTACAAAAAAAAAAGAAAGAAAATGATCCAAAACACAAACATGTTGAAAACAGCTGCCATTATTGAAATAATGAAAACAAGGCCCATGCCAGGCTCAGCAACCTCAGTGAATGCTCGTTGTTTGAGGGGCTGAGCATCAACCTTTCTCTCTGTTTGGACAGGTCAGACTGCCAAGAGGAAAACTTTTGAGTTGTTGAGTTTATGGGAGCTACATGGTTGTGACCCAAAAAAAAAAAAAAAAAAAAAATCACTACAGCAGTACCTTTAAAGACCCCCTGTGTGAGGCATGTTAAGAAATCTGAGCTGAGGTAGGCTGGAGAGAAAAGCTTCTCTGAGCTGAGACTGGACTCAGCGAAGGAAGGCCAAGATCACGCAGAGTAAAGTACCTCTAAGATAAATCAAGTTATTCTGCAACAGGGTGAGCAACGCAAAGATGGAGTCTCACTTCATGAGGGCTCAACACCCTGAACAAGGATCATTCGTTAGTTGTCACTAAGGAGCATGGGAACTTGTCATATCATGTCGGTAATGAATATTCTTCCTATAACTGACGAGGAAAACACAGACAAACACTTTTCCCCCCTTTGTGGTGTATGAGTCGTTTCCCCAGCAACTCCCAAATCATTCAGTATATATTCAATATTACGAAGGGTCGAGCGTTATTTTCAAATTTTAGCTTTATATAATCAGAATAATTTCAATCAGCTGAGAGAGCACATCAGTGTGTGATCTGTGACTCGTGGGGGGCTCTGGGGATTCGTCTGAACGAAAGGCATTGCTGGTGGAATTATGCGGAAGACATGAGAGCGACAGCCAATGAGAGGCTTGTCCATTCTGGCTCCTGTGTAGCAGCGTGATAATGGGGATGCAAAAAGTTCTCACACACCAGACTCCTCTTCTGATCCTGTGGACACAAAAACAGCTCAAGTTAATTTCACAATATGATACGGACAAAACAAAGAGCACAAATATACATGCAGGTCCTGAAAGATCATTCCAGTTTTTTTTCCCCAGGGCTTATATTTGTATTTTCTCCATCATTCCTATTGGTGACAAAAATACTGTACTTACCAAATTAATGACTGAGGTCAGACAGGTCAAAAAACACAAGCAGTCAGATGAACATAAAACAAACAAATACAAATGAAAGTTTAACCCAAACTGTCCATCAAAGACTGACTGCCTCAACTCTGACCTTCTACATTTGCTGTGCTTACTGTACCTCATGAGTCAGTTTAAAGGAATACTTCACCCCCCAAATGGCCATCTGCATATCAGTCACTCACCCTGTGTTACCGTGAATTTGTGACAAAACTTTTTTCTGGCATGCCTCCATGGTGAACGAAGAGTCCGAAAAAGGTGAAAATTCTAATCAGGGTTCGCATTTAACCACAAAAAGACTGTATCGAAACATCTGTTCACAACTCGTGCAGTATAAGCCAAGTCTCATTTATGCAGTCGTACGCTCAGTGCTTCCCAAACAGACAGCCCTTTCCAACGGGCAACTGAACTGAAAGTGAAACTTATCGATGCTTTCTTCCGAGCCAGACTCCATTGACCAAAACAGTCATACAAACATACTGTGTTTTAAAGGGTTATTTCAGGTTTACCAAAGTATAAAAATAACACAAACAAACTAACTGATTGAGGCAGCGGTAGACCAGCAGCTCCCATGTTCTGTGAGGTAAAATTACTGTTTTTGTCAATGGAGTCTGGCTTTGAAGAGAGCATAGTTTCAGTTTAATTCAGTCCCCTGTCAGAAAGAGCTGTCTAGAGCGTACTGAGCATAAAACTGGATAAATGAGACTTGGATTATACTGCACAGGTTGTGTGAGAGTTTGTAAACCAAAACTGATTTAGTTTTGCTGTTGTTTAAGGTGGACCCCTGTGACTTCAATGCATCAAGAATTTTCTCCGTTTTTGGATTCTTGGTTCACAGTGGAGGCATGTGAGAAAAACAGTTTTCCTCATGAATATAACGTAACAAAGTAACTGACGTAGGCAGCCGTAGACCAGCAACTCTTGTGTACGTTGAGGTAAAATTATTATTTTTGTCAATGGAGTCTGGCTTTGAGGAGAGCATAGATAGGTTTCACTCTCAGTTCAGTTTCCTGAGATTATATCATAGATTGGATTATATGGTATAAGTTGTGTGAAAGTTTATGACTTTAATTTATCAAGAATTTTCTCCATTTGTGGATTATTCACTCATGACAAGGGCACGCGAGAGAAAGTTTTCTTCACGAATTCAAGATAACACAGGGTGAGTACTGATATAAAGCAGGAGATGCAGCTAACTGATCATCTGACTGCTCTTGTTTCTCGCCCAGTCGGACTTTGCTGTAGTGATGTTGCCGTGTTCCAGCAACTTACCAATGTATTGGTGAGTACATCATTATCACGACCAGTAGAAATGATGCTCAAAGCTATAACAGTTATACCTATAATTGTACTTTAAGACCATTGAACTGGCCGTGTTATTAAAGATGAACAAAGGAGGCACCCACCCTGATTGTGATGTAATGTTTGGCAGTACAAACAAATGTCTGTGTTGCGGTCAGCAGCAGGGCCGTGGTGGAACCTGCAGGGTGGCCTGTCCATAGAGGTCCCTGGCCCCAAGAGCTGAGGCTCTGAGCGGGCCTGCTGCACCCGCTTTTGCCACACAACGTGGGCCCCGGCATAGCAAGGCCAGTCCTCCATACCTCCAGAGTCCAGAATGAGGGGCACGGGGAGCAAGGCGGGGTGCAGCTCAGGAGGAGAGCAGCAGAAGCTCGGGCCCTGACCGTAGTGGATGTGGATGCTGCGGTCATCCTGCAGATCTAAGCTCTGATGGAAGCGTACAGAGGGGCCGTCAAGCACACAGCCACCCACTCGCCCGAGAGGAGTGGGAGGGTGTGCGTGTCCCTGGTGGCAGCAGTGGGATTGAAGCTGTAAAGGGATTGAGGACACCAGGACAGGAGGTCCTGTAGGGCTGCTGGGGTCGTGGTCCTGACACTCTGCCCCGGGACTGGGCCGATCTGTGGGGTCTGGCTTTGCACACTGGCAGGGGCTGTGCTTGGGAGGGCAGACAGGTGAGTCTTTGTCCAGGACGAGAGCAGCAGGTGCAGCAGCAGCAGCAGCAGCAGCTCCCTGCTCCTCGTCTGAGCCTCTGCTCGGGCCCTGGCTGTGCTCCCCCTCCTCATAGTGGTGGTGTCTGTGGCGGTGGTAGTGGATGTGGCTGAACACAGTCTGCGGCTGCTCTTCAGGGCAGCCTGCTTTATTCACCACAGAATCCAGAGACCTGGGCCGGGCCTGGGCGCCTGCCTCTAAGCTGTTCCTGCGAGGTGCGCGCCCAGGACCTGGCCCGTAACAACCAAACGGATCGTAGTCACTGCTCAGAGAGCTACGGAAGGTGGACCAGCTGCCATAAACCCCCTGCAAGGACACATCAGTACAGTTGAGAACTGAGTCGCTGGAGGAGCCGTGGCATGGCCCTGAGCTGGAGTCGCTCGCCGGCCCATCTGCCAAGTATCCGCTGCGCTCTGTGTGGTAGCTGCCACCCGAGCAGCTGCCGTCGTCCTGCCGGCTATGAGCCGGCGCGCCACGGGGCTGTGGCGTGGCAGAGGCAGTGTGGTGCAGTCTTGAGCTGGATGCACTGCGCTGGGCCGGACAGGACGAGCGGTAGTTGTGGCAGGACCGACGAGGGGTGTGGTGGTGGGTGGAAGTCCTGCAGTTACCTCCAATCCTGTAGGGCCTCCCAGGACCCTCTGCAGGAAGGTGGTATCTACAACTGGACGTAAGGGGCCTGCTGGTGAGGAAACGTAGAGTTTGGGCGTCCACGGGGGAGGAGCCAGTGTAGTGGCCCAGAGAGGGATAGGGTCCAGAGGGTCCACGGGGATAGTGGGGCCTCATAGAGAAGGGGATGGCATGCTCGGGGAAGAGGTGGTTGCGTGGGCTGCTGTAAGGCTGAGGGTGCAGGAAACTCTGGCTTTGCTCCGGACTCTGCTGCAGTCTGTTCCTCTGAGGCTGCCGCTCCGTCCCTGTGGGTCACAGCAGCAGTCAGAAGACACAAAATACTGCAGGGTAACAGTGACGTCCATCACAGCAGATTCAAGAGGGCGTTAAAAAAATCAGTCACAGCACGGAAAAGAAAGCCTAAACTAAACTTCATAACTATTTTAAGGTTCTCTCTTTACTAAACCTTGACTGGAAACATGCTTTTCCTCACCCATGATGTTGTGCATACAGAGGGGGCAGGTGCGATGTTGTAGTAGCCAGGGGTCGACGCAGTCTTTGTGGAACTCATGAGCGCAGGAGATGATCCTCAGATGCTGGTATAAAAGTGAGACAGAGGTAGAATTGAGATGAGGACAGTTAAATCTACAGACACAGTGTGTTCCCTGCTCTGTCTCCTCTTACTTGACCGTCCTGGAAGTCCTCAAGGCAGATGGCACAGACGGGGCTGGAGTTGGAGCTGCTAGCTGACCCCCAGGCCGCACGGTGGCGCTGAGAGCCCGAGCAGCCCTGGGAGCTGTAGGTTTTGGTCTCCAATCGACTAATGGCCCGCATGGTCTGCTGATGGACAGAGTCCTGCACGCACAAGAAGTGACCGTTAGAAAATCCTTTAACAGACCTCCAGCTGATCAAAAAAGAAGACGATCCACTGACACACTTGTCTATGTAAGCTTTGTGTTGCTTTCACTCACCCAGGTCCTGTTGGACTTGCACTTGTAACGGAAAGCGAAGATTAGGACGATGGTCAGAATAGCTAAGACGATGGTGAGCAGGATACCCACATCATAATGTGGCTGAGGAAGGAAAAGAAGATGGAAAGAGATTGAAAGACAGCAAAATAATATAACACCGAGACACCTCATCTAACATGCTGGGATATTTCCGCAGCTCTAACACAACTTCCAGCCAATGACAGAAGAGTCACAGATGTGTGTGTGTTTACCCATTTAGGCTGCTTCACCGTGATAAGAACTTTGGCCTCCTCGTTCTTGTTGACCAAACCCATCAACTCCTCAGCATCCTCCGCCTCCACCAGCACCACCGGACGGGGAAGGGAGTCTGTTTCTCGCAGCTGTGTGTGTGTTTTGCACACACGATGGTAATTAAAGACACAAACGTATGAGTGTGACGTTTCTGTGTGCTTTTTTATCTTTCATATTTTATAAATACAGCTGTAAATGTAGCTGCGTCTCACTCTCACCTCAGCAGCAGCATTGGCATCATCACTGACATCAAAGATAACAGCTTGAGCTCCTTTGTCCAACGCCATGCGAGCCTGGAGAGACAACACAGGAGGGACAATGGTTAGAAATAAATCTTATACTGTGTGTGGTCTCAGTAAAGGACAAAAACATATTCAGAAACAGAGAACAGTTCATGTGAATATATAAAACCATACTAGTTCATTTAGTGTCTCAACCTGTCACTAGGTGGCAGTAACGCACTGAGCCTCAGACCAACGTACAGCTCATTCAGTCACTTCTCCACCTGACTCCTGAAGCCACACACCAACTAAAAAATGTGTCAGAAGGAATCTGAAGGCTGCAGCAGAAATAATCTAAACCTTTATTTTACGTTGGACAATGTCACCAAAAGACACAGCAGAGGATTATTTGACTGAGTGAAAAGAAAAGGTGAAACACTGAATAAAAGGAAACGGGTGGGACATCAGCTTAACATGCAAATAAGGATGTTTTGTATTCAAACTAGGGTCTGAGAGCGTGCTGTAGTCATTCATTGTGTCATTTTACAGTGTGTGATTTTAAAGCTGGAAGCACATTTTAGATGGAAGATGTCCTTGGTGGCACGTCAGTGAAGAGTATGCATCACAAGGTAACAGCTCTACAGGGGCAGCAGGGGAAAGGTTTGCCTCTTATTATATTGTTAACTTTTATTTACTTACATACACACACTCTTTTAGTTTGCTACAACACCCAACAGTATCCATAAAACCCTTCACCTACTCCTGTTTCTGTTACATTCAAAATGCTCCACAATGTTCTCCAGCTAACTGAGTGTGTCTGCTGTTCGCTGCTGAGCAGTTGTTTTTGAGCTATTTTAATGGAAACAGCTGCCGGCTGCTGCCTGAACTGATGCTATGAGAGCAGCGAGAGTGAACCAAGCTTTCCTCAGTGGCTTCATCACCACGAGAGACAAGAAGTCGTGTGGTCAATAGCTGATGTAACAGTTAGCCACGAGTGACAGTTGCAGAGTCATGGTAAATGTTGAAACATAGTGAAACTACACAACGAGTGGAGAAGAGTCACGAAGTCAGTGGCTCGCTGGTTAGTGAACTAACTCAATAATAGGTACAACCCCCCCTTTTTGTTTTGACCACACTGTACGAACTAGGAAGCATTGTAGTTCTTTGAACTCCGTTTTGAGGGACTTTCTTAGTTCCTACTTCAGAGCACGTACTCTGCCAGCACAAGAGGAACTGTAGGTGATGTAAGTGTACGTTGACTGATCGATTACATGAGCCGATGCTAAACCAGCAGCCGCAATATTTAAAAACCTGTTAGCCACGTAAACAACAGACAGCACAAAACACAAACAACAGCTGATAATGAAATTAAAAAAGGAGGAAAACAGATAAATGGACCGACAGGGAAGTCCAGGCTATACAGAGTATTTATGCGATGGTGGAAGCGCAACGCAAATGAAAGTGACGTTGATATACCAACTGCCAGTTGGCTAACAGTCTCAGAGGAGCTCTCTAGTATGCATTCTTCTCAGGGAGTTCGGTGTCAAAATGCCTGTTGTCAGTGACATACAGTGAGGCCATCTGACGGCAGGAACCTTTTGAGAAACTCATTGCATTCAGACTGCATGAACCGGAGTCAAAATTAAGTTCTGGGGACATTATTACATCCCTGAAAAGTCCCTGATTGTGAGCTAATACTAAAGGAAAGATCAGGAACTTTGGGAGTGGGGCTGGCAGCACTGAACATTTCTGAAGATTCACTGGACAGCATCAACTAACATTTTAAAAAATCTGCAGCCACAAACCAGTTTGTTTTTTATTCTCTGTGCTTCGACCTTAACACATAAACATGGAGGTACAGATGGACAGACGACAACGTCCAGGCCTTGTTGAGCATTTATGCTGAGGACAAAATCCAGTGGGAACTGGAAATGGCAACACGGACCTGTAATGATCGGGCATATGCAAAAATCTTGTGCAAGTTAAGCATACTGAATCTTCGAAAACTAAAACAGGATTACAAGGAAATTAAGGACCACAGTAAGTGAGACAGTGATGAAGTGAAGTGTGACTAGTGATAGCTAAACTTTGCTAACATTAGCCACCATAAGCTAAGAGTGCATAGAAATGATCAGCCATGCATTTGATGCCTATAGGTTTAATATTTCATTAGCAATAGACTGAATTAGGTATTTCCTCTTCTGAAATTAGAGTGTCATTTTAGCAACCTTCAAAATGTAACGATAACTAACTGGGATACACTGTTGGTGTAGCTGCACACTGCACATTTCACAAAGTAAAAATGCTGTAGAGACACCTCAGACATACAGGAGCTAGTTATGTCTGTGTCTGACACGCAAACACCTCAGTGCTCCATCAAAGAAACACTTAACATCATGCCAACATCTTTAAGATTATGTGCTTCGGTTTGTGTCTGTGACCTGACCTGACGTTGTCTTGTGTTTCTCTGAATGTTGATTTTGTTATCAGAGTGCCATAAAAAAAAAAAAGAAACGCTTGGTGGAGCATCACCAGAAGACGGCGAGAAAACAAATAGTGTGGCAGCCTTTTCATCAATATCTCATCACATGCTCTCGAGCGTCTGGCATCTGCCAACGCTTAATGAGGAGGAGACAGGAGTTTAAACACCTAATCACCCAGGTCAAACACAACACTAAACAGTGATTTCTGGCCTGCTGCTCGCAGCTCAGGGTGGGAAGGTGCACTCACAATTCTACGACAGATAGAAAAAAGAAGAGGTGCACATGCAGGCACTGTCAGGAATGTGTTTTTGGCATGGAAATATACGACTCGGACTAATAAGCACAGCAGGATGATTTTGAAGTATTCCAGAAGTAATATAAAGTATTGGGCGTGTATTCAGTAATCTGTAGTGGAGTATGTTTTATAAGTACCCCTCCCAACGCTGCAGATAAAAGCACCGCATGCACTAATTGCCCGTATGTGAGCGTGCAAACAGCATGTGCGTATGTTTCTGAGCACAGTGTAGCGTGCAGTTGAGAGTTAACAACATTGTCCCACAGAACCGCTGGTGGCCATCGTATTGACGGTCAGAGAGAGGTCAAATAAAAAAAAATTTACATATCCCCTTTGATCTGGCTTCCAGCTCTGTGTGCAGCAGCCTGTTTCATCAGAGCAGTAATTGTAGTACGTGCATGGGCCTAAATGGGGTGCGGTCACATAGGAGGAAAAAAAAAAACAAAAAAAAACTAGATCTCTGACATGTGGGAATTTGCTTTACCTGGGGTTCAAAAGTTCCTGACTGAGCCCACACGTCCTCTGATTGTGGTAATAAAAGCAGGGAAGCCAAACACAAAGACAGACGCGAGCAGTTTCAAACAGTCGCCTACAGTTTAAAAATATGTATCATCATGTATTCCTCAAATGACTGTTGCTGCTGTGGTGCTCCTATGTGTCAGTATTAGCAATGTGTTTGACTCTACTGAGCTACAGGCCCGAAACAGGCCTGAGAGAGATCTCATGACATGATTATTAGGAGATATATTTATCCTTTAATGGTGCCACGAAAAGATCTGACGCTAACAAGACGGGTTAAAAGGACCGCCAGCACGAGGGTTTCAACATCTCCAGGTCTGTTAGGAACTGAAACAGACATGGCTGTGGTGAGGTAAACACACATCCTCAGGAGGTGACACATGGGATCCATCACTGTTTGGCACTTGAGTAAATATTAACAATCGCAGCATTGGAGATGACGGCGGTTTAAAGAGGTAAACAGACGACGTCATCACTGAAAAACTAACAAACAATGCACGGATCACAACAGTCTGCTTTTAACACTGGTTGGGTTTCTGACGGAGGGTCTCGCTGTGTTTTTGTGAAACAGAGTGCGATTATTGCAGATGAGGCCGGCGAGGAGGGGCAGCGGGTAGTGGAGGCTGTCACAAACATAAACACACCTGAGGGGCACTGTGAGGTCGCACAGGTACACCAGCAGGTGTGCATTCAACACAGACAACATATTACTTACTAGTGGGAAAAACAAATGTTCACTGAAGTACTCCAATTTATTTTTTGAAACAGTTATTCAAATCATTTTTTGAATGTCTGAATTAATTCAAATTCAGTTGCTTTTTCTAGTTTATGTGGAGCTGTAAAGAAGTAAACACTTTTACTGTTGTTGTCTATGAGTCATGTGACTTTAGATGTTTTTTAAGAAAAACAAAGGTGAAACAAGAAAGCAGAAATAAGTGGACAGTCCGAGTTCCACAAGGATACGCCCTGCGGTGCCACATTTTAAATTCACTATTTCATTTCTTCTAACCACTCAGAAGGAGGCCTGCATCCTGACGGAGCAGATGTAAACATTGATGGCATCCTCCCCAGCCGAGCTGTAGCAATAACTAGCTCAGTGTTGCTAAGTAAGTTAGCAGTAGACGCACACACACAGAGGTTGGTCGGTGTAGTTTAATAGAAAGGAAAAATTCCTGCGTGAAGCTGCTCACAACAAGGTCTGTGGATTATCTTGAGTAACCAGGTCATGATTTCTGTAAAGAGACACTGCTGTTGAGTTTTTCAAATGTATTTTTTGGTGCTTTGAGCACCACAAGGCGAGTGCAATCCAGTCCATTAAAATGGAGAGAAGGCAGACATCTCTACAGCCAGTATCTACAACACTCAGCAAGTCATGCCAAAACAATCTGGATTGATAACTAGCTCTACAGGTAAGAGGGAAAATGTGTATATTTGATTTTGGGGTGAACTTCCCCTTTAAAGTGCCTGTGTGTAGAATTTGAACATATCCAACTTTGATGATCCAGTACATCAGTAAATACTCTCTAGCTTTGTCTCAAGTCTGTACAATACCAATTTTGTACATAAAATACACTGACTGTCGAAGTATATTGTTAAGAAAGTAAAAACTGTACTTTATCATTTCCTACATAAAGGACATAACTGCATGTCACTGATGCCAATCAAACTGTGAATATGGAGTGATGTTGTGATTTGAATTTTGCAAAAAGGAAGTAAGAAGCTTTTCTGAAGCATACAGTATTTTTTCTGTTTAGTTTTCCAAGACTGTTTTGAAGGTGTTCTACCTGCAATCAGAATTAGTTTGACTTCTGTAAACAGCTTCACCTTTCACCTTCACCACATTGAGGGACAATAACGTACATCAACAGCAACATCAACAGCACAAAAGTAAAGTTAGAATACAAAAAAAAACTATACTAACTTACAACCCTGATTTCAAAAAAGTTAGGACGCTGGTCAAACGTGTGGCAGCCATATTTACAATGAGTACATTTAAGTGTATCAGTTTGAACACTACATATCTTGTCTCTGTGCTGCATTCAACTGAATATAGGTCAAAAAAGATGACCAAATTATTGCATTCTGTTTTTATTCACATTTTACAATGCTTCCCAACTTTTTTAGAAGTGAGGTTGTAATTGAACCTTGAATATTTCTTGATTTGTACTTAATTTTGTGACTTTTCTGGTCCAGTTATGTTAAATTCATTCATCACAAATCACAGATTGGCAAATATACAAAATAAGGGCTGAAGGGCTCAACTGATTGTTACGAATCATATTCTAGATCAGCGGTTCCCAACTGGTGGGTCATGGGTCCAGTCTGAACGAACCACATGTGACTCGCCAATTTGTCAAGTTTGTAAAAAACACACTTTATTTTGAAGTGCAGTGAATTTCTGGCACAGAGCTTTCATTTTGAAATGCTGTTTCCTGCTGCAGAGTGAGTGACAGAGGGACAGATACTTGAGAGAGACGGCAAACTTACTTGACAACATGACCAAACGCAAGTGTGACGCTGAATATATTAAACTGTGTGGACTTTGAACTAATGACTAAGAAGAAATCTGGACCATGTGGCTGGACCAGTTGGGAACCACTGTTCTAGATGTGAGGGAACATGCTGGCAAAACTCACATTATCACCATTTTTAAATTTTTTTTTTCAATGAAAATAAAATGTAAAAATGACCACTCCCACTAAAATCATGACTGCAAACTTAATATCTGTCAAAATAATCACTTGACCTGATGAGACTTTATCCCATCACCACCTCATTCTCTGTGACTGAGCTGCACATGGAGAACACCTCTCAGTCTACACCAACATTATCTCCTGTTCTTACTAACAAAAGCTTCAGAAGCCATCAGAATAATATGAAAGCTGCTATAATCTCATAAAAATTCAAAACGCAGTGGCTTTAAATTGTAACACCTCCTGAAGCTGACAGGAGCAAATGATTTACACAAACTAACCGATCCAGAATGTGTGTTCCACCTTACTACGAGTGGCACTTGGCTCACGGCGGCATTAACCACAGCTCATCTTGCATAAACACCAGATCGAGCCAGTGAGCTGCCCTCTCCAGCGTTGGGTGGCTCGCTCGGGGCCAGCCAGCACTGTTTGTTTACATCCCTGGCGAAGTGCGGTCTGTGAGCCAGGCCTGGCATCACAGTGTGTTCTCAGCGGGGCAGAAACAAACTACGCTGCTGCTCTGATGTCTTTATTTCACATAAGGGACGCGCCAAGGTTTTTCCGTCGCCTGACAAGATCGCTTTGCCTGTTAACGTCTCAGTGTTTGTCATGGGTTTAATGTGGTGCGGATGGCACAGCAGCGCCAATTCAATCCAGCGGGCAATTCTCCTTCATCTGCAGCCATGTTCCGACGTAACGGAGAGGAAAAGGAGAGGGCAATAATGAGAATATTACACACAGACACACGTTCAGTCTTGCCATGGAGAAACATCTGCTATATTAGTTGAACATCTATGATTACAGAACTACACTTTGAGTCCACGTGTGACCCAGTAGCTTCATGACCTTTGACTTCTGACAGCAGATTTGACTTAAATCTGAGCATTAAAGGGCCAGTGAATAAGATCTTTGAAGTCACTCATCTGCAGCTGTGAGCTCACAGCAACAACAGTCATCTATTCTCATATCGAGACATCTTTTTTTTGTATTAACCAGAGATAATCTGTTAATGAAGTGAGATAATCTGACTTGTTCCAGATGTTGCTGGCATCTCCATTGTTTTAGGAATTTTCTAGGGATTAGTTTCAGCATAAAACAGACAGAACAAGGCAAACAGAGAACTAGTAACAAGGAAGTTACTGTTTCTAGAGAAACTTTGAATGACGTTTAAGGTTTCACGCTTTCAGAATGTTTTTAAAGGAACAACTCAAACCTCCAAATGATCATTTGTTTATCAGTTGCTCACCCTGAGTTATGTTACATTTTTAAAGAAAACTTTTCTTGCATGCTTTCATGGTGAACGACAAATCCAAAAACTAAGAAAATTCTCGATGATAAGAAGTCATAGGGGTCCACGTTCAACAACAGCAAAACTATATCAAAATATCTGTTAACAAACTCTCACACAACTCGTGCAGTTTAATCCAAGTCTCTTTTATCCAGCTGAATACTCAGTACTTCCCAAACAGACGGGGAACTGAACTGAAAGTGAAACTTCAGAGCCAGACTCCACTGACAGAAACAGTAGTTTTACCTCACTGAATACAGGAGCTGCTGGTCTACCGCTGCCTCCATCAGCTGGTTTGTGTCTTCATGTGACTTTGGGTGTCTTAAAGCAGTGGATCCCAACCTTTTTCCTTAAGGCACCCCCTTTTCTATCATTGAGTAAAAAGACGGCCCTGACAAAGTGACATATTTTATGGATATTTCATATTATATTCACAGTGTAACAGTAACAGTACACAACAACTGATAAACTTGACAATAAACCCAAGTACCGAGCACAGTACTCATGTTGCTGCCTGTCTCTTGAAAAGGAGGTTTTCAATCTCAAGAAGTTTTTTCTGGTTAAAATAAAGGTCAAATAAAAAACACAGCATTTTAAGGGTTAGTTTGGATTCACCAAAGTCACACAATAACACAAACAAACTAACTGATAGAGGCAGCGGTACACCAGCAGCTCCCGTGTTCAGCAAGGTAAAATACAGTTTCTGTCAATGGAAGCTGGCTTTAAAAAACGCAGATAAGTTTCACTTTCAAGTACTGAACATTTTACTGGATAACGAGACTTTGATTATACTGCACGAGTTGTGTGGAGTTTGTCAACAGACGTTTTGATATCATTTTGCTGTTGTTAAACATGGACCCCTATGACTTTAATTCATCAACTCTGTTCTCTGTTTTTGGATTCTCCATGTACCGTGGAGGCATGTGAGAAAAAAACAGTTTTCTTCCTGAATGAACACGACACTGGTTTAGTAAGTGATACACAAATGGTCATTTGGGAGGTGAAGTAATCCTTTAACTAAATTACCATGTTAGGTTAGACGTTTTTATCAGTGCAACCAGCAAGTAAGACATTTCAGTCTCAACCTAAACTAATTAGTGAGCATGGTTGTCCTTACAGTGAAAATCTTTATTACCGTTGATTACACGCTACCACACACTCTGCCATAAACCTGTTGATGTTGCACTTCCTTGGTCTCCCCTCCCGCCTCTTTAAAAACACGCCACTAGACTCTATTTAACTTGTCTTTTCCCAGCGTGACTATCCACATCATTCAGTGCATGAGTAAATTATACCACGGGGTAATACGTGTGGGAATAAGGAGTGAGAGTGAAAGAGGAACAGAAAAAAAAAGAGAAGGACGGAGTGAGGCGAGCAGGCTGTGGTGCTGCTGCATTAAAGTGTCTAATGACAGAGTGCAGAGCTCCGGGCCTACAGGTCTGAGGCCGACTCTCTGCTCTGTCATTTCTCCTGACTGGCCCGGCACACTGGAACCATTACTGAGGCACTGGGACATGCCGCATGGCTAAATGAGGAGCAGACGGGGGCGAGGGCTGGTGGTGATAATAGGAGGGGGTTTAAGTGGCATTGAAAACAGGTGCAGTCTGAGGTGATGTTATGGACAGTGTGTTTACAGGGGACTTATTACGCTCATTTTCAGGTTTATACTTGTATTCTGGGTTTATACCAGAAAATGTTTACATTCTTCAGTGGTCAATAAACACTTTATTTTCCTCGTACTGTGTGTGCTGGAACACCTGGATTCACCCTCCGTCTGAGATGCTCCGTTCCACCTGGACCTTTATGCTCTGCCATGTCTCCTCTAATCATCACGCTGTAACCTGTGACAGGCTGTTATGATACCACAACTATCACACATTCACATAAACAGAGTTTTTTGTTGAGCCGTGAGCGTCACATAGGTTTACATTACCAAAGGTTTATTACAAAATCACTTGACGACACCGACTCCTGTGTGCACGGCAAGAGAGCAGAGGGAGAGACGCTGTGCTGCTGCCAGAGGAGCCGCTGAATGAGTTCCCTCTGAGCGGTAAGTCACTAAAAGAGTCTGAGAAGTAAAACATTCAGGACGCCACAGTTTATTCCACACTACTGAAGCTGCTCCTCTTTTTGGAACCACCACAGAGTCGGTAATAATTTCACTTTCAGCCATGCTTGTTGTTGCCGTGGGTAACAGTATGACGTCAATATGTCAACAAGTCCAAATATCGTGAGTATCATGATATGAATTTTTCACATGATATTAAAAATTCTACCAGTGTTATTGTAAACAAGATGATATGGCACACTCCTAATGACCATATAAAGAAATCCGTCATGAGCTGACGTCAGCTAGTCACCATGGAAACCGAGTGTGCAGAACAATATTACATTTTTTAGTTGCAGGGATTACTTTCACATACGTTTACCTCATTATTTGACACTTTGACACAACATGACCCAGAGCGTACAGGAATCAGAGCCTAAAAGAATCACGTCACAAAATGGCACTTGTTATTCTCATGGTGTAAAAACTGATTCTTGAGTATTTCTTAAGAAAAGATTTGAAGTTAAGTCTGCCTTGCAGCTCATTCCAAGGTTACAGGGCGTGAAAGCAAAAGGCAGATTGACTCGGCTCTGTTCGGGTCGGTTGGACCGTGAGGAGAATCTTCTGTGATGATGTAGTGTAACAGATACTGGAGGGATAGTGACATTCATGGTCACAGACTGGACACAGTCCTGCTGACTCCTTTGGCGAGGGCATGAATGTAACGGACGTTAAACTCCAGCTTTAAACATCATTACAGCTGATCCGACTAGGCCACAGTAAATTCAACCTTCATTTATGTGACAGTCAAAATTTCTAACAAACAATTGTCAGAAAATGATGTTCCAACAGACGCATCGAACATCAGATGAGAGAGGAACGTTAAATTCTCCCACTGATTACACTCCGACTACTTTTATTGTCTTCTTTTCTTACACACTTATAATGAATATTGAAATAATTATATCCAAAAATAACTAGAACTAAAGAGCTTTGTTTTAAATAGTGTTTAGCTTTCTTTGAAGCCGTATATTTAAGTCTAATTGTGTGTGAATAATAGCTGTATGTGTGAGTGTGTGCTGCTGTGATTGCCGGGTGCTCGCCACCGGCTGAGCGGTAGTTGAGTTGTTCAGAGGAGGGAAGGGTGTGGCCCTGCTGGGTATCCATTACTCACAGGGGTACTTTGATGTGGGCCCGCTGGAGGGGGGGCAGTAAATGTATGAAGAGGAGGAGGAGGAGGAGGAGGAGGAGAAGGGGGGCCAGGCGGGCATGTCAGGGCAGGTGAACAGATTCTACGCTCTCAGGAAAAGTATTGAGCCTGAGGGGGTGGGCCTGAATCACACACACTCCTCCTCCTCCTCCTACTTATAACTCCCATTCATTCTGGAACACACACACACACACACTCTGAAACACTAAATCCAGAACCTGGGCTTGGCCACCCTTCTCGTGCAGAGAGACACTGGAAAAAGTTATGAACCTGATCTGCCTGTCTGGAGGTAGCAGAGGTCATTTAGAGAACTCGCTCCCTCCCTCTTTCTCTCTGCACTTCCCCTGTCCCTCGCCGCCCCCCCCCCCTCTCGTTAGCACGCCCTGGCTACACCGTGCATGACACACATTTGAAATGCAAAGCACAGGGTGACAGAGAGAAAGACCAAAGTCATCTGATACACTATCGCTCGCTAAACACATCCTCGAAACATCAAAGAGGCGAGCGCCTGCAGCATCAGATGAGACTGATGTGGCTGCCAGTGACAGCCGTGATGATGGAGCCCTGACTTTGTCGCGCACACGCCACCATGTGACCTTCAATTTCACTCTTTTAGCCCAAAGTCTGGGCACTGAGAGGGTTAACTGCCAGCAAACATGTCAAAAAGAAGACGCCGCGTGGCTGTACGCCTCCACCGACACAGACGCTACATTTTATAAAACACAGAGGATTCACACACACACACACACACACACACACACACACACACACACACACACACACACACACACATGCAGTCGGCACAGTTTTCAAGATTAGAGTCACCATTTCCTTCATTCATTCATTCATTTTCCTTAACTGCTTATCCTTGAGGGTCGCGGGGGGGCTGGAGCCTATCCCAGCTGACACTGGGTGAGAGGCAGGGTTCACCTGGACAGGTCACCAGACTATCACAGGGCTGACACATAGAGACAGACAACCATTCACACTCACATTCACACCTACGGACAATTTAGAGTCACCAATTAACCTGCATGTCTTTGGACTGTGGGAGGAAGCTGGAGTACCTGGAGAAAACCCACACTGACACGGGGAGAACATGCAAACTCCGCACAGAACCCTCTTGCTGTGCTCTTCCAACCACTAACCACGACACCACCGTGCCGTCCCCGTCACCAACTCAGTATCTGACCAAATGTTTCCCCCTCTGTCTCTGAGTTATGATGTTGTGTATGGTTTAAAAATGAGCATTCTGATTAGCATTAAAAGAACTCTTAGCAACTTTGAAAAAAAAAAAAAAATTAAAAAACGTGACTTTTTGTCACCTCCATAAAACACCAGCTCCGTCAGATCTTACCTCTGACATCCATCATGAATGCTATTCATGACAAAAATTAAATCAGTGAGAGGTTGGACCATCACAAGGTTTAATAGTCAAGACTCTGATCTTTTATTTTCCCAGCCTAATTGAAGAGTCACAATCAAATCCCCCCCCCCAAAATAAGGTTGTGTCCCAATTCACTGTTCCATAACTACGCATGAACCTATGGAACAGCCTGAGTCTACAGAGTCTGCATCGTAGATACAGCGTCGATTCAATGCAGAAAAATAAATCCTGTTTAAAAAGAGAAGATCGACACTGTTGTCATAGCTAGCTAGAGCCAGGAAATAGTTAGCTTAGCTTAACATGAAGACTGAAAACAGGGGGAGGCAGGTAGCTGTGGAAATGTAAAAGACAAAAACCAGCATCATGACCAGCACCTCTACAGCTCATTTGTTTAAAAATGAGATTATTGACATTTTCAGTTATTAGCGACACTGACTGCTGCTGCACTGAACAATCTCTCTGAACAACTAAAGCTATGTAAGCACATGACATGCTTCTGAAATTAATTACAGCTGAGATATACTTTAATCAGAGCAGTACTTGACTGTAATAAGTATAATTAAATAAACCACCTGGGTTACACGGCAGGAAAGAGATGTAAAGAGTCTGTGGACTCTTCTGATCCTCCGGGGAACACAAACATGCCAAACCCTCCTCTGACGCTTTCTTCTCACTTCACCAAACATTTTTTAAAAACCTCAGCTGTGAAAGTCGCCACATGAGAAACTGTCCGACCCCACAGAGGAGCCACCGTCTCTTTATTGTTTGTATTGCACTCAATCAAGAGATTCAGGTGGGAATGATCCTCCCTTGAGTGGGAAAAGACAGCCTTTTTGTAGGCTCGGTGTCGGTATGTTGATACATTCCTGCAGCAGGGATGAGAGTACAACATAGACGAGAGGGAGAGAGAGCGTCCTGCGTAATTTCTCTCCGTTTGTGGCCGAGGCATGGCAGAGGATTTTTTCTCTCACCGCCGACGGGCGGCAACACAGAGACTCGGGGGAAGCCAATTAGAGGGCCTTTCCCGGCCTTTTAAGAGGCAGATAATGTTCTTGTTTTCATAAAGCATCCTGTTATTTAATCAGGCCTGTAAGTGAGAGCCTGACAACCCTCCTACAGTGGAGAGCAGCCTCCCTTCTCTCCTCCCCTCCCATCATTCCTGCCCTGAGCCCTCCATCTCATTCAACAGCTCTTGTAAGCCTCCAGGAATTCATTCTTGGAACAGGCCGTGCAGTAAGCCGTGTCTTTCTGCAGAGCAAACACACACACACACACACACATAGCACAGCGACAAATACACACACACACTGTCTGTAAATGAGACACAAACAAAGTTTAAAATGTCACAAATACTCTGTGTTACAATCTGACTGCACAGCTACTGTAGATCAATGCAAATAACTCCTCAGTTCAGTCTATTTGTTTATGAAAATAAGACATACCACATCTTTAACATTTATGGTAGAGATTTACAGGCAGGGGAAGAATGATTTTATCACTACCGGTTCACACCTCAATGTCTCAACATCCCCGGTTAATATTAAAGGGATACAGATTTAGATTTTAATTTCTTAGCTCAAATGATTCCTGAACCAGGAGAGCATGTCGAACATTCATAGGCAGAGGTGAAAGAGTTATTCAGAGCCTTTAAGTAAAGGTAACTTTGAAGAATGTGGTTGCTGGTTGGAGTATTTCATCAGTTTATATTGTGTTGATTCGGGCTGCCCCGCCAAAGTCGAAGATTCAAATCGTCAGTGTGAGACCATTCAGGCGACTGGCATGGCAGCGCTCTTGACTTTCACGCTACTCTTCAGTACGGGCTGCGGCAGCAAAGAGGAGGAGAAACTTTCCACCATCAGGCTCCAAGATAACATTATATTATCTCCCCTGCTTGGAAGTGGTGAATTTACAGCTCACAGATATTTAATACGACACAGTCTCTGAATTTTATTTGACATCTAGTGCTGGCAGAAAATGTTGCACATTACTGATCTGTTGTTAGCGCTGTTAGCTTGTTTACTATCTTACATGAATGCTGCTGTCACACTCAACGTCCTGCTGGGTCCATACAAACTTTAAAACTATATGTGGGGGACCGAATCGTTGAATATTCGTAATAAATGCCCAAATCTGGTAAGTGGGACATAATTCTGAGTAAAGAATAGCCCTAAAATACATCCCTGTTTAACTATAGAGGAATATAAGACAGCATCAAATGGAAAAATCCAAGTAAAGTACAAGTAGCTCAAAATTGTACACAAGTACTGTATATGCACTCACACTTAAAACTTACTTACAATGACTGGTACTGGATGACGAATCTTTGGGCTTTCAACAACATTTTAGTAAAACAGGACAAATGCCACATTTTCACTGCATGGTACGGCACGGCTCTACTGATTTTCAATTTGCTGTTTTTTGGGGATTTTATTTGCAAAAGTTGTGGATAGTACTTGGTGCTTTTTTTGGTACCACCGCTGCTGAGGTTCAGAGCAAGCTGAGCTGATAAAAAGTGGAGTTAAAGCACTGCAGACTGCATCTGTCAGAGAGAATTGCCACAGAATTCTGCCGTACAATTGCAGAAATGTAGATGCTTCTCTGTTTGGCTGCCAGTGAAAGGATTCAGCAAGAGTTGCATTGAAGGCACTGAATCAGCTGAAAATCCTGCCTACATTGAGGGGGTACGAGGGGGAAAACCAAATAGAGAAAAGGACCTGCTACCAAAAGTCAAGATGTAATATGCAATGGAAATTAGGGATAAAAGTCTGAGGCCATACTAG
The DNA here is from genome assembly GCA_019142605.1 of Cephalopholis sonnerati. Classification (NCBI taxonomy): domain Eukaryota; kingdom Metazoa; phylum Chordata; class Actinopteri; order Perciformes; family Serranidae; genus Cephalopholis; species Cephalopholis sonnerati. The sequence continues at coordinate 38,687,543 of JAGQAX010000017.1, forward strand.
CATCTCTGTGCAGCTGTACTACTGCGGTGCTTTGAGATAATCAATTCCAAGATTGACCCGATAATGCTGCTAGAGGAGAGTTCGGGAATCAAGTTAAGTGATCACATTCATCCTGAGGGTAGTGATGCCACGAGAAGCAGTGCTTTGGTACCAAGTGGATGCCAAATTTCTGAAAACATGTGGGTACTCGATGTTCTCCAGTACCATAGATACAGGGATGTAATACTTCCGAACCCGAATGGGCAGCATGTACACCTACAAGAGTTGAAGTCTGCTGTTAAATGCCAAAGGAAGAAGAAGAATGCCGACCAGCACGGAAGAACAACAACAACCTGCGGAGGACAGGGAAAAGTGCAGCTGCAGTGACAGCTCAGTCTCGACTTCATAAAAAGAAAAGTGTTTTTTCCTGAGGCCAGCATTTTTGGTTTCATCTTTGCAATGAGAGCGCCATGTATTTAACCTCTGCTACAAATGCCAGCAGAGTCACTGATACCCTTTCTCACCAACATGGAACCGGTTCCGTTCCAGTTCCTGCACCCAACTCCAGAGCATTTCGACCAAAAAGAAATTGGTTTGGAATCCAAAAAGCTGGTTCTCAGCTGGAACCAAAAAATAGCAGGATTTCCTTGACCTCAATTATAATGGTTCCGCTAAAAACTGGTGGAAACACGGGCTGATTCACGAGATAGCACCAAGGTTCCAGGAACCATGAACAGAACCAGATCAAGAACTGGAGCTAATCTGGTGGACAAGGGTATGAGAGCAGAAAATGTTCAAAACACTGCGCTCGTCACTGTTACTTTTTACCCAGCTTTCCAATCACAGTGGAGGAGGGGCCAGACAAATTGGGTAGGATGAATGTCTGCACCAAATTTCATGGCAATCTATGTATAACAGTTATTGACGCACATTTACCTCAAAATGTGAACCTCATGATGACGCTAGACGAAATTCAGAGTATCGCCAAAGATCAGGGGACCGTGAAGGATTTCTAAATAAATTCATGGCAATCCATTAAATATTTCTGTCTGGACCAAACTGGGGGACTGAGCGACGGCAACAGCCTGATAGCTACAGTGCTAGCATGATTAGAGATGTGTTCCTACTATCTGTACGACACACAGGCCAAATATTGTAGCCTTTCGACACTAATTAGGTCACAGGAGTATTCATATTGAAACATATTTGTGACATTAAGATTTAATATCAGATGAGGTTAGTGGGTAAATCAGTACAGCTCAGATGCACAGTCTGACTTTGAGAATTTTATCTGGAGTCTAAAACATTTTCTCATGAAATGTGGGTCAATCAAAAAAATAAATAAATAAAAATCACCACGCTTGATAGCTGCGAGGCATCCACCCCATGCAAATCGGACTCTAAATAGTCTCATTGTATCCCAGTGAATTACATACTGTAGAGCCTCACTGTTTGCCCTGTGAATCTGTTTTGTCAAACCCCTGTTAAAAGCCAAAGCAGGGTGGTGGGGGGGCACTTGGCACTAACCTACCTGAGTCAGAGTTAAACAGGTTCATACTGCAGGAGAGAAAGGAGAACTCCCTCCCTTCGCCTGCAGTGTCGGACTCACAGGACCTGTTTGCTCTAAACTCTGGGAGATGCTCGGTGCTCGCTTGCCTGGGGAAGTAGTTATTGGTAACACAAACCTGTCTACTTTCCACTTCACTTTCAGCTGCAGCGTGCCCTTGCCCAAGCCTGAGGCGAGCCAGACAAAAAAAAAAAAAAAAAGGGAAAGTAAAAGAGGCAAGACAGAAAGAAAGAGAAGGAGAAAGTGAGACAGCGGAGGGACACAGGGAGATGTCTTTTTTTATGGGAATGTTTCACTTAATCTCATAAAGGCAGCGTGAAAACCTCCATCTGTTTGCCGAGCAGTTCAAAAGAGACTCCACATGCCTCCGCTTGCTGCTATATAAAAACAACATTCTAATGCAGATCTTAAAGAGGGCCAGCGGCTCAGCCTGCACAATGAGAACTGGGATGTGCCAGACGCAGCGATGGAGGATGGGAGGGTGGAGGTAGGCAAACAGAGAGGAGGGGGGAATGTGAGCAGCGACTGGCGACAACAAAAAGGGAGAAGAACGACGTGAAAGAGTCAAATCAAAGCAACAACTCTTTCCTGTCAACAGTCCTGTTTGTGACCTGGTAAACCTGACCTTGAAGCAGTGGTGTGGGTCGCCCTCTGGCCTCGCCTGCCACTCCTCTGAAGCAACCCATTCACCTCTCTGACTCTCTGACTCTCTCCTGCTCTCTGTTCCCTTCTCCTCTCCCTCTTCATGTTTCACCACGGGGCTTACCAGTCGCCTTTGTCATTAATAGAGGAATGTCCTGGCTGAGAACGACATCTCGTGTTTTATCGTGGCTCTTGAGCGAGGATTCAAGGGCAGCACCTTCACATTCAGGCCCCCATTTTTAATGCGGACAAAACTGGGCTTCCTCTTTCTGAATTAGACCCAAAGTGGGCGGAAAAAATGTTGGCATTGTATGTTTCTGCAAACAAAGTATACATTACATTTGCACGTGTATATAGCATGTTGAAACTTAAAGCTTTAACAATGCTCTGGTTAACATGCGGTTAGGTTTAGGCATGAAAAACACTTGGTTATGGTTGAGAAAAGACCATGTGTTGGCTTAAAAACACCCGCTTTTGGTGGCAACAAAATGTCTCTCTAAAAACACCCGCTTTTCCTGGCTCTACTCCCGCCGGCAAATCCGCAACAAGTTGCCAAAAATCAGCCACGTCCGGGGGCTAAAAAGCTGCTGGTAATGCAGCGATGATTCACTAAAAAGCAACTGCTTTTGTTGTTTGTGGTCTGCAGCCTGGCAGGCGTGTCACCTAAGTGTCCCGCCAGACCCCATCCCCTCCACTTCCTCACGACTAAGCGGGATTTATACTGGGTAGAACTGATGACATACCTACGGCGTAGAATCTGCATTGATGTAGTGCCTGCGCTATACCCTATGCTGCAGCTTGATGTGTACCTCCCCAGAAATGTAACTACACGTCACGGCAATGTTTCCACAGTGGAGAAGAAGCTTTTATTTACTTTAATTTCACAGATAAGAAACAATAAATTGTGAAGACAATAAAGCCTCCACAAAAACAGCATTTTAAGTCTTGTGTGTGATTCATCCTGGCTTCATATGAGCACAAGATATCTCCGCTATTCACTAGGCTAATTTATACAATGTAAAATGCCATAGGCTTGTGCTAAAAACGTTAGCATGTTGTATTTGTGGGGGAAATGTGTCCATATAAAGACAAGTGTTTGTCTGTGAATGCTGCCAGTTATAGTGAAGCTGATTTGTGTTCTTGTGTTTGAAACTGTCTCTATTAAGCCATGTTTAATGTGTGTTTAATGCGTGTTTTGAATCAACTTAATTTTATAGTGCTTCACAGAAATCCAACTGCCGCTTCCACACAAGTATAAATGCTCACAAGTGCTCGTATACTATGTCACTTTAGAAATGCTGATAATATGATATGTATGACCGGTTCGTTCTCGTGCACTGTTTGTATGAATACCTACAAAAAAGTAATGCACCAGAATTTGTATTTAAACCACACCATCATGAGCCAGTAATTTGTGTACAACCCATGTAATAGGGAAGGCTGCAATCACATGACCACTGCATTGACAGGAGTAGAAAAGGAAGTAGTATAAAAAGTGAAAGTCCCTGTATTGAGGCCAGTGAGGTGGTGGATGGGTCAAACAAAAACAGGACTTTTCCCCAGGAGACCAGTGATCATGTCTGTGTGAAACCAAGTGAACTTTGAGTTATTTTAAGGTGCATGGTCACCATGTTTTTTCCCCTAAACATAACCTACATAACTTTGTGCGAAACACAACACGGCCGTTCGTGAGGCACTTATCTGTTAGATATCACACAAACTGTATATGGCTATGTTGGTATGAACTGTACAAAGGTAATGTATGGGTTGTTTGCAGACACCTATAATGCCACTATATTCTTCTGGTGTATAAGACTCCTTGCTGAGGACCCGAACCAAAACGCACCAGCTTTGTTACAAATATAAGATCACAGATGATTTCTTTGGTCCGTGAGACTGCAGTGTGATGTCTCTGTAGTCAGGTTTTCCTCTCTACACCTCCAGGCCTCCTCTTCTCATAGCCGGGGCAAGACCAGGCCCGATCCCATCTGCAAAGCTATTTGACAAGCCACCCCCCTAAAAAACTCCAGGGTTCAAACTCCTGGAAGATCAAAGGACTAATACTGCAGTAATAATAAGTTACTGCCCTATGAACGCCTCATTCATCGGGGAGAGGCAGTGATACAGTACAGTTGTAACTGGAGGGCCATTAAGCACTCATCATATGATCCTATTTGCCATCCCTGTGTGGAAAAACATCTTCAGCTCTGCAGGCGGAGCGAGAACGTAGAATGAACTCCGACCAGTAATGCCAAAAACCTGAGCTGTTAAGGAAGTGCGCAAACATCCCTCTCTGTGTGACGACATCTCCAGATCTGTCCCAACTCTTAGTGAATCCCTCCCCACCTCACACACACCACCCCCCCCCCCCAGCTGAAGGTGTCTCCCAACCGGTTGGGATGGAGGCATTTTAATAACAGCAATTTGGCACAGAACGGTATCATCTGGGCTCTGTCTGTCTTTATGAGCATGACACGGCGTTCTATTTTTAGGCCGGCATTTTTTCTGCTATCGTCTGCACCGACGACAGCCTGATGAAACGCTGACCCCCACACGCTCCCTTTGAAGTGACAAGTGAGAGATGTGCCGCCCTAATATGAACACCTAGAGACGCAAACACTTTGCATTCCCCGGGAGCAGCCCTGCAAGAGGGTGGCGTGCTCGCCCTCAGGGAGCAGATAAGCAGCCTAGCGTGCACAGACGCTAACACATGTGCAGTGTTTTATGCATGTTTATGTGTGTGTGTGCACAATTATAAAAACGCAGCTGCTTGTGAAAGAAAATAATCTGACTTTCTCTTACAGGAAATACATTATCTGGATGCAGTCTGCAGATCATTATTACCTTTAAACAAGTGTTTCCAACAGCTGAGACTCTTCCATGTTTCCTGTGTAAATTAGCTCATTTCAAGGGTCGTTTTTGAACAAAACAATCCAAGGGCCAGATTTTTTTTTTAATTTTGCATTTAAGGAGTAAAGTTGAAATGTTAAAAATAAAGCCAAACTTTCAGTTTCAGTGCTGGGCGTAAGAAAAAATAAATCAGAGGTGAAAGATTTAATTATTTTTTGCATTTCAAGAAAAGGGTTGAAATATTGAGAATAAAGTCAGTTCTCGTCCATCAAATTGTGTCTTGTGATACAACACATTCTTTCTGCATTGCACACAGGTGTAACCATGGATACTCTTGCATTTGTCCATTACAATCTAAAGTTAAAAATTTAAACAATTTTGTTTATGGTCCCATTTTTCACAAGTTTAACTTCTAATCTGTGACTTTTTTTTGCACTCTATAAAAATATTTATCTTAAATTTTGGTCGCATATTTGTTCAAATCTTTTTAAGCCTCGTACATAACTGTGGACATTTTTATCCATATGGGCAAATTCTTCCTCTTCATCTGGCCACCGTTTTGGCTGTGTTTTTGTAACAAAGTCTCTTGACGAAATTTGGAATTCAAATTTTTATTTTTCTAATAGATCATCAGAACACTGTGAAAAAAATGTACTGCCCTCTTGGGTCATTAGGGACAAAAATGTCCACTTCCAAAAAACTGCTATAAAAACAGATTAATATTTTTTCCGCTTTTTTCTGCATAAATCTCTTAAGCATCTTCAGCCCTGCTCAAAACTACCAAACATTCAGTCATTTTGAGGATTTTAACCCTTTAAATGCCAGTTTGATTACTTGATGTCACTGTTGTTTTTTATGAAATAACAAAACAGAACAAAACAAAAATGAGTTATTTTCTATAAAACAAATGCTGGGTGACTGGGGAAATAAAAAAAAAAAGAATCAGTCTTGGATATGACAAAGATTATCCCAAATATTGACATTAATGCACTGATAATTTTGTGTGGCATCAGATTTAAAATTTACTTCCCTCTTAAGTCTTTAAAAACAGAAATGTCCGCTTCCAAAAACGACTATAAAAATTGTACAGATTGATATTTTTTTCCGGCTTTTTTTTGGGTTAAATCTTTTGATTAACTTCAGTCCTGACCAAAACTATCAAATATTGAATAATTATCAGGATTTTAACCCTTTAAATGCCAGGTGGATTACATTTACAAGGCATTTAAAGAGTTGAAATCCTTGAGTTCGTTTAACTACAGATGACGCCAGAATTATTTTTAAAAAACTGCAAACAAAATCTGGGAGAAATACGTCTATATTTTGCAGAAATAAGTCTCAGATCTTTAACTTGAACATGTGAAAAATGGGAGCAAGAACAAAAGTGTTGAGTTGACATTTTTGTTCATTATATTTTAAATTTTTGTGGTTTCTTCTGAGCAGATGTGATTTTATTTTCCTCAAAGCAATTAATTCAAATTAATACAACTTACATGTATGTTAAATTGATGATATAAAATGAGTTGATTCCACTTAGTTCCTGGTTGATGTTCTACAGTGAAGTAAAGGACTGGTTTTCTTTGTTTTAAAATGTTGAGTAAAACTGCATTGGAAATGATGGGATTCTCTCAGCTTTCACAGGAAAAATTTGACTCTGGTAGTATTAGCCGAAGCTTGTTAAGAGGGACGTGTTTTGCGATCCACACATATACACATGCAGGTGATATTCCAACAGCTTCTATTTTGGAGAGGTACTTCCCACCGAGCGGCACTGTAGACATCTCACTGTTTGTGTATAAAAGTTTTGCGGTGATGCTTGAATCGGACTGCAGAATCAGAGTCCTCCCAGCATGCCTACAGTAACTATGCAGAGCCAGAGCACAGCCTGTGTGTCGTCGCAGTGAGGGGAGGGAAAAAGGAAAATCAGAAATGTGAGAAAGGGGGAGCAACAAGCTGCTAATCTGCAGCCGCTGGGAAGAGAGAGCCAGTATCTGAAAACACCACCTCTCAAAGCAAACAACACATCTTCCAGACTTTATGTACGTGTCGGGAGGAGGACAGTTTGCTGTGCCATCAGCTCAATGTTTAACTTAGCAACGCTGGCGAGAAACGCCACCGAGGACAAGACATGTGGATGAGAGCTGCAGCCACAGCTGGGGCGTTTCGCTGAAAATATCCCGACAGATGCCGCAGGAGGAATGCACGCACCTTTAGGCCAGAGAATTTTCCACTTATTTAAGGTGACAGGATGAGTGGAGAGAGTGCAGCGGGGAGAGCAGACCCTCCACAAATCACTCACACCTCGTTGGTCGGAGCGATGACAGCGCTGCACTGAGCTGAACGTCAACAATGCAGCAGGTCAAGGTGACATCTGTTGAGCTGCGACCTGCAGGCCTGTCTCACCTCTGAGTCTCACTGTAAACTTGAAGACCTACAGCTCAAATGCTCCCGGTCACCTGTAGGTGGAAGTGTGTGTGATTGATTATCATTAACTAATAAGTAACAAACAGATATGCTGGCTCGCCTACAGCTGTGATCTGCAGCAGCCTCGGGCCAGTTAGTGTTGTTTTGTAACTGTAGGTCAACTGTCGGTGGTAAAATATGGCGTGTGATGGATAGATGTGTGTCAATAACCTCCCACTGGCATTAAGTTGATTTAACCTTTAATTCCTCTTCCGCATATCTTCGTGTGTACTCACCTTGTTGCACCAAAGGTCAAAAATATCTCAACGAGCCGCTCAACCCTCTTTCCTACCCCACCCCTGAGACTTCTGTAACCACACAGCTCAGACGCTGGAAGAAACTGAAGGTGGTGTCTACATCTAAAGATCAGCGGTTCGATTGCCGGCTCCTCCAGTCTGCATGCCGACGCACCCTTGAGCAATATACTGAACCCAAACTTACTCCTGATGGCTGTTCCATCGGTGTGTGAGTGTCTTAAAAACTGAGTAGCAGGCGGTATCTTGTATGGTAGCCTCACCGGTGTATGATCATGTTAGTGAATGGGTGAATGTGACTCGTAGTGTAAAATAAAGCGCTCTGAGTGGTCAGAAGACTAGAAAGATGCGACACAAGAGCAGGTCCATTTACCGTTGTATGTTTCTGCACCACAGATAAGCTACGTTTGTGTGACGTAGTGTTTGAGCTGACTTTGTCATCGGGAGGTGGAAGGGATGCTGGGTAGCATGTCAGTCACCAAGCTGCAAACCACTGTTTGAGGCCAACAAACAACAAAAGTGGTTGTTTTTAATGAGTTGTTTTGTTTCCAGCGTTTTTTAGCCACCAAACGTTGGTTTTTCTCAGGGACCCGTTGCTGTCGATCCACAGGGGCTAGTGCTACAAAAAGTGGTTGTTTTTTTACTACGACATCGCTGCGTTCCCTGATGTGACAGTGCTACGAAAAACAGCAGTTTTTTAACGAGACATAACTGTGCTTCCTGCAGGTAAATGAAACAAAAAAGAGGTTGTATTTTACAGAAACTTTGCTCCATTTCCAGACGCTAAATGCAACGAAAAGTGGTTGTGTTTTTCCAAGACATTGCTGCGTTCCCTGGTGTGATGGTGCCATGAAAAGTGGTTTTTACCGAGACATTATTGCATTTCCTGCTGAGACAGTACCACAAAAAGCAGCAGTTTTTTAACGACACATAACTGCGTTTCCTGCTGGTAAATGAAAAGAAAAGAGTGGTTGTCTTTTACAGAAACTCTGCTCTGTTTCCAGACGTTACATGTTACATAAAGCAGTTGTATTTTTCCAAGAGGTTGCTGCTTTCCTGCCGGTGTAGTGCCACAAAAAGCTTTTTTTTTAATAGCAAGGCATGGACGTCTTCTACAGTCATGTTTGTGCCACCAAAACTGCACTTTAAGCCAAAACATAATGTTTTCCTAACCATAACCAAGTGGCTTGGTGTCTACATTTCGCGGTATCCACTACATAATAACGTACAAATGTAATCACCTGAACAGACAAATTCAACTGTTTGTTTTCCAAAAGTCACCAAAACCACACATGACTGCACAATGCAAACCACCCCACTTGTTTCTGAAGTGTTGACAAAAAGCGGAATGCGCTCTCTCATTGAGGAGGGAAACCTGAAGTATTTCTCTCATTGTTGAGCCGCTCACAAAGCCAAGCCCTCCCTGAAAGGTCTCCCCCAGCGATAAATACTTGTTCCTACGCTCTCTAATCCCCCCGATTGCACGGAGCTTGTGTTAAAAGTACACCGCCGTACAGTACCGCCCCGCCCCCCGTCCACAGATTCCATCGTGTCTGTGAATTTGCGCCACAACCAGCTGGTGACCTCAGGTTTCCCTCTGATAACTAGGCACTCAGGTGGTAAAGAGAGGCATCGACAACACAGAGCAGCATGAATACACCAACTATCTGTACCTAATGAGCAGAAAATCTTCCTGAACTTGTGTACAAGCCCTCTCAGACAAGCCGAGGTCAACAAGCAGCAGCCTGAGGTTCATTTTAGCGGCTGAATGACATTCCTGTTGCTCAGGGCTCTTCCCTGTCCAAAATACTCTTTGTCTGAGTCCCATGGGAATGTGCTCTCCTGTTTGTGTGACGACAGCAGAGGACTTATCACCTGTTTTTCTGTCCTTGGACTTCTGACGCAGCAGATGCTTCATGAACATCCATGACAACTGACAGCTCATTTTCACGCTCAGACTTTGTTCCAGGTTGAGTTGACCCTGTTCGCCAACACTTTGGATTACAATATTTTACTCAGTCTGAATAAATCTCTGCACTTCACTGGAGAATTTTTTTGTTGACGTCTGAGCAGGTGTGCACAAACCAAAATGTTTCTGAGTTGAAAAAAGTCTGAGTAAAAACAGTGTTAGCCTCTAACATGTGGTGGTTGACCACTATCAAGGTGGAAAGTGACCCAATATATTATACAAAGTTAGCATTTTGATTTTTGATTTCATTTATGACCTAGTGGCTCCTTCCTCACCCTCTAACACATACATTTATTTTTATAAAAACAACAGTTGACTCAAAAGGAAGTTTTTAGCCATGCTATCTGTTCTGAGTCTATATGTAGAGACTAAATGCTAACATTACCATGCTAATGCATTCACAATGACAACACTATCATGCTCATGTTTGGCAAGTATGTTTACCACCGTTAGCATGCTAACATTTGCAGCACAGCCGAGGCTGATGGGAGTTTTGCAGGAATTTAGTCATAAATCCAAGTAACAGACCAATTAAAATTTAGACCTGCTGGTGGCATAGTTCCTCAATGTTTGGCCCAGGGGCCAATGGTGGCTCTCAGAAGCCTTTTGTAAAGATTATTTTTTAGGCATTTACATCTTTACTAAAGCAACAAACCAGAGCTGGCGCACCAACCTCCAGTTCAGACAATAGTTTTGTTATTTTACTCTAAATTATTGTAATTTATGGTAACACTTTACTTGACTAGTCAGCCTACACACAGTTTATAGAGTATCTGTAACATGTCAACAGCTTGTTAGTTAAGATAAAACAACTCAGCTGTTAAATTATTGAACTTGATAGTTTTTCTCTCTGAAGGCAGACTATCTAAATAAACTGTTACCTCATTTATTGCTCAAATATCTAAATGACCTTGATATTGTGGTGATTACAAGCCACGGCAAAAGTTTAAAAACTGCTGTTATTATGGAAAAATGAAGATTACTTTATTTTATGTCATTTTTTAAAAACATTACTATTAATAATCATATAAAGAATACAAAAAAAAAATCCCACTACATCTTAGAGTCGGGAGAAAAGCTGTTACAGTACAGTACTGTGATATTTTTAATGGCAATATTGTGGACGTGGGCATACTTGGACACAAAATATATACATATCTTTTAATATAAACGATTAATATTGCAAATACTAATAACACTTTTGGTAGCTACAATAAAAATGACTTAAGCGATGCGAACATCTTATTTGATAAAAGCGATGTAGACACAGTTTCTTTCAGGGACATAATTTGCTGTTCAAAAATGGTAATAAATTGTAATTTATATCTAATTTATGTTATCGCAATACTCAATATATTGCAAAATGTTTAAGATTGTAATAATATGGTATCACGGCTCACACCAAGTATCATTATAATATTGTATCGTGGAACCTACTAAATACAGACTAACTGTACACACCACATTTAATCTGGAATTTTTCCGTTATTTACAGCACGTGTGGAGACATGTACAAACTAATCCATAGCACCATTAACCTGCACCAACTCTGTCTCAACACTGCAGGAAGAGAGGAGGCTGCAGCTGATGTTAGCAGTGTATGCTGGAGGGGGTTTATGATTCTGGGCGGCCTGACAAAGGTGCCCATTGTTCAGCTTTATTAAAACCCTGTGAGTGTGGCTTCCCTTTTAATATCTGCATCATCATGAAAGGAACAAGAGACGGAGGACATCGGACTGGGAAAATACCTCCACCGCCACAACGCCATCTATTTCAAAATAAAAGTCTAAGTAAATAAGGGAGGCTAATCAAGCTACAGAAGAAACCGCAGGCACCGTCAGAGCTGTAATGAGCGCACTGACTGAGGAGAAGATAGCCATTAGGCTGCTGGACTCTAAGCTAAGTACTTCCTACTGAGTTATCTCCACATTGATAAGCTAAGACAGCGGCTAACTTTAGCAACAGAGGAAATGGGAGGGAAAAGGCTGTGTCATCAGGGTCAAACAGGCTCAAACAGAGGATAGTTGCTGTTTCTTTAGAGAGGAGGAGTGACAAACACAGTGCCTGAGGGAGGGAGTATATAACAAGGACAAACAGAGTCACTGAGCAGTTGAAAGCAGGAGAAATATTTGGGACATTTACACTGCTGCCTGACAGAAAGCCAAAAGATAAGCCCAAAGATATTTTACTTAAACAGGGAATTTCATTGAGACACAGGGGACTTGTTTTCAAGACAGATCTGATCAAGACGAAACAGCAACACGACACAATGTGAACTCTATGAACAAGAATTATTCTTAGTATTTATATAACTACACAATTTTTCAGGCAACTGGCAGTTAAAATGTTTTCATCTGCAAATCCTCCCCACACACACGCAACATGGAAATATCACAGGGTCAGTCATGAACGGCACCCCTGGAGCAGTTTGGGAGTTCGGTGCCTTGCTCAAGGGCACCCCGGCAGTGCCCAGGAGGTGAACTGGTACCTCTCCAGCTGCAAGTCCACACTCCATACTTAAGCCTTGGTCACACAGAGAGCGCTTTAGCAGCTGGAGGCAGCTTTTTGTAATTGTTTTAAATGAGAATGAAGCTTTTTGCTCGTGGTTGTTGCATTGCGACGCACCTCGCATTTCTGAACTGCTCCTTTTGAACTGTAACTTTAGTTTTTATGAATAATTACGAGAGGGGTGTCGTTTTTCTCACTTGAGCACCTGCCCCAAAAAATGTCTGTGCACGGCCCTGTTACTTCAACATCACTTTCACAGCTGTTGAATTTAATTTCAACTGATCACAGCAGCGTCAACCTGACAAAGCACAGAAGGAATATGGCACTCAGGATAACAGGAAGAAAGGGCTCATACCTTTTGCTCAGAGGACTGAAAAACTGATTTTGAAATGTCCCCATGTGGGTATCCAAAGTTTTTATGCAGCGATTTAAAGTTTCTCTCATACTGGAAATAACAAGAATGCTGTCATGTGTGTGTTTTATACTTCAAAAGCTTAAACAGGATAATCTAAGGTGCGTGCAGTGGTTTCAGATGTGCCGGTCTATTAGCGAAGAGTCCAGCTTTGACTAACAGAGAGAAGCAGAAAGTCATAGTTTATCCCTTTGAAGACGACCGTGCAACTGTCTGGCACTGACAAGCAAATAATGAATTTTCTTGGGAGAGAAATCAAAGCGAAACCCAGAAGTCTGCTAACACTGATGCATTTCATACTCGCCAAAATGTCCATTGTGTACCTGCTGCTTTTTGCATTTACTCTGAAAAGCTGAAATATCCCCCTTTTTCCAGATGTTCCCCCTGTGTTCCTCCTGCTCCACTCGTCTCTGATGAACTGGAGACGTTGGACTCAGATACTGAAGGAAAAGAAGCCAAAGGCAGCTGCCATTACATTTCCAGGACCTCTGTCTTTTCTAAAAAACAGCAGGCAGGAATAGCCTGAGGTCAGTGTCACCCCCTACAGACAATCAGACACAAGAAGACAAAAACGTTGTCACGAGGGTCGTGATTTATTCCTCCCTCAACGGGCTTCCCTTGTTTTCTAACACTTCCTGTCACTGGGCCTGCTCTTCCTGGCCTCAGAGTTCAGGCCACACTTGAACACACATTTGAACATTCGGATATGTTTTCACGACCTCTGCTGAACAACGTAAACAGATTTCCTACGTGAATTCAATCGTTCAGTTATGTTTTCATTTTACTGTTTAATTCTTTTAAATAGGGCTGGTGCTTCTTGTTATTGCGTTAACCCCTTTGCTGCTGTAATGCTGCAAATTTCCGCGCTGTGAGACTCATAAATAATAATAATAATAAAAACACTGTTTGTGACCTCGTTGTGATTGAAGATTAGTTTTTGTTCTCATTTTTTGAAGCTGTATCGTTTTGTACAAAATTTTTTTATTCCTGTTTAAGTTTTGGATGATTTATAATAACAATTCAGTAAATTCATCTCTAGGTATTGATTAGTTACGTTTTGTTTTGCAAAGTTAGAAATGCAATGTTGAAGTTCAGGCTGTTGTTGCCTCACACATAAAAGAATTATCCCTGTCACTTCCACACTAGAGCTGCAACAATTTATCGATTAATCAATTAGTTCTCAACTATCAAATTAACTGTCAACTAATCTGCTCATTGAGCAATCAGTTTAAGTAAATTCTCTGATTTCAGCTTCATAAATGTGAATATTTCCTGGTTTCTTTCCTCCTCTCACAGTAAACTGAATATTTTTGGGTTGTGGTCAAAACGAGACATCTGAGGACGTCATCTTGGGCTTTGGGAAACACCGATAAACATTTCTTCACCATTTTCTGACATTTTATAGAGCCAATAACTAATCAATTAATCCAGAAAATAAATAACCATTAGCTGCAGCTGTGTTCCACACAGTGAGGCAGACAGCTTATTCACTGAACACGGGTACCAGATCAGTACTGGGTATCAGCTGACACCCAAAGGCCAGTTGCTGATATTGGGACAGAAAAAAAGTTACATTGGTGCATCACCAAATTATACTAACATTTAATTGGATTGAATATAATCAATTTGACAATCACAGACTGTGATGACATCAAAAATACTAGACATGCACTATCAGTGTTTGGATCTACAACTCTGCCTCCTTACAAAGAGGTCACCTTTCTACTGGCTTGAGACAAATTTGGGTAGGCACACTTGAAGTAATGTGATCTATGCACACACACACATACAGTATCACATACACACACACACACATGGGCACACGCACATGAACACCCGAGTTTAAGAAAACAGGATTACTGCACAATCAGGCCAAAAGCCTTTTCATCTGCGAGGAGCAGAATCAATAAGCGAGGCTTTCTATGGGAGTCAACAAGTTCAGACACGGGCCAAAGACTCGATCACTGTACGAGCTGTTTTCATAAAACCATGGATTCCTACACGGAGCTGCAGCGGGAGAAAGTCAGCGTTCTAAAATAACACAGATTACAGCATGGATTCAGAGCACCGTGAGCCCCGTGTGGAGTTTAGAGGAGCCCTCCTGGCACCGCCGCCATGCCTTTTCTCGTTGAGTCATGTGTTGCTACGTGACTTAGCTTGAGAACCTTTCCAGGGCTTTAGTGTAAACAGAAAAGCCGGGCTGGCTAGTGGAAAGCAGACGGATCACTTGTAGCACAACATGCTGGCAGAGAGAGAACGTGGCCTCTGCTTGTGTTGTGTAATGATGCAAAACCACTGCAGCAGTGGAGGGTTTTGATTCATAGAGGGAGAGAGGGAGGGAGGGAGAGCTGCATCTGACACACAGAACGGGAGGAAATAACTACACAAAGAGCAGGTCTGGATAATTTCTAGGTACTTCTGATTTTTCTTGTGAACTTTTTCTGAAGGTAATTTAATGTATTTAAAAAAAGAACAATCAAGCACCATCACTCTTGGGTCTCGTAAGAAAAAAAAATAGAGAAAAATATAAATGTAGTTAGAAAAATTCCTTCAGTATTCACTTCAAATTCCTTTAAATTAAAGTTATGAGTTACAATAATATTTCTACATGTGAGGGATGAATAAAATCCTTCTAAAATGCACAGCATCACAGGATTATTTAAGTTTCTTGAGGCAGCCGTACCTCTGCCTGAGGACTTTGCTCATTTCACAGTGAATGTGGACGAGATGTGTCCAGCAGCGCAGAGTGCACCAGGAGAGGGCGATGCTTTAATGCACAACATTTTATTGAGGATGTCTGTAGAAAGTGTTTCATATTTTCCTTTTGATCTGAAGATTAGAGTTGGACAGAGACATCATTATCTGTATCTGTTCAACTAACAACATTATCTGTTTCTGTCTCTGTGTTTGGATAGCAAACTGGAAGTGGGCGTGGCTTTTAGAGGAAGTCATGATAATTTGGCAAATGTTGTATTTTATTCACTGGCAATGAAATTATTTTGCCTTCAGAGAATCAAATAGATTTTTTAATGGCATAAAAGTAATCAGGAAATATCTTTGTGCATACTCATTCTGTACTTT
This sequence comes from Cephalopholis sonnerati, assembly GCA_019142605.1. Lineage (NCBI taxonomy): Eukaryota > Metazoa > Chordata > Actinopteri > Perciformes > Serranidae > Cephalopholis > Cephalopholis sonnerati. The sequence continues at coordinate 38,703,268 of JAGQAX010000017.1, forward strand.
TCATCTCCCTCTGTCTCTCTTATCTTTTACCCAAACTTAGTTTGATGAACTGTCAATATGCCCTTAATTCCTCATAACGCCCCTACATACATTGTACCTGTTCGGGCTGCTGCGTCTGGCCCTTGGCTTCCTGTGATTTTGCAACAGTGGACCCCAGGCAGAGCAAATTGGGTATCCCTGCATCAGAGCTATAAATAACCATTAAATACCTGGTCGGGTATGAAACCTGTGACTGATACATAATGTGACATTTTAAACGGATGAAGATTGAGTGAAATACAAGGTAATACATTGTGGGATTTTTTCCAGTAATCTGATTGTTTTTTTTAATGGAGGAAATGAACACATACAGTTAAAAAACTACAGGTTCTAAGCTTCACATTGATGTGTAAATTGCGGGGGTTTGAAAGAAATAAGCCGTCACATCAGACTTTTCTCCCACTACTCCTGCACCTGATGCCGCCTCCTCCTAATGTGCTCTCAGCCTGCTCTGCGCTCACTCAGATTATCAAAATCACTTTTGTGTAGCAAATTAAACAACTTGATAGTGAAATCAAAGTCCTATGTTGCAAACAAGATGGGCATTTTTATCTTGTGGTTATCCACACTGACAGAAATCAATTTGATGTAACATGAAGTTTTTTTCCTGAATATTAATGAGCAACTTCCAGCAGAATAAATATGTGTTTCTGTCACATTATTCGTGCTCTCATTTGGCTACATCCCTACTGAAGATGTTCTGCTGCAGCACAGACATCCTAAAAGATAAACTTTAACTTTCCAGGCTGCTCAGAGATACTACAAAACAAAGAGCATTAGAGAGACGGCACAGATCGTTGAGAATCAGCAGAGGAATCTCCCTCTGAGGATAGGAACCTCTGAAAACCAAAATAAAAACAAAGGACAACAATGAAACTTTATCCTTCAAGGTTTTGAGCTTCACTTTGTTTGGTTTACAGTCTATTCTGAGTGTGTGCGGTGCAACACGAACCCTCTGTGGCCGTCGGGGTATCTATAGATCAGCGGGGCGGGTTACAGTCAGACTAAACTGTAAACAAGTCCCATCCAGAGACCACGGCTGACCCGGCACCGCACATCCCAAACCATCTGATTCATCCTCCTCAAAAGGCCGAGCTCCTCAACAGCTGCACGATGAATCCCCAATAAATCCACCACGACCAAAAGCTTTGAATCTGGCTGAGGAAGCGAGGATGCAGGTGGCTGGAGCGGAGTTTATTGCAACACATACTTTCCAGACGACCAAAACAACAAGAAAGACCCCCCTCTCCCCTCCCTCCTTCACTTCTCCTGATTTCAAAGACGATCTGCGGGGAGGGAGAAAGCACTCGGAAGCAACAGTCTTTTGTTGAAGGGTACTTCTGCATGAGGGGGAGACTGTGTTTTGTTTATGGGACAACATAGTGATGCCATTACGGCTTTAATCAAAACTGTTTTCTGGAGTCAGCCTTGAGTGACACCCCTCTTCCCCCCTTTTGGCCCGCTTGGTTTGGTTCCCACTGAAGGAGCAACAGGAGGAGGAAGAAAGGAGCGGGAAGTGTGGGAATGTCTCTACATCGTCGCCACGGCGGGCAGCTCCTAAACATGGCTTTAAATTAGGGGAAAAGAAAACACAGGCTAAAAAAAGGCAGTCGCCTAACTATACTCCTGCCTGCTAATTTGTCACCACTTGAAAAACGAGGAAAAAATAGCAACAGTTTTAAATCACACTACTTTAAAGTTAGGATATGCCAGCCAGTGTGTATGGTAGAATACTTAAACACAAGGGAGATTTAGGTCAACTCTGTCGCAGTCGCACATACATCTAAACCAGTGTGGGTGGAATCTATGGAGCTCTGGCTGCGTTCATATTAGAGGGAAGCAGAAATGGAGAACGCCGAGTGTCTGGTTCTGGCTGGCTGGCCGGCCGGCTGGCTGGGATCGGACCAGTGACAGCTGGGGCTTGAAAGCCTTACATCCAAAGCCAGGGCTCTCTGCCACTTGCTACATAGCAGCGCTGAGCTAAGCCCACCCCCTCCTGTCCAAGCCCTCACTCTGAAAGATCACCGTCCTGAACAAAACATTAAGCTCCTGCCAAATAATTCCCTCTAAAACCATCTTCTCTTTAATGTCTGAATCCAAGAGCGGAAGGGGTACTGGAGAGGAGACAAGATGGCAAGATGGTTTATCTGTCTGCTGCCGTGTCTGAGAGGGGAAGGGGTCACAGAGAGGGGAGTTTCTCAGAGCGTTCGACGAGGAAAATGCGCGAGGCATTTTCAGTGGGGTGTAAATGTGTGTGCAGCTCAGTCGCCTAAAGAATACGTCGGCATTTTATGTTTCGGCAAACCACGGACATGTTACATTTATACATTTCATACATATATCAACATTTCTTAAGTGACAAAGTACATGAGCTGACTTTGTCATCGGGAGGTGGAGGGGATGGTGGATGGCGTGACACCTAGGCGAGACGCCTGCCAAGCTGCAGGCCACTTTTCAAGCTCCACAAATCAACAAAACTGGTTGTGATTAAGCGTGTCATTGCTGTTTTTCCAGCAGCTTTATGAGCACCAAATGCGGGTGTTGTGGGGCAACTTGCTGTTGTTACTTCACACAAGTGCCAAAAAAGTGGTTGAAGTAGTGCCAAGAACAACTGTTGTTTGCTGCTGAGACATTGCTGCATTTCCTGGTGGTATAGTGGCATAAAAAGCGGTTGTTTTTGATCAGATATTGCCACGTTTCCTGCCAGGACAGTGCCAAAAAAAGTAGGTATATTTTCTCTGCCAGCAAAAGTGAGTATTTTAAGCCCAAACATGATCTTTTCCTGACCATAACCAAGTGGTTTTGGTGCCTTAACCCAACCACACATTAACCACAGCACTGTTGAAATGAAACATTTACATCTATCTGCTACATAATAATGTACAAATGTAACATATCCGTGGTTTGCAGAAATGTACAATGCCAACACTTCTTCTAGCGGTTGGGTTTGTGTGTGATCTGTACCTTATCGAGCAGCGGCAGACAGCGGGGTACCCTGTGCTCCAGTTTGACAATGGTGATGAAGTCACTCTCTTGTCGTTCATCCTCACTTGTGTTGCACAGAGACAGAGGGTGATACTGCAAAACAAAGGAGAGAAAGAGGTTATGATCTCATACGAGGAAAGGAGAATAAAAATTTAAAACAATGCAGATGTCTCTGTTGGGATCATTTGTCTGGTTGAGAGGAGCACATTTTATTCAGGGCTCACTGCACTGGAGTTTTGGGTGTGCAGCAGTCATGAGAAGTGCAAGAAGAACGAATGCCCCGAATACACAAACACCTTCTTTCCACCTAATCACATCAGTGCATCTCTTTGTTCTTTGAAGATGTGAGGGAGACTTTATCTTCTTGTCTGCACTATTATTGAGGCATCACATTAAAGGGATAGTTTGGATTTCTATTAAGTGGAGTTGTATGAGGTTCTTATCCATAGTCAGTGTATTATCTACAGTAGACGGCAGTCGGTATGTTCCAAGTTTGAAGAAGCAGGCAGGAGTACCGACACGAAAGTTAAGTAATGTACTGCTGTAAACAGGTGCGGCAGCAAAACGTACTTTAGCCAGCTAAAAAAATCAGTATCAGTTTAAGTGTACATTGTATTTATAATATACTGACCAACTTACTTTGCAGTCAGACAGCAATTTCTGATGAGGAACTAAAGCTGCGGTATCGCTCTCTTCAAGCCAAACTCCATTGAAAGAAACTAATTTTACCTTGCAGAACATGGGAGCTGCTCGTCTGCTGCTGCCTTGATCTGTTAGTTTGTTTGTGTTATTGTGTGACCTTGGTGAATCTGAACGAACCCTATAACTAACCAATCGAGGCAGTGGTAGACCAGCTACTCCTCTGTTCTGCAAGGTAAAATTACTGTTTTTGTCAAAGGAGTCTGGCTTTGAAGGGAGTGATACAATGATTTCAGTTCCCTGTCAGAGAGGCTGTCTAACAGCAAGGTAAACCAGTGAAAATATTCTCAATATAGTGTACACTTAATCTGATATTGATTCATTTAGGTGGTTAAAATAAGTTTTGCTGCTGACACCATCCTCAACAGTACATTGCTTAACTTCCTTGCCAGTCCTCCGGCCTGCTACTCCAAACTGGGGGTGTGTCGTCTGACATCTACTGTAGGTAACACACCAAATAAAGATAAGTACCTCATGCAACCCCTCTTCAGAAGTCCAAACTTTTCCTTTAATTCTTAGCTTTTGGTTTATGACTACAGTTAAAAAGGAAAATAAGACATAAGAGGCAGAGAACACTGACCTATGTCAAGTTCAATACTGTGTATATACTGCAGTATATTCCACATATTTATCCATTCATACCAAAAACACTTGCAGCTATAATGCATGACCTAAAGGATGTCAACTACTGGACTAAAACCAACATTAAGAAATAAATAATCTGGACAGTTGCACTTGTCAGAAGCTTTTATGTGTTAAATGAAGGCGTTTCCTTTCTAAATCGTTCACAGTTGATATCAAGAGGAAAAACTTTGGCACCCAACAAAATCAATTACATGGATGGATGTAAGGATGTTCACTCCCACTCAAAGCCTTGAGCACTGAAAGACCGAGAGATAGTCTTTGGTAGGAACATTTGATCCCCTCTGAAAGGAAGGAAATTCGTAGCTGCTGAAAGGCTGCATTTAAGAGCTCAAGGGATCGCAGCGGTGTTTGCAAGTCACAGACATGCTGTCACGGGTATGAGAGATCGCACGGCAGTCCAAAAGGGAGCAAACCGCTCCTAAAACACCCCAGTGCAGCGCTCATTTCCTCACATGACATCAACGAGTGCACCAGTGCTCCTCGATCAGATACAGCTCACAGATCACCCTGCAGTGCCCAGTCCCTGCGCTCACCCACACCCCAGCAGAGCGGCCCCACCCTGCCCTGCCCTGCCTGGCAGGCCCCGTCCCGGCCTGATTCGGCCCCGGTGGGCCTCTTCATGTGGCTGTGGGCTGAGGTCATGGGGCTCCCCCTCATCTCACCCAGCGGAAATCCCTAAATTAAAAAGACCCAAGGGTGACATCAACAGCTGGCACCCCGGTCCAGGGGAATTGACGTAATGTACAGGGCTGGTGCATGTCTGTCACAAGGAGAGACAGAGAGAGAAAGAGAGAGGAGGAGAAGGAAAACAGACTTTGGGGACCGGGGTGGGGCCCAGAGATAGAAGATGGTGGGAGGAAACACCTTGTGTAAAGTGACTGGACAGTGCATTGGATTCACATACTGTGACACAAATAATCAATATGATACCTACTATGAGTGTTAGCATGAGTAACAACAACCAGCCAGTCAAACACCACCTAGGCAACGATCATCGACCTACAGACCAGCGATTACCAGCGATAGGGTCAGTCTGCAGCTACCTGAAAAGGTTTCTGAGGGGCTCAGCTTATGAATTATGATTCTATTTAAGAAATATGTCCACACATTTGTGTTCAAGAGGCAGCTCTAACACTTTAAAGCCACACGCATGATCATAGACTGCAAAAATAATGGCTGTAGCTACCATGAAGTCGCCCATTGGATTGTGGACTCCCGTTCTGAAGCCTTGAGTTTGGTATTTTGGTTGTCGCCATCTTGATTTTTGAGCCAGAAATGACTATATTGCTGTGGAAGAGCGAGGGGAGGATCTGATCACTCCCGCAGGTTGCCGCTTCGTTGTGACTGAGAGTGTTAAGTAAACATAGTGGACATAGTTAGCTAAAGTGGGAGGAGTATGAATGCAGACGAAAACTGACCTAAACATTGACAATTCAATGTATGAAAAAAGAAGTGTTACTTAAAGGGCTGTAACAGAATCACAATTTTTTAATTGAGACAAATTTGGCTTTTACAAACATTTGATTATTCGTTTCTTTTTTTGCATGCACTGCATGTATAACAGGCTGCGGTCGTAAATCCAATCTGACACTCTAAACTAACACCAGAGCGCTGTTATTGCAAGAAACAGAGCGTTCTGTTTATGAATTAATTAACAAATGGTTATATTAATCACACATTCACTCCGATGCTCCATCTCCACAAACAGAAAGCCCAGAGTACGCTCTGCTGCTCTGTGAGTGTGGTGTCCAGAATATCCAAATGGGACACTCAGAATTTACGTACAGTCCAGTCTGTCCCAAATGCGCTCTGAAACTCAAAGTGAGTATTTACTACATCTCTTTTAGGGACAGTGTGCCACGTCAGTTTCTTAAATTCTTCAAATTTAATACTGCATCTCTGGAGCTCCTGTCCACTCTTCTCCTGAAGCAGTCTCCAGGTGGTGGGGAGTGAGGTGGAGGGACCGCAGGGTGGGCTTGTTAGCTAGCCAATCTCATTTAGCTCGACGCAGCTGTGATCTGATAGATGGAGAATAGGTTAATGTTGATATTGCGGCAGGCTGCCAAAAATAAATCAATGTATGGAAAACACTGACTGACAACAACAAACAAAAAATGATGGCTTGAAATAATGAATTTCGAGTTGAACGAGGAGTCACTGACAGATGATCTGATTTTCAGAGGGCAGCCCTGGTTACTTAACATCCAATTTTAAAACTACTGAAATAAAACATTTAACATATGAGGAATGGTGTCAGTGAGTATTTAAGACAGAATGATAAGTATTCAAAGACACCTAAACATTACAGAAACTAATCCACAACACCTCTCTCTTGTTAAAGTTGAGTAAAAATAATGTTGCTTCTGCATGATGTCTTCAGACCTTCGCATGTTGCCTGAATGGGAGCTCCTGTACAGGAAGGCAGGCAGCTCGACAGCAGGAACCTCTGGCCTGGCCTGCACTCTGCGCTGCCAGCTGCCTCTACCAGTCCACATTTACTAGGCCCAAATTAAAGGCTTAAAGTTGAACTTGGCCCTTAACAAAGAAAGAGGAAGAAATAAAAAAAATATATCCTTTAATGACACTACTTCACTGATGCCATGACCTCTTGCTATAGGTTTGTGGGAAATGCTGAAAAGGAGCTACATGCGGGAAGAGGAATGCTTGTTTTGAATCTTTAGGCTTAGTTGGTCATGTTTGAATCTCGTTGTGATGTTAAACATGTCGATGCACGGGTCTGTGCAATCATACCTAATAACGCAGATAATAATCCCAAAGCTGAGCCAAACAGGCTCAGAAGGAGCGGCTGCTTTTCGTTTCCTCTGGCTCTCTGGGGCTCTGAGGACAACCACCTCTATGGTCACAGCGTCTATGTTTTGCATCGGTGACAAGACTGAGCATTATCTTCTATTTTAGAGATGCCCACACCACTTACAATCAGATGGCTGTGAACACTCTCCATGTGCCACCATTGGTGCCATCTACCACTTAGAAACACACTGCCACCGGACTATAAATGGCAACCAGGACAGACTGAAACGTCTTCATTTGGTTTTTGTATGGCCCTGAGAAACAGGGGCCTGGGAAACCAAATCACTGCGTCTCCATTTCACAGGGACTAGAAACCACAGGGCACGCAAACAGTTCCCCACAGACTGTTAACAATGCTCACTCCTCCGTTCCTCCTCCTCCTCATCTGTCTAGATCTGTTGCAAAACTGACGGGGACATGTCCCTCGGTTCCTTTGTAGCCACGATTAAAGGCATTCCTTTCCAGCTCAATCAAAGACTACCCCAAAAATATTCCGAGGCAAGAATCTAACAGCCTCAAAAACAAATACACGGACAGAAAAAAAGGGGAGAATAAATAGTAGCTGCGGTGAGAAGTCAATAATATTTTTTTTCCCCTCACTTAGCCCTGCGGATCTTCTTTTTTCATCTGCCAATAATCAGCAAGAGAGCTTTCTAGTTCATCTGCTGCCAGCAGGGAACCAGGCCCAGGCAGTTATGTCAGTGTGTGTTAGAGGGGGGAAGCAAAAAGAGCTCGCACCTCTCATCGAGCTCAACCACTCAATTACCAGCTGCCCAGGTCACAGTAGGCTTCTCAAGAACTACTGGATGAAACGCTGTGTGCAGAATGATCAAAATGAAGCAGACTGGTTGAGAAGGAGATGAAAGAAATCTATCGGTGTGATTATTTTACAGAAATCAAGACGCAGAGTGAGGAAGAGAAAAGGCTTCATCAATGGAGAGCTCTGCCCCGAGGCCTGGAGAGCCTGCCAGGTTAGAGCAAATCAGGGAAGAATTCAATCAACTCTCTCACACGCACACACACACACACACACACACACACACACACACACACACACAAAAGCACATACTACAGTATCTACTGCCTTCTGACTGATCCACTTCCTCAGGTGCGTTTACATGGACCGTAATGTTCCACTAATAATCAGATTAAAAAGGCCTCATGTGGCCTCCTTTAACAGAACAGACTGCTCCAATCAGAAGGAATTTCCAATTGTGTTAAGAAGGATGTTGTAAACCTTTGATAACCTGATCAGTAGGAAAAAATTAGCACCTAATAACTATAGAAAAACTTAACCTTATTGTCTATCTCTGGTTGGACCACGGCTGGATACCGGACCACAAGATGGCGCCTATTTAGTCCAATGAGAACTGCCCACCTGGGGCATATGTGCCAAAAAAAAATGTCTAGCTTCCACGTTTACTTTTGAGGTATGTAGCCCACTGAATATGCACAGCAATGTTTCTCCCCCTGGCCCCACCTGGGAGTTCACGCTCGCCCCATAGACGACATTGTGACGACATCACAGATTTTTACATCACTTTTACCGACTTGATGAAAGTTTAACAAATATAAAACCTTCGTGGATCAAAAATTCAAGATAGAAAGAGTCAAAATTGACCTTGTTTGCAGTTTGAGGTGTCCTGTCAACAGTTTTATAGACATGTCTTTTATAATGGTGGTCTATGGGGAAAATGTCTTTTTTTACTGCAATACCGTGAGTGGCCACTGGGAAAAGTGGTACCAGGGCTGCGTTCCTGAGGCCTGTATTGGAATAACTATATTCTTTCTGTGGACATTTGTTTGGTGACATAACTGGTACGCATCCTGCATATGAAATGTTTCGGGGACACTGGTTAAACGTCATGTGAGGTGTTTAGGGGACATCAGTAACTTGTAGGTACAGGAAATAACCTGGATTAGATTTTAAAGGGATACTTTGACGATCTTTAACCAGCTTTGTATCACAGCAATGTGGGTAGTGTATGTATGGTAAACTTTCCTCCATCTTAACTGCACCCAGATCTCCCTGCTCATTCGATTTTCGATGACTCTTGAGCTGCAGACCAAGCTCAGACGAAACAGTAAAACTATGTTGCCTATTTCTCGCCTAAAATATTTTCAGAAGCATATTTTAGTGCACTGTTTACCTGAAATACAAGATCTTTTGCTGCCGTATTATTTTCGGATTAGCAACTCGCATGACGTCACAAACCAGCAGGAGTGTTTATTGGTGTAGTGCTGTGCATTCTGGTAGTTGTAGGTTTTCTACCTCTTGAGCAGAAGATAATACCACAGCTTTTTTCCTTTGTTTCCTCTGGTCATGTGACACAGACTTCAAGTATTTGTGTCTTTCTTCTGTATAGAAAGCCCAGTGTTATGAAAAGACCAGCTTTCCAGCAGTGAAGGACTTCTCAAAGTTTCGTACCACTAAAGTGTATTAACAGGCGGAACCACTTCTTCTCCTCCTACATATACTTTATGGATTTAATGTATTGAATTTTTTTAATAAAACTGGATAAAGGGAGGTAATCGCACATCCAACTGTCTCAGATGCAGGTGCGCTGGAAAGCTTCACTTGAGTCTTGAAAAAAGATCCCACACAGTGCTCTTGCTCAGCTTTACAATGTATTGGTTATACTAATGTTTCGGTCCCTCTGGACGTTCGTCAGGAGTATTTTAACAATTTAAAATACTCTAGGCGAAGGCCAAGAGAGAACATTAGTATCATCAAACAGGAAAGAATACTTCTTCGGGTGTTTCCATAAGTCCTATTCTGATTAAAGTCTTTGGGGCATCTTATCGGATCACTTTGTTTAGCGTCCATGAAAACAGTTTCAGAACGATTTCAGTCAGGTTGAAGAATTATTGTCCATGTAACCACAACTGTGACTCAGCCTCCCACGTCTGGTCTCTAACTCTAATGAAATCTCTTTGTCTCTCTTGAAACTCCAACATTAAACACACACCTGCTCTGTGCACACACACTCGCATACACACACTCATATACGGGGTCATATCTTCCATGCAGGCTGTTAAAGTGAGAGCGGAGTCAGAGACAGTGTGCTGCAGCAGGGCCTTCTGTGGCAGTGAGCTTCAATTGAGACCAGGCCTCAGATTTTGGTGCCAAAGTTAACAGAATGACATTCAGCATTTTATTTGAATAATAACTGTCCTGTGTTATTAGACTCTTTTCTTTAGTGATGTAAAAGTTAATTTCTGTTTTGACTGAAGTGATCTGGCCTCACTGACAGCACAACATAAATTAATGATTCTATATCTGTCTCTGAGGGTGTAAATCAAAGCTTCTCTTATTCAACTTGGCAGAAGATTCTGTAACGAGGGCGAATGTTTGTTTTAAGCGCAGGAAAAGCGGTTGCCAAAAGTAGCAACGAGACCGCATGTAATAGTTGAAAGAGATCTGAATCTGGTTGCCCGGGTTACTGGGCAACACTCGCTGTGTGTCCCCGCTAAGATTTGGCCCAGTGTGTGTGTTTGTTAAAGAAAGAGGGAGCCTGAGGTGACAGGACGGGCTGAGACACTGACCTCTTTCCTGCCACCTCACTGAAAAGCACAGTGTGTGAGTTTGTGTAAAAGCACCAGTTGATGAATGAGAGCGCAGCTATGTATTGTTGCTAGAGGCACCTGAGCATGTGCTTGCATGTGAACATATGTGTGCATGAGCGTGTGTCTACTGATCCACTGGTGCAAAAAGTCCCTCTGTGGTCCTGCAGGGGAGTGAGTCACTCGGCGCTGGGAGCAGGAGTGTGTGTCTTGAGGCCCACACACACTTAACTGACATCAAAGAACCAGTGGCAATGAAGGCCGACTGTTGTGTCGCCTCACGTCGCCTGTGTCTCAGTCAAAAATTTTTACCTTGCTAGGGCTGGGGGACATGGACCAAACTTCATATCTTGGTATTTACAGGCTGCCTGGCGATACACGATATATATCTCTGTATTTTCTACGAAGTGGGCAACATGTTTTCAGCTGCAAGTCAGAGCCACATTTGAGATGTCACAAGTAGTTTCATAAAAACAGACTGTGATCAAAATTAAATGCAAAGACAGGGATTTTTTTCTCTGTTTGAAAATATACAGCTGCACAATAGTTACACCTCCAAAACACTAGTCGGTGACGGGGTCTCTGTGAAGTGCTGTGAAGTTTAGCTGATTCAAAAAACACACATTAAACACACATTAAACATGGCTTAATAGAGACCATTTCAAACACAAGTACACAAATCAGCTTCACTATAACTCGTAGCATTCACAGACAAATACACATCCACAGTCTTTATCTGGACACATTTTCCCCACAAATACAACATGCTAATGTTGTTAGCACAAGCCTATGGCATTTTGCATTGTATAAATTAGCCTAGCGACTAGCGATCTTTTCCTCTACTCATATGAAGCCAGGGACAACAGCAACATTTAACAAAGGTAACGTTACAATGTTCAGCTCCATTACAGCTCACAAAGTTCAGCGACAAAACAACTGTCTTATACTAAACACGTTTTCCAAACAAATACAACATGCTAACATTATTAGCACAAGCCTATGGCATTTTACATTGTATAAATTAGCCTAGCAGCTAGCAGAGATTTCCTCTGCTCATATGAAGCCAGGATAAATCACACACAAGACTTAAAATGCTATTTTTGTGGAGGCTTTATTGTCTTCACAATTTATTGTTTCTTATCAGTGAAATTAAAGTAAATAAAAGCTTTGTTTCCACTGAGGGAAATGGTTTCAGCTTACAGAAACAGACAGGAGGTCTGTGACGCTGTGATGTGTAGTTACATTTCTGGGGACGTGCACATACAGGGAGAGGCACTAAGCTACAAACTTGCTTGCCTTAGTTGATGAGGTTTCGCGAGCCAGGTTTCGCATAGCAGTGTAACAACATTACTTTGATTTTGTTGGGAGGAAAAATGATAACAACATAGTTGTACCAGGTACTACGACTGTTTAAACTTAAAAAGAAAACATGACCTTAAACCTCCTGAAACACCTAATACAACCAACAGCACAACAACATGAAGCTCTGGGAGATACACCCCAAAGTTGAGCCTTCTGCAGCCGGCTGCATGGACGGCTGCAGCTTTACCTTGCCTAAACAACCAAAACTGGATTTTAATGGTGGACAGCTGCAGGCTACAGGTGACAGAAAAGTTGGATGTAATGTTGCCTATCTTGATGATTAGTCAGACTCTTTGGATGTAGATTGTGGCTATAAACCTGTCATTGGGCTGCTGATTTTGGCAAGCATTAACCCTTCCTTCTGCTATCTGTACGCTACCATTTCCAAATCCTCTTTGCTATGAGAATACAACAACTTCCAAGCTAACAACCTACATGCTGAATATGTCAAGCTTTGAGGAAGATTTGGATCGTTCAATAAGACAAACCTCATTTGTTCTCTTGGTGAGCTGTTGTTACGATCTACAGTGGATAAAACAACTTGTGAATGCACCTTGGGAAAGCCCAGTGTCCATCTCTCAGGACTCTCATGCCACTGATGTTGATCCTGACTTCACTAATGTACCGATCCGTTCCGCTTTACAAACTTCCCGTGATATTGTCGTAATAATGTTCTGCTGGAGTCACAAACAGCCAGCAAATCATCTGTGATTTTTACAAGTCCAATGAGCTCCTGCAGAGCTGAGGTGTAGCTATGCTTCACTTGTAGGACACTGATAATTAAAACCCTGTTTGTCTTGATATCACTTAAAGTTGAATGTTTTTTCGTGGCGTGCTCGCCTCCCCATGTGTAAATGTTCCACTAAAACAAGTTCACCCCCGACGCTATTTTGCAAGAGCACCGTCGCTGCATCCTGGGCTTAACATCACCCAAGATGACTGTGATTGGTTTGAAGAAACAAAAACAAGTCAGAGCATTTTTGTCCCTCCTGTAGCAGAAAGATGATCAGTGATTCCTGACCTTTCTCTAGCATTGACGATAGGTCTGGGTACAAGACACTTCTTCATGACTGACCCTCCATCTTTCAGACAGATACTTGGGAAATACTAGTGACCAGCAACAGAAGACCCCCAGGTAAAAAACCATTTGCGTTAGCTGTGCTTACGGGGGGTTACCCTGACACTCACACAGAGGGGGGCATGCAAAGTCTGGATTTTGAGGATAAAGGACAAAAGGAAAAGTAATATAATGAGTAGTGTAGCTAATTACTGTTAATAAGTAAAGTAAAAATACTACTTTTGAAAGAGTAACGAGCACTGAGTAATAAGTTACATTTTTTGAGTAAGGAGCCAAACACTGGTCAGGACCCTGAGTCTCAGCGGTTTCTTCAGGGGGGCACTGAAAGCCGAGGCACCGAGCCTTTTCTCAAATATCATATCCGTCCTTGGACCAATAATCACGCAGCGCTGGCTTCCACACACACACACTGTGGTCCAGCTCTCGGTGCCATAGATGACACAGATACACATTCCTCATACCACACTCCTCAATCACACAGCCTTGTATCTCATGACCTTACAGTAAGTAGATTAACATGAAAGGCTGATATGAGAGTGACCCGGTGCCAGGCGGGTGGAATGGAGGGTCTTTCTCTGTGGCAGCATCTGGAAAAGTGGCTCCGAGGCCCTCGCCTCTCTAACTCTTTGCAAATGCAAACGAACAGGAGGCATTACTGCTTTTGGTCCTGTCAAAACAAAAGGCGTGTCATCTTTCCCCCCGCTTTATTGACAGTGTCAGCCCCATATCCAGTAACGGTTACCACAGAGAATGACTCGGGGAAACGTGATCCCATAATGAGGCCCAAATAATTACCACCAGCCCCAAATTTGCCCGGGCGCTTTCTTTAAGTAGGAGTGCTTCCCCCGACTCCAGGCCCGTCAGACTGTCTCTCTGTTCTATAAAAGGGATTAGACAAGAGAAGAAAGACGCTGGAGAGGGAAGAGGAGAGAGGAGTCTTAAAGAAAGGAAGCTGAGGGGAGTGAGCCTGAATGTTGTCCTCAAACAAAGTTGCTGAGTACTTCTGCTGGTGGAGCGCCAGACGAGGGGATAAATGTTTGGCTTTCCTGATGCTGCAACATACCTAAAGACACTGTGTTATGATACACTCAAACTCACACTTACACAAATCCATCTTCCTCAATAGCTACTTCCCTCCTTTGGAGTAGAGGTGCAGGGGTTTCAGCAGAGCATGAAGCACAAGAGTTCAACTGGGATGAACTTTGTGCACCTGTGCTTCAATCAGTGCGGCAGATTTTCACAGTCGATGAATATGCTAAGTGCTTTTAGAGCTCAGTTGGGGAGTTATAATGTCCTATATGAAAGTTATTTTAACCAACTTTCCCGTTAGGCTCCCAGCCTAACGGGGCCACTTGCAGAGGGAGGTGGACGGTATGTTTTGACAGTGAAACCCCTCTCCAGCCCTGTTTGAGTGCCACAAAGCACATTACACATAATGGTCACTCTTCAATTGTCTTTCTAGCTACTACAGTAAATCACAGCAGAACGACCTCTATCTCTCTGAGTGTAGTGACAAGATACTTCAAACCACTCAACAGGCAAACTGTGTTGGTTGCATTGGTATCACCATGGAAACCACTTTAAGATGGAGCCCCGTGTCCTCTGCACACTTCCTGCACAGGTTCTGTGGTCCTACACAAACACACCGAAACATACACACCACCAACAACAACGGGGGTGCACTCCATCAGCCTCAGGCCAGCGCTCCGCTATACATTTCAAAGCTCTGAGTTAAACATAAACACAGCACTTCCCTGTCATAACAAGTCAGCGGCTCTGTAACCCAGCAGTTTGTTAGTATTGCAGTGATCCTTCTTCCCTGTAGACACATCCACATGTCCTCCAGGCTTCCTCCGGCCCGTCCCTGGCCCGTCCCTGGCCTGCAGGACCGCTCTCTAACTCTCTCAGGTTCCACGACATCAGTCATAGAGAAAACCCACACTTTTCAACGTGTCAGTCACTTAAGACTGGGAACTCAAGGTCAGCCTTGTGGAAACAGATTAGCCTGGAGAATGAGGAAGGGTGTTCACAGATGGGAACTCCAAATTAAAGAGGGAGGAGAGACACAAAGAGAGAGACAAAAGGAAACACGAGGAGGACGAGCTGTGTGTTCAAAGCTAATATGTATCCTCATTACTATGACTGATGAGCGTTTTATTGACTTTTTACTGAGTAAAAACACTCAAGTGTTTTCAGGCTTAATTGGTAAACTGCAACCATGTCAGAGTTCACATTTTATAGACTATAAACAAGCTTTACATTAGTAATTTAATGCTTAATTAACTCACAGCAGTGTTAGCATTAGCCCAAGGACGTTCATCCACCTACTGTGTGTGTTAGCAAGTTAGCATTTGCTCATTAGAGGTACAAGGATCTTTGGTTTTGCAGGTATTGTCCAGATCCATGGGAAACATGGATGTTTACCAAATTATAAACCTCTATTTTACTAGATTAGTGAAAACTTTGACCTGCTGTTGGTGCTGGAGAAAATGTCAGGGGATCAACAAAGTCAGTAAGATTCATCCTCTGGGGACCAGAAATGTCTGTATGAAATTTTATTGCAAGTCATCCAACAGTTTCTGAGACATTTTAGCCATGCTGCTAGCATAGGTAACGTGTATATTTTATTACATCTTCAGCAAATTATTACAGTCTGACTGTAGATCTGTTTCAAAATAAAGCTACTGCAGACAGACAGTGAAGACGACGGCTGCCGTGTGTTTCTCTTTAACGAGCAACAGGTGCCTTTTTTACACATTTGCACATAAAATAAAAAACAGTGAGCTGCTGGGGGTGTCTTCAACATCCCTCTTTCATTTGGAAATGCAATCCTATGTTACCCATCTTAAACCACCCACCAATGTTTCTCCTTTGCTGCTCTGAAATAGAGGTCAAACTTTATGATGGCATATGAGATGGAGCCATTTTTCTCTCTTCCTCTTGCTGCTCCAGCTTCCCAACTGTTCTTCAGCTTAAACCTCATTCAGCTTCAAACCCTAAACGCAGCTTGTGGGCTGAAAATGAAGGCCGCTGTACGGCCACACATGCACCCAAAGAGCTTGTCTTTGTTATATTTTCTGCTGACAAAGCTTATTCATCAAAACAAGTTAAATATATACTGTTATTTTAAAACTCAAAGAGCTGCTTTAAAGTGATTTATACGTAGGCATCGTTTAAATGTTGTGTCACGACATAAATATGTATAATGCAGTTTAATATCTCGTCTAGCAGCTGGCAGCAGATGTGATTCACCTGTTGGCTGCTGAAAACAATTAAAACATGTATAAACTCTGCACTGTTGCAGAGAAATATAAAGTTATTGGGGGTTAGGGTTCAAACTGTAAATCATTTTCCTGAAACACCCTCCGAGGCGTCCCCATCCTCCCATCTGCTCCAAACAAATGACAGACAAAAATGACATAACCCACTGACTTCCTCTTCCCTCACAGCTGATTCCTTTAACATCTGTCCTCGAGTATGTTCACTGATCATACACTGCACAACCGTTCCATACCAACAAGTCATGTAAGTTACACGTCCAGCCTTAAATCTTGTTTTCCTGGAAGGAGGAAATCAAAACAATCTAGAAAATAACTTCTTAGAAAGGTCCCTCCTGAGCATCTTTTCAAGATTGAATCTCCATAAAAGCAGCTCTCTTTCAGATGAGTATTTTTACTGTGCAGTTGTCATTACCTTCTACTCTGTCATGGAAGATCTCTAATTTAATCCAGGGGAGGATCCCGTGGAAAGAGAAAAAAGAAAAAGAGACATATTTCTCCACAGATGTCACCGTCTGCCACCATCCCTCCACTCCACCCCACAGGGAATCCCATAATCACCTGTGGCCGATGTCGGAGAAACGCCGTCATAAAGGCAAAGAGCAAGTAAACACAACAACTAAATAAAGGGCTTTTCTGTTATTTTTACTCTCCTGCGAGTGTTTATGTGACCATATTGCCCGGGCACATGCTGCATCCTTAGCAACCCCGCAGTAAATAGTCACAAAAACATCAGCAGAGAGCGTCTGTGATGTGGCCGCCGACTGCTTGCAACACACCTTGTAATTGGCAGCATAATTGTTTGCTTTTTCGCTGCTATATTTCACTTTGGCTCCGAGGCAGGCGTTGAAGCGGCCTGATTTATGGTCAGGGAATGTGCTGAGAGCTTTTCAAGACAAACCAGCGCAGATGTTTCTGTCCGACGTCGGTGGGACGCGGGCTGACATTTGTGCGTCTGGATATCCACCTGAGTCGTGGAGGCGGGGGAGAGGAGGAACAAGGGAGCAGGAGGAAGCCTGGATCTCCTGCAGTGCTACAGTACATGTGATCCCTCCTTTCCTCTAAAGGTGCCCTGCTGCTGGGTGCTGTGTGCTGTGTGCTCCAGTCCCAGCTGGGTTCTGTCTTGTTTTAACTTCCAAATGGAGCGTACACACTTGTGTGTAAAGTATGTATGCACTATATGGGTGAGGGTGGAGGGTGGGGGGTGTGTGTTGGGGTAAATGTTGCTGTGGCGTGGGCACGCAGCCAGAAGCTGGGAGCTCCTCGTGGAATGCCATGGAAAAATGAGACAGAGGAATGCAGACTCCACTGAGCAGTGTAAACAGGCCGGGCTGAGAGAATGCTGCCACGCTGCTTTGAAGTCGCTTCATCTCCCTATCACACACACACACACACGCACACACACACACACACACACACACACATGACCTACTCCTGTGTGAAGAAAGCATGATCTAAACTACTGTCCGGTGTACAGGCGTACACATGGGAGGGAGGCAGGAGACACGTCCCCCCAATATTTAGGATGTGTGCATTTGTCACCCCTTATTAAAAACATGAGAGTAGCAGAGGACTTTTATTTTGACAAACTGTTTGAATGTGACTCAGAAATCGAACAATGGCCCTTTCTAAACAGAGATAACACAACTGGGCTGCAACGAAGAGCCTCCATCACGCCGAACCAAACAACTCTGGCATAATGCCACCCCCGTGTGTGATTTAAGATGGCATGGCAGTGTGATGAAAGCAAAAGAGGCGTCATATCTAACACAACAGCGTCCGCCCCAAGTGTGACATATTAACATACGCGTTTGGCAGCGCTTTCTACACAACAATAACGGCATGACGTGGCAATAACAATCATTTACCGTTGCTGTTTTATGGCAGCTGATTTTGTCCTCTGCTTTGAGGGTAAGAAGCTCCCGGACTACTCTAATAGGGTTTCCATCCACCTATTCTTATTCGAATTTTCAAAAATAGCGAAAATAAACATTAATGGAAACGCTAGAAATTCAAAAAAAGGCCTGAAAATTCGCAAAAAAGTTTTTAAGCTTGGAGGGGGTGGATTTGTCTGCTTATTGATAAAAGGAAAGTACGACTTTTTGCTATGGAAACAGGGTTTTGCGGATAAACAATGACTGGACCGGATATCACGTCACATGTATACGTTGGTGGTACGCGGTGGTCTCCTTCCAGCTATTTCCGACAGTACTCTTAACATTAAAATTCTTCCTTGTCGTCTCTTCTTCAGGATGGCTCGGTACGCGGTGAATGCTGACAAAATGGTGACCAGAGTTCTTCCAAACGCCGACAGGTCGATCAGGAATCTGTCCATGATCAGTTGTTGACTGTCAGCCGAGTGTGTTGTTTGTTTTGTGGCAGAGAGACGCTCTCTGATGACGTCATCTCATGGCGCACTCTCCTCTCAATAATCGCAAAAATAATAACAAATGGAAACGGGCATAAAGTCGCATTTTCTTTTTGCACATTTTCACTAAATTTCGCTCAAAAATTTCGAGACATTCGGATGGAAACCTGACTACTGTCTCCTGAGTATACGGACATTTTCAGTTGCTGGTGTTCTTCTTTGAGTTAGCGGCTAACTGCTGCTAGCTGCTTAAAGGAACAGTGTGTAAGATGTGGGGGAGTTAGTGGCAGCTGGCAGTCAGGATTGCAGATTGGGGGACAGAAAACTGACATTTTGGAAACATTGGTTTTCAGTCGTTGTACTAACAATAACATGACAAACAGCCACTTGTGATTTGCGGAGCTCTTTGTTGATTTGTGATGTGTCAGTTTCCTTAAGCATATCTGGCACTCAGCTTTTTGGGAGTGGTCTTCACATGTTTTGAATCTGCTCCAGATGCTTAACTTTTTTTTCCTGACATCTTGCTAGTGGATCTGTAACTCTGTTACATGTGGTCAAACTGTCCCAGTTTCAGTAGTGCTGGGCTGCTGGTGACTGATGATGGGTGAGAACTAGTTGGAGACACAAAACTATCACTAAATTTTCTCCTCTGAGAATAACTAATAATGTTGTTTTACTATATTTTTTAATTTATGAGCTGTTTGGGATTTTTGGGGTGTCGCATTTTATTACTGGTTTGGACGCTGACCATGGCAACAATGGTAGCTTGGAAGCATTCGAGTTCCCCTATAAGTGACTTAACAACCAGTAAGACAAAGTATAAGCAGTAAACATATTTTGTTAAGCTATGAGTAAAGGAAAAATCTGCTAACTGCTCAGCTACTTCAGGCAATTTAGAAGTGCTTTAGCTTATAATGGTGACCAGCAAAAAAACAAAAGTTTTGTCTGTGAATCATGAGCTATTACTGACCTGAATTTTTATACTTTTATTAAATGATCTTTTTGTCAAGCTGTTTTATGTGGTGGTGGAGTCAGTTTAACTTTGCAGCACGCAACTGTTACAGTCATTCACAGTTATTTATGTGTTGTTTTAATCTTTTATGGCCAGAAACAAAAAAGAAAGGGGTGACTGATTGTGTTAAATGGGCACAAGATATCATCTCATATCGACTGCAGGCCCCTGAAGTACCATTTTTGACATGACATGACATTTTTACCATCTATTGATGCAAGAAAAATCACCAGAATGCAGCAAATAAAGTGTGCCCCCCAGTTTAATATGAAAAACCCTTCACCCTCGCAGCAGTGAGTTCTGCTTTGTTTGAGCGGTGACATGAATGCAGCCTCAAACACACAGCATGTACGGTATGTATGCATTTTCAGCCCGGCTCAATGTCCGCCAGGCCGGAACACACACTCTATTTATTACCCCTCAAACACAGATGCACTCACTTCAACACATGAGCACACACACATGCACCCACGCACATGCCTGCACAGTCACACACACACACACACACACACACACACACACACACACACACACACACACACACACACACACAAACACACACACCCACACACTCACACAAACATATACAGAAACTCACACCTGCTCTCCCCTCTGCATGTCCGACACTTCAAGGCTTCCGGCTCCGCTGACGATAGTGAGTTTTATGAGCCAAGTCCATCTATCTCCTCAGACTCCCTCCCTCCCTTTTCTGCTGCCTCTCCCCTCCACTCCTCCACTCCTAGTCCTGCTTCAATATGGCCTTTCAACATCTTTGTTGAGCGTGCGGCAGTGATATCAGGCAAAGAATGTCTCCGGTGTAGACAGTAGACACGCAGGCACCGAAGCCTCTACCTCAGCGTCTGAGCCAGCCGGCTGAGGAATCCACTCAAGTGGGCAGGTAAACACTGCTGCCCTTTGGATCACCACTCTCTCTTACAACCAGTGTGTGTGTGTGCGTGTGCGTGTGTGTGTGTGTGTGTGTGTGTGTGTGAGAGAGAAACTGTGTAAATGAACAAGTGTTACATCAAAGCCACTCTCAATTAAGGGTGTGACGACAGAGGTTTAATGCATATTGTATCTCTGGAGTCTGTCCAGCAGGAAAAACTAAAAACTACATATATTTTCATTTATTCTGAAAAACAAAAACATTGATGGACTGGAGTTAGTTAACTAAAATAAAGGGGCGTTTGAGAAAAAGTTAGTATTAATTACTATTTTCAAATGATATAAATAACATTTTATTTAAAATATTTAATGAATAAACATATGCACTTTAAGCATGTGCTGAGTATTGTCATGTATGAACAGTGACAAGTGATGCTGTCATAAATATGTTAGCACATTTGTAAGGCTACAGCGATTAATCGATGGACATGAAATTAATTGGCAACTATTCTGATCATTGAGTAATTGTTAGTACGCCAAATATTTTCAGGTTTCCCGC
Source organism: Cephalopholis sonnerati (assembly GCA_019142605.1). NCBI lineage: Eukaryota > Metazoa > Chordata > Actinopteri > Perciformes > Serranidae > Cephalopholis > Cephalopholis sonnerati. The sequence goes on from JAGQAX010000017.1 coordinate 38,724,553, forward strand.
TTCTTTAATGTGTGAATTTGATACTTTTCTTTGTCATACATGATAATAAACTGAATAGCTTTGGATTTTTGGACTGTTGGTCAGATAAAACGTACCATTTGAAGACGTCACCCTCTGCTCTAGAAGTTCATTTTCCTATTTTCTGATATTTTATTGACACAGTGATTATTTGAGATTTCATTGATTCAAGGTCCACACAGTTTCATACATCAAGCATCACACTTGCATTCGGCCATATTGTTGAGCTAGGTTGTTGTCTCTGTCAAGGACGCATTCACACTGGCGCTATTTGGTCCGCTTAAAATGAACCCTGGTCCGCTTCCACGGATAGTTTAGTTCGTTTGGAGTGGTGTGAACGCTCATTTGAACTCCGGTGTGGACCAAACAAATGAACCCTGGTCCTCTTGAAAACTGGGGGTCTCGGCTCACTTGCAAGTGAACCCTGGTGCGGTTCGCTTACAGTGGGAAATGCAAACGGACTATCCAGCGAACCAAAGAAAGGAAGTGAACCAAAGAGAGGAAGTGACGTAGAGCGCAGTGCATACGTATGATTTACAGACATATATGTGATCTGAAAACTTTTAAATCCTTGCAATACCTCGCTCAGCATCTGTTTAACCACAGCAGCACGTCGTAGTCTCTCGCTCTCTGCCGTCTTTTTCAGTACTGCTGCATTCGTCTCATGTACAGAGCAACATGCTGGATAGGGAATGGAAGGGGATGGATTTCTGTTTTCGGTCCTGGCCAATCGATGAGCCGGGTTTTCTTCTTCCTCATGCTTTTTTTCTTCCTGGTCAGTGGTCGTTTTGGGCAATACCGCCCCCAAACGAGCAGCTGTTGTAACTGCATGACGTTGTCCAGGCGGTTTGGTCCGCTTTAAAAAGTGCGAAAAAGTGAAAGTGAACCGAACCAAATGAGGGTGTGAAAATTTTCGTCATTCCCCGCCCAATTTAACAAAAGGCTTTTCTTTAATTTCTCCTTTAATTTTTTAGGTTTATTTTTGTCCTTAACTGTTGAGTTACACTCTACTTTACTCTTGCACTGCTCTATATTAAATCTTAATTCATCCACCCATTGCTCAGTATGGACAATATGGGTACTAGACCTTCATCAGGCAAAACATGATGAAGGTCTAGTACCGAAACGTTGCAAATAAATTATATATTGCAAGTCAGACAGTGTGCGGGAGTCCTTCTGTAACTTCTTCTGTCTAAACTTTCAGCCTGGCTATCCTGCATCAGGTGCAGCAGGTCGCTGCTCAACTGGAAGCTGATGTTATTTACTGCCTTGGGCCTGCTGGAAATAGTGTTTGTTAAAGGCCGTTAAAAACAAAGAAATAATATTGTGCATTGCTCTGAAGGGAGTGAACTGAACTGTGTCACATACTGCTGGGCAAGGCTGGATCTTAAGTAATCTACACTTGACATAACTTTCATTTTTCTGGAACGAGGAAGTTACCCTTTGACTCCTGCTCTGTCAAATTAACTCTCCACTCTTGTGTTTGCCATCAGGGTGATTCTAGTTAAACAGGCTGGGCTAACCGACTAATGAAGGGTTGTTAGCAGACACTCACTAACTGACACACTGCCAAACAGTTCCTCTGAATTTACTGTTCACTCCTCATGTTTCAAACTGTATTTCGGCTGGATCAGACTCCAGAGACCGTTTAATTAAAATAAGTTCTTCAGAACCAAACTGAACGTCACATACCAAACGCTTTACGCCAACACACTGGAAGAATTCTCAAAGCCTGACACATCTAAAGACAATGGGAGTTTTTAGTCACACCCTATCAGATTATGTAAAGACTGGGGATCTTGCAGGGTCACTGTTTACAGAATACAACTAGATTCCTTCTGAGATTATTTCCCATCATGCTCCTGGTGGTAAAAATTACACCAGGCTCCCTTTAATAAATATGACAAGTTATAAATTCCACACGTGTTTGCAAAAACACATCAGTCAGAAACACAAGATAAAAGGCACCATATGTTGACAGTACTCTTGTCAATTTAGTTTCAATACAATCCATAAAGACTGAGTGTGTTTGTGTACCAGCTTTACATTTTGGATTTTGTCGCTTCAATTTGCAGCCTGTGTTGGCTTGCTGAACATGGTTCAAGACTATCAAAAACAAAACAAGTTGATTTTAGCGAGTTATGGCTGCAAAAAGCTGTTTTTTTACTCTAACATGTCTTCATTCCCTGCTGCAGTAGTGCCACGAAAAGTGTTAGCTTTTTATTAAGACATGATGGGATAGTGCCACAGAACTAGTTTTATTTTATTGAGACATCACAGCGTTTCCTGCTGGGATTGTGCCACGAAAAGCAGTTGTTTTTTATTGAGACATCGCTATGTGTCCTGCCAGGGAAAGTGCCACAAACAGTGGTTGTTTCTTACTGAGATATTGCTGTGTATCCTGCTGGGATAGTGTCTCAAAAAGCAATTTTTTTTTTTACCAAAACATAGCTTTGTTCCCTGCTGGGACAGTGCTACGAAAAGTGGATCCTTTATTACAACGTTGCTGTGTTTCTTGTTGCAATAGTGCCACTAAAGCAGTTGTATTTTATTGAGACATTACGGCATTTCCTGCCAGGACAGTGCTACAAAAAGCAGTTGTTTTTTACAGAGACAGGCTTGCATTTCCTGCTGGGATTGCACAAAGAAAACTGGTTGTTTCTTATTGAGACATTGCTGTGTGTACTGACGGGATAGAGCCACGAAAAAAGGTAATTTTTTTATAAGACATCGCTACATTTCCTGCCACGAGAGTGCCACAAAAAGCAGCTGTCTCTTATTGAAACATTGCTGCGTTTCTTGCTCGGACAGTGCCACAAAAACAGTTGTGTTTTACTGAAAAGCAGTTGTCTCTCATTGAGACATTGCTATGTTTCCTGCCGGGATGGTGCCACAAGAAACCCTAACAGTTACAGCCCTACAAGTCATGCAAATTTTGATTGAACTGAATGCAGGATTTTAAGGATCCTCCAGCAGTAAACAGCAGCGGAAGTCCTAAATACTGGACACAGAAAGTTGTATGATAACATCTGCCTGTCCCAACAGCAGCACACCACCAAACACTTCCATATATACGCTCATAAAAGTCTCTATAGTGTATATACACATAAATCACTTGTCCTACTTGGTAACAGTGTGTATACAGTACACACACAGACACTAACAAAGTAACGCTGAGCCATGGCTGCTGCTGCTGTCTGAGGGCTTTCATTTTCACAGAACTGTGTCATCTCAGTAGGAAGAGCGTCTTTTGGACATCAGTCCCGAGTCCGATGAATGAACTCTGCAGCGTTCACCTACTGTAGTTCTGTCTGGGCGCCAGTGAAGGAAAAAAGATTCAGATAGAACGACATCCAAAATACACACCAAAGGCTTTGAGAGAACTTTGCACCAATGACATTTATTTAGACATCATTCCTCATTAAAATATATTTGGCGCATAATTACAGCAGGGGGAGAGTGTGTATCGAACCAGCCTCCATCTGCCTGCGACAACAAAACACAAGGCATCCTTCTACCGCAGCGGCAACATTATGGTTCCTGCTTTAAAGGCCTTTCAGCAGTCTTCCGCTCTCCCTCTGTATTCTGCGGGATGAAAGGTAGGGGAGCCCGGAACAGAGCGCGGCCTGTCATCACCACTTCGCTGTCATATCATAGGGAAGCTTTTAAATTGGTACTTGTGCTGCCTGGCAGGAGCAGGTCTGCTGGTGTATTCTGGTAGCCGCTAGATAAATCTCTTCAGCAGGGACAGTCTGTCTGTGATTTAGGGGCCAGCCGATACCACAAGTGGGCACAGCTCCACCGGCGGCCCCCAGTGAGACGGAGCTTGGTCAGGAGGGTAAGGTACATGAAAACGTAAGCAGCAGTCATGTACCTCAGCCGCTCTGCTCCTCCTGACCTGGAGCTCTCAAATAAAACATCACTGTTTTTCTGCAGATTCTTGGCAGCAACGGAGAATTCAATCACAGGCAGGCTCCAGTTTGTATGCATTTTTTCTTTTTACTATCACTGGCTACGATTCATCGTAAACAGAGTCTAACTCCTCTGTAGAAAAGAGAAGGTACGTGTGCCTTCCTTTCTTTGCTACTGTCCTCTAGCCTCTGGCAAATGACTAAACCAGTCTGGGGTCAGTTCCAGGGAGCTCCTTAAGTCATTTCCTGGTGGAATATTTATTTCAATCTCAGCTTTTCATGGGGTCACTCTCTTCACTCCTGAGTCCTTTCTTCTGGGCCCCATCAAAACATTCCCCGTCCTGTCCTGGCCTTGTCTTTAGGGGTAGATTTATCGCTGGCACTCCTCCGTTTTCTAATATGGTGGCTAACCCAGCGGCTCTGGACACAAGCCTGTAGGCCATTACTGACGGACACAGAGAGAGTTGGCAATCCTCAAGGGCAAAGTATCCCTTTCCTACAATTTCACAGGCCTGACCAGCGAGCCTTGAGCACGTAAACACCAGCGCGCTGCCACCAGGAGGGCTGGACGCACATGGTTATTCATAACACACATCCTGCAGATGGCAGACACAGTGACACAGAGGAAAGTCACATGGCCACACGTTATAAAGAATTTAACACTATTCTGGCTCCTGTATGTCGCTGAATTCCAACATAGCAAATATATACATTTCCATATATTTTGCACATTTGTCTGTTTTAAGTTTATTTTTATGTGATCGTTTCTTGTATTTGCATCTTATGTGGTTACAAATTTATCTGTTGACTTTGCAAGTTGACAAAATTTTTAATGAATTATACAAAAAAATTGCCACTATTTTTGCAATTTTCACCTGCTGCCACAATGCCATTGCAAAAAAATTACTAAAAACTGTCAAGGGGACTGTCAAGACAAGTCTTAACTGAAGGTCCCATGAGAAAAAGAAAAAAAAAATTCTGTGTTTGTTTCCTTGGTGTCAGAGTGTATTGTTTTGCTGTCTGTCATTAAATGCCACATACAGTATGTGTCAAAGTTGTCCTTTCTATTTCTCACTTCGGGGGTGTATAAAAGAATTCCATTCACAGTACTTTATGTTTCGCGGTGACCTCAAGAGCAACCTCTCCTCAATTAAATCTTAAAAAGCAACCCATTCATCCCAGTTCATGACTGAAAATGTGTTCGACCATGAAAGAAGATCACAGTGTAATGAATCACTGGGTCCAGTATCTTTGTCCCCAGTCAAAAATTCATGAATGGCATTCCTCAGTATAACAAAGGAATTCAAATTTCCACTGCGGCATTCTGCGGTTTGGCCTGCAGGCGGGTCCAGGGGTCGACGACACAAACAGGACCCTGCTGACGGAGACGAGGCCCATTCACAGAGACAGATCAACTCATCTTCACAATAAAGACCTGGCTGGCCCCGCAACCTGATCTGCTCTCTTTCCAGAGTCACTCAGCAGTCTCACATTAGACCTTTACACTTCCTCTGCTGGGTCTCCTTCCTCTGGCCCTCGGGGGTGTGAGGACCTGGGTATCTGTGTGACGGTTTGTGCAGTGGACATAAAAGAAGATGACCTCATATGACATGAAAGGAGACTCCTGTCTTAACTGGAGTCAACTGGAGGGTCCACAATGCTGACAGTCCTGCAGTTGCCTATTAACTGTCACCTGAGTCAAGTTCGTCTGTTAAACCGCCCGCGGCACAAAGACGAAGCTGTATCGGGTTTTTCCTTCCTTCTGTCCAACTGATCAAATCATTAAAGTTTATTGCTAATTGAAGACTACTGCAGAGGAATGTTGTACTTAGCAGCGGGCAGGTGACAACAACAATGTGGCAATAACTTTTCATCACCTCTTCCTGCAGCTGTGGGCGGGTCTGGGGGGGTTGGTTTGGAGCATTTACTGCCATGTGAGGGGGAGGGACGCGGCATAAAGTGGAACCAGAATTTCCTGATCCATTTTTATGTCGGAGCCTTTGTAGACAAGCCAACACATCTCCTCGCTCGAGTGCACACACACCTGCAGCCGGCAGAAAGGAGGAGGAGGAGAGGAGAAGAAAAGCACTGGAGCTCCACTGTAGAGCGCAGTAAATAACCGCATAAAATTAAACTCCTGGCAGGGAAATGATAAAGAGTGAGGGAAAGCACAGCGTTCCCTCAGTTAGGTCCATTCACGCTGCGCTGCGATGTGGGTGGGCCGCAAATCAGAACCAGCTCTTACAGGCAGGTCCCCTCAGAGGAATCAGCGCAGTGTGGCAGAGGCCAGCTGCCACTCTGCCAGCTCTCCTCTGGTTAACCACATCACAGCCAAACCAACAGCGACCCTGACCTCTAAGAGCACTCATAAGCCCCCGACTGTCACATCCCTCCCATTCCCATTCACACCTGCTTATCACTGCAGGATAATGGTACAATAACAGAGCTGTGGATAGGGGGGGGGGGGGGGGGGGGGGGGGCAGTGCATCAGCATTAAATGGTTTAGTTAAACAGCTCAAAACAAGCTCCAGTGGGTGTTATGCTGATGTTAAACATCTGTCTGAGTGCTGAAAGGTAACAATAAAGGAAAGGAACACCCACTTTTTCCAGGCCTGCAAACTCAAGCGAGAAGAAAATACAGCTTAACTTTGCTTTGAGATGCTTTCAGTGAGGAAACTACATGTTATATATATTTTTTCATGGTACAACTTATCACTCAGGATTTTACTTGCATTAAAATATACTGCAGTACTCACAAAAAACAGCCTATTAAACCATCAAGTCAAAGTTAACATGAGAAAAATCTGCAAACTTTCTGTTGCTGCCATTACATAGGTGAGACACAGCACTGATGGACCGTCTCTGGAGTCCAGACTGCTCTCCTCTCAGTCAGTGCAATGTCTGCCTGGTTAGCAGGAGCTAACACAGCAGCAGCGGCTAACATCTGACACCAAGGTGTTAAATGGTCCCAACAAACTCACACCGACACTGAAACAGCTCGACTCTGACATCAAACCTAGAAATAACCATTAGGTAATGTTAGCCATGTGATGCTAACAATTAGCCCTGTCATTGTGTGCGCGAGCGGACTATAACCAGCTGTCCTTGGTGCAGAGCTCAAACACCTGCAGATGGGCTGAAGACAGCAGGGCGAGGAGTTGATTTGCGATTCAATACACTGCATGCAGCTCTACAAAGAAACAAGATATTTCACATTTTAAATAGTAAAATAGAGAAATAAATAAATGTCATGTTCACTTGTGGAAGGTTGAGTGGCAAAAAAATTCATATTGCATTTCAAAACCCAACGTTAATGTTAGCTAGCTCGGTGGTGCTAGGTGAGCTAGCAGTAGATACACGCTTCCTTCTGCACAGTGATGTGGTTGGCGTGTAGTTCGAAAGAAAGAAAATAGTTCCTATGTGAAACTTCTCACGACAAAGTCTGTGGATTATCTTGAGTAACTGGGTCATGATTTCTGGAAAGAGGCATTAATTTTCTTTTTGGTGCTCGGAGCAACACAAGCTGAGTGCCATTTAGTTTTATTATACTGGAGAGAAGGCTGACCAATATCTGCAACACTCGGCAACTCACACCAAAACAATCTATCGTATCGCCAGATGTTTTTTATAGAAGCTGCAGTTTGTCCTGCTCCTCTACCCCATCCTGCCTCCATAGTGGTATCCACTGTGCTGATTTATACACATAAACAACTTTTGAGTGCAGCATTCCTCCAATGTGACAAGTGATCACAATCTGAACACGCTAATCCAGTGTTTGTTTCGTGCATTAGCCTCTATTTAATTTAATTGACTTCATCTGTCTATGTGAAGGTGTGACTCATGGGACTCAGCTCGGTAATTGCAGAGGAATTAATTCTGTCTAAACTCATAAAGCATTAGGTAAGCTGTAGGTGTGTCCCTGCGTTTGTTGCAGTATTCAGACCCGTCCTGTAGCCTAGAATGACCTGCTAAATCAATACCAGCAGACGTGTGTGATTCAGGCAAATGTTTAGTCATCCTGACACTCTGCCAGCCTATTATCACTGCCACATGAAAGAGCCTGACGTGAGTCATCCTGATAGCACGGCCTGTCGTACTCTTCAAGTGTAGGCAGCATTACTATGACTTAAGTGGTTATCTCCACTCTCTCTGTGATTCTTGGCACACAAACACTCTTTAGACATGCTTTTCACCGAGGTGCCAGCTGAACACGTCACTCAGGTTAACAAAACAGTGAAATATCATTAGTCCTACTGTCCTCCGCCTAATGCCCTGACACATTCAGAAACAATACCAAACATACAGTGTCTTCAGGAGTTTAAATGTCGACCCTGGACATGACAAAACACGCTTCAGCTCAGCCTTAGTGGGTTTTATCTTTCTCAACAATTCCTGTTTAAATGCAGAAACAGTTTTAGAGAGTTAATACACACACTAAGACGAAGTGTGGTGGAAAAAAATCATCAAGACTTGCTTGACAAAGACCAGAGCTCTAAAAGAGGCTCTCTTGTTGTGTTACTCAGTGCTGCTTCACCCCAGGGCATCTTTCATGTGATTTCACTGGGAGTTAATTCCTCAAAGTGTGGACACTCAACAGTGATGAGGCACTGAATTTATGTTGCTAGAGGGAGGTCTTAACATAGTCTTTCGTTAAGGCATTAAATGATTAATTCATCATCAATGAACTGATTTTTTTTCTCACACTCTTCAGGCAGAACATCAGCCCAACCCTCTCGACCTCCCAAGCAGGAAAACATTTATCACTGTGCCTGAAGGTTTACCACTAACAGCTCGGCTGCTTTAACTAAATACAGTAGCTCATAAATAAGGTGTTGGGTAGTTGTCGGCTACAACAAAGTAATTTTCAAGACTCTCTTAAGCAACAAAAACTCAGCTTACAAGTGCGCTTCTTCCGACTGTCTCCGGAAGTCTCTAGTGGGCCTGCTGCATGTGCCGCACGGTGACGAAGTACTGCCGATAATTGCTGGATCATCTGGGTCATTTTATACGCAGCAGTTAAATTGTTTTGGCTTCATTCACTACTGAGCAGCCTGCATAAGAATCAATAGGGGCCCGTGTTCAATGCTGTTTGGCCCTATTGATCCATGGCTCAAACTGTGACTCATAGATATGCTCCGAATGTCACATACAGCTCCTTTAATGCATCAATAACTATAATCCAATCATATATATGATTCTGAAATGGGCCATTCTGCATAATAAATACTTCTATCTTTGGTACTTTAAGTATGTTTTTGTACTTTTGCTCAAGTAAGACAACTCAAGCTAAAGATCTAAATATTCCCTCCATCACTGGAAACAAATGGAGAGCCAAAGATGTATAAACCACAGATGAATCATTGTAATGTAATACTTTAGGGGCCTTAAATATACTATATGTGGCTTTGTGTGATGGGTGTGACGCAGTCAGGACCGTCCACTGTCATTGGTCAAAAGTGAGATACAAGCAAACATGTGTGTCTACAGGTGGTGGTTTACTTGAGACATTCCTCTGACATAAATGAACATACACACTACACACACACATTTACAGGCGCAGGAGCATGAGAACGTCTGTGTTATTTTGGAGCGGTAAAGCGATGTTGGCGGTGTTTGACAGTGAGTGTGTGTTTGTCTCATTATGTGGACCCCACAGGCCAGACAGTTCTAGTAAAGAGACGGGACTGTCGCCTCGGGAGAGATGGATGGGCTGGGAGATCAGTGCGAGGGGTGTGAAGGGAAGGCGGGAAGGGAAGGAGGGGAGGTGGGAGGGAGGGAGGGGTGTGTCTCGACATGCAGCCCCTCTGGGCAGACGGGCAATGACATCCAAAGCACTTCCTCCCTCGTACTCCCTCCAAAGTAACATGTTGTTAAGGTAGAAAGACACAGAGACGTTCATCTCAAGGAAACGCCAGAGGAAAATACACCCCACATGTCACGCCCTACCTAATTGGTCAGTGACTTGTTGACGCATCATTCTATCACTTTCCAGTTTTACCACAAGTGCAAATTAATTTCCTTTAATTCGTTTCCTTGAACTATGACTTTGGGCTTGTTTTGCAGAGCGTATTCAGAAGCAAACCACTAGAAAAAAAAAAAAAACCCAATCTGATGGAATGCCAAGCTGCGTTTGTGGCTGATTTGATTCAGAAAAGAGCAAAACAAAATGTAATCCCCGTATCCTTCTTTGAGCCTTTGAAAGAAAACAACAGCGATGGGGAAATATTTAACATAGCTAAGGTTGAATTCAGTGGAATAAACTACAAATCTTGAGGGGATTATAAAAACCCACTGGCATGTGAAACCCCTATCGTCTGAGGAGGAAGTGGAGCCGGCCCAGGGTGTTTTCCACATTACATGCAGCCCTAATATCAAAGGAGATAACAATTCCAGCTGCGTCGCTGTTGCTGCTACACACAGGATCATCTGGAGGAGTCATCCCCCACCAGTGGCTGCAGCCCCCCATCCACCACCACCACCACCACCACCACCAAACACCATGCAAAAGCACAGTCACATCCACACACATCTTCATGCACAAATGTAACAAGACATCTTTGAGTCTACGAATCTGTGCTGCGCAGAGGTTAAAATAAGGTCTTAACTGAAGGCACCTTTCATTTACTTTCCTGCCTTTGTAGCAGCCAGGGCGTGGAGTACGAAGGAGGCAAAAAATCTCTATTCTCAATAAAAGCTGTCGCTCCCTTCAGAAGCTTAATTAGAGGCTGAAGTGGTTGCACGCGATGGATCTGGCCCGGGGCGCAGACCTGCGACAGCTGAGCTGCTACCGCTCAGAAGCACGCTGTCTATTAGGCCCTTCAGGCCAATCAGGCAGAGGAGCAGGCAGGTAGATCAGGTATGAATCAAAAACACGCCTGTCAAGCTGCGAGACCCCCAAGGAGAGCAAGATTCATATGGAAGCATCCTCTGTTCTCCTCACGCATTTGTGGTTAAGCGTTCAGTGGATGGCACGGCATCAAGGAGTGGTGCTCCAATTTGAAAAATACTCTATTTGTTTTTTTGTAAAGAGTTAAATGAGAAGATTAATGCCACTCTCATGTCTGGACACTAAATATGAAGATGAAGCCAGAAGAGGGTTAGCATAGCTTTGCATGAAGACTGGAAACAGTGGTTAACAGTGAGCCTTGCTCCATCCTTAGGTGACAAAATCTCAACCCGATCGCCAGGTAAATGTTGGCACTGTATGTTTCTGCACAAATATGTTACATCTGTACGATTTACACATATCATAACTGTTCTTAAGTGACATAGTGTATGAGCTGACCTTTGTCAAGAGGTGGTGGAGGGGACAGCATGACACCTAGCTGTGCCTGCCAAGCTGCAGACCACGATTCAACACCAACAAACAACAAAACTGGTTGTTGTTTTTTTTTTTATTTGATAGGACAGTCTAATAATAATGATAAACTTTATTTATAGCACCTTTTGTACAAGAAATGCAGCACATATCGCTTTACAATAAGGGCAGTACAAGGGCAGCGCCTCACGTGAACATAGAACGAGCATAAACATAAAATCATAGAGTTGTAAAACTATAAATCATAAAATCAAGTAAGATTTTAAAAGAGATGCAGCAGCATGAAGCGTAAAAAGAAAGAGTTTCAGACCTGTATCAGGAAGGTCAGAGGTAGTTAAAGGCTACAGTGAACAGATACGGTTTAAGCTTTCTTTTAAAAATATTTAGCGAGCTAGCTTCCCTGATATCTATAGGCAGTGTGTTCCATAGCTTTGAGGCGTAACTGACAAAAGCTGCATCCCTGATCTTCCTGCTGTTGCTGGGAACCTCCAATAAACCAGCAGCAGATGATCGCAGTGTTCCTGAAGGCAAATAGTTAATGAAGGAGTTAGCGATGTAGCTTGTTCTGAGCCCATTTAGGGCTTTCTATACAAGGAGGAGCTTAAAGTCAATTCTAAATGTAACAGGAAGTCAGTGCAGAGCAGCTCAGACTGGTCTGATGTGCTCTCTCCTCTTGGTTCTGGTTCACAGCCGAGCTGCAGAGTTTTGAATCAGCTGAAGACTCTCAGTGGTGTTTTTTCGGAGGCCAGTAAAAAGTGCGTTACAGGGGTCGAGGTGGCTGGACATAAAGGCATTAATTTCTGAGCATCTTTTTCATTTAGAAATGGTCACACATTAGCTATGTTTCTGAGAAGATTATGGGACACCTGCTCTACCCACGAAGCTACCAGGCGCCCCAAAAACTGGTCTTTTTTAGTAACCGCATTGAGGCCAAACACAATCTTTTCCTAACCATAACTTGGTTAATAACGTGTTTTTTGCACCTAAATCTAATTACACATTAACCACAGTGTTGTTGAAAAGTTTCAGCGTATCTGCTACATAATAACATGCACCTGTAAACCTCATTCTCTAACACAGGTGCAGTGACTGAGTCTCGTTGTCACCATGAGGCTGCTGAACGTGCTCTACATCATGTTTTTGCAAACTGCCTCCTCCACCTGAGAGATTATCTTGTGCCAATGCATCAAACATCTGCTGCATTAAAGGAAACCAGAGTGTGACGCAGTCTGTCCGGAGCAAAAAGCATTTTGTTCAGATTCTTATATGAAATGGATTCTTAACATGTTTATACAAAGACACAAAACCCAGCTGTGCAAACAGTTTGCATGACGCTATTCTACCTCAACACCGACATAAAACTGACGGGTCAATAAACTAGTTCTTAATAGTGTGTGGATTTGACAATGTGATGCAGAGCGGGTTGTCTGGGTGTAAACATGGAGACAAGCTGGTCTGCAGAGAGAGGGCACCAGAGATCCCTCACACACGGCTGCACAGAAACCAGTGCAGAGTACAGGTGGATTTTAGACTCACAGCACTGCTAACTGAATCCATCTGAGGAGAGACAAACACTGTGCTTCATGAAGTGAAACAGTGAATGGATGTTAGAGTCTCCTCAGCTGCTTGCAGATGTTTTCAAAAACACAGTACTTAAATGAACATTTTGATAAGAAACACTATGATGTAAGCAGACAAATCATATAATTCATATTACATTAATGTCTTTCCAAGATTATTTGAGCTAACTCCTGAAACAAAAAACTTTTCCCATATGCAGCATTACTCCTATAAACACATTCTGATCTATAAAATCAACAGACATCCCTTTCAATGCTGCTTTTTGAACAAAAACTTACAATAAAAATCACAAATCTCTTTCAGAGTGATCACAAGTCCAGTGACGTTTTGCCTCAAGTGCAGCTTCATTTGAACTTAAAGGGGAACTCCACCAATTTCACACATGAAAGTCTGTTTCCAGGTCTTGGGTCAATGTCTCTGGCTGTGCTGCATCAATTTTGATCCTTGACTTTCGATCCGACTGTTACAGTGGAGCAGTTTGTTCATGCATGGAGAGGAAGAGAAGCTCCAAGTACTGCAGGATAACATACTATACAGCTTTACAGGAAAGCTGGAATTCAGGTTGTATTTTCTCCAACACAATCTCCAGAATAGATGTTGGCATTGTATGTTTCTGCAAACTGCGGATAACACTGTGGTTGGGGAAGCATGTTCTGACTTAAAATACCTGGTTTACTCTCCTCAAACATGGCTAGAAATGTCTTGAACTAGGGGTGGGTATATATAATATGGCCCTAAAATAATATCACGATGTTTCAGGGTATTTTTGAGATAAAAATATTCTTGACGATAGAACAAATTAGTAAAAAAAACTGTTTCTTATTGATTTATGACACAGAATTGCAACAGAGTGATCTAGTTTTATACTTTGCCTTCAAATATTCAGTAAAAACTAAACTGATCTCTCATTTCTTTAGTTTGTGAACAACAACAGTAACTCAAGAGTGAGATTCAGATTCTCTATACAATATTAATAGTTCAACTAAATAAAGTCTACCACAAATTCCACATTTTAACAGCTCCCAAATACAAAAAATGTCCCCTGGGATTGAGTTGTTTTTCTCCACCTGGACCTTTATGCTCTGCCATTTCTCCTCTAATCGTCACACAGTCACATATATGGAGTTTTCTGTTGAGCTGCGAGCGTCACGTAGGTTTACATTACCAAAGGTTTATGACAAAATCACTTGACGACACCGAGGGAAAGCAGTAAGTCGCTAAAAGAGTCTGAGAAGTCCGAACATTCAGGACGCCACAGTTTATTCCACAGTGCTGAAGTGTCCTCTTTTTTGGTACCACCATGGAGTGGAATGAGATGATATGGCACACCCCTATCTTGAACTCTATATATGAATATATCAGCTTTTGTCGCTACAAACATGGCAGGAAACGTCCCGTGCTGGGGTGCGCAGGTAGCTGAGTGGTTACAGCGCATGCCACGTGACTGTAACATCCCAGGTTTGATCAGCTTTGGGACCTTTGTCCCCAGTCTTAACCCTAATCTTAACAAAATAAAGGAAATGTCCTGAACTCTGCTGCCGTCTCCTGCTTGGCAGCCATTTCACCGCACGGTCCCGTCCACCTCCTCATCAGAAAGTCAGCACTTACACATGTAATCGTTCAAATTTAACATGGTGTAACATAACAATGCCAACATTGTATTCTGGCAGCTGGGCTGATTTTACTTAAGTTAAAAAGGCAAGAGGTAAAGGAAGTAAAGTACGTGAGATCTCACCCACAAGGCCTATATTGTTTTAGTATCTTTGCAATAGTTAAGTTTAAGATTCATACGCTACTGGAGAACAGAGAATATTCACTTACAGACATCATATAAAAATAACAATATTCCCATTTGTCCATTTTGTATCTAAACCTCTCTGTCCCTCCCTCACCGGGGCCCTGCTGTTTTAAACTGTCTGCTCTCTCAGTGAGGAGACAAACATCGCCGGCCTTGGAGCAGGACCTTTCTATGAAGGACTTCATTATGAGCAACAGTGGAAAAATAAAAGCATGCCGGCAACAGACAAGGGGGAAAAAGAGAAAAAACTCGCACATAAAAGGGAACTGATAAGGAAGGTAGATTGGCGATAAGAGACAAAGACTGTGCATGCAGAAACGCGCCAAGACCAGGGAGATGAGGGTCTGCGATAAAACACACTGAGCTGAAGGTGGCAAAACACAAGCGGAGACACAGGAAGAGAAAAGACTGGGGCATAGAAAGGGAAAGATCGAGGGTGAAGATGGAAGTCACAGTTGCACCTGTGAGTAATCTCAGGCCCGTCGGTGTGCTTCGACAGGCATCTCTGTAGGCTTCGCTTCCTCTAAATGGGCCAGATGAATATGTAATCTGCCTCCTTTCATCCCAAGCCTTTATTTCCACCTCGGCCACTTACAGCAGCCCGCTCTGGTGCTGATCACAGCGGCATGAAAACTGCACAAACACGACATACTGTACACAAAAGACAGGTCGCTGGGTCAAATCTCCTGCAGCAGCCAGACCACTGAGCGTGACGACGAGACTTACTGGACTTTATGATACCCATCTTATCCCCCAATGTGTGACACAGTGAAGGAGAAATGCAAAAAAAGAAGATGTAAACTTATTTAAGGGGCTTAAGATTCTTTTGCAGCAGCACACAAAACGACACAACACTATGAATGCTGATAAATACCAATGACTCAACAATTACTTCCCCAGGTGTTCGGATTATTTGGCTTTCTGTCCAACCCGTACTCTGTTTTGGAACAAATATAAAACTCCCCAGCTGTTGGAATTTCAAGACTCCCAACACACACGTACACACACTAATCCACCTCCTGCTCCACATGTATTTATGTTAGAGGACAGTGAAAACAAGACATTTTAGTTACAAATTTAGATCTTTGCATCCACCAAGCAGAGCGCGTACTCAGTCAAACAAACAGGATTTTTTACCATGGTTTATTCTGTTTAACTGAGGCGACAACAGCACTGTGTAATAACACACCTCTGACACATTTCAGACTTAAAAAGGAATGATTCAACAGGCTGAATAACTCTGCATGTAGAATGGCAAAGTCCCTCCCCTCCAGCGGACCACCATGGGACCTTATTTTGGAAAAATATGTGCAGTGGTTGAAGGCAAGAGATAAATATATATTTTTTTTTACCTGTTTAACTTGTAGCATGAATTAAACCTTTCATGTTTGTCAATTTAAAAGATAATTTTGCAAGTTACGAAAGTTGCAGTTAGCTGGAAAACTAAAAATAAGTGTATAAGTGTAGCCCCACACTTTGTTGGTAGTATATCGAGGGTCCTACCATTTAAAACGAGGCATTCACAACTTTGCAAGTGCACAGATAGCTTATTAAAAATGACTGTTTACAAAGACAGCACCTTGAGGTAGTTTTCCGGTCACTGCCATTTTGAATTTAAGTCAAAACAAGTCAATTGCTGAACGCAAATCTCAGGTGTTGACAGAAGAGAGCTGACCATGGGCTGTACACCTGAACAAGGGGTGACCGGAATGTGTGTAGTGCACGAGCTTGGACGACGGCTTTTGAGGAGAGGAGAAGACGAGAGGAGGAGTCGGTAATCGACTTGTTTTGACTTGGCAGAGACCAGAAAACTACCTCAAGGTACTGTCTTCGTAAACAGTCATTTTTAATAAACTATCAGTGCACTTACAAAGTTGTGAATGCCTTGTTTTAAACGGTAGGACCCTCATTATACTACCAACAAAGTGTTGGGCTACTTTGAGCCTTGTAAGTGGTTTAATGGCAGCTGTTTCGTTTCACCTGGAGACACGCCCTGAGTGCTAGCAGCATTAGCCTTTTGGAGGAATCGGCTAAAAACAGTCTAGTTTAGAATGCATCGCATCAGCGTGGTTTGTACCCAACACAAGATTCAAACTCTGATCATGGACAATATATTCCAAATCCATTTCACACTGGAATTCCCCTTTAATGGAATCTTCCCATCAAACTTTCTTTTTCTTTTAACGAAGATATAATAATTAAGGTTCAGAAACAAGACTATGTTTCTCTCTCTCTCTCACCTGCACAGACCTATGAAGGTGTGTCTAACCTTTTCTCTCTCGTTTGTCTCAGTTCTCGTGATCCCTCTCAGAAGTGAGCTACAGTGGAAGGTCCTGGATTTGAACCTCAACTGTCCCAGGTCCTCCCACCTCAGGAGGATGATGAAGCAAGAAGCTCATCCAGACGTGCCCCCACCCTGAGTCTTGACCCCCAGGTTCCTAGACGCTTTAGTCACACCATGACACCATTCAGCCCTCATTCTTTTCCTCTACCTCCCATCATCCCACCAAACACGAGCCTCAACCAGTCCCTCCTGAATCCTCTGGCCATAGCAAACTTTCATACAGTACAAATGGCCTGGTCTTCATTAGTGAATTTAATCTTATTTTGATGTATAGTTTGGTGACAATGTGACTGTTGTTTTAACCTCCAGACAAAGGTCACTCAGTAGGGGTGGTGGCTCTCACAGCGCTGCTGAAAGAGCTCAACTGAGCTCAACAAAAGACTGTAGATGACTTCACACATTACGTATTATCTGATCTGGGTGATGTGTAATATGGGAGGTACATCACTTCATCCGGCTGAAAGATGAGGACTTAGCTGATGTCAGAGATGATTTATAAAGTTCAACAGACACTAGAAAGCTCAAAGTAACCCCACTGGGCAAAACCAAAGTAATGCAGCAGGGGGGATAAAATGATAATCTTTGTGTTTTGACTGTCGGCAGCATGTGATGGGCCCTGATACTGACTGTTGGGACAGTGGAGCCCACAGGTTAAGGTGGAGTTTACACTACAGTCTGATGTTGCAAGCAGATAATGAACAAGCAAAACATCAGAGGCCAAATGTGGAAGACCGACTGACGTCAGCTGAATTGTACAAACAGAAAGTTACTTTCACCTCAAGTGCTGCTAACCACCCCCCCATCTACTGTAACCCCTCGTCCTCCAGTAGCACTGGTTTCCATGGACTCCTGTCTACATAGATTAGAAAGCACTCTTGTTTTCCTGCAGACATGGCAAGCTGTCTGCTGTCCATCAGTCCACATCAAGCACATCCAATGTGCTGGCCTCCACCTCCTCCTCCTCCTTCTGTTAGAAACTGAGGCTGAAGGCGGGCGCCGTGCCAAATACACCAGATAGTTTCATCCACAGCTGCAAGCAGGCGGCCGCCCCAACTAACAATGGAGTCCACTCATTAAAGCTAACCCGACTGACAAAGAGAAACGCGAGGAACGAGTAGGGAAAACATGTCAAAAAGAAAAAGAAAAAGCTCCTTAAACTCATACTTAACAAAGTTTGATCAGGAAATATTCTTTGACAGTTTAAAAAACAGGATTCAAACAGAGAAACAGCTTCAAGTGGGAGGAAAGACGGTGATGCAGCCCGTGATGGACGAGACTCAAGAAGTGATATGAGCTGATATCAGATGCAGAAGATATCTGGTTTTGTATCCTCAGGCTATGCAGAGCATGCCTCCCACGTGCAGAAATGAAACCAATCTCTGCACTCTGTCAAAAACACCACCACTACTGTCTGTCTGCAACAACAGTGCGCTATCAGTCTGCACCACGCTATGCTGTTGCCATTAATGCAAAAAAATACCGTAAAACAGTATTAACTATGCTAGGCTAGACAGAGAATCAGTATTTGAACAACTTGTGAACAACAACACTCAGAGCTGTGTCCCAAAGCTGGGAACCATTAACAAAGGGGTGTAATCACATTATCATCAAGAGACTCAATGTTAGTTTCATGCACTTGCTTTTACATTTAATTGTATGTGTATATTTAAACTGTATGTGTTTGTAATAAGCATATATTATTTGTGGTGGTTGTTTGTTACTGTGGATTTACTCATAACTGTTCTGTGTCCCCATGTTTTATTTATTTGTGCATTTACTTTGAGTCATTTTTATTTTTTGGGCCTTTTTATCTGTATATTATTATTTTTCTTTATTTTCCTTTTTCACATTCTGTTTTTTTTTTTTTGATTCCTGTTGTTGCTCTTTGTAAAGCACCTTTGAGTATTCTGAAAGGCGCTATATAAATCCAATGTATTATTATTATTGTATTCATTTATTGTTATGTTATGAACGTAACTGTTATATAATTATTATTATTTTTTCTCATCTTCTTTTATTTCATGCTGACTAACTCCTGTGCCCTGAGTGGTGAGCCCTATGAGCTTGGTGATGTACAGTTTTGTTTTGTATTATCCAAATAAATAAGTGATAAAAAAAAATAAATAAATACAAATAAAAATAAAAATAAAAAATGTTAAAATAACATTCTAAAACTCTGCATATAAACCTGGGCCATTAATGTATTAATATAAATTAAAAATTTTTTTTTTATTATTTCTACAATGTCTTTGTGTCTAAAACTTTAGAAGGCATGACATTTTCGCAGGTATTAATGTTTTCTTTTCACAATATCACTACCAATAATACTGACAATAGGGTGTCAAATAAACAACCAGTGTAGTATAATTATATATTACTTATTTCTATAAATACATCTAGTTGATTTAAATGCTGGAACTCAATACTATATGTGATTTTCATTTTCAGACTCATTAGAAAGACAAGTCTGTTTTTTTTTTTTAATTTTCTTTTACGTGTTAGCATGATAACAGCTGCTAATCGCACTAAACACAAAGTTGACGAATTATACATTTAATGACAAAAAAAATATGCTGCAATATTTTTGTGCTAAAAACACGCACCAAAAAATGAATAAACAACCAATGTATAATTATAGCTACATTTCTTATTTAATTAAACATTAATTTGAAAGTGAGCAGTTTCTTTCCCAATTTAATAAAAGCTCACAGTACAGCTGGGGCTGATGGGAATGTTATTAGTGTTGTATGTTTTTAGCCAGGCTGCTAGCTTAGCTAAAAATAAAAATAAAATACTAGTCCCAAACGTCTGGCTGTTGCTTCAGTATGACTGCGGTTGAAGTTGTGAATGACTGAAAATGAGAGTGAATACATGGTTAACATCAGCTGTAATTATATTTCATTTTCTATAGGCTGTTATTGGCAGTGACATTCCTCCTCACTGTGTTTGATTAGCCGCAGCTTCTCTTACAGTAACATACGAGCTGACCACACGAGCCTTCGTCTCTTCCACGGGGTCCCAGCAGCAGCAGCCTGTGTTTTTTTGAGGAGACTCTAACATTAAAGACTGCTGCCTTCTATTTCTGTCGTATGGTTAACTTTTACAGAATTGTGCTCCGACAACCAGGGGCCTCGAGGTCTGCCCGTATGTGTGTGAAAGAGGGAGAGCAGAGCCACAGTGCCATGCTGGGAGCGCAGTTAGCATGTAGCATATAAGTTTCTCACCACATCCTTCGTTAGGACATAGCTTGGTGCTGTGCCCACGTAACCTGACGCCTGCCGGTAATGGCATTTCATGCTTTCACACGAGCCCGGGCTGTCTGTGTGTGTTTGTGAGAGAGTGTGTGAGTTAGGAGGGGGTCGAGCATGGAGGCGAGCATCTAACGGGCAGGCCGGCAGAGGGCGGGGAACAGCTGGCCTTTCATTGACAGGCTTTGAGTGCTGGCAGTTAAGATTTCACTCCAAAGAGGGGGGTGTGGTGGGTGGGTGGGGGGAGTTTGACATTGTTCCAACAGGAGCCAACTGTGCTTGGAAAAATATAAATATATGCTAAGGAATACTTGGAGGACTGTTGGGGGTATTGTATTGTCAGGCAGAGCCTCTTCAAACAACACTGTTACTGAGAGAACTGAGGCTATTCCCACAATGACGCTGCATGCTATTTCTAGAGAAAAGCAAAGGCTAATCATTATTTGTAAGCAATGCTAACTGTGCCAGAGCTACATTTTGCAGAACCAAGACTCTAATCTGTGATGTTTTGCCAACATAGCACCACCCAAACCACAATAAAAGACCGACTGTGTGGACGAAAGTCGTGTTAGCAGGGCTGAAAAAAAAAGAACTGCCAGCTGGTTCACATCCGGGTAAAGCACAGGACAAACTGCACTCACAACAAGAGATGTTAGTAAATGTTTACTGTTGCAGAAAACATATATAGAAGAATTATAGTGGCAACATCACTGAGGCAGTGTTTGTCCTCGCATGACAGATGTGGGAAAATCAGAAGTTTGTTTGCTAAATTGTGAGAGAGAGCACTGCTAAAAGATGTAACACATAATATTTCTCAGTTAAAATGACTAAAAACGACCAGACCTGTCATATATTCTGTTGAGCTGTGTACTTTTGTTGTCTTGAACCCAGAGAAATCTGTAATGTTATTTGAGATAATGATGCTTTTATTTGGTCAGTGGTGTCTTCATATCCCCTTTAACCTCTCTAGTTGCTCTAACTTCCACATAAACACCAGATGATATGTCACTGTGAATCACACAGTGTCACAGAACACATTTTCCCTGCTACACAGCATAATTTTTTATTACCTAATCTACTGATATGATATTTTAATATCAATCCAGCTTAGTACAAGGTGCTACCACAACCCAATCACTGGAAAAAATTTGGCATTGTACATTTCTGCAAAGCATGGACATGTTACATTTGCACGTTAACAACACTGAGTGGTTTTGTTTAGGCACAAAAACCACTTGGTTAGGAAAGATCATGTTTTGGCTTAAAATACCTAGTTTTTAGGGCACAATCCCTGCAGGAAAAGTAGTAATGTCTTGCTAAAAAAAAATACCGCTTTTCATGTTGTAGCACAAAGCTAACAGACTCCTTTGACAAAAACAGTCATTTTACCTCACAGAACACCGGAGTTGCTGGTCTACTGCTGCCTCCATCAGTAAGTTTGTGTTACTGTGTAACACTTGTTTTGACCACGGTTAACAGCACTGGGCTACCCCTGTGGTTGAATTTGGCACATAACATAACATTTGGCACACAATGTTAGCTATATTCACTGTCGACTCGTCCAATGCTAAAGCTAAGTTAGCAAATGAACTTCTATCTCACTAGAATGAAATGAGTTAACGCGACTAAATATAAAGCAAACTCCCATGATCCCACACTACTTCAGGACATCATCAAAGTCTGTCTTTTGTTATTATTTTGATTAAGAGGCCACTAGCAGCAGAAAATACAGTCCGCTTAATAATCCTAAAAGACAAAAATGTCTGAAACTGCTCAAGAATGATGATGACAGGGTAAGTGAGCAGTAACAGTAGTGATGGCAGGAAGTCGTATTTTTCATGAAAACACTCTCTTTCACCGGGTGAAAAGAACTACAATGCCAACAGATCAGTGGCACATGCTCTCTCACTGACAGTTTCATCTAAATAAAACGCAACGTTCACACCTGCTAACACACACTCACACCTGAGGTACCACTGATCTTGAAACCAATTGGCTATCGACAACAGCTTCTGAGAGCAACAGCAAATGTTCGGTTGGTTCTGGGGCAGCCAGCGGATATCTGGGCCAAGACTTCCACTTCCATGTGCTGGTTATTGTTTACAGTCAACTCAGAAACGTGAGACGCAACAATGGAAATTGAGTCGAGAGACAATAATCTCTACAAACATATATTTGCATATGAATGCAGATAAATAAATAAAGAAGGCCAATAACAAGCTAAATTGTTGTTAGACGATCAGATGATAGCTGATGGGTTTCAAGACTGCATTTCGGCCAATGCGTTTCGCCCCTTTTTAGCTCTGACTGTTTACTTGCTTGCAATCACAGCTTATTCAAACATGACTGGTCAGTACTTCTCAGACTACAAACAGAAACCAGAATGCTTTGGATGCTTAAATCTTGTCTCATTTCCTACAGATTCTGCATTTATATGAAGATATGTGTTAGAGATCTGTTAGAGGAACCGGTGACTGAAATTGTCCAACAGATTTTGACATGGGTCTGGATAAATGAAAGCACATTTGTTGTTTGGGCAATGCTTTAATCAATTGTTTTTATTATTTTATGATAAAATGATTAAATAAAACATTATTTGAGGACATGTAACTGCATTTAAACCTCAGTGGACTAATGCCCTTTATGCCACTCAGCAAGAAAACCCTGCGCTTCTCCAGCAATCTCAAAACACACACGCACAACAAGCCTTCAGTCCATTCATCTGCTGCGTGTTGTTGGATTCGGTATCAAGTGGAGTACATATTTTGACACCTCATGGAATGATTCCATCTTGTTATTTTTAGAAGCAAGCACAGCTCATCCATCATGCAGCAGGATGGTGCAGCGTGTCCCTGTCCAGAGCTCCCACAGCGCCCTGAGACCCGGCGACCTGCTCCGTCCTGCAGCCCCCATACAACGAGGCCACCCAGTGAAGACATCAACGTGCTGATTGTTGGGCTCCAGAACATTTACCTCATCTTTTACCCCCACCCCCATCCTCTGTGCACCGACTGGTTGGTTCCCACACTCCCCTTGTGTAGCAGGCATCACTGCTCCCCAACCTTACCCCCACAAAAGGGCCAATGAGCAATGACCTCACCATGTAGAGGCTCAGAGCTCATGCACGGCTCCACACGCACGTTCTGTCACAAACACCTACAGTTTCGCACACATGAACACAATCCTGAGCACACACCTACTCCATCAATGCCACCATCCCCCTATCCCACAATGCCATGCTGTCATTCACACCAGCTGATGCACTCTCCAACCAAAACTACTTTAACTGAGTCACGATGACACGTAAACCACACAAGTAAACATGTCATCACCCACAAATGTTGCAGGCATGCTTTGTGTCAGAAGATGGTTCAACTGTTTCAAGTTTCGTCAAAAGCACCAAAAATGTGGACCGTCTTTCAAACATGGCTGTAACCAAACACTGCTGTGAAAGAGAAAGGAAAAATGCAATGAAGAACATTTTGTTTGTATTTACAGGACTTGGCCAGCTCTGACCACGGTTGCCACTAATGCCAAGATCAGACCACATGATATCTGTGCCTGTCACGATGATCACTGTGTAACATAAGTCATAAATTAATGTGCTGGCCCCCGACCAATCACAGCTCACCATCTTTGCATGACACAGACTGTATAAATAAAAGAAGTGGATGTAGTCACTGTGACGTTAGCCACTGGTGCCACTTTACAACTTCCAAGTCCGTCATGTGATGCCATGTGACCAAAAAAGACTTTTGCCCATAAACTTACATTATAAAAGAGACGTCTGTAAATCAGTGGATACATTGTTTAAAGCTTCATAACCTCCGTGAACAGACTCATTTCACTATGAGAACTTGGTCCATGCGATCTTATAACATTTTGAAAGTCTAGACGAGCCACATGATAAAATCGTTTTATCCCCATTCAAATTAACAGAGCGCTGAACCCGAAGTTAGCCTCTTGTTTCCAGTGCGCCTGCTCTATGATAATGACGCAGGAGATCTGGGTGATCTGAAAGTCACATTTTTTTTAGCTTCATATGCCACAGAGCAAATTTAATAGAACAGAATTGGGCTCTGCCTTCAATGCTGCATTCAGTTCTTGTCATACATTCATGATTGTGAAGCCTGGAGTTTGGCATTTTGGCTGCCATCTTGGATTTTTGAAGCCAGAGGTGACCATATTTGGATGGAGGGTGGAGCTGGAGAGGAGCAATGAGCAAGCGTGACTTAGAACACATGGAAACTACGGCTATATCCACACGAAGACTTGTCTTTTTGAAACCACCAAATAAAAATAACGGATTGTAATAGTGTTCTGTAAACATGGCCCCCGACTTCAAGAATGCAGGTGTCAAAATGAAGCCGGTTCAAGCCACTGAAACTACATAAAAGGTTGCAGTATATGTGCCAGCCAGGAGATGGTGCGCCACTATAAACCGGAGCATACAGCTCTGAACCAGAGAAGAAGACGTGGAGCATGTGCATTGCCGGCCAAAAGTCGCGCTTTGGCTGTACACACGAAGACGCGGCATCTTCAGATTTGTGCACTCTGGAACCCCACTTCAAAAAGATGCATTTCGACCTCCGGAAACGCCGGTTTTGTGTGGATGAAATGTCGAACCGGTTGAAAACTCTGGCAAATTCACCCTGACATGGCTTTGTGTGGACGGGCCCTCAGCTCACTTCAACAAAAACAGAAACATATCCAAAAAGAGACAGCTCAATTTACTGAATGTTTACCTCATGCAATCACATATTAGTTACGCCTCTATCCTGACTGACAGCTCGCACGCCATGGTAGCCACGCCCTGAAGCATCCCTGCTCTATCTGTTTCAATCTAAATGGGACCATCACTTACAAAATCAACATCATGCTGCATTGAAGAGGATTTGAAACTGGTGATTGACACAATAAACTCATCAGGAACATGTTTGCTGAGGTAGGGTCATTTTCTCATAGAGTTCTGTTTAGTCTCACTTCTTTCATACAGTCTATGGCATGACTTGGACAAGTGAAAAGGAGTGAGTATGTGGGTGCACAGCATGTACTGTAAATCGTGTGCAGCAGTTGGCGTCAAGTCTGCATTAAAAAACTGCAAGGGCCTGATATCATGTTGTCTGAAAACAGCATTAAAGCTACTTCCAGGTCAATTCAGTTAAAAGCTCAGAAACTACGCCAAGAGTTTTCAGCTCTGCTCCTCTCTCCTCACATTCAGGGAAGAGTCGTGGCACAGCGCTGCTCTTCTGGCTGCTTCATTGTCGTTCCAGCCCCCCTCCTGGCTTCTCAAGCTTCTTGGCAGAATAAAAGGCCTCTCTGATCAAAGCACCCAGAGACAGGTTCCAACTGAAAAACCTGCGGCTAGCAAAACGTTTTGTTTATTCGGCATTGCCATGACAATATCAGATAAGAGATCTAAAAATATAGGGGCTAAAGAAGCAGGCAGACGATGACAGAGTAAAGCATGCAGGTTACAATGACTGAATCTGTATGGTGGAGGAAACAGAGGGAGATAAAACGGGGAAATGCCTGTTTCCATTGCTACTGAATACAAACACTGGCAACAACAACACAGGCCAGGGGTCAGCTGCTAACTTTACTGTGGAATTAAAGCCTGTGTGAACTGAAGGGTACATACTGTGAAAAACCATCAATACCACCTGAATACCATTTTTTTATTACTGTAATCCATGCTTCTTTAAAGAGGGAGGCACAGCTGACTAGTTCCACTGCTGGAAAAACAAACTTTGATTGTGGTTTTTTAACATAGCTGACTGATATAAAGAATCTATTTACATTAGATAAGCCATCTGAATATCAGTAAAACAACGAACAATGCAACGTTTCCAAACCATATCTCAAGTATAGCTAACAAAGAGCTGTGAGACTCACAGGAATATAAATTAATACAATTGATTTCGGTGTCAACAGACTTTATTTCAAAAATACCACTGCTTAAGTCCTTCGCTTCTGTTTTTCCAGAATTCACTTTTTCCCCAGAATTTACTGCATTTAGGTGTGTTAAAGGGTAACCTCAGTATTTTTCAACCTGGGCTCTATTGATCCATGTTTTTGTGTCTAAATGACTAATGGAAACACCATTTTTTAAGGTGGTCTAGTATTATGTAATGGTGCATGTACGTCCACTAAAAGTATTTCTTTTTTGCCACTGACAGGCTCAGATTGTTATTATAAGTGTCTGGAAACATTAAAGTATCCCTACAGAGATACACCTGCTTGTTAAAGAGTAAGCTCCTTCCTGTTTAATCAAAAACAGCCCTGAGATGGCCATCGCCATCGCCAATTTGGGGCTGTTTTTGGTTAAACAAAAAGGATCTTACGCTTTAACAAAAATATTAATCTCTGTAGGGACCCTTTCTATAATTTTGTCAGACACTTAAATTACAATCTGAGCCTATCAGTGGCAAAAACAAGCACTTCTAGTGGACATACATTAACGTTGCACAAATGCCCCCAATGATTACACTGCAGCTGTTTTTGCAGCTGCCGGCTGCGGCACTGTCACTCAATAGTAGACCAGTTAAAAAAAATTATTGCTCCCATCAGCCACTTAAAAAGATGGTAAAATAGGGCTGAGGTTGAAAAATACCCAAGTTACCCTTTGAGTGTTTGTGTTAAATGGCACAGGTATAAAAGCACAAAAGCAGGTCACTGTTTTTCCACCATACCAGTGCACAGTGTCCAAGAGTTAACCCGAAGCAATGGGTGGGGCTGAGGGGGAGAGCTCGTAGTGGGCCGTCTGGTGGAACACACCCCCGCCCCGGGTGGCCAATGATCTCCAAGGAAAATGTCACCCTGAAAAATGATTGACAGGCCACAGCTTTGACTGTTAGTGAATGCTAAGGAGGGAACAAGCACTGCATACCCGTGTAGCTCTGGAAACATAACTCACAGCTAGGGTTGCCTCCCATGTCTCCAATGCCTTCCATTCAGACCACAGCCATGCAATACTATACCTGCTAACAAGGCAGCCTGACATTCTGCCTCCACTATTTACTTTCCACTGTATTTATGATCTCTTGTCTATTCTGGAGCCAACCCTCCTTATATTCCCTTTTGATTTCGCCTCACTGTGTCAATGATTGTCGGGCCCTGCGCCTGAACTTTGAACCGACCAGGCAGAGCCGCTCTCTCTTTGTCGGCAGGCGAGGCCCGGGGAGAGGGCTCTAGGTTGGGGGTTAACTCGTTTACGATTCGCACCATAAAGCTTCCTGAAAGGTTGGTGAGGCTGAATAAGCAAGGATATGTTAACCTGTCACCTTCCCACGCACCGACAGCACAGGGTCACAGGAAAAATGGCTACACGAGGGTGTGTTTGAAAATTGTGTTTGTGTGACACATGTGAAAAGGCAACTAGACGTGTCTTTCTCCGCTCCTAAAAGCAGGTGTTTGTGCAAGCTGTCCCAGGAGAGGCACCCTGGCTACAGTGCTGTGAGATCGCTCCCACCTGTGAAGATCAAATATGAGACATTTATTATACAGGGGGGACTTATCTAGCGCTCCCTATCTGATGGGCTATGTAATGGAGAGGCCCTGGACAGATCCACTTTCACTGCCCTAAAAGGCTGGAGAGGTGACCCAAAAGGAAAACATTATGCGAGGAAACAAAGGCGTCGTGGGCGTGGAGGAGAAACCCTCTGAAGGGTACTGCCCTCTCTCCTCCCTACCCGCCATGCAGACTGGAACCACTGGGTCGCTGCAGGGCGTATTGTGTCTGTGTGTGTATTGTAAGTGTGTGGGTGGTGTGTTTGAGATCTCACCAATTTTCAAGTTGTGCCTAATTAGACTGTTTAAAGCAGTAACTCTGTGTTCGGGAGGTGCTGAGTAACTGTATGTTTTACACATAATTATGTGCTGGCAGCTGCAGACACTTAAAGTGGAGAGTTGTAATTTTACCATATTGTGGCCTATGCATCATTGTGCACATTGCATTGTGAAGTCTTTAGCAATACCCAGCTGTAAATTGCTGCTACTGTTTGTCTCAGGCACCAAGCAGACACCAGTTAAATGATGTCGGCCTCCTCTGAGTCGAAGCCGACTCTCGCCTTACCAGCCTTTCAGCAACAGTCTCTGGAACCGACACTTGCTACCAGGCTGTCTGCAGACTGTTCAAAAACAAACTACAAAGAGAACTGCAACCCGGCCAGACTGAAATCAAACAGGATTACTGCCGATAGGCACAGAGCTTAAAACAGGTAATTAAATTGTAGTCAACGCCTGTAAAATCTGTACCTGTTTTGTAACTTTCGGCTTTCACACAGTGTATGACACAGCAAGCTGACATGTGTATTCACACACGTTTTAAAGTCAAACAAAGAGCTGAGTTCCTGTTAATTGCCACAGGGGTGAGAGTTAACAAGTTTCAAGTCTTTGTACTCATGTCCCAAGCGAAGATAGCCAAGTCCCAAGTCCTTAACTTTGAGTTTTGAGTCCTGAACAAGTCACAATGCGCTCTTCAGTAAAAGTAACACCATTTTCACAACAGAGTGACATACTAAATTTACAAAAAATATGACTGTATATTTAGCACAGCGGCCCGGCCAGCCACAAAAAGGTCCACAGGCTGAGATCGATGCAAAAAATAGTCAAGTTATTTACGACATTCGTGCACAAAAAACCCCAATAAAAAGTGAATAAAGAAAGCAGCAAATGTTTCAGTCCTTGATTATAACTGATGATATTCAAGGTAAATTGACTGATAATAGACTAATTTTTGCATTGATCTCAGCCTCTGGACCTTTTTGTGGCCGTCTCCTCTACCGTCCTTTCTTGCTATTCTATCATACCGACGCACCCAAGACAAACTTTTTTTGTAGCCCTTATTATGCGCAGTTTCACAGCAGCCTTTAGACTTATAAACACACTGCCACTCATTTACATAGACAAAATTTGAAAACTTTTCTATGAAATACCCAAAATAAAATTTCCATGACCATTCACAATGTATAGCATAAACAAAACTGTACAGTATACCCTTGTCCAAATGTTTCTTATATTACTATAGGTGGTGTGTGGACACAGAGTGGGACAGGCGACTGTTCTGTTGGCACTTTAGTTCATTTGTTGAAAAAATAAAGAAAGAAATGAAGGCTGTGTACCTTTTAACGACCTCGCTCTACATTCAGAGCAGTTAAAACCAAACCAACGTGCACAATTGCACTCTGAGTGACAATTAAATGTCCTAGGCGATTAAAAGTTTGGCAGAGGTGTGGAAACTTTGGGATTCATGACCCTACATGTTAAACCACAGTCACAACATTGTTATTTTTGCCCCACTTGTCTGGCGTTAATCAAACATTAGTTCAAACTGGCTGGCAGACACGGAGGGAGAGTCAAAACGCAGGGAGAAGGTGAAGAACTGTACGTGACGGTAAACGACTTATTAGAGCTACGTTACGTCCACAGCTACAGAAATATATTTTCTGTTACGTTACATTATGTGGACGCTAATTTGTGAAAGATTATGATTCTTTATAAACGACAGGATTCTAAATCCGTGACTTTTCCAGCCTGGAAAACAAGACTGTAGAATTCCAGGATTCCCATGACCGTGGGAACCCTGTTTAAAATTTGTATTTATTTGTTTAAATAAGTTTGTTGGTAGTTGTTGCGTCTGTCTGTAAATATTGACCTGCACATTTTGCATACTGCAATTCGTTTTTGTCAACCACCGAGGTTTTTGTACATGAACAACGTAATCTTTGGTATCATATTTTCCAAGCGGTGCTCAGTAGCGAAACATCTTCATGGTTTTACCCTGCAACTTGATCATTTCATTGTTACTGTGTGAGGCTATAAGTACTGATCTTTGGGCATCGAATTGGTTTTGCAATGAGGCTCATTTTGCACCAAATTTATGCCTAATACCTAATTTAAATATGTGCAAATAGCTCAGGAGCACCAAGCAGCACTTGCTCGGCAGCGTAGTGAAGGGTGCATTTCATCCTTTGTGGGTGCATTTGACAATTACATGTTTTTTTGTTTTGTTTTGTTTTCTCTGTGCAGATTTAGAAGCTGCAAAAGCCATGCAATCCCTTTGTGAATCGCCCCCGAGAGTAAACACCTCAGAGTTAATTAAAAGCCGCAGAGATAAGGCTGAAATGGGAAACTACTGTCTCCACTGCTTTGTCGGGGTCTAAAAAGGCCAGGACTTCCTGCTGCGGAGAGGAAGTGAGCTTGGGAAGAGGTGGGGAGGGGGGGGGAGAGATTATCTCTCCACATTAACAGGCTTCACTGAACCAACAGAGAAGTGTATGGCCCGAGGATATCTGACATCACACTTTCAGATACAGTCCATGCCACACACACACTTCAAAGCACTTTGTGTTTACATGTCAATTATAAAGAATCAGATTCCAAGTTTAATACACACACAACTGTCCACACTTCAAAGCGTGTTTACATGCCATCAAGACTGGCCTGTGTACAGACAGATTCAGCCTAATATGGGGGAGCACCTGGCTCAAATGCGATGAGGCTGCCACCTGATCAAATAAAACCAACATAATACACAATCACACAGGTATAAATGGCACATATTCACAGTGTTCACCTCTCGGCTCCTCTAACCTGCGTTTCTTTTATAAAGATCCTCATTATCAACACAAAAATTGTGCAGAGAAAATCCAGGAAGTGCTATAAATTTAAAACTAAGACAGGAAAGACGATAACATCAGTGTACTGCAACACACACAATCTCTACACCATCTCTTTAGATGAACAATATGGCAGCCACATATCAGCATGAGCCAACAGGCCGCAAAACACATACTTAACATGATGAAGTCTAAATCTGGTTGACTGCAGTATGATATTTTGGTTCAAAATTGCGATGGCCCTACATATTTCAATACTAGGAACTTGGGTGATGATGGCACAAAACACAAAAGACACTAAATTTACTGTATTTTTCAACCCAGGCCCCTTTTCCTGTGTTCCACTCGCAGCATGTATACGCTGTCAATGTACATCCAGTTAAAGTGCTTGTTTTTGCCACTGACAGGCTCAGATTGTTATTATAAGCGTTTGACAACACAGTGGAAATGATCTCTACAGAGATAGAGCTTTTTGTTGAAGACTAAGATCCTTTTTGTTTAACCAGAAACAGCACTGAAACCACCGTTGCCAAACTCACCAGACTCCATTTAAATAAACAGTAATTTTATCATCATAAAACACACTTCATTCAAAGACGACAGAAACAAAATACCACTTGCAGTCACCATCTTGGTTTATCTTTCCGCTGTTCCAACAATCACCAACTCTGGTTTGGTTGAAATGAACTGGTAATTCACCCAGTTAGATGAGAAAATATGCTGCCTCTATACACGCTAAAATTACTGCTTTTTTAAATGGAGTCTGGTGGGTTTGGCAGTAGCAATTTCAGGGCCGTTTCTAGTTGAACAAAAAGGATCTTACTCTTCAACAAAAATGGTCCATCTCTGTAGGGTTCCTTTCTAAATGTTGACAGATACTTGTAATAACAAACTGAGCCTGTCAGTGGCAAAAATAAACACTTTAATTGGATGTACATCAAAATGCCCTGAGCGGTTACATCGCAGCCTGATTCGCAGCTGCAGCTACTGGACCAATGTCAAAAACTGTTGTTCCCATTAGTCAGTTAACCACAAAACATGAGAAAATAGGGTGCAGCTTGAAAATTATCTATCTATCTATCTATCTATCTACCTCTCTATCTATCTATCTCTCTATCTATCTCTCTATCTATCAAGAATCACGCACACGTAATTATATAAAAACTGAAATATCAGGAAACATCTGACACAGGTCATAGCTCTAAACGTCCGCTCACTGTTGAAGACTACAAACTCCTGTCATTAATGCAGTTTACTCTCATTTTATTACTATTGCATAGCTATGGAAAATAAATTAGCCCTGATTTTTCATCCATTTCTGTGTCAAATACAACTTCAAGCATATCTCCTTATCTTAAAATAACTAAATGGGATTTTCTGGTCCTCAAAGGCTCTCTTAATGAGACAATTACATAATTACCTCCATAAAAAGTTGTTTTCTTGTGATCGTGACTTTGATATCTCACTATATTTAGAGAGCAGATTCATAGCTTTGCTAATGTCAAGTTGGACTGATGTAAATAAAGATTTGATCCTGGTCGACATGTCATTATTTGGTCATTTGACTTTAGAGTCAATTGATGCTTTCTCCTGTCGCACATACTTCCTCATGAACACTGTCTCAATCAATTTGGCAATCAGCTGGATCTCAGCTCAACCATGAGTCTGTCATCTTAAGATATCGAGATAATAAAGTCATGATCATCATAAGATATTAATGCTTGATTATCACAAAACAGCAATAACATGAATTATCTCAAAATTATATGCCGGCAAAACAAGCTAAATATGCACAAAATTGTAATTTGTTATCAGGAATAATGAAATAATAAAGCTGTGGTAATAATTTGGCAGCGACAGCAGGGTCCAGCTCTGTCTTTTGGTTTTAGGAGTTGGTCTGTTTACATTTGGATCACAGATGCTGCCTTTATGATGTGATATATGAGATAATAAACATTTATGAGCAGTAACAGTACATCCGCTGTCAGCGCAGGTACACAGCAGCAGCAGTCTAAACAAACATGATTTTGCTGCTTTTTCAGGTGTAGAGTTGCAAAGGAGAAAACTCTCTGTTCGTTTGACACAGAAAACTGCTCTTAATATCATTCAAGATACTGTGATCAATCAGTCACGAGCAACTACAGTACATCTGCTCTTATAACCTTTGTATACAGCAGCAGTCTCCACCATATCATTATTACTTCCACCAAGGAGATGATGTTATCGGTTCGGTATGTTTGTCTGTTTGTCAAACTACTGCCATGATTTCCTGAAGAACCAAATTATGTTTTACTTTCCTTAACATTGCGAGATTGAGTATTTTGCCTTGGCAGAGGTCTAGGGTCTCCAAGTGCCCTTCTACTTCTGCTACTTTTTTGCTGTTTTCAGTTATCGGGTTGAAATGGCAAAATCTTTTTCTTGTTAAACACACACTCACAAAAAACAGTATTAATATCACTCAAAATACTGTGAACATGTTCATGTGCTGACACAGAAGTTTAAGTACTACAGCTGAAATGATTCATTGACTCATCAAAATAAATAATAATTTTAAATAATAAAAATGCCAACAATGTGATGGATCTTTAATTGAGCTGCAACAATTAGTCGATTAACTGATTAGTCAGACAACAGGACATTTATTGGCAACTATTTCCATCATCTAATAATCATTTTAGTATTTTTTCCAATCAAAAAAGCCAAACATTTGCTGGTTTTATGCATCTTGTATGTGACAATTTGATGCTTTTCTTTGTTGTACACGATGATTAACTGAACAGCTTTGAATTTTAGAAAACTGGTCAAATAAAATATAAATTTAAGACGTCATCTTTGGCTCTAAAAAAATTTACACCGAGTGTGTTTTCTGACATTTTGTTGATAAAACGATGAAGCTAATAAATAATGGGCGGCTTAAAAAGATAATAAAAATAATATTGAACTGCAATTCTTAAATGTGAATATGTGCTGTTTTTTCACGATAGTTAACTGAGTAAGTGAACTCCTGTAGTGTGTTTCTGATATTTTACAGACCTAACAACTGGTCGATTAATTGAGAAAATAAATGGCAGATAGATCAATAATGAAAATAGTTGTGTTTCCAGTCTGAGATAAGAAGACGAAAATCTCACATGACTCACTTGTTGCTGTTCTAACTGAGCATTGTGCATGCATGAGAGTGGCAGCACAACTGCAGACAGCAACAGGTACTTGGAATAACACAACACATAAACAGATCATTTAAACCCTAAAAAAAGTAATTTTATGGGCTGAGGTGAAGCGCGGGTGTTTTTACTCTTTCAGTGTTTTTGTCCTGTAACCACACCAAAGAAACTGAATGCAAACATAAAAGGGATTATAAAAAGAAGTGTGAGTGGGTGAGGTACCTGCTGCCAAGGACAGTTTAACCAACATGTGCATGTTCAAGCAAGGGGATTAGGAGAAAGGGAGAATGGGAGGAGGAGGTGGAGAGAGAGCAATGGGGAGACAAAACAGGAGGGAGTGCTCAGATAGTGCTGCAGTGCTGCTGGGATAGGTCCTGAAGCAGAAACTGTGGCCTTTTTGGAAGGACTCCAGGGCTTGTAGTGCAGGTCTCCTTTGATAATGGGCCACAGTATGTGTAAGAGTGTTGGGCTGCAGCCAAGGTACACAGCCTTTTGGTAATAGTTAACAGAGTGGGCAAACAGTGGAAGTCAGCGGCATGGAGGTAGGTCAGAGAACTGCAGTCGACACACTGCTGCCCCCCCCGTCTCCCTCCCTCTCAGATAGATCACTGGGACACTTGGCTCAGCTCCTGGCTCTTTGGTTTAAACTGGAGCTTCATGAACATGCTGATGACTCATATAGGACAGAGTGTTGTAACGAGCACTCAACAGGATTTTCTTCATAAAATGCTGGGAGATGTAAACAGTCCTCGAACAGGATCACAGTATCTAAGTGCTCTCAGAGCAGGGCTGGGTGATACAGAGAAAATCAGATATCAGATTAAACAAATGCGACAATATTGTAGCGTTGACTAATGGTGCTCTCACAAAATATTTTCAAAATTAGGTTTTTGATGAATAATCATCAGTATTGTGAGTCATCAGGATAATATGGCACTGCACGTTTCTGCAAACCACAAATACGTATTTGACTTTGTCACCTGGAGATGGAGGGGATGGTAGATGGCGTGACCACTGTTCAACAGCAAACAAACAAAACCTGTTGTTTGTAGTGAGCCCTCACAGCATTTCCAGTGGCCAAACATGGTTTTTTTTAGCATCCCCTTGTGTTTTTCCAGTGGGGATAGTGCCATTAAAAGTGTTTGTTTTCTACCGAAACACTGTTGTGTTTCTGGTCAAGATAGTGACACAAGAACACGGTATTTTAAACCAAACCATGATCTTTTCCTAACCATAACCAGAGGCCTGTACTACGAAGCCAGTTTAACTTACCCAGGATATCTTTTTGTTATCTGGCTTGAATAACCCTAACATTGGCTGTCTGGATACCCGGTACTACAAAGCTGATTCCACCAAAAGTGTCTGGGACTGCGAGACAGTAAAGTGTCAGTGGGGTCATGCGTGAAGAACACTCTGTAGTCTTATAACCAAAATGTAGAAATATTGAAAATACTATCCAGAAAGTCACCATTCGCTGAGTCTTAAATTATGTGTATCACTAGGCTTCATGTGACATTAGTACAGAGTATTTTTTGTTGTTTGGTTATATGAAGATGAATATGTCACATAAAGAACTTTAACGTTACACCAGACTTTTTCTGCTGCTGAAGTAAAGGGTGGAAAAGTAGTTGATGACTGATGAGGTCTGTCTGACCGAAATGTGGCATTTATAATAACTGGAGCCAACTAACAGTGTGTGGATTATTGTAATAATAACTTATTATCTTTTTTCACAGTCCTTATCACACAGGTGTCTCATGTTATTCTGAGCTGCAGTGATGAATCAGAGTGTAAAATAACATTATCACTGCGGACTAAATTAAATTTTACATAAGTTAAAAACCTGCTGAAATCATGTGTTTACTGTGTAAATGATCTCTGTGTTTGTTTAAAGTTCTGTTTTAAAACCAGTGGAAATAGAGTCCTGAAACAATGAAATGATTCACCTATTACTACTGACCTATATCAATATAACTTCACTCTTTTATCCGTCACTCTGGACTTTTGTCCATGGATACTTTTTGCTTCAGTGATCTGATTGGTCAGAGGTCAGGGTGTTGACAGGCTGAGATCCAATACTCAGCATCAGTTACCGCGGAGATTTATCCCGGTAAAAAGACAACCAGCTTCATAGTACTGAAAGCCCAGAGTTAACCCTGAAGTTACCTCGCTAACTCCAAATCTTGCAACTGGTGTTTTTTGTGCATGAACCTGACCACGTTAACCACAGTGTTGTTTACATATGAAACATGAAACTTCAACATGTCGGCCACACAATAAGGTACAAATAAAACAGTTTGTAAAAAAGTACAACATTTTTTCTGGCAATTGGGTTGGGATATAATTTATTGGCCTCTCCCATTCCGGTCAACCAAGGCGTGCCCCAAGGCTCTGTACTTGGACCCCTCCTCTTTATCATATACATGCTCCCCCTTGGACAGATCATCCGCAAACATGGCCTCACTTTCCACTCGTATGCCGATGACACACAGCTCTACCGCAGCACCAAACCGTCCACTGCACTCCCCACCCACTCCCTGGTCACCTGCCTGCAGGATATTAAAACCTGGCTGTCTACCAACCTACTCAAACTCAACTCCAACAAAACAGAGCTCATGGTTGTGGCCCCCAAGGCGCTGCTTCGGAAGGTTGGGGATCTCCTCCTGGTCATTGACGGGCACTCCATCAACCCATCCTCCGAGGTCTGCAACCTGGGAATCATCATGGACTCCACCCTCTCATTTCAATCACACATCTAATCAGTCTTCTTCCACTTAAAGAACATCTCCAGACTCAGACCTTCACTCCCTGACTCCGAGGCAGAAACCCTCATTCATTCATCACTTCCCATCTGGATTATTGCAATGGAGTCCTGTCCAGGATACCTAGCAAACCCTGGACAGGCTCCAACATGTGCAAAATTCAGCTGCCAGGGTTCTTACACATTCCAGGCCCTGGCAACACATCACTCCAGCCCTCATCCACCTTCACTGGCTCCCCATCAAGTCCCGGATCAACTACAAAATCCTCCTCCTGACCTACAAGTCCCTCCGTGGCCTTGCACCCCAGTACCTCTCAGACCTCCTCCACCCTTACACCCCATCACGGAACCTCTGGTCTTCAGACGCTGGCCTGCTATCCACTCCCAACACCAGACCATGGACTTTTGGGGACAGAGCCTTCAGCGTGGCAGCACCGACCCTCTGGAACTCTCTCCCTGCTGACATCCGCAACGTCTCATCCATAGACAGTTTAAAAAAACTCCTTAAACACCACCTGTTCACTGCAGCTTACAACCTCTCTTAGCCCCACCCATCCAACATAGTCTCTGTTGTCTTTTCCAGTTGTTTGTCGTGTCTGTTATTTCTGTGACCACCAGTGTAAAGTGTCCTTGGGTTTTCTGAAAGGCGCTATATAAACTGAAGTTATTATTATTATTATTATTATTATTATTATTATTATTATTAATGACTATATATAATTATACTATAATGAATGAGTGAGTAAAGACAAATAATAGGAAAGCTATAACAGTCTGGTAAGATCAGAAAATGACATCACTTTACTGTATTTCAGCTTTTAAAACCAGGGAAAGACGACACTTATGATATTACAATATCCAAAGTGTATGACGATATCTAGACTCATCACGATATCGATATAATATCGACATGTTGCCCAGCCCTAATCAAAAGCCCGTCATTTTCCGCTTTCATTTGATGCAAATACAATTCAGTAATTTAGGAATTGTTGCTGTGATTTCTGAGGGTAATGGATCAGATGAGTAATGACATCAATCAAAACTGTGCAACCACTAAAACGCATTTATTTCCAGTGTCAAACGCTGTGAAATATGCAAAACACTAAATCCTCGCCAGGGAACATTCCAAACATGTACAAACACACGTGTGTAAAATGGAAAGAATGCACAAAAGGACACTTTGAACACTGATGTTAATGGAGTGTAAAAGGGTGAAGATCAAAGCATCGGACTATGATTCAGATTCCTCCGTTATAATTCTCTTTACACAACTTTTAGTACAGTCACCATGACGTTACAGTTTTCTGCACACTTCTTCTCATGTTCTACTGCCTCGTTTTCATATTTATTATTATTGTTCACAGTCATAAAGACTTAATGTTCTGGAAAATAAGATTTTGACTCAGTGACATGAGTGGAACATTATGTGTCATCTGAGTCCACGAACATTAGTGGCTGACCAAGTCACATCTCACTGGGCAGAGATTATAAATGTTATGTTGTTTCTGTTACCACAACTGTCTTGGTGACTCTTCATGGTCAAACGTACGCTGGTAGAGGAGGACGCTCCTGTGTGTAGGTGTGTGTGTTTGTGTGTCTTGCTTTCAAGTATCCCCGCAGTCCCAGACAGTCCAAGGACTCGAGAGCGGTAGACATGTCATTACCCAATCCTCTGCCAACCTGCTGCTCTAATCTCAGAGTGAGCAGACCAAACACCAAACCACACACAGCTCTGCTTTAGTCTTCAGAGCTGGCTTTCAGGGCTGCTGTGGTGTAATGCTGTGCTAACGCTAACCTAGGGCCCAGAACAAAGAGCAACGCCATGCTCCACTCCACTCCCGCACAGCAATCTGGGGGTTTAAATAGCAGGCTGTGAGGGAGTGGGGCTTGGCAGCTCGAGTCAAAAACAGACCGTCACAAAGTAAAAAAGGACTCCACACGAGCCTACAAACACGCCTTGTTAGCTGTCAAGTGCTACTTTTTTGCTGCTTTGGAGCGGCTCCCGCAGAGGAGGTTATCAGGTGAACGGCCCTGATGAGACATCATGGCCCTGTTCTCTCAAATACAGACTGCCTTTTGATCCGCCCCCCTGATTCCAGTGAACCGCTGAACACCAAGGGCAGCTGACATTGAAATAGCGAGGATCTGTTTTTTTTAGGCTGCAGGAAGCCTAAAGTTGGAGTAAATGTAAATACACGCGTTATGTAACCCAGATGTAGATGATATTCCTCCTGCTCTATCACTTCCCTACAAAGTCCCAGTCTGTGGTCAAGGCCATCTGAAGAGAGTAATCTGAACACATTCCAAGTGGAAAACCAACACAGCACGCTGGCATGAAAAAGCCAAGATAGTAATGCATATTTTGAGCGAGTTCAACAATGAAGTCATTTGTGTTTCCGTTGCTGAAGAGTTGTTAGTGTTGGCTGCGCTGCGCTCCAGAGGGTTAAACATGAGGGGAGTCAGCGACTGTCCAAGCCTCTCTCAGAGCACCCTAAACAGCAGTCTGTCAGCATTCCTGCTGGGTGCCAAGGTATTTACTTTGGACAAGAGAGGGAGGCACTGTGAGGGACTGCTTCTAATTAGGAGCAGCCAGTCAGGAGGTCATGGCCAATTGGAACGGGTCTCCTAGATACGCAGTCCTCTCCTGAGGGCTGTTGGACAGTCCACCGGGCATAGTCAAGTTCTGGTTTGTTTTTGGAGCGTGCAACAAGGTCACCGCATGGCTGTGCTGAATCAGTTATTCCACCTGGGGTGAGACTAATAAATGGCTAGTGGCAGCATTGTTGTTGCACGCTTCAACAGTATGTCCAACTGTTTGCGGAGTATAGATCTCTAACTGCCTTATGGTGGCTACAGGGGCTCTGAAAACATTGTTACTAAAGTGTATGTTTGGTACTTTTCATCCTGAATCCTATTTTCCCATGTTTTGCATCTAAGTGATAAATGGGAACTGCAAACAGGCTGCAATGGAACCACTCAAGGCATGTTTGTACAACGTCCACTGTATGAGGACATGTTAGTTGGTTTTTGTCACTGACAGGCTCAGATCCTTTTTCTAAGTGTCAACATTATTGAAACGATCCCTACAGAGATAGAGCTTTTTGTAAGATTCTTTTTGATTAACCGGAAACAGCTCAAAAACTGTCAATGCAAAACCTGGTTAAACAAAAACGATCTTACTTTTGAACAAAAAAGTCTGTCTCTGTAGGGATCCATTTCATAATGTTGTCAGTAGGGTTGAGCCAGATAAAACGAATATCTGGAACAGACAATGTGCTTTCTACGAGTACAACTATCAACCGAGTAAAATGTGTCATTATCTGTACTGGGGATGAAGGAAAATCCTTACTTGGGTAGCTGTGTTCAATTTTTGTGATCGGCACAGTTCAATCCTGAGATTGTTATGTTAGTTTCCTAAAAATATAGCAACGTGTGATTAATTTCAGGGTTAAAATAATGACTGCTGGTTCGGTCCCACCCTTTTCCAGCTTAAACCACACTCACTTCTGTTCAAACTCCACCCATTCCAAGTACATTTATGGATACAGGTAATTTAGTTAAACAGATACAGATACAGATAATGGTGTACTTGCTCACCCCTAGTTGTCAGACACTTAGAAAAAGAATTTGAGCCTGTCAGTGGCAAAAAACAAACACTTATAGTGGACGTAAATTGACAGTGCTAACATGCTGAAAACAGTTACATTGCAGCCTGTTTAGCTGCAGCGCTCTCACTCAGTACTGGACAAATTTCAAAAATTGTTGTTCCCATTAGTCACTTAGGCTGCTTTCAGACCTGTCGTTGTCTCCTTTGGTCTGAATCAGGGACTAATTTTGTTCCAAAGTTGTATAATTGCCTAGAGTTGGTTCGTGTTCTCATGGCAGCATTTACAAGCGGACCAG
Organism: Cephalopholis sonnerati; assembly: GCA_019142605.1. Classification (NCBI taxonomy): domain Eukaryota; kingdom Metazoa; phylum Chordata; class Actinopteri; order Perciformes; family Serranidae; genus Cephalopholis; species Cephalopholis sonnerati. Next base: position 38,765,218 of record JAGQAX010000017.1, read on the forward strand.
ATCAAATGCCTTGATCGAGGAAACTGAAACGTTGAAGCAGAGTACACTTGCAAGATAACTGTGACACTTTCTAATGTCACAATGGAGGGACAACTACGCAGGTTGATTTTAGCGCTGCTCATCGTGGACTATATTGCTGTCATTGTTCATTTGAGTCAAAGCATACAGTTTGAAAACGAGGCGCAGCTCCAACTAGAAAACAATGTTTTGATGCATTGGATGTGCTGAATGTGCATATTAAGGCAGTACAGGAGGAGGCGCACATTAATAATCCTCCAGGACTGTAACATGCTCATGTTTAACCCAAACAATGTGTAATGAACTTACCTTTTACAAGCATGCAGTGCTACAATCCTGACCAATCTTGTAATTGGGGAAATATTTGCATGCTCTGTCAATAATTAACTTGATTAGGATCAATTTGAAAGAGTTATTTGGGAGGTTTAAACCAATCCATATCTTTGCCCCCCAACAGTGGAAGGATGAGGAGAAGAAACACAATGAGGCTGGTAGGGATTCAGTTGGTCCTTCTTGCTCATGGAAACTTCAGCAGGGTGAATGTGTGCTGACAATGGGACCCGAACACTGGTATTTCATGGCATGGTGCAGAAGAAGTTCCAAAGAAAGATCACCACTGTTAGCCAGTGAGCTAATAAGCCTCTGAGGTAAATGGGTGTTTGGTAGAGAAGAACAAATTTAGTCCTATCTTACCCAAGCTAACTGAGAACGATAGATTTTTCTAACCAATGAAATATTAGAATAAAATTCCATAAATAACAGTCAATTAAAAGCATAAATGTCGAACAATTCTGCTGCCTCTGATAAAAAAAAACTATTTATTCTATTGGATTTGTGTGACCTGGATTGGGCTACTGTGCTGTAGTGAAACATGGTGGTGCTGATGGCAGAGCATGAATTTGTGTGAAATGTATTCGTGAGTGCATACATGTGTGCATATAGCACCCAAGCGAGGCCATGTGACACCAGTTCAAATTCTCTTAGGGAGTCACATGGGACTTTGTCTCTGCAGGCCTGAGTGTGCATTGAACACAAACTCCCTGGAGGGGAAGAGGAAGACTCTCCCTGCAGGTGAGCGCAGACGAACACATCAGTTAAACTCACTTGTCTGGCAGACATACTAACCTTTTGTCTGATTCAGAAGCATGCACTTTTCATTTAGTACGACTGAGAGAACAGCCATCTATCATGCTGGCAGGCATGTGACTGGAAGTATGATGGCGGAGAACAATCATTCACCTCCTGCTCTCACAGCAGTCATTAGGAGCAGGCAAGCAGCTACAAGGGGCAAAAACACAGCCCTATTTCAAACCAGAAAAGTAAATGTAGTAGTATTATTATATTTTAGGAGGTATTTTCTACCTACAGTGTTTTGTATTGTGATACAGCACCTGTTCCCTGAAGAACAACACAACACTCTCTAAAAAACACAGTGACGAGTCGTTCACAGACAAAAATCTGTGATGCTTCCTCACTGGAAGTTTCTGTTTAACTACCTCTTTGAAGAAGTCATGGATCATTTGTACCAATAACAAAGACAAGAAAAGGTGATAGTGTGGACTGACATGTTAGCACTGTAACCGTAACTGAAAACTTATCTGGTTTACTATAAACTCTCACTGGAACTGTAAATTCTGCCCAAAACTGTATATAGTCCCATCCCCATTAAAATATAGTCATTTAGACTTTCAAAGGATCAAACCCCTTCTAGTATCTGCACTTTTTCCAGTGGCAGAGTCCGCCACCTATGCGAATGACCTACCAACACACAAGGGATTCATAGGAAATAATGTAAGCATGTAATCTCAATTTACTGTTGTTATTATATTTCGATGATATAAGCCATACTGTTCACTCTGCTGACACCTAACAGAGCTGTTTTAACTTACTGCTAAGTACACCCGACTGCAATTTAAATGAAAGGGGACCTATTATGCTCATTTTCAAGTTATTACTTGTATTTTGGGTTTCTGCAAGAGCATGTTTAGATGCTTTAATGTTCAAAAACACTTTATTTTCCTCATACTTTCAAGGCTGAAACACCTGTATTCATTCTCTGTTTGAAATGCTCCATTTTAGCGCCCGTCTCTTTAAGTCCACCTTTCGAAAAAGCCCAGTCTGCTCTGACTGTTCACGTTTCTGGGTCTTTCGTATCTTAGCATCTCTGCACCGCCACTGGAGCCGGGGAATAAGTGTAATGGAGAATAGCTGCACTTTCTACATTGAAATATCAACAATAAAAGACACGATCCAGCATAAATATGATCCGCAATCTGGGACACATTAGAAAACACCGGCAACCTGGGTTACTGGTTTCCCTGATATTAGCATGTAGCTGCATGTAGCAGTGCACTAAAAGCCAGGGAATGGCTGTTACAGAGAATAGCTGCACTTTTTCACATTAAATATCATCAATAAAAGCTTCTTAACACAGCCGGACATGTTCCAGCAGGAATATGATCTGAAATCAGGGAGACATCGGCAACCAAGATTTCATATTTCCCTGATATTAGCATGTAGCTACATGTAGCAGTGCCTGGAGCAATGACCATATAAAGAAAACCGCCACAATCTGATGCTCGCTTGTCAAAAAGTAGAAAAAATGTGGAGTATTCAGAGCAGGCTGAGGTTTTTGCTGATTACTTACATATGTTTCATTAACTGATGACCATCTAACATTGTAACATTATATATGTGACAGAAAGAAGCAAAAGCACCATAGGTCCCCTTTAAACACATTCAACTGGCGAAACACAGGAGTATTATGTATTTGCCATCATATTGAGTTTGTTTGGCTGCGCTGTAAACTCTTGTGCTGTATTTCTGCAAAATAAGCTGCTCAACAAGTGTTTTCTGAACTTAAAATTCTAGGATCCGTTGCATTAACTGCACTTGGTGTGACCATCTGTGACCACAGGTGTTAACAAATCAACCTTGACTAGAATCTCATAATACAAAACCAGGCTTTACAACACTGTAGTGATAGCATAGCACAATTCATTCAACGCTAAAAGCACTGAATGAATCAACTGGACTCACATGAGCAAAACGGCACATCAATTAGAATTTAATAAATTGGCCAGTATTGGGCAAGTCGGTCATTTTCCACTACACATCCAGTGTTGAAAAGAACATACACATCTACCTGACTACGCTGCCGCACTAGCTAACACCATGAACGGCAGCATGTGGCTTTTATGAGAGTGATAATGACGGCAAGACCAAAGTAGAAGGCCAATATTTTAACGTCTCAAGCCACTTCCGTGCTGTTTTGCAATGACACTGAATCACAGTTTGTAATAAAGTTTGCACTCAGCTTTTCTAATCCAATAAATCAAACTCTGCACGAAGCAGGAGGACTATTGACAAAACTGCAACACTGAGGCCTTTCTGAGAAGAAGGCCAAAAAAAAAAAAGGGTCAAAAACAGGACATGCTGTTAGTTGTTTAGAAGTGACCATGTGACTTTTGCAGACATAAAGCATTTTTTGTCAGCAGCGTTATCTCCCTGGATCTGGGGTTACAATATGGCTTTTGTAGTCATGCAGCACTGAAAGATCTAAGTCACTTTGATCCCGCTTAATAGAGTTTGGTAAATGATCTCAGTATGGGAGCTCCGCCCCCTGCGCACGCACACACACACACACACACACACACACACACACACACACACACACACACACACACACACACAGAGTCAGACCATCACACAGGTGAAAGCTCCTCTTCTTGCGGATCGTTGAGCCAAGCGTTCAAGCAGAAAAGTAGAAAATGTGCTTCCACTCAGAAGACTGCTCCGTGCACATTCTGCTTTTTAACAATATCACTCTGCAGCTCTGGCGCACATGCAATAAACATGTAGTACAAATAGTTTTATAGTCACACAGGAACCAGACAACTTTATATGAAATTACATTGCTGGGAGGTGTTATTGCTGTTTCTGCCAAAGCGGCAAGCACAAAGCCGTACAAAAAAATGTCTGAGAGAGTGAGTGAAGGAGCCACAGGGAGCCGGAGAGAGGGAGGGAGTTTGTCAGAGAGCATTTATCTGTGGTATGGTGATGACTCTTTTCCTCCAACCTCTCAGCAAACTAAGCGCTTCCTGCCTTTTGAGTGCATGTAGCCATTTTTGTCCTTGAAACTAAAGCACATGCAATGAATTACAACCGTTTTAAAGAGCTGTCAAGAAACAAGAGAGGGCTGGTTAGAGCAGAGGAGGTGAGGAGGAGGAATTTGAAGCTGCGCTGTGGGAGAAAAGAGGAGCGAGACAAACAGAGAAATGAAAAACTGCAGTGAAGCTTCGGAGCCTTTGATGTTGGCGGGAGCAGAAAATGCAGCTCTCGCCACGACAGGCAGAAGGATCAGTGTCACGATAAAGTCAGTGCTCGCTTTATCGATGAAAACATTTGGCTGAAATCAACAGATTGGGGTCTTAAATGATTACTAACAGTTGGGAATTCAGCTCACACCACATTGCAATTTACAACATGACACAGAGAAGCCAAATCAACTTTCAATGAACTGTAGAACAAACGTACAATCTCTGAATAGTCTGATATGATTTCAATCTACAGGAATAGGCTCCAAGATAGCTACATCAAAAGAAAGCTTTTATGAAAGTTTGAAGAAAAATATATCTCCATAGTAAACAAAAGTTTGTTCTTATGTTAAATCTTGCTTATCTAGAAGTCAAAGATCTTTTGTTGCACAGCTGATAACGAAACTATTCAGGAGGAAAACAAACTGTGAGCTCTGTGATTTTGATAAAGTGGGAAGTGATTCCAGTTTTCTTTTGTACAGCACTATATGTAGTGTATGTTCAGTTTTCTATTAAATGGCCAGAAAAATGCACACATGAAAAATTCTGGTGTGCAGATAATCAACAAGAGTCTACAGCCACGCTGACAGCTCTGTGAGGCTGCACTTAGACACAACGGTGATTTGAAATAAATGCTAACAAGCTAATGTGAAGCAGGTATAATGTTTAGCATGTTAGCATGCTAACAGTGTTTGCACCAAATACGATAGAAATCCATGCAATAATTGTTGTCACTCAAAACAACGGCTCGATGTGAAAGTTATGGTGCCAGGAGAGGAAAAATCAGAGGTTCACCAAAGACATTAAGGATTCATCCCACCATGAATATTTGTACCATATTTCACTGCAGTTCATGAAAGAGTTGGACATACACAGTGCTGGATGTAATGAAAGTAATGTACTTGAGTACAATCTGAAGTGCTTGTATGTTACTTGAGTATTTCCTTCTCATGCTACTTTCTACTTCTACTCCGCTACACCTCAGAGGGAGATGTTGGACCTGATACTCTACTATCTGACAGACTTAATTGCTTTCTGCAGGCAAAATATATGAAAATGTACAAGTATAGCCGAAAGGATTAGTCGATTGACAAAAAATTACTTGACAACTATTTTGATAATCTTTTGATTGGACAAAAAAAAACACTGTGAGGGTGTCACTTCAGGCTTTGGGTCATCGTGACACCATTTCTTACTGTATTTACTATTCTTACAGGGTTCCTGGTTCAAACCCAGGGTGAGGGAGCCCTTCTGCGTGGAGTCTGCATGTTCTCCCCGTGTCAGTGTGGGTTTTCTCTGGGTACCCCACCGTTCCTCCCACAGTCCAAAGACATGCAGGTTAATTGGTGACTCTAAATCGTCCGTAGGTGTGAATGTGAGTGTGAATGGTTGTTTGTCTCTATGTGTCAGCCCTGTGATAGTCTGGTGACCTGTCCAGGGTGAACCCCGCCTCTCACCCAGTGTCAGCTGGGATAGTTGCTAAAGTTTTTATGTTTGCTAACTTTGCCTCAAAAGCCTGTAAGATAAAACAGGACGGACTATTTCATCTATCTGGATTTCTCCTGTATTTCACAGTACATGTTTAGTCAGTGATTTATGAAAGGTCTAATGAATCTGATCTGAAAATTATTCTTTTCGTTGAGGGTGTTTTAGTAGTATTGTTTGACACTGTATACGCAGCACTTTTTCCATCACCTGTGGGAGTCAACTGTCCCATCAGTAGCAAATGAATTCTATTGCCATATGGTGCAATTGTCATCTGCTGCAACATGGTTCTCTGTAAATCTCTATAAATGTGGCCTTGATCCCCAGGGAAGGGATAGCTTGGCCTCCACACCCGCCATGGATCAGCAGGCTTTCCTCTGTACTCCCAGTGGATCAGTTTCAGCTGGAAGGTTGGTGGACAGGTGCTTCACTTGACCCGCACTGTCGGGACAAATTCAGAAAGGTCGCACCAGATACCCATCTCTCTGGGAATGCAAAAATGCAGAGGTATTCTCAACTGTTTAACCCCACATAATTGAATTCCACTGACCCCGAAAGCTCCCTGGCCCTGCCTGGCCCTATGTCAGGTACGGTGCCATCAAAGGGAAACGAATGCATGTGTGTGAATTGAGTGCATGTGCTCTTTTATAGTCAGCGGTGACTCACTCTCTCTCCATTGTAATGGATGCGTGGCTGCATGATGGCACAGCTTAAAAGAGCTGCAAACATTTGCTGCTCCTTCAGCGCCCTGGTGGTTTCTCCTCAGAGGGACAGACAATAAAAGTGCTCAAAAAGAAGAGCGAGACAAAAGCCTGTATCATTAACATTTCATTTGAGTGTGTGTGTGTTTATGTGTGTCTATGCGCCACTTCAAGTTTTTCCACCACTGTGCCTGAGATCAATAAAGCGTGTGAATGTGAAAGCACACACACAGACAAACATAGTGGTGTAGCCCTCATTTTTAAGGGATAGTTTGGATTTTTTGAAGCAGGGTTTTATGAGGTATGTATTCATAGTCAGTGAATTACATACAGTAGATGGTGGTCAGCATGTGCACAGAGTGGAGAAGCAGGCAGGAATACTGCCACTGAAGCTAAGGAATGTACTGCTGTGGATGGCAGCAGCAGCAAATATGATTTTAGCCGCTAAAAAAAATCACTATCAGTGTAAGTGTATGGTATATTCAGAATATTTTCACCCCATGACCTTGCTGTAAGACAGCCCTTTCTGACAGGGAACTGAGGCTGTTATATCTCTCTTCAAAGACACCAGACTCCTTTGACAAAAACAGAAATTTTACCTCGCAAAACGTAGGAGCTGCTGGTCTACCACTGCCTCCATCAGTTAGACTGTGCCCATTTTACACAGAAATTCAGTAATACTGCCGCAACAAAGATCCTTCATCACACCAGTGTTTCTTTTTTACGCAGAAGCAAACAATGCCAGCATAATGCTGCCCCACTGTGTCATTTTAGATGACATGCTGGCATTCAAAAAGCGAAAGAGGCGTAATATTCAACACAACAGTGTCGGCCTCTAGTGTGACATATAAAGTAGGTGTCGGTCAGGGCTTTGTAAAAAATAACAATGGTATAACATTGCAGTAACGATAATTTACTGTCTTTGTTCAATGGCGGTTGATCTTGTCCTCTACTCAGAGAGTAAGGAGCTCCCAGACCTCATTGTTTTCCCAATTTGTGGTCAACTATGCTTGCTGTTCTTCTTTGAATTAGCTGCTAACTGCTGCTAGCTGCTTTTTAAATCCCCTGGTGTTGGGTCGCACACCTAATATGTTGCCAGCAATGGGGAGCTGAATGCATTTTCTATGCTCTCTTTACAGTCACCGGACCTCATTGATAAAAACAGTAAGAGTAAGAGCAACAGTAAGAGTTGCGCCTCTAGCGCTGCATTGATTGGTTAGTTTGTTTGTGTTATTTTGTACTTTTGGTGAATCTGAACTAACCCTTTAAAACACCAAAGTCACAGGATAACACAAACAAATTATCAGATCGATGCAGCAGTAGACCAGCAGCTCAAGTGTTCAGCAAACTAGAAATACTGTTTTTGTCAATGGAGTCTGGTGGCTTTCAAGAGAGTGATATGACAGCCTTAGCTTCCATCAGAAACGGCATTCTGACAGTGAAAATATTATAAACATGGCGTACACTTAAACTGATGTTGATGTTTTTAAGGTGTCTAAGATACATTTTGCTGCTGCCCCTGTCCACAGCAGTACATTGCTTAGCTTCTGTGGTGGTACTCCTGCCTGCTTCTCCAAACTTGTGCCAACCGCCATCTACTGTATGTAATACACAGACTATGGATAAGTAACTCATGCAACCATACATTATAAAATCCATACTCCCCCTTTAATGTGAAATTTGGTAATGCTGTTTGTTTCAGCCCTGATGTTCCCTTTCTCCTCTCCAACTCGCCCTGTCTGTGGGCTGGTTCAAGGATAAGTCTAGTGGTAATGCCTTTACCATACTGCATTGTGAGTGTGCACTCAGCATGTGTGTGTGTTTGCATGCTCTACATAGGTGTGCGACAAATAACGTGGAATTAAACATCTTTTCAGTGACTGTATGAGTGAAACAGTGACAGCAGCAGAGTGTATACTGCAGTAACAGATACTTTCTCTTGTTATTTGCACAAGGAGAGCTATGAAAAGCGGAAAAGAATGTGTTGTATAACATTCATGAATTCCAGACCTGGTCTAATGACTTAAAAAGAAGGGGGCCGGTAGGATTAAGAGATTTGCCATGCTTCCCCTACCTGCCTCTCCCTTCTTCCCAGTGCCCTGAGAAACATCTCAACAGCCATCTCTTGTGGAAGAGGGTGGACGGGACGGCACTAGCCCCTGCTTCCTGTGCTGCAGGCTGCAGCTTTGTCAGATCCCTGCTCAGGAGAAACCATTAGTCCAGAGCTTGTCTGATAGGTTGGACACACGTGGGGGTCTGTTCAAGGCGAGAGCCAGAGGCAACATGGAATCGTAGTCTCAGATCACTGGAGGAAGGAGACGATAGAAAAGCAATAGCAGGCAGGCTGAACTGATGACCATATGGAAATACAAAAGACAAACATGTCTTGACAGCAGATCTGTGTGAGCTGGCCACATAAAGGAATGCGAATAATCTCTGTATCAACAGCGCTGAGCATGTTTCTTATGTTATAAGTTGACGTTTGTCCCTGAATAGCCTTCCTTTTTACACAAACAGCAGTTAATCACAGAAAAGTCAGCTTTCTTTTTAACAGGCGCTGAGGCAAAGCAGGGGGAAATTGTGAGCTTATAGTGATTTCATTCATACCTTTATATATCTGCCAGTGCTGCCGAGGGGCAGATGGACAGATGGGGACGTGATTCTACTGCTGTTTATGTTGGGTCTCATATGGTGTCCATACCAGTGTACATGGCAGAGCTCTGCATGCCAGACATGCGCGCCGTGAATGCAAACTGAGGTTCACAGCAAAATTCAGAGCAGGCCTTTTCCAACCTACTGCTGCTCTTACTGTTAATGTATCTGAGAAAGACACAAGAGCTGGACTTCAGTGAGTGAATGTTTAATGTGAAAATGCAGCATCCGTCATCCACACTGATCCTACGTTCAGCCATTTTACTGTTGAGATATTTCTTTTAACATTGCAATTTATCCACAGCCTTGTTCCTATGTATATGAAGTCTTGCAAAAACTTCATGGATTTGGAGTCAAACCCATTTTCAAAGAACATTAAGTAACCCCAAGGCAGAGATTCGTCCTGGATTTTGCAAACTTTTTTGGATTGTTGCGGTCTAAATCTCCTGATTTCACGGCAGCTTTTCTAAAAAATTGCGATGCATGTTGGGATGGTTTTAAGCGTCTCTTTGCAATCAAATAACTCCAATTTTTTGGATAATTCCTTAAAAACTGAAGGCAACTATCTATGGTCATGAGCTCTGTGTAGTGTCCAGAAGAATGAGATCGCACACACAAGCGGCCGAAATGAGTTTCCTCAGTGGGGTGGCTGGGCTCAGCCTTAGAGATAGGGTGAGGAGCTCGGACATCTGGAGGGAGCTCGGAGTAGAGCCGCTGCTCCTTCGCGACAAAAGTGGTCAGTTGAGGTGGATCAACATCTGATCATGATCCTCCTGGGTTCCTCCCGCTGGAGGTGTTTCGGGCACGTCCCACTGGTAGGAGGCCCTGGGGCAGACCCAGAACATGCTGGAGGGATGATATATCTCGTCTGGCCTGGGAACACCTTGGGGTCCTCCAGGAGGAGCTGGGAAGTGTTGTAGAGGAGAGGGACGTCTGGGGTGCTTTGCTCAGCCTGCTGCCCCCGCAACCCTGCCCTGGATAAGCGGATGAAAATGGATGGATGGATGGATGTTTGTGTTCCACCACAGAATTGCACATGGCATCCCTGCTTTAATGCAGAACATTAATAAATTGCCTTGCACGGTCATAAGCCGAAATTTTTGTTGGTGAATATGTGACTTTCACATCTTCACAATCAGAAACAAGAAAGTAAGTTTATGGAAAACTATGATGATTGGTCAAATTTGCAGAAAAGTTGTGGTGACTGGACAAAATTTAGGTTCCACAGAATTCCCAGGGATTGGATTAATTTGTGTTCACTGTTAATCACAGCATCCTGGAGAGGCAGATATTTGCTGATGATTTTCATATGTATTTATTTAAGTTATACTGAGTTTTCATCCAATCAAAGTGGAGGAGTTTGGAGGGTTGATATGAAACTACAAGCTCCAGGCACCTGGATGCACTTCAGGAAACCTTTCAAAGAATATATATATTTATGTTATGACACATATTAAAGAGCAAAACAATCTGCAGCAGCAGCAGCACCTCTAACAATGAAAAGCAGCGAGGAGCCCTGAGGAGTCCTGGACAGGCTGTTATCTCATCCAGGGAGATAGGAAGTATGGACAGGAAATCTAGAGGGAGGGGGAGGAGAAGGCCCATATGGGAAGTGCAGTGTAAACAGTCTCGGCTTTTAATCATCCCAGCTCACGTTCGGAACTGGACACACTTTGATGTTCTCCCTCAGCGCCACCTCCACCCTCCCATCCCTCGTTCCCAAACGGCCACGCCGAGGGCCGGCGAGGGAAGCATGCAGATAGTGGCCTCGGGTTGGTGGAGGAGGCATTCAGTACCTTGTGGGACAGCGAGAAGGGAGACGAAAGAATGTGAAGTGGTGCAGACTTAACTGGTGTTCAGTCAATTGCCTGCCCTGCCTTAATTATAGCTGACGCATTTAAGGGAGCTCTCAAAGGTCAATTCAACATTTCAAAGTACAAAGACCCAAAAATACAGCGAGAGGAAGAAAAGAAAGTCAAGATGGCTTTGAGCAAAAATAGGTGGAGCTCTTAATTGGGCACAACGCCCACTGGAGGATAAACTCCTTCTCTCAACAGAGGCCAGAGGACAGTTGACAATCCTCTCAAGTTCAAAGTTATCCCAGGAGCCTTTGCACTGCTCCTCTGGTCATAATGCAAGCTTCACTCTGCAAATGGGGAGAGAGTCAAAATTCCTCAGCACTTGTATTTGTCCAAATAGTGCTGGCCAGACCCCAGCCAGTGTTCCAATGAACGTGTTCATTCAGAGGACAGGGCATACTTCCAGGGAGATCACAGTTTAACAGATCAGACGGAGATGCGTACCAAAGCAAAGTCTTATGACTTGAATACACTGAGGGAAACCGGGGATTTCTCCTACCCCCGAACACTCTGAGTGTGGTCCTCACATGTGTTAGCAAACATCATCAAAACAGGATATACTGATTTATCAGAGAAGCAACTTCAGTTCAAGAAAACTTCGCCAAAAGTGTGTAAATCAGTACTGTTTTACATAACAGCACAAAGTTTCAACCTTGTACGACTGACACAAAAGCTATGCAGTTTTTAAATTAAAACTATGTTTAACTTCTAATGTCTGATGTCGCTTTCCTAGACACTAACATCCAAAATTAGACAGTTCTAATAAAACGGCAAGACGACCCAAGGCTCAGAGGAGTGACATGTTGCCAGAGATCAACATGTGGTCTGGAGTAAAATCTGGGATAGCTTCTGAGGCTCCTTAAGTGCACTCACTGAAGTCACAGACAGGAATTAAGCTAGAAGACAATTTGGCTTTGCAGTCATTATAATACATTACGTCTGGACCATTTTAAAGGGACAGCTCACCTCTAAATCAAAAATACATATTTCCCCTCTCACATGTAGTGCTCTTTATCAGTCTAAATTGTTTTACTGATTATCTTGAGTTTTTCAAGAATACATTGTTGGTGCTTTGAGCACCACAAGCCAAGTGCCATCTAATTCCATTGTATTGGAAAGAAGGTAGACATCTCTACAGCCGATATCTCCAACACTCTGCAACTCGCACCAAAACAATCTAGAAGGATAAACAGCACAAGGTAAAAGGAAAAATGTGCATTTTTGATTTGGAGCTAAACTGTCCCTTTAACACAGCGGAGAGGGCACAATCTGAGGCAGAGAAAGGACAAAGACAGACCTATCTATGAACTCAACCTCTTTTCCAGCCTTCATCCCCCCATCCACTGGAAGACAAGAACATAAAGCGGGACCGTAAAGCAGCCTGCAGAGGCAGTGAGGACCTGTTGGAACAGGCCTAAGCTGCAACAAAGAGCATCCTGCAGCATAACACCACCTCTGTGCACTGTGGGAACAGCCTGGGAAGAGAGAGTCTGACAAAACTATACCTTCCTAACCTCAGACAGGACCACAATCAATGGTCTGAGTTAGGAGAACAAGGAAACAGAAGAGCGGACAAAACCAACTGTACATACTTTTTAGCCAGCAGAAAGTAAGAAAAAACAGGGATGTTATCACTTGGACTGCGGCGGAGATAAAAATATTAGTTTGAATGTGGCTGGTTCACCCTTCTTCACACCTTTAGGGAAATCTGGGCAGATATCACTTCTACGATCTCGATCAAGCTTAATTACCGTTGTGCTGCCATAATATGCAGCTGTAGCTCTTCACTGAGACCTGGTGACAGGGGGTTAATATCTTTTCATTTCCTCTACAGCACATTTGGCCCCATGGAACACTACAAAATACTGTGCAAGGGTTTTATGGGAATTAAAATAAAGAAAGCTGGAAATCCCAGAAAGCTGGAAGTGTCTTTGATCTCACCTGCACGGTGATATGCATCCATAACATGTTGTCAACATCCCACACAGACACATTAAAGCCGAATAACTGGAGAGGAAAACAGCGATGGCTTTTCACAGTGCCTTATACTGGGGCTTTCTCCGTGGAGAAGCCATGTAAATCCTTATCAATTATGGCTAACTGCAGCATCTGGCTCGCCATTCACAAAGCCTCCCACGCCTGGTGAGTGACAAGAGACAAGATCCTACAGTGCCTCATGTCTGTCGTCCCGTTTCTCTGGAGACGGTAAACAAATTGACACAGCCGAGCTTTAAGGCCCAGGAACCTTAATCCACTCCTGAATCCTAAATATGCACACTGAATAGAGCACATACTTTACATTTGGAGGGTATCAGCATGCTTTTTTTTCCTAAATAGCAAAAAAAAGAAAACACTTTTGCTTAAATTACAGGTTTGCATGGGTCTAAACATGATCTGCTGTGTTGTCTAACAGTCCTCGACCACACCTCGATATTAAAAATGTTGGAAGAGCATTAGATGCCATAAATAGTTACTACAAAACAAAGCTGTCATCTTTGAATAGATACACATAAAAGAACCTGGCAACCTCAACCAAACCCATGTTTTTTTTCAGGGATGAGTAAAAATAGCTTGAAAACAAACTAACCTCAATAACACCTGTATGTCATCGTTATTGTTCAAGGAACTTAGATTTTCTGTCACCACACGCTGAGTGGGAACTGTGGTATTGTGAGCAGCTTTTGGAAAGATACAGTGTACAGTAAGCCCTGGTCACTGCAGTATTTTGATGCCGTAAAGCAACAAGTACAGGTGTGAAATAATTTAGTTTATCAGACAGTGGATGCTGCGTAAACTGCAGTCCAACAGTGATGGTAGCAGAGATAAATCTGGTGCAGGGGAGTCAAACATACAGCCTACAGACAGGCCAGAACTGGCCCACCAAAGGGTCCAAACCGGCCTTCTGGATGACTTGAACACCCGGTACTGATTCACATGTGAAGGCTCAGAGGACCAAGTAAAGCAGTGAGTTGCTACTTCATGTAAAGTGTTGCTTCAGAGGCTTTGCCACCCTGACCAGAAAACAGCTCTCTGAAAAAACAATAATTTTGGTCATATTGAAAAATACTAAACACTGCAAAATATTGTCAACCAGCACCTACAGTACAAAAGAATCTGGATCAGACTTCTATCTTAAAATCCTATTGATCAGCAGTTCCCAAATGACAGCTTTTATATACACTTATTGACACTTATTTGGAAGTACAGTGAGTTTCTGGCACAGAGCTTTTAATTTGAAGTGTAGTTTACTGCTATAGAGAGAGTGACTAATGGACAGCTACTTAACAAACACAACAAACTAGCTCTATGACATGGCCAAACTTAAGTATGACACTGAGTATATTAAACCCTGTGGACCTTGAACTAAGGAGAACTGGACTCCAAGGCTAGACCAGTTGGGAACCACTGCTATTGGTAACACACTTCCAAAACTTTTGATTTGTTAACTTAAACTTCCTCAGCAGCATTTAGCACTTGAGTTTGGCGTGCTGATGCCAACTTTACTACACAGGAGTGGAAATGTATGGAGAAATGCAAAAACTGACGAACTGTTGAAAACTGCATCTCAGGCTGATTATCATCTGTTTTGTAAATGCACTAACATGTTCAGGATGTACTCCTTTACACTAAAAGACAAGTCAACATTTGGAGGTGTTGTTTTTTTACAGGTTACTATACAGTTGTTTTGCAGGAGTCCAACCCACTTGAGATCAAATGGAGCTGTATGTGGCCCAAAATAGCACCCCTGTCCTGTGGATCTCTTCGGGAGGTCCTGAAGTATGATGCCATTTACTTTCATCAATATCTTTTCAGCACTGTAATAATCCTCTTCCACAATAAAACTGTCAGTGGGAGGGTCCCCTGGGACAAAATGGTAATCAGAGCAACAGGCTGATGTAAATGTATCTCTACGCAGAGACGATGCCAACAATACATAGGTTGAAGACATGGATGGATTACTTAGCGTGCCTACTGGGTGCAGGCCCAGGAGCCCAAAGTGTCAGGGGGCCCCTGGCCTTCACTTGCAAAATGTCAAATGTCAAGTTAGCATGCAGCAATCGAGAGGACGCTCACAAAGAAACCACATAAAGATGCATGATGACTGCAAAGAGCTGAAAACCTCCACACAGTCTGTGTGCCTGGCCCCTGTGTAGTAGAGGTGGGGGGGCTTTGGCATATCTGTGCCCAGGGACCCATGTTCTCATAATCAGCCCATGGCTGGAGACCAACTATTCCCACTTATCTGCATTTATGAATTGTCTTTGAGCAAGGCATTGGAGCCCATAGAAACTCTGACAGCAGGTGCCTACCTGCACCCCTCTACCCCTGCTCAGTGAGATCATCTTTTATAAATGTGGAGGTAGATGTTAAGTGAGAATGACAAGCCATGGTGAGGTCACACAACATCATTTAAATGCTCCTTTATGACACCTTACCTGCATTAGTTTTCCCTCTGCGCTTCCGGCACTTCCTCCCACGAACACCCCTTCCAGAGTGATGGGCTTCCCCGTCGGCTCGTGGTTCAGCAGTCTCACCTCGATGACCGCTCGCAGGGCCGGCCGCTCCGACTCCAGGCCCGGCTGGCCCAGCACCACCTGCAGGGCCGCCATGAGCAGCCACGGCCAGAGCCCGGCCAGGCGCCGCTGGGGGACGGTCATGGCCTCGGCTGTAGCGGCGGTGCCCGGCCGCACATGGTGGACTTCAAAGCAGGCAAGCACCGCGGATAGACAGACGGAGAAAATATTGATACGTGTAATTAATACGTCCAACTTCTTCTTTAAGCCTCGACGAGTACACTGCTAAACTTTTAAAGCTGGAGCACTGCCATCATAACTCATGCGTGAGTGTCCCAAAACTTCCATTCAGCAGCAGAGTTAATATTCAAACTGTACAGCGACGCGTATCACTCAGTGCCCACATGGAACAAAGCGCTGCACAAACTGATCTGCTCCGACACACAGTGAGCTTACATCAACTTTTATCCAGTGTCATTAATGTGTGTGGCATGGCACCGTGAAGACACGCTGTGTTGTGTTAGTGTGCATTGCTTTCCAGATACACAACAAATGTCCTCATTTGTAACGTGTTTGCGTTACAGTCGAGCCGCTGTATCCTGTCCCGCACGGGCACGTCCTGCCAGCAGCGTATCAATCTTCATCCGTATCCAAACTACTATTAATATCACAGTGTGCGCCAGTCACTGGAGCTTACAATCACATTTTGCGAGCAAACAAACAAGCGTGAGAAGAAAGCGCATCCTGCGGGCGCCACACTTTCTGGATAAATCCACAAAAAACGCACGAGCGACGACTTGAACTTCAAAGGCTGGGCCACAGGTTGCCGCCGGACAGTCATAAGGCATGTTGACACACAGAGCAGCGCCAAAAAAAGAAGTTGGGCAATATTTTTTACAACCAATGTTGCGAAAAATAATCCTCGAAGAAGTTAAATTCAGCACGCTGCTCTATCTAATTATTGACCAAAGCAAATGCACCGCTGCCTGACTTCACTTATAACGTGCTAATTATACTGAGTCCGAGACCACAGACCCATCAACTTATTCTCTACAGTCGGTCTTCATTTAAACCAACTGGCTGTAAGAAAAAACACACACACACATGCACACACACACTCACACACACACTCACACACACAGGCATTCCCCTGAGTTCAGTGGCTCCGCTGCACTGTAAGAAATTAGACAGGATCCTCCTGAGAACACCGAGGGAAAGGATCAAACTCATCAGCGGTCACAGAGCACAAACACCACAAAAAGTACGACATAAAAGTGGTCCAAACTCCTCGTGAGCTCCATTTCAAGTTAATAAAGAGGAGAGACGCCGTGTACAGTCATGACACCGTCCCAAAAGTCTACCTCCCGGACTGTCTCTCGCTCCCCTGGGAGCTCATTGACACTCTCTACCTGCTCACTGTCCTGCTGCCTTCACGTGCTGTCGGAGATTGGGGAAATCTGTAGAAACGATGCACATGAACGAACACATACCTTTGGAGAGGGATGGATTTTTACCACCTGATCTGTTGAAACTAATGAGAAACAGTGTCACCAAATTTTACAAGTAGCTTAGGTGATTATTATGACGCTGCAATCGAAATCTAAAGTAAAAGTTGCATTAAGATCTATTTTCACGCAATTTGATGTCAAATCAGTCTCTGATAATGAACAGCTATCACATACCACTCCTGATACAGTCTTAGTTTTCAGCCCTAAAACACATGCATGTTACAGAATTCAAAAATAGTTAGAGCAATAATACAACAGGAGCTTCCGAGGCGCACCTGAAGGCCACATTGGAGGCTGAGGGCGGAGCAGCAGTGCTGATCACGAACGAGTGAGTGGCTCCCTCTACTGTTCACAGCCCTGCAGACACCTGCAGCACACAGCTGCTGTGTTCATGACACACACATGCACAACGACCCAGCAAGCTGAATCATCAGAAATATTTTTCACTTTAATTATTAATTTAATACTTTTACACAGGTGCCTTTAAAATAATCTCAGTTACAAATGTAAAACTGCTGCTGCTGAAGTGAGGCAGTGAAAAATAAAAAAGGTGGGGAGATGCACCCACCCCTTGGTCACCATCATCAAGCAAATAATCAATAGTAGATTAAATAAATAAATATATGTATATATATAAATATATACATTCATACAACTATTCAATATTTCATCATTACAGCAGTTTGTCACAACAGCAGGTGAAAAATGGGGTGAAGCTGAGTCAGCCTTACTGCTGCAAATCTGTATTATTCATACTTAAAATTACAATTCTTTAAAAACATCCCAAAGTGGGAAAACATCTTTGCTAATACTGTGTTAAAAATCTAGAGATAAAACCTTGCTTTACAATTATTTAGTACAAGTAATTCTGCTTAAATTATTCTATTTTCCAAAGTCACTGACAATAAGAAAAAGTACTGAAAATACACAAAGATATACAACATATAACTACATAAGGTTAAAATTAGATCATATCAACAAACTTAAACACAACAAAGAATCAATAAAGTGAAGAATAAAATCTGGCTATGGTAAGAAATTAAGATCCTGATGTGAATCACGAATCCCTGTCGTACGCCAATCAAATCAACAAGCTGAGATCTAAAACGAGAAATATAACCAACTGTCAGTAAACTTGTTGCAGTGATGACTTGCAAACATACATTCAAAACTTATATGCCTTTCCTCTATTTTCTGAATATGCTCCCTGAATCTTCAATTTAAAATGTCTTACCTAAAGTCTTGGTGTACTTCCTGTGTATCTGGACTGACTGGTGTCCCACAGAGTGTCGCTAACCTCGACATTTACAACCTCAGTGTCCTGTGCATCATCACTGGAAGCCTTGCCAGGGCACAGGGAAAACCACAGCAAATAATGAGCAGGTCCTCTGCTAAGCTGTTACACATTCTCTAATGACCAAAATATCTAGGCAGTCATTATAATATAACATATACTGATGAAAGATATAAAGAGAAGAATGGCTATGCTGCAACAGGGAACCACACACTGCTGTCTGCAACAATCATTAGCAAATGTAATTATAATCATACATAAACAAAATAAATGCAACTGTCATTATTATTACTACCGGTTTTAATATGTACTGCAGTTCTGCGTGCGGTTTGTGCAAGTGGCTTTGTTACCAAGAGAAGTCATTGCTCGACTGCAGTAGGAAGATGCAATCAATTTCAAGCACTGTCCTGCATTACTTTCAAATGTATTAAAACATGGAAAACTGGATTGTAATATGAGTGTTCAGTGGGCTATATCACTGCTGACTGTTATAGTGTTTAAGGGTTAATATCTATTAAAAAAAGGTCATAAAAATAAGTCATTGTATAGTATGTCTTACAAAGAGTCATTAAAAACGTTTTCACCAGGAGCCTAATTATCCACAGAGGTCTCTTTCCCTCCAAAGCAAAAACACCAGCTGATTTTAAACCAATACCAACACTGAATAAAGAAATTTCACAAACATCACAAATCCAGCATCATCAGCGTTTCTCTTAAGTTGTGCGGCTCATTGCTGAGGGGCTGCTAGCACTGCTCTTGCTGTGTGCTTTTAACAGACAACTTAAGATCCACATGTTCAAGAGGTTTTTACCAGGAGCCTAATTATCCACAGAGGTCTCCTCCTCTACAAGACAAACAGACCAGGTAATCTAAACTGGTAGAAACACAGAATAAAGCAGTTTCATGTACAAAATCTGGGTTTCTCTAGTGCTGTTTGGCAGGGGCTGGAGCCAAGCTGCTGCTAGTGTCTGCATGGCTTGTTCCTCTGATAACTTAGATCCAGACGTGTGTTGTAAAGCCCAGTTCAGAGCAAAGATTCCCGATGAGATAAAACCAGTCCTCTGTTTTCATCCTCACGGTGTGCCAGTTTTGAACGTTGGGTCGCTGCTGCTGCTGCTCGTTGTATATGCTTATGCCCCCCCAACACACACACACGCATATTCTCATTGACGTATTAACTGGCACTGGTTATTCATGTTATTGTGGGGTATTGATGCATAGAGATGATACACCGTCTCATCTAGTTGCACTGGTGGGGCAGGTTTTTAGAACGTTACAGAACAGCACATTACAAATAGTTACCTATTTCAACTTCTTGTTGCGAATCTTTGGTCTGAACTGGGCTTTATAATCCCCCACAACCCCCTCTCCAGGGTTGGGGTGCAGAAAGTATACATTGACCCCCCCCCCCCCGTGCTAAATAGGTGGTTATGATAATCATCACATATAAAAATGCACATCATGGATGAATATTTCTATCTGCAAACTGCTGAGCAGACATCAACCTTAAGAAAAAAATAACGCTGAGTACCTTCAGGAGATCTACAATGTAGAGGCTTACCTCATGTATGGCATCTTCAGGCATTTGCTCCGGTATCGAAATCACAGACTGCTCCTCCTGTTTGTACGCCATCAAGTCAACATTGCCTGCCACAGCTGTTATGATGGGCATAGGACTTAAAGTTTCAACTCTGAGGGTGCTGGCAGCTCTGTCACGCATCATGGTGCTTGAGCTGTTGAAGGACAGCATGCCCGCAGCGCCTGGCTTCTCAGGGGTCACAACTCTAACCAGGGTGTGACTGGGCGGAGTTTGCATCACCTCATCAGCAATCCGGAAAACTGCGTCCAAGTTAATGTCATATTTTTTAACATCCTGGTGTTCCTTTGAGTCCTGAATGTTGTCCATGTGACTCAGCACACTGAAAGGATAGTTAGCCTATAACAGTGAGATAAGAAGTTATGATTTAGACAAAGTACATGTTTAAACCACATGTTTAGAGCTGCCACATAAAGAGATTAATCGGTTAGTTGTCAACTATTAAACTAACTAATCAACTGGGCTAACTAATGTGATAATCAGTAATCAGTTTGAGTATTCTCTATATAATCTCTGATTCCAGCTTCTTAAGTGTGAATATTTTCTGGTGTCTTTCCTCCTCAGTGACAGTAAACTAAATATGTTGTACACATAACGAGACATTTGAGGACGTCATCTTGGGCTTGGAAAAAACTGATTGACTTTTTTTTTTTTTTTTTTTAAACATTTTAAAGACCAAACAACTAATAAATTAATTAAGAAAATAAGCTACAGTGAAAATAATTGCAAGCCCTGCTCATCTTTCTTGACCAATCACAGACTCTTTATTGATTACGTGACACAAAGTCGTCACATTACAATTGACCTACCTGGTAATAACTGTGGGAAGAGAACAGCCCTGTCTGAAGCCCACTTCCTGCCATAGGTGATGCCAAAAGGCTCGGATGGTAACCGTGGCAAACTTCCAGAAGGGCAGAAGACAATATTTTAAATTATTAAATGCAGGGTTTAGAGTTGAAACCCACATTTTCTCATTGAGAATTAATAAAAAATATTCATTCAGCACAGATTAGTACATTTTATTATATCACAAGTTTTGTCTACTGATGCACAATGTAAGTAAAATGATGTAGATATTATTCCTAACATGTCAACAGTCATACTCACATGGGGAGCAGTAGCCAGGCAGATGTTGTGTATTACGACCCATGAAAGTGGTGAAATTTGGATTTCCATGGTTTGCATGGGCCAGGAAACGCTGCTGAAAGTGCACAGCACTGGAGCTTGAGGCTCCTGCAGTGTAGTGGTGGCCTAAAGACGCTGGCATCCCTCTGTCTGTGGTAAACACAGAGGGTGAAAAAGCTGCACCAAGACCCCTCATTGGGAGCTGTGGTGGGATTGGGGTTCCATTGTACGCTGTCCTGACCTGAGCTTTAATTGGATAGTGAGGAGGAGTTGACAGCTGGCATGTGGGGCTAAGCAGTGAAGAACTGCCTGCATAAACAGGAACAAGCAGAGCATGACAACGACCTGTTAGACAGCCATTACTGAAATATAGAGCACTGGATTTGGGGATTAAAATTGCAATTAGAAGTTTGGTTTGGATGAAAAGGTGTAAAGCTTTTAGGATTCATGGTGACTTTTAAAATGGGGTTTGTGGGCTCTTTCCAGTCCTTGAAAAGTTTAAAAAAAAAGAGGCAAGAACCTATGTTCCCCAAATTCACTTCCTCTTAAAAGGTCCAGTGTGTAAGATTTAGTGTTCATTGTTCAGGAGGTTTATACTGGGAGCTGAATTATTCTTCTTTTCCTTTCATTTTCTTCTCCTCTCTGTACCCTGGCTTTTCCTTTAGTAGTAGCTGATTTTTGTAAGGCATTCTGACTTTAGTCGGGCTGCAGTCCGCCTCATGTTTACATTACCAGCACTTTTGGGTTCTGCACAATCCTTATCTGACCTTCTCTGTCAGATGGACCACATCATTTCAACATACCTGTGGGAGGTGGGAGGATCAGATGGCACGCTGACATGTGTTTTAATGACCTTTCATCTCTGATAACTTCAGATCCAGATTGTAGGAGGTTTTAACTGGGAGCCAAATTACACGCAGAGGTCTCTAACTCTCTAAAACAAACTGACCGAGTCTCATTTACAAACATTGCATACACACAGAACAAGACCGGAAAGAGGCGTACGCCAAATTCCACAGAACAGCTGTTATCTCTAAAAACAGACTTGATGGGAGAAACTTTGACTCATGCTTACGAACAGTTTGGAGACTGTCACCTCACAGCAAGAGGGTTCCTGGTTCAATCCCAGGAGGGAGCCCTTCTGTGTGGAGTTTGCATGTTCTCCCTGTGTCAGCGTGGGTTTCCTCCAGGTGCTCCAGCTTCCTCCCACAGTCCAAAGACATGCAGGTTAATTGGTGACTCTAAATTGTCCGTAGGTGTGAATGTGAGTGTGAATGGTTGTCTGTCTCTATGTGTCAGCCCTGTGATAGTCTGGTGACCTGTCCAGGGTGAACCCTGCCTCTCACCCAGTGTCAGCTGGGATAGGCTCCAGCCCCCCGCGACCCTCAAGAGGATAAACGGTTATGAAAATGGATGGATGGATCCTATGCAGTGTTTTATAAATGAGACCCCAGGTGATTTGAAGCAGTAAAAACACTGAATTTTCATTTCATTTTCAGGTTAGAAATCTGTGTTTTTCTGACACTCTCACTACAGAGGGGCTGCCAACGACAGTGAAATAGTGAACGTGAGAATGTGAATAGCCCAATCTGGAGCCAGTGTTTGGTTTGTCCTTTCTGGGCTACTGTAGACACATGGCATTTCAACATGATGATCCCCTTGACGAGGACCCGCTCCTTATGTAGCTATAAACAGCTCATTCTAAGGTAAAGAAAACACAATGATTGTTATTCACAGTTGACTATATACTAAAGAAAATATTATTATAGTATATTCCATTTCTGCAAATATATCCACCTAAATCCTACAAACTGGAAAATTTGAATCTGTGAGGTCTTTATTACCATGTATATTATCTAATTTAATTTATCCATCTTAGAATTTATCTTTGTCAGAATGAGTCAAGCTCTGCTGTTTGGAAGTCCACATTTCTGATGCTACAAATATTTAAACCTACCACTGGCCCTGGCATTTTACTTTACACTTACAATTACCCGTTGACAAAATAAAGGCTAACCTAACCCACTCAAAACAAACATATTTCTACATAAAGCCTACCTTAGCATTGAGGCCACACATATTCACTTTATACTTGACTGTAACACTGGAATAAGACAACAATAATTGGTCCCAAAAAAGGGTCTTAAAGAATATATCCCCCTAAATCCAACGCACTGAACCTTTGATATGACACATTAACAAGACCCTCCAAAGGGTTTTATGCTCTCAGTAATGTATATTTCCTTGGGTCAACATGCAGAAACCCCCACCTACAGCTTATAACCTTGTGATGTTACGATCCTTGAAAGCTATGCCCCAAAATTTGAGGGCAAGAGAGTTTTCTTTGTTTCTTTACACATTGATACTTCCATGGTGGCTGAGTGAATACACACCATTCAATATGCATTTAAAACTTCCATCTCTCTTAATTCATTTGCAATATGATCTGCAAAGACAGTCTTTACTGATGCCTTTTGGTTTATATTAAGAGACAGAGGACCCTGGAAACATAGGGATGACTCCTTTGTGGGCCCTTAAAACCCTTCAATGGTTTAAGAAACAGTTTAATGTCACAGTATTATTCACTGTAACATTATATGGAAACATGAGTGACCACTACAGTGCGTTTCTGCTACCTACAGCTTCTTCCCACTCAAAAACAGCCATGAGAAGTCATGCAGTGACACTCACCTCTTTTCCTGTTTTGCTCTTGCCCATCATCCCCGGAGCTGTATCGCGGGGATCGACTCGGCGGCCGCATTGGCACGACCACACCCGCTTGTACCTTGGCCTTGTAGTCTGCAGTGAGTCTCCTCAGACTGCCAACGAGTTCAGGGTGGCTTCGCTTGAAGTTTGGGTTGCAGAAATAATGATAGGCTGTGTGGCCCCGGGGGCCTCCATCAGCCGGCTCTGCCTTCTTGAAGCCGTACAGATTGAGCTGGCGGACAAAGCTGGAGAAGTTGGTCGTCTTGAAGGCGTCAGGGCTGTCCGAGGGGACGGAGGACGGACACAGGACCTGTCTCTGGAAGAGGTCCTCATCAATGACGACCAACTGCCCGTATCTGTCCCAGAAGATGGCCTTATTCAGCGGGTTGTTCACCAAACGCCAGAGTTTGGCAGGGAAGTTGTTGGGGTTGATGCTGCCAGGGAGTGAACTTCCAGCAATGTCCATGCTTTCATCTGTAAAGTTAGAGGTGAACACTGAGGTCAAGCTGGTGAACACCTCACCTGAAGATCACACCAACCGTCATCAGTTAGCAAGCTAATGCTAATCCGCCGTTAGCACCAGTTATAACTAAGCTAGCTAAGACTGCACTCTTTCTTAACATTAATAGGACCAACTCAGTTAAAAATTATAACAAATTAAAAACCCCTACGAAGTTAACCCGGTATAACGTAATGATAGCGTTAACGTAAAAATAAATGCTGTAAATTCGTAGCTGTGCTCATGACAGGAGACCTGAGCATGCTAACGTCAATGTTCAACGTTACTGTTAGCTAGCATTAGCTTGCTAGGCTAACGTTGACTTTAGCTCACCAATTAACAGCTGTGTATTTGAAGCTACTCCGAGCACCGCTGCGTCAGTTAAGAATGAACAAAATTATTTAGATATAACGCTAGCTTTTGATATATTTTTATACTAAGAGGAAAAACCAGAATATGTGAATTATTACCTGGATAATCGAAGATCTGTCCTGTTCTCAGAACCGTTGGAGCTGTTGGAGTTTCTAAACGTTTCATGTGATACCAACTGACAAGATTCTACAACGGCCTTCTGATCTTTAACTTTGTTAGGAAACAGTTAATTACATACTAAACTTAGAATGTTCTTTAATCACAGCAGATAATGTCATGGACTCTGGGACCTGTCTATGTAACCTCCAGTAATAACCATGAAACACTCTAGATTTCAAGACCGTACCTAATAAACTTGTCATTTACATTTCTTATTGTGCAAGTTGCACTCTTTAATAACTTAATTTTGTAATGCTAGCCCTAACGTTTGCATACATTAAGCTGAATCAAAGGTGGAGGAATAGCTTTACAAATCCCACTTTAATTCTCGATGACTTGTTTGTCTTGCAGGACAAATCTGTGATGGGAAAAGTATTCAAGTCCACTGCTACAATTTAACCCTGACATGCATTAATTATTACTTTCTCAGTCAACATGCTTTTATTAGTGTTTTTATTTCTCTTTAGGCATGAAAAAACTTTGAAGTGCATTTTTTTAAACAAGCATTTTTCTTTTTTTTTTTTTCCACATGACCACTCAGGTGGACAGCATGCATTTAAGTTTTTTACTTAAAATTTAAAAACTAATGAGAAAATTGATATAAAAATTGTTATATATATTCTAATACTGTTAAATGCAATGCAAAAGTGTTTAACCTTGCTCCTGACTCCTCAGCTTCTCCCCTCTGTCTTTTATACTCCTCCCTCCCTCATTCAGCTCATTCCTAGGCTGTAGACTAGACTATATACATTTTTTAATGAACATTTTCTTTCTCACTACTGTCCCCGTTACAGAACCTGTAAAATACATTCTAACAACAGAAATCAACAGATTTACAGCAAAAAATTCACTGTAAATAAAGTATTTTCAAAAACAACAGAGTTGCAATAATAGTAATAAATTGTAGTTGAAACATAACCAGAGATGCGTGATGTCTAGTTCACTGGACAGATGAATAATTGGCCTATATATGACGTGATGTTGCCAAATGTAATTTACCCACTGGGTTTCCTATTACAAAAAGAATGGCAAGATATTCCTGAGCTACACAACATTTCTTGCATACCATCGGCCATCTTGGTAGTGTATGTCATGACACACTTGGGTCCACTGTAGTGGCGTAAATGCAACTACAGCATCGATCAAAACCCATGTATATACAAGAAAAAAAGTTGTAATTGGTTTTAATCCCGTAGGGATGGATGAAATACCTGCATGCATGACCAAATGAGAATCAGAATCACCTTCACTGGCAAAGTATGTGTACACACACAAGGATTTTTTTCATTGCTCATGTAGTTACACAGAAATAGACAGGGCAAGGACAACAAAACTGAACAAATAAAGGTTAAGTAGGAACGGGGCTATGATATACACAAGCTTGTGGAAAAAAAATGGTGTAAATATTTTTATAAATACAAATATGGAGCAGCAATGACCAACAATAAGAAAAATTAGATGACTGTATACTAGTCATTTTTTTTTTATTCAAGACAAGTATCTTAAAATGGAATGATATATACATTTTTACTGTATAAAAAAAAGAAAAAGAGCATAATCGCTGTAACTGAAATGATTGTTTTTGTTTTTGTTTATATGACGGAGCTTTAAACATTTTTACTCAGGCGCACATCAGGCCCCCCCCTGCACTGGGTCCTTCCACTGGGTCCTCACAGTCAGAGACGTAATTCTCCAGCGACTGGAACATCCAAAATATTGATCACTTTGATACCTCAGTATTAACGTTAGTATTTTCTGCAGGAGTTTAACAAAATGGCACTGGAAACTGTCCCTAAAGACCTCCGCCATCTTCGGGCCTGTCTCCTTTGTTCTCTGGTGAAGGTAAACTGCGACAAGCGAAGAAGAAACGCTCAGTTAGCTTCTATGCTAACATGTAGCATCTTCACTGCGCTGCGTTTCGTCTGTTTTGTCTCATACACGAGCTTTAAAACTTTGAATTAACGCTTTTATTATGATACTTATTTACCACATAACACAAAAGACCAATTCAACTGGTGCTGTACTTGTTTATAATGAGGCATTTGACCATAGTTTGTTTGAGTCTTAATAAGCCACGTTTGTTTGGCTAAACTGAACGCTAAAATATATTATCACACCACATTTAATAAGTTAACCTTGATAAGAATCAGTCTTGGTACACCCAGTCCTTTCTGTTGATATTAAAAGTGTCTTAATTTACATTACCGTATCCATTCTTCACTCCCTTATATTATTGTCCTGCATTAATGCAGCAGGAGTTCACTCTTCTTCGTCTCCTCTCTTTTAGACCATTGACCAGTTTGAATATGACGGCTGTGACAACTGTGAGTCCTACCTTCAGATGAAAGGAAACCGAGAGATGGTTTATGAATGCACAAGTTCCTCATTTGACGGGTAAACATCTATTATCAAAAAAACTGTCACATGTAACTGTCGTATGGGTTGAACGGCCTTCGTAATGTGTAGCCATGCTGTCTGTGTGTCCACAGAGTTATAGCCATGATGAGTCCTGAGGACAGCTGGGTAGCTAAATGGCAGAGGATAGGTAAGTAACATGTATGTCTATGTTAAAGGTACAGTGTGTGAGATTTTGGGAGATCTATAGTGGCAGACAGGCATCCAGCAGTGAGGACTGCAGATTGCAACCAGCTGAAGCTTCTCCTGATTAGAATTCTGTCAGTGTTCATTGTTCAGGAGGTTTTTACAGTGAGCTGAATTATCCTCAGAGGTCTCTTCCTCCCCAAAACAAACAAACAGATCAGGTGATTAAAATCAGTAAAAATGATGAATGAAGCAGTTTCATTAAAAACAAATCAGTGTTTCTGCGATGATGTTTGGCCCATGACCCTGGCACCTGTTAATGTGTGCTCATGTTTGATCTCTGATAACTCAACATCCAGGGGTCTCATTTATAATCATTGCGTACGCACAAAATGAGGCCTAAAAACAGACTTGATGGGAGAAATTTTGACCCATGCTTACAGACATTATGGAGATGGGAAAATACCTCGGCTAATATAAATCCTGTGTGAACGCGATCCTCTGTAAAAATGTATGTAAAACGTAGCACGCACATGCTGACAGGGAGGTGATGCCAGGGCACAAACTGAGTTACCACTCCCATCTCTGGTAGAATTACAGAGATTTCTTGTCCCGTGTGAATCAGACTTTTATATTCCAGACATCCTGTGGTAAACTGACATTAGTCCACATCGCTATGTAAAACTAATCCCATCTGAATAGTACTTAAGCAAATAAACACACAACGATTTTTATTTTCAGGTGATTAAACACTAAAGAAAACATCCTTATTATATCACATTTCTGCCAACATATCCCCTAAACCCCACACACTGGACCTTTAGAAGCTGCATTCATGTAGTTTTGATCATGAGGGAGCAGAGGAGCTCTGAACAAGCTAAGAGACAGAGCTGAAATAGAGTCAGCTGATAATTCTGTGTGGGTTTATCACTCAGTATGACGTCAATAAGGAGCCTGTGTTCCTTACATGTAGTAATTTGTTAATTTAAAAAAGATGAATGCAAGTTAGTAAACATAAATGCTGTTGACAACAATCTGTACTTTGTCCTTATTCATCAAACACTTTTATAAATATTGGCTCAAGTCGTTTTCAGTTTGAATGAATTTGTGAATAAAAACATTTGTGTATATTCTTCTGTCCTCCAGGCAACTTCAAGCCTGGTGTATATGCAGTGTCAGTGACCGGCAGACTACCTCCAGGTACACCTTTGCTAACTGTACTGCCTCAACATGCAGCAAATCACACACATGTAAAAAGCTAATGCTTGTCTTTTCCTAGACTAAAATTCCTTTCTTGTTAGTAAAGGGTTTTTTTGAGAGAATGAACAGTAAAAATGAATAAATACACACAAGGTAAAAAAAAAAAGCCAGAATTAGCCAAGAGGCTATTTTCCATCTGTAGTTTCCCACCAAGGTGTTACAGAAGTCTTCCTAATGTAATTTAAACAAAAGCAGGGCATGCACTTTAATTGGAAAAAGGGCGCTCAGTTGTTTTTAGTCGTAGAGGCAGCAGTGACATACGTACTTATAGAACAATATTGTTGTCTGTCTTTAGCTGTCTGATGTGAACTTGACTTCTATTCCACTCCCTTAATCGTCTGAAAGTCCAGGCTGATTGGCTTGAGGCATTTTTTGGCTACAGAATAGTGCAGTCTCCTCTTACATATCACTGAGTGACACGATTGGTTCTTCTGTTGACATAGGCACATAAGCTCGTGCTCCTGCTGTTTATGTCACTAACCACTTCCTGTTTTTCTGTAGGTGTGGTGAGAGAGCTGAAGAGCAGAGGAGTGATCTACAAATCCAGAGACACAGCAGTGAAGACATGAACCTGACAGCTCCCAGAGCGGTGTCACACTGCAGCACCGACTCCTGGAACAAGTAACACCAGTGGGACTAAAAGTGATCGTATCTGTGACGTCTTGTGGAGCTGCCCCTCAGCTGTTCAGTTTCTGTTTGTTGTTGTGACTACAGATGTTAGCATGAGTGCTTTTTGGAGAGAAGGATTGTGGGTATTTTTTATTTCTTTGAACGATTGAGAAAAGAATAAAGGTCTGTTTTTATAAGACATCTCTCAGCCAGTCTTCTTACTCTAAACAAGCTCTCGCAGTGAGTCTCAGATCAGTGCCAAAGATGATACAGCACGCCAACAGAACATCAGCCTAAATATAGTTTCCTCTGTTCCCTGAAAGGACCAACAAAACAAACAAGCCTGTCGAGGTCCACGGTGTACGAATCAGGTGTACAGAGAGACATCAGTCTCCTGTTTCTTGGAAAAGAAGCACAGTGAGACAGACTGCAGCGCACTCACACACCGTCCCTTAGTTGCTGTTCCTGAGAGAGTGAGACCGATTGATTATAGAGCTGCAAAATTTAGCTGATGAATCGGTTTGCCGATCAACAAAGTTAATAAGCAACTTTTTGATAACTGAATTGTTCTGGTGATTTTTTTTTTTTTATAGCAAAAAAGTCAAACATTTGCTGGTTTCATGGCTCTTACATGTGAGATTTTGATGCTTTTCTTTATCAAACATCATAACATCATAGGCTCTGGGGAATTTTACAAGGCATGTTTCACTATCTTTTGATATTTTATTCACATAAAAAATGGAGGAAAATAAAACACTGCTCACCCAGTGTCAGACTGAGCTGAGGTGCTCAGGAACCACACACTCAAGTCTGTACACAAATCGTAATGAGCTCTCAGTTGGAGCAGGTGCCCGTCTCTGACTGAGAGCTGGCTAATCAAATGACAATTTTGCATAGAACTCAGTGTGCAGATGCTTTTTTCATTCAGTTTGAGAGTTCACTGACAAAACGGTTCATCAAGAAAATAATGGGCAAATTAATAACATGAAAGTAATCATGGTTGTGGTCCTAAGTGACGACCCTCACCACTCTTAGTGGAATGATGACAGAGAGCAGACCTAACTTCATTTATAAATGATGATATTTTTCAGCACCTCGAGCAGCGTAACACTGATGTCAGTCACTTCAGTCCAGACAGACAGATCTCAACAACCAACAGATGGGTTGCCGTGATATTTGGCTCATTCATGTCCGCATGTCTGAAATTTGTCAATTTATGACCAAGTACTTACAGAGCTTATAGTGTTCCCATCAGCCTCAGCTGTACCAGGGTGTCTACAGATATCAAACACCTACATTTAATTATTTCAAAGACCTTTTCACGATCATTTTAACCAGATTTAAGAACTATTTTTGACAAATCTTTTTCTTATTGAAGTATTACAGGTAAGTATAAAGTTTAGTACACAAGGTCCCGTGCTGAGGCAGGTTTTCTGTAGAAATATAGTTATTAGAGTGAGTTAGGCTGATGTACATTTTGCCAACAGGTGAGTGCCAGTATAAGGTAAAAAGACAGTATGAGGTTCAGTGGCAGGTTTAAAGACTTTCACACAGATGAGCTCGATTTTAGCAAAATGAAATAAAGAGATAGTGAAATAAAATTAGATTAAATGTCACAAATTCAAATTTAAATGACTTTAAAGGCCTAATATTTATATAACTGAATTTAAGATATTTTTCAGAGTTTTTCAGGACGTGCTGACATCCTGTGTACTTTGTATTTTGCACCTATTAGCTAATGCTAGCATTTTTATTTATTTATACAGCACTTTTCATACAAACATGCAGCCCAAAGTGCTTCACACTAAAAAAATGCATAAAAATAATTAAAAAAAAACAACAGTAAATACAATTTTGCAGGACTAAAAATGACAAAAATAAAACAGTAAAATGTTAAAAATAAATAAAAGTCAAATGAATGAAATAAAATAAAAACCAGGGATTAAATAATGTAAAAATCTCTTAATTAAACCTTAAAAACTAAGGCCATAATATTACTAATAGCAAAACTAAGGCTGAGACAATGGTGAAAAATTCCTGCTAAACATCAGCATTAACATTATGAGCAATGACATGTTAGCATGCTGACCCTAGCATTTAGCTCACAGCCTGCTGTGCTGCTTCACTGAGCCTCCTGCTCGGCTGCAGAGTGTTATATTCTAAAAATCACCAGAGTCACATTCACATCTTTGACTCATCAGTGTTCATCGTATTCACAGAGAAATCACCACAGTCTATTTATAGCAGCTGATGTGAAACACCAGAGAGGAGGAACTGAACGGTCTATTTCAGTTTAATGAAACATCCCTGCACTTTTTTATTTGGGTCACAAGATGGTGCTTTCCACTGACGACTGGGTTTATATACAGTACCAACTAGAGCCAGTGGGGGGAACTATCAGCCTAACTATTAGTGGTGCAGCTGCCTGAGTCTCCTCACACTGACCCTCAACCACTGCCTTTAATAGTTTCCCCAGTTAAGTGCTTCCCAGTTTGTGTCACTGCTTCACTGCACAATAATCTGACACCTGAGCTTTGTAGGTTGTCGTCCTGCGCTGCTGTGTGTATCAGGTACTCTGTTCAGCTGAGGCTGATATTACTGTTTATTGCTGGAGGGTCTGGGCATTGTCTGGTGTCACTGTAACCTGATGGATCGAGGTCATGCACAGAGAGGATGCTTTTATTCTCTGTCAGTGAGCACAGTAAACTCCTGCTGATGTCTCATTAGATGAGGGTGTCACTGCACAGGCACCTGGTGCTGAGATTTAGTTACAAAGGCACAGTTAGTGAGACAAATAATAACACTGAGGTTAAACTACTGTCCAGCGCTCAGGGTCCTCAATCATATGGCACATTATAAAACACGTACCAGCTAAGTATCGTCAGAAAATGACATTTATAATGCGTCAGAGATATGGAGTGCAGATACAGAATTCAAAGGGCCGCCTTGTGCCTGAACACCACAAAAATTAGTGCATATACATTCCCAGCAGGGTGTTTAAATTCAGTAAAATAACATGAAGTGAAAATATTTTTGTAAGATGATATTCAGGAAAGTTGTCCCAGTTTCATGTGTGCAGGGACATTTCTCACCTTCCTCAGCACGCTACTGCAAAGAGTCTCAGAGAAAGACGGGAAATAATGTGCAACATCTGCCACGACCTAAAATCTGTCTATTTCTTACTATAATGTGCAAGATAAGTAAGTAAATAACTGTTAATGTATCAGGGTATTTTTCAGCCTGGACCCTATTCCCCCATGATTTTGTGTCTGAGTGATAAATGGGAATTGTTAAATTGATCCAGATGGCAGCAACATAACAGGCTGCAGGCATCATTTAACATCCACTAAAAGTACTCAGATAGATACACACTCCATTAAAAAAAACTGTAATTTTATCATCATATAGCACACTTCATTCAAAGATTGTAGAAACAAAATAAAACTCACAAAAACATCTTGGTTCGTCTTAACACTGTTTCAACAATTACCAGCTCTAGTTTGGTTGAAATAAACCTTTAATTCACCCAGTTAGATGTGACATTATGCTGCCTCTATGCACGCTAAAATTACTGTTTTTTTAAATGGAGTCTGGTGGGTTTGGCGATGGTGACTAAGGAGCTGTTTCTGGTTAAACTGACAAGATCTTACTGTTTAATACAAAGGTGTGTCTCAGTAGAGATTCTTTCCGTAACGTTGTCAGACACTTAGAAACAATCTGAGCCTGTCAATGGCAAAAACAAGCACTTTTAGTGGACGTTAAGTGACAGAGCATTCTGACGATTGCTTCCATTGGTTACTTAGACACAAAAACATAAAATTAAGTTCCGGGCTGGAAAATACCTAAGTTACCCTTTCATGCATCTATATGTAATGATGATGTAATCATTACTTCTTATATAATGTACCTAAGTTACATGCTGAAGAGAGATATTAATTCAGCCTCCTCTACAGCAGCACTGACTTCATGAGGTGTCTCGTACTGCAGGATGTGCAGAAGTGGAACATGTATTTGTCACATGGCCCTTTGAAGGCCGAAACCATGTTTCCTCTAGAAGCAGGTTGTTAACAGTGTGTCAGGGCTCTTCAGTGGAAACACTCCTTTTCAGTTGGCAGCAGTTGTCTGCATGAACAGATCACTGAGGATCATTCACTGTGAGCAGCGATGCTTCAGCGCAGAAAAAGTTCTGACAAACAGTTGATGGATGAGATTTTTAGAAACTACAATAACAAACATTTAAACGCAACACTTTCATTTCTGTTGAAGTTGAAGAGCTCAGACTTTATTATACACTTGATAGATATATTTGATTGATTCACACTCGTGTCAGTGAGCACTTCTTTTCCAAGATGACAGGTGCTGCATATCAACATGCCTGTTCAACAAAATACTACACAGGTGTGCCTCGGGATGGTCACAATGAAAGATGTGCACATGACCAGCGCTACAGATAGCCTTTTTTTTGGTCACAGATTCTCCAGAGAATCACTCAGTATCTGGTGTGACCCCATGTGCCTCGTGCAGTGCGACACATCTCCCTCACATAGAGTTGATCAGGTTGGTGATTGTGGCCTGTGGCGTGTTGGCCCACTCCCTCCAGTGGTTTGAGGTTGCTGGATATTGGCAGGAATTGGAACACGCTGTCGTACACGCTGATCCAGAGCAACCCAAACATGCTCAGTGGGTGACATGTCTGTTGTCTGAGTGGGATGGGATGACTTCAGTGTACAGGTCCTTGCAACATGGGGCCCTGGATTTTAATGCTGCGACATGAGGTCATGGTGGCGGATAAATGGCATGACAACGGGTCTCAGGATCTTGTCACTGTATCTCAAACTGCCATCAATAAAATCGTAGTCCGTAGTTTATGCTAGCTCATACCATAACAACTCCACCACCAGCAAACGCTCACCTGCATGACGCCATACATGCTGTCTGCCATATAGACAGAGAGTGAACCAGGATTCATTTGTAAAGAGAACACTTCTCCAAACTGCCAGAGGCCTTTCAGGGTGAGCAGTTGCCCACTCAAGTCAGTTACGATGACAAATTGCTGTCAGGTCATGACTGTGGTGAGGACCACGAGCACGCAGGTTAGCTTCCCTGAGACGGTTTGCGATGGTTTGTGCTGAAATTCTTCAGTTGTGCAAACCGCTTGTTGCATCAGCTGTCCAGGTGTCTGACCTCGGAGGTCCTGAGCTAGTGTAGTTACATGTGGCCTGTGGTTGTGTGGCTGTTTGGATGTGGTGCCAAATTCATGGAAACAACATTAGACAAAGTTTATGGGGGTGAAATGAGCATTCAGTTCACAGCAACAGCTCTGGTGGACATTAATGCTGTCAGCATGCCTATGACACGCTCCCTTAAACTTTTTTAGACTGGCTTTTTAATGCGACCAGCCCAAGGGACACCTGTGCTAATGATGCCGTTTAATCAGCGTCTGGTGGGAAAAGGAGAAGCGCTCAATTACACATACGTTAACAAATTTGTCAACACAATTTGAGAGAGTTGCGTTTCAATTTTTTGTTCACTGCAGCTCTGCTAAAGACATTTTATAAGACTCTAAAATAATAATTAATGTGGTGGTGGCCCTGAGAAACATTTTTTAAATTTAATTTTTAACAATGGACCATTCATCAATTCACAGAGGCATTTTTAGGATATTGCATGAGAACGGGACGGCTTGATGAATGCTGTCGCTGGTGTGGAGGCATAAAAAAGACCAGTGACAGTTTATGCTCATCCTACTTTACTCCTTCGAGTTCCTCCAAAAATTGTTGCTTCCTGAAAATGGTCTCTGTGGAATTGTAGTCTTTTGTTTCTTTGTTGGAAGTTGAGAAACTACAAACTAACAGGGTGGAAAAATTACTTCAGGGACACAATAAAAAAATGAAAATGGTAAAAAAAAAAATATATATATATATAATCAGAGAGAGATTAACATGGTATATAAAATGAGGAATATTTTAAGTATTTTAGAATGGCTCATAGTTCCTAAAATTGAGCACATGTACAAAAAAAGCTCAGTAAAGTTCAAATAAAAAAATATATTTTATATGCATCTTTGTTTATGTGATAAAGAACATCTTAAACGTTTTAAAGACAACATGAGGAAGTCATTCATGGGGACAGAAATGTTGCTGCATTAACAGGAATGACTGCGTTTTTCAAATGTGCAGAATATTTCTAATTCTTTCCTTCACAAGCGGAACAGAGACGTTCTGCACCGAGAATCTACCTACAGAGGTTGAAGACGGTTTATAATCAAATGAGAAGCTAACCACAAACTCAGTCTGTACGCCTCCGTGTGGGTTTGAACTCAACGCAGAACTCAGTGCATGTGTAGACAACTGCAACACCACTGCACTGTTCAGTTTGTTTCTCCTGTTCTGCTATTAAAAACAAAAAACATCCACAGTAAAGTGCTGCTTTTATCAGATTTTTAAAGCTAATGTTCTCTTCAGACGACATGTGGGTGAAGTCATTTCACAGGAGCTGCAAACTAAAAACAAAACCAAGAACTGGCCTCAGTGCTGCAAGACTTCCACCACCACCACCGCAGCAGGCTGAGTTTCAGCTCCACCCATGCCCTCTCCTCTGCACAGCGAGCGTTGTACCAGTCTCTGAGCGAAGAGGTGAAAAAGAAGCACGCCCTTCGCTTTCACACTCGCAGGCCCATCTGCCACGGCCTCATTGGTGCTCACAACTTTGACCTTATTTGGATATGTGGAGGCTTCAAGCTGAAGGGAAGGTATTAGATCAGAAAATGAGGTGTTGACTCAAGGTTAACGGTGCCTTGATGACCTCTGATAAAAAAAAAAAAAAAGAAAGGAGGAAAAGAAAGTGGAGGTTTCTTCAGCTCGGTGTTGCGTTGTGCTCTGCCTGACAGGGATAACGTGGAGATAGGGAAGTAAAGGGATGTGTTGTACATGGGGGGATGGACATTATCAACAGAAGGCCACATGCACTCAAACTGCTGTGTGTGTGTGTGTGTGTGTGTGTGTGTGTGTGTGTGTGTGTGTGTGTGTGTGTGTTTCATAAGGCTGACAAAACTTCCTGTCTCTTGCAGACGAGAGAGCAGCTACAGAGCAGAAAGCAGCGTGACATGTTTAAGGATGTGGTGAGACACATTCACTGTTAGCAAGCTGCTTATTAGCATGTATGCTAGTAGCATATTGGCTCTTATTTAGTCATTATAGAGCACTTATTAATGCCTCATTCTGCATGTTTTCATCAGTGACCTCCTAATTAATAACAATATTAACTTTCTTCATATGCGTTGGGGGTAGCACTAAAAGAAGAGTCCTTCTCCCGTTATAATACTTAAAAATTAGGTCTATTTTTATGTAATAAATCACAAAACACCAAGTGTTAATAGTGTCCTTTTAACTCTAAATTAAAAGTCTAGTGTTTAGTAAATGTCACTGTTGAAGCTGCTCTTGGTGGAGCTGGTTTTTAAACTACTTCATGTACAGTTTAGGCTCCTCAGAGGAGTCACCAGATAAATCTGGGGTCGTCACGATTAATGAGTATCGAACGAAGAGACAGTTCTGCTACGCAAACTTATATTCTTCTTTTTTATATACTTTTTTCTAATCTTCCCAACTGACCACCAGTGTTGTTACACGGTTGATATTTGGTTACATTTAGGTTGTGACGTCAAAATTCAACGTCAGGACGTCTAATGCCAACTTCAGTTTGATGAGGAATACTGACGACAGATAATGTTCATATTTTGTTATTTTTAAGTTTTGTTTTTAAATATCCAAAATCCAGCATCTTACAAGTCTCATAACAACGTCATCTTGACGTAGAATAAAAACATTTAGTCGTAAGGTATGAGAATCAAAACCAGAATCATAATGTTAACATCCACATAATGTGAAATACTAACACTGTTAAACATTTAAAATATCATCAACACTACTTTCATTCAAACCAAAATTTTACATCCGTCTGATGTTAAAGTCTGACGTCATATTAACGCCTGGTGCCAGCAGGGTTTGCTCTGTTGTGCAGCAGTGGGTAATTTGACCTCTCTGGGGCTCGAATATTTATTTAATTGGAGTTCAGTCTATTCATTGGTGAGTACGCTGAGTTTTATTTATAGTACCATAACTTTATTAATATATCATGAAGAGACACACTGAGAGAAACAGCTCTGCGTGCTGATGTGGTGCTTTCACATCTCCTTCATGTCAGTAGACCATTTTTTAAAAGAAGTACTTTTTAAAACTGGTATTTTCAAACATTGTCAGTGATTCACATTCATAGATGTTAAATAAAAAAATGCCCCAAACAGGCTATTAATAAACTCTATAGAGTGGGTTTTATCAGTTTGTTTTTGGTTAGATGCCTGAGATAAGGTCTGCGGTTTACACAAGCTTAGGAGACTTTTACTTTTTGTTCTGCTACATAAAATACGTCGGTAAATACCCCGATTGCGAAGTTTGAAGCTTTCTAAAAAAAGGCGGTTGCTAACAAGAGGCAAAATGAGACTACAGAGCATCATCACGCCGAACAGCCTCGTTATGGTTGGGACGTTGACGTCATGCAACCTTGGTGTTCTCTCTTAAGTCCCTTCTTAATCATACTTTTATCGCAGAGCCTTTCTTGATTTTACGTGAGTTTTAAGTTCATTTAAACGTCTTTTTTTCCCCAGTTTTTATAAACTAAAGTGTTATTTTAAGTTTTTGTTTTCACGTCTTGTCAGTTTTAATTGTTGACATGTAAAGCACTCGGTAACTGTGTTTTGAAAAATGCTTTATAAATAAAGATTATTATTATTATTATAATTATTGGTGTAGTTTGTTTATAGCCTAGTGCTTTTTACTTCTGGCGATTGCATTTAGGCTTCAAAAATAATAAAAGTGGTGTTTATTTGTGAAGATTATCTTGCTGAACAAGTATCTTAAAGTTTTGTTTGCCACAGAGCTTATTTTTTGCAATGATCCAACATAACAATACAAAAATAAATAAAATAAAATAAAATAAAATTTAATTTAATTTAAAATAAGAATAAAATAAAAATACCACTGGCTTTTTGACGAGGGAACCAGCGCGATACCAGCTTCCATGTTGGCCTACAAAAACCATCATCCGTGTAGCAATCTTACATTAATTCCTACTGTATTTATGTGTATAACCAGTGGTACAATTCTTACTACAACCTATAACTCTGCTTATACATTTGAGTGATTATCAATAAAAATTTCATTCTGTATTTTCATCCTTATTCTTTGCTAAATTGTTTGATAAAAAAAAGAATGGACTGAAAGTTAACAAAGGAGCCTGGACTCCTTTAGACGACACAATGGAAGAAGCCCCCACTATTTTATAAACTTTTTTTAAGCAAACTCTTAAACTGAAAAGTACTTAAAGCTGTCAAATAAATAAATAAAATGGATAAACTCGAGTAAAGTTTGACCTGCGCACAGATCGTGAGTAAATCTACTTTCCCCTGGTGCTCTGCAGAAGCCGGTTTAGCACAGCTCAGGCCTCTGTGGAGCTCTCAGGTCTGGGAGGGAAATAAGCTTCTGGGTGGCTCTGCGGTGTCGACACCCGGCCGCGGCCCAGGAGGAGCTCGGCAGTGCGCATACAGGCGGGGAGGGGAAATGGCTGCTGGCCCAGATAAGGTCTATCAGGGGCCCAGCTTTAGTGTCCTCTTCACACGGGGAGTTAGGATCACTTCCCCACACTGGCACATGCACAGACGCTAGTGGTCGTCTGCCAGATGAAGCGGCAGCACTTCAGCGGAGGCCGGTGACTCAGTGAGTTGCAGAGGGCAGGGATTAGTAAAAAGCAGGGCAGGGGTCAGGAGATTTGGAGGGTTGGAGGCTAAAAAAATGTGTGGCTTTTAAAGACACCATATGCTGGATATTTTCAACAATGTGACTGACGTGTTTTATTTGTAACTGAAGCGTCGGGGGTGATTGAGTATGAATAAACAGATGAATACCCAGAATCCTCACACAGAGGGCCTCTGTTTACACTCAGCATGAGATACAGGTGTTTATCTGGTGCACCTGCTGTCGTCACCCTCCTCATCTCTTACGAATATATCTATAATAACTGTGTCATCTTTTCTATGATGCCTTTGTTGTGGAGTGGACACAAACATATTTACATTCTGTTTGTAGAGGGATTTGTTTTCCTCATCCTCTGCCCTCAAAGGTGTTGATGTCAGAACGTCTTTTCCTATCGGCCATTAACCTACAAACAGGAATAGACGTCATGAGAATAAAGGTAAAGAAAACTGAACCATGTCACATCTTTCTATAGCCTGCACAAACATGTTGTTTCAAATCCTCAATAGGAAACTGTGTGAGAGTGAATCTGAGCCCTGCTCATGCTGAGCTTTAAGGGAAACGTCAGTGTTTTTCAACCGGGACCCTTTTCATATGTTTCTGGGAAAGACCGCAGCAGGTGACACGTGCGTCCACTGCAAGTGTTTGTTTTTGCCACTGACAGGCTCAGATTGTTATTATAAGTGTCTGACAGCATTATGAAGAGGATGCTGCAGAGATAGAGCTTTTTATTAAAGAGTAAGATCCTTTTTGTTTAATCAGAAACAGCCCTGAAATCACCATCACCTAATGTACCAGACTCCATTTAAATAAACAGTAATTTTAGCGTGTTTAGAGGCAGCATGTTTTCACATCTAACTGGGTGAGTTTAACGGTTTATTTCAACCAAACCAGAGTTGGTGATTGTTGGAACAGTTGGAAGACAAACCAAAACGGCTTTTGTGAGTTTTATTTTGTTTCTGTGGACTCTGAATAAAGTGTGTTTTAAGATGATAAAATAACAGTTTTTTTTTAATGGAGTCTGGTGGGGTTGGTGACAGCGATTTTGGGGCTGTTTCTGGTTACTCTTTAACAAAACGTCTATCTTTGTAAAGACCCTTTCTGTAATGTAATGCAAAAACAAGCACCTTTAGTGGACGTATAATGAGGGTGCGAACATGCTCCGACTGGTTACATTGCAGCCTGTTTCACTGCTGCTGTCTGCAGCACTTTTGCTCCAAAATGTTGCTCCCATTAGTCATTTAGACACAGAAACATGGGAAAATAGGGTCCAGGTTCAATAATAGCAAAGTTACCCTTTAAATCCAGCGGTAAAAAGTATTGTGCTCTAGCACAATTTTAGGGTCTTGTACGTTACGCAGAGGTTTTGCCTCCCTAAATGAAGCACTAAGTGTTACAGATCGTGCTTTGTTCTGTATGCTATTGTTTTTCTTAACCAGCGGTGACCACTAATTGTCCATGATTTATCCCTGACAGTGTGATTCTGGATTATGTGTGTTTGTATTGTACTGTCTGTGTCCCAGATTGCCCACCAGGGACATTAAAGTTTGACCTTACCTTACTTGAGTATTTCCATTTTAAGCTACTTTATACTTCTACTCAGCCACTGAAAATTATTGCACTTTTTATTCCATTACATGTATCTGACAGCAAGTTACTTTTCACATTAAGATTTTACATTAAATAAACCATGTTAGCTTTTGAAATACTACAAGACGCTGCCTTTTTTGCTCATGTGACCTCCTACAGAAAGTAGTGTGTGATGTCTATGTGCTGTTAGAGGTTCCACCAACTTGTGATATGCCCTCTAAACTTCTTACAAAAGTCCAAAAATCGTTATATTTTTGTATAGCAGAACTTTTATTTTAATCTTGTGACTCTTTGGACCGAGCCAGGGTTGAGAACCACAGGACTAAACTACCTAGTTTCATATAAAGGAGTTAAATCTGGCTCCTCCTCATCCAGCTTCAGCAGCAGCCACTTATACATTTGTGCAGCAGTATTAACAATACGTCATATATGATAATCTATCAGTTACAGGGAAGAAACAAGTACTTTTACTTTGTGCTGATAATACATCTGTCCTTTTATTTAAAGGGATAGTTCAGATCTTTTGAACTGGGGTAGTATGAGGTGCTTATCCACACACAGTATGTTACCTACAGTTGATGTCAGTCGACACGCCCCCCGTCTGGAGGAGCAGACGAGAGTCCGACATGGAAGCTAACAAAACGCATTTTAGCTGCCTAAAAAAAAGCCTTGGTGAAGATTCTCAGTCATCCAGGTCATGGCAATCTTAACTGCTGTATCGTAGGCAACTGGACCTGCTTGAGTTTCTTGGAGACATTTTACCTCTTCAGTTCTAACGTACCAGTGCAGGCTCACATGTGACCTTAACGACTGTAACTGAGTACATTTACTCAAGTGCGTACTTAAATACAGTCGAGTTATTTGTTCTTTCTTTTCATGTTACTTCTCCTCCGCTACACCTCAGAGGTACATACTGTATTTTTAACTGCACTAAATTTGTCTGACAGCTTTCGACATGACAGTTTTTGGACTGGTGCGGGCTCACATGTGACCACGACGACTGTAAGCGTTCACACCCACACAGAGTTTACAGCCTGCGACTGCACCAGTCAGTAAGAACTGAAGAAGCTTAAGGGTAAAGAGGTGAAAATACTCTCAATATAGCGTGCACTGAAACACTTAAATTGATGTGGTTGTTTTTGGGGGAAGCTAAAATACATTCTATTGCTGCGACCATCCAATGCAGTACGTTGCTTAGTTTCTGTGGCTGTACTCCTGTCTGCTTCTCCAAACTACTGACCAACATCTACTGTAGCTAATACACTGATTATGGATATGTACGTCATACAACCCAATTTCAAAAGAATGCAAACTATCCCTTTAAGGTAAGGATCCGATTACTTCCTCCATCACGGGTTAAATCCATGTTACAACTATACATGACGGATCTTTCTGTTAAAGGTTACATTACAAGGCTGACACAGGGTTCATTAGATCCAATTTCAAAAGCCGATAAAGGGAAGAATGAAAGAAATGAGAGGGACTACATGTGATGGAATATATCTTACCATGCGAACATTTCACTTTAAGTCAACACAAGCAGCCTCTTTGCAAAATGTAGCGCTATTTGGAGATCAAAGAATAAACCAAACTGAGCTTTAACCAGCAAATGAAGCCAGTTCTCGGTCAGAGTGCACAAAGGCAGGCCTGCGCATTACTGCTGCTGCTCCTTCACACAGATTCTTATCTTGGTTTGCTGACCTAGATTAGACTGTAAACTACCAGAGGAGTACAAAATGAACACGCCTCAAGAAAGAAACGCCGCTTTTCTACTGAACTCGTCAGGTTTTATGGCTGTAAAAATCTGCGTTAGTGCTTTACATACAGTGCGGCACAGTTGACTAAACCCCCTCCCCAGGTAGCGTTATGAGAAAGGTTACAGTTGGACATTTACATTTACAAGGAACTGAAACCTGCTGCGGCCTTTCACTTTTAAACAACCAACAGAGAGGTGATCATAGTGACGGAAACCTCGCTCAGCATGCAAACGAGTCGTCTTTTGAACAAGAAAATTCTGCAGTTGACTTTTACAATAAAGGGCGGGGTCAGTGGTGGAAAGTGACTAAGAACAAAGTCGAGGTATTTGTTCTTTCTTTTCATGTTGCTTCTCCTCCGCTACACCTCAAAGGTACATACTATACTTTACACTGCACTTCATTTGTCTGACAGCTTTACAGATTAGTCTCACTCTCCTCCTGTCCAGTGAAAACCATGTATCTCCAGATGTGTTGGTGTTACAGGCTTGTGATTAACTGAAGGATGAAGTGTTTATATGTGTTGAGAAAATAAACTCTTTAAAAGCACTGTTGGCTCAGCTGGGAAATGCATCGTCACAGAGCTGAAAACAGGGCGGTTTGTCTAACACCATGACATATTAACTCTTTAGAGATATGTGGTTCTCACACCCTACAAACATATGATGATCTCAAACCTGATCCAAAA
Organism: Cephalopholis sonnerati; assembly: GCA_019142605.1. Classification (NCBI taxonomy): domain Eukaryota; kingdom Metazoa; phylum Chordata; class Actinopteri; order Perciformes; family Serranidae; genus Cephalopholis; species Cephalopholis sonnerati. The sequence continues at coordinate 38,808,271 of JAGQAX010000017.1, forward strand.
AGCTGGGATGCTGTTTAAAATACAAATAAAACCAGAATGCAATGATTTGCAAATTCTTTTTGAAACAGAGTGGAGGAAGTAACTATTTATCACATCAGGCTTCACATGCATCCAATGCAGCTATTCACATGACATTAAGACAGACTTTGGTATTAACTCAGTAAAACTACACTGATAAAAAAAATCGTAACATGTCAATCCATAAAAATTATGCATAATTACGTGGAATTACACAGTAGAACAAAAGTGCTAAACACACTAAGTGAAATTTATTTAATACTTGGAGAAGCCTTTGTTTGCAGTGCAGCTTCAAGACGCTTCCTGTATGAAGAAACTAATGTGAACTCAGTGTTCAGATGGGATTTTGGCCCATTCTTACACACACAGTCTTTATATTTTATATGTTGAGGATTTCGGGGTCCAATGGTGAATCTTCAGAAGAAATTTTCACTTTTAAAACTTAAATAATTAGTGTCCTCAGCTCCCAAAGCTTACTGAGTGCTGTTACAAAGAAAAGGTGATGTGATATAACTTTTTTGAAACTTGTTGAAAGCATCAAATTTAAAATGAGTGTATATTTACAAAGTTTGAAGAGTAAACATTTTCTCTTTGTGCTGTATTTAATTAAAACAAGGTTAAAATAGGATTTGCAAAACATTGCATTTTGTTTTTAATTTCAGTTTTGGACAGTTATCAACCTTATTTTGGAGTTAGGGTTGAATATAATAGGGAGAAACTGACAGGGAACATTTTACTGCACAATTAATACTTTTACTTTAACTTTGATTTGATTTTAAGTCTCTGATACATGATTTTACCTACGCAACGTTTTGAAAGCAGGACCTTTACTTCTAGTAAAGTATTTTCACAGTGTTGTATTAGTACTTTTACAGGTTTTGAATGCAGGATTTTCATTAGTAGTAGAATATTGTCAAGGTGTTGTATTAGTAATTCTAGCTAAGTAGGGTTTTTAAAGCAGGACTTTTACTTGTAGCGGAGTATTTTCACAGAGTGATATTAGTACTTCTACTAAAGGACCTGAGTCCCTCTTTCACCACTGCAAATTAGACTGTGAACAGAAATACACTTGAAAATAATGTGAACTTGTCCTTTAATGTGAAGGTCAGTTAATTAATGAGTTAATGATTCTTTCTGCAACTGATTTCAGTTCAGACGGTTTCATTCTGATCAAACTTTTCAATAGTTGACATCGCAGCTGCTCATCCTGTCGCTTCTATCGTTTTTACATCATCTGAGCTTCAGTCAAAAAGAACCAACACGATGAACTCATCTGACAGAAATATACTCAGAAGACGCTGGTTATTTCTAGCAAAGTCAGATTATCTGTGAAATCATCAGCACAGGAACTGTTTTACTCATTCAAACCTTCCTGCTCCTCTCTGTCATCCGATCAGGAAGTCATGCACTAATCTAAAGAGCCATGCTCGTGTATTATCCGTATATTAAATTATGTGTAAACACAAGTTAAAAAAACAGAGTTAATGGGAAATATAACTGTAAAATACACCGTAAATAGGTCACATTCACCTACAGATACGCTCACAGTGTGCGCTGTAATCTCTCTCCACTTCATTACCGGCTTATAACCCAACTTCACACTGCACCGTGATGTGTACGAAAAGCTACAGAGCGCCAACATGAGTGTAAATGACATCATTGCTCACCGGCACAGATAGACATGGTCAAGATGGAAAAACTGAACATATAATGATTTGATAAAAAACAATGACATTATTAAAAAGGAGTGTCTCAGTGTTTGTACTTTAAAAATCTCAAATGTTGAGTGTTTAATCCCCGTTTAGTTTGTGTCATTGTGATCGTGTGTCTTCAGCGTTTTTTAAAAAAGCGCCTCCAGAAGGCAGAGAGTCAAGACGGAAGAGGAGAGAAGAAGAGAGCGGCTGTGACTGTTAGACCTCTTCCTGTGGTTACATCACGTGGTTGTGGAGGGTTCAAAAGGAGACAACTTCTTCTTCTTCTTCTTCATCCAGCCCTCGGACAGACAGAAGACACCTGTGAGGCTGCTGGACGACCGTCGCTTGAAACAAGAGAAAAGAAATTAAGGTTGAGGTAAAGTATGGATGGACGACACTGGGTATATTTAAGGCTTGAATTATTTGATTTTAAAATGCTTTTAATCTTTCACATGATGAAAGTGTTACAGCTTTTACTTCATTAACTTTTCTTTTCACTTCTGGCGTGACTGACCTCGACTCAGAAGTCCATTTGGAATTTGGATTAAAAAACTTTTAACTTTTTATTATAATATTATTGATTTGTGTAAGTGTTTTTACCAGATGTTTGCATTTCAATTTATTTCTGCACTTATTTTACAAGACTTTTTGAATGTGATCTGTAGTTCAGACAGAAAAGCTTACTCATGCCTGCCAAAATGGCTTCCTCAAGATAGCGCTTCCTTTTGGCAAGTTCTGACTTTTGCCTCAAACACTGCACAGAGGGGCAGTTTGAGGCACACGGGTGGGGCCCTTGGGATGATTTTTGTCTTGTGTAAAAATGCTACCAACAGGCCTCACTTAGATTTGAACGAACTGTCTGTTAAACTGTGCATGCAAATGTTTCAAGACAAATCAGGAAGTGTGCATTTTCTGGTTCGCCATTATAGCGAGGGCTGTTTGAGCTGCCAGGTTTCAGTTTGGTGTTAAAAATGTGTGTCTTGGGCGGGGTTTTGGTCGGCGTGTGCAGCTGCAGAGGCGAGCGCAGGTGCACAAAAAGAGAGAAGTGGGAGAAGACGAGCAGAGGATGTACAGTGCAGTCATCCATAAAGTAGAAAGCACTACTAAACTCCTCGCCACAGTGTAGTGTTTCCTACTTTATGGATGAGTGTACTGTTGGCTTCAGGGAGCACAGAGGCCAACGGCGCGCTGAGCCTGCGCAGGAAGTCAGAAAAAAGAGGAAGCAGCTTTGTCTCACAAGGCCACGCATTACCCAGAGTGTTGCCCCAGTCAGTTCACATGGGCGGCGTGTGGCGCGGAGCAAAGCTTGCGACTCTTTCCTCCATTTTAAAACTCATCTGTCTTAACTGTCCTGTAAAAAAAAAAAAGATAATCATGTTCACATGATGTGTAATCTCTGTGATATGCAATAAAGATTAAAATAAAACATACCTTGTGTTTACGTGTGTTTTCCAGGAGCACCACATACATCACAGACAAAGTGTTTTCTGTGAAAATATACATACTTTATTCCTGTAAAAAGATCCATATTGAAAGATCACAATTTCAAGTCCTCTGTGTACTACATCCTCGGTTACAGTTCCTCCATCCACAATGCCTGGACATGCAAAAAAAAAAAAAAAAAAATCTGAAAAACAATATTAACAAAAATATTTACAGATGCCAAAAGGGTAATAAAAACATTAATATATAAAAAGGTAAATCTTCCACTTTCAAACAATGAATGCAGGTCAGGAAGGACAAAAAAAAAAAAAAAAAGGACAAGATTCCCGCGCTGTATGAAAATATACCACAACACTGTTCATTATATACACACACACCTCCTACAGCTTCTTTTCCACTGCATTGACAATCTACAATATTGTAGACAAGTCCGCCTAGAAAAACATAAATATGACAGTAACATAAATAAGGCCGAACATGGGTATAACATTGGTATGCATGCAGTCGATAAACATCCTGTAAACAACATATTAAGACTAAACAAGGTCTTCTTGTAAGGCTAAATATGATCAACTGAGCTAAAACACTACCTACATGGGTCTATTCAGTCAACAGCGGAGCCGCCTACTCACTACACAGCAGGTCGAGGAATACTTGTGCATTAAAGGCCGTCAAATACAAGATCAGTACAAATATTCGCTGTACATTTCGGCAACTTTTGAGCATCCAACCCCCTTTAAAAAAAAACAGACAAACAAACAAAAAAACCATAAATAAAACATACAGTACAGCCTCATTCTTGCCTCTATCCCGGCTATTTTACATCTAAAGTGTCTATTTATTCTTGGCATCATCATGCTCCCTTTATGTAACACTGACAAAACATTCATGACATTCAAGGGATAGTTCGGATTTTTAGAAGTGGGGTTATATGAGGTACTGATCCAGAGTCTGTGTGTTACCTACAGTAGAGGGCGGCTGGCACGACCCCAGTTTGGGGAAGAGGAGGTGTACCACAACGGAAGGTAAGAAATGTACTGCTGTGGATGGGGGCAGCAGATAAATGTATTCTAGACACCTTAAAAAATCAATATCAGTTAAAGTGTACACTATATTTAGAGTATTTTCACTGCTTTACCTTGATGTCAAACAGCCCTGAAGCTGTTATATCAGTCTCTTCAAAGCCACCAGACTCCTTTAACAAAAACAGTGATTTAATCTCGCAGAGCACAGGAGCTGCTGCTCACAGCTGCCTCGATGGGTTAGTTTGTTTGTTATTGTGTGACTTTGCTGATTTAAAAGGTCAGTTCAGATGTCCAAAGTCACACAATAAGAAAAATACGACCTCATCGAGGCGGCTAAGGATGTCACGAGAAGTAATAGTTCAGTACCAATGTGACAATCTCGTTTTTTACCTGTACTGTAGGTACTGTGCAGTAGAGTGCGACTCGAGTTGCATTTTCCTGACCGAACCCGACCCTAGTCCGAGACAGTTATAACTGAGCCCGGCCCAACCCCAACAAACTTTCTGATTTTTAAGTTCGACCCGACCCGAGCCTGACGCAGTTTGTTACCTGACAGTTATTGTTACCATGGTTACAGCTGGTCTGTTTACCATGATCACACATGGACAGTGCGTAAATGACCATCCAAAGGCTGCTGTTACTCACAGTCAAACATGCCGCATGCACAGCAGCGCAGCGCAGCACAGAACAGAACAGACCAGCGCACACACTCAATTAAATTTGAGACTGTGTTGCGTTCAGGCGTTGTCATGTAATAGTAAATTCCAGCACTTGCATAGGCCATAGCACAACACAGCAGTATGTCAAGTGGGCCGAACCCGAGCAAAATTTCTGATTTGTTGTTTCTTTCTGGTCCCTGAGGGTTGAAAAATGTTCAGCTCATCACTGTCACTTTATACACCGTCTTGGGGCTGCTGTGAAACTCTGCCTACTCGGATGCGTCTGTACAATGAACAATCGAGAGAGGATGGCAGAAGAAGTACCAATTCAACAATTTTTGGCATTGATCTCAGCCTGTGAGCCTTTTTGTGGCTGTCCAGCTCAGTTGAATTGGTGTGCTGGTATTTCTTCTGCCATCCCCACTTTATCCTCCAATCACAGCGGAGGAGGGGCGGGACAAATAGCCTACCACAAAAACAAGCCATCATGTCTTACATGTACAAGTGCTGAAAAACAATAAAAAGATGGAGGAGAAATATGTTAAAATACTGCAGACTATATGTCAATATATGTTTCCTTACCCACAAAATCTCATGAACCATCATAGACTAGTACTTTGTGTTCGATGCTGATCATCCGGAACTAATGATAACATTTTTATTTATTAAATTTAAATGTCTTTAATAAAGGGGTGCATGTTTAGGCACGTGGGATTTATTTTGTTTATTATCGTGGTATCAAATTGGCAGCAAGACTCATGGAATTTCACTAGTATTAGCATCGACTACTAAATTTGTGATATCGTGACTGAGGCAGCGTTAGAGCAGCAGCTCCCGTGTTCTGCGAGGTAAAATTACTGTTTTTGTCAGAAGACTTTGGTGGCTTTGAAGAGAGCGTCACAGCTCCCTGTGAGAAAGGGCTGTCTGACAGCAAGGTAGAGCAGTGAGAGCAAGGTAGAGCGTACACTTGAACTGATTTTGATTTTTTTTAGGAGGCTAAAATACCTTTTGCTGCTGCTCTCATCAACAGAAGTGCACTGCTGAGGGTCCGTGGCGTTACTCCTGCCTGCTTTTCCAAAGTCAGGGCGTGTGGACCGCCATCTACTTAAGGTAATACACTGATGATAGGTAAGTACCTCAAACAACCCAACTAAAAAAAAATCCAAACTATCCCTTTAACGAAAAAAAAAAAAAAAAAAAAGCCTCCAACGTGTGTCATCAGGTGTGACTCCATCAGGTCAGCTCTGATGTTTCAAACAGACCCACACCAGCCCACTGAATGTCCCCATGCTGCTGCTGCTGGACGCTTGGTCTCTCGTCGCTATGGTTACAGGCAAAGCACCTAAGATTTTGGCATATTCTGCAGTTTTTGACAGCCAGAGTCAACGGGTGGCAAGAAACTACAAGTAGAAACCTGAGAAGTTTACCTAACAGCCCCGTGTCACACAGAGAAAAGATCCAATCGGAGTGTGTTGATACTGACTAACAAGCTCAATACTAAGGCCTGGTCCACACACTCACACCATCACTGAATACTACGTGGTAATGTGGCGTCACAAACTACGAGACGACACAGAGTGGTTATGTTTTTCTGAGAGTATTGCAGCACACAATATTGCTAAGGTTGTATTATTTAGCTTTGAACAGTCTATAACTTGATGATGCAAATGTGTGGACACATAAACTAATCGCCGCTACACTGCCCGGGCTGATAGACACTGTTTAGCCTGTCTGACCCAATATTCACACACCACAAGATGAACGTCATTACACTCAAACATGGAGGCAAAAGAAAAGATACATGAACAACTTATTGCAGTCTGTAACAGTACATTAGTGCCACAAACCACCAGACCAGTGCCATGAATGAAACTTTAAATGCAGTTCTAGATAGTGTTGTTCCTACCAAACCAGAATGAATCCCGAAGGCTTAAATACTGTATGTTATTAATGTAACCAGCACTACTGACTCTGATCTGGATATCAAGTTCAACTAGAATATTTTCAGTGCTGTGATTGTGGACTGTTGATTGGCTAGAGCTGCAACAACTAGTCGATTAATCAATTAGTCGAGAGGTTTCTCTCCAGACTCGCCTCAGAATTATCGTGTTTCTAAGTTTTGTCAGTATCAAAGCAAGTCAGTGGTTAACGTCTGTACATCCGTGGCTACGCTGCAAACAGGAACAGCAACAGATAATTCAGCAGTATCACAATATTATCATTTGTGATAGTGTATAAATTTTCACTGTTATCGATTTTTCATTGTTTACATTTAATTTTCTTAATTTACCTCAAGTGTGCTGCAAACACTTTCATCATTATTTTTTTTCCTGATGTATGCAAATGTTATTTTCTTTGCCCAGACTGCACAAAAAGTAGTGCGATGACATTATGATGTAATATATGGTATTTAAGGGAACGTATTAAATACAAATACAGATCCTAGTGCTCCAATTTTATAAAAAAGTAATCCTTTTTATGCATGTATTGGTGTGTTCATTACACCATGACAGTTTTCCTAAAGCTAAACCTAAAAAAAACAAAACACCTGCAATAGATTTAATTGTAACCCCTGTATCTTGAAACATTTCGTATATCCAGATTCTTGCCAATACAAAGCCCTGCTTTTTATGGTGCCAAAATATACACAAATACAGGCTTCGAATTGGGGCTCAAGTTGCTGTAAACTCACTCACATGGCAACATAATACTTCATGTTTACATCCTCTGAAGTCCTAAAAAACATGGGAGCAGTTAGTCACATCATATTCCTGTAAATTCAGTAATATTAATTAACATTAACATTAATGGATTTTCAAAAAAATATGTCTTTAATAGCACTAATGCTCTGAAATTCCCAACAACTTGGTTCTTATTGCACATTCAGACTGTGAAAATGTCTGGATTAGAAAGCCCCAAAGGGACGTGCTTCTCAAGATCACAAGTTAATTTTTAAAATTATATCTCAACATGGTGGCACGGTGGTACAGTGGTTAGCACTGTTGCCTCACAGCAAAATGGTTCCTGGTTTGAACCCAGGGTGGGAGAGCCCTTCTGTGTGGAGTTTGCATGTTCTCCCCGTGTCATTAGTCACGTTTCCATTAACCCTAGAAATGTGCAAAACCTAAATATCGCAATAAAAAACTGGTAATGGAAACACCTATATTTCAAAATATCTAAAAATATATCGCAAAAACATGTTTACGCTCTCATGAGGTGGTTTTTCAGACGTGTCGATTTATCTTGGAAAGAAATTTGGAATGATCAGTGTCCCGAGACGCATAACGCTTTCGGCCATCTTCCTCAAAGTGAAGTCTCGCGGGACGGACGAAAATTTATGAGAATTATGGCTAGTTCGCAAAACACCGTTCAATGGAAACACCTGCAAGTAGCATTTGAGCTTTGTCGAAATTTCAGAAATATCGCTTTTATTTTGCGAACAACTGTAATGGAAACGCGACTATTGTGGGTTTCCTCCAGGTGCTCCAGCTTCCTCCCACAGTCCAAAGACATGCAGGTTAATTGGTGACTCTAAACTGTCCGTAGGTGTGAATGTGAGTGTGAATGGTTGTCTGTCTCTATGTGTCAGCCCTGTGATAGTCTGGTGACCTGTCCAGGGTGAACCCTGCCTCTCACCCAGTGTCAGCTGGGATAGGCTCCAGTACACCTAACAGGTGGTGACGGAAATTAATTAATACCTCAAGCTCATTCTCTCATGAAAACAATTTAATTTCTGTTGATTTTCAAGAAAACAAAACACAGATTTCTCGAGATAACTTATCACAACAAAATGACTTGTTTTTTTTGAGATCACGAGAAAACTATGGAGAACTCCGGTTGTGGTTCATCTGATGCCACCTAACTTGTGACCTTGAGATAAGAACATAAAAAAATTGCAGGATGCCTGTTCTCAGCTTCCGTAAGTAACGATTAATCATTTAAGCAACAACATAATTGTGGGAATTTGCTGTTTTTCTTCATCTTACATGGCAGTAAATTGAGTATCTTTGGGTTTTGAATGGTTGCCTGGATAAATCCAGACATTTCATGACACCACGTTGGGCTATAGAAAACTGCGATGGGCATTTTTAAGCTTTTTGTGACATTTTATAGACCGGACGATTAATTGATTAATCGTAAAAATAATCGACAGTGATTAAACAATAATCATTAGTTGCAGCTCGATTAGCTAACAGAGCAGCCTACTGATCCCCAGATACTACAACATTTTTGCACACACTGCAGGTCTCTCTCTCTCACACACACACACACTGACACACTTACACACATACAGAAAATATGTAGTATGCAACATTTAGGCCAGTTGTGACGGTTGTCACAAACATCAAGAGTTCCTGTGTTAATGTCTGAGAAAGGCATCTGTTTCCAGTCTCACCAGTCAACTGGACAGCTTCGTCTACACACACACACACACACACCCATACATGCACACACCTTCACATTCTTTACAGTATGTTCAGCTTCAATTAACAGTCTTGGCTGTTAACCTCAAACCCCAAAAACGAATTAAATCTAAACTACACCTATCATATAACTACCCTCCTGCCCTGATGTCACTTCATGCAGTGTGGTGATGGTGAGGGCAGGAGTCTGATCAAATAAATAACATGTTCTGTACAAAGTATAAATACTCTTAGAGACGAGAAACACGTGAGGGACGAGCAGACAGATAATTAAAATAGTGCATTCTTTATAGTCACACAGAGGAAGAGAAAGACTGCTGCTTCTGTTCGTTTGCTTCAAATAAATAAAGTGGCACCAGAATAAGAACATTAAAGCTAATATTTAATTAGCTGTGTCTGAACCGTGTCTGCTGCTCAGCATCGTTCTGTATCACACTGCACTAAATAGATCTGATCCATCCAGAGATAACTGCTTTATATCAAGCGTTAAAGCTTCTACTGAGTTGAAAATGCTTAGATTAATTAGGTAGTATTTAGAGAGTATATTTGCACACTTCAACATGCGCTTCTACATGCCGGTGTGATGCTGTAAGCGGTGTGTTGATGGACTCTAAATTTAACAGCTGCTAGCAGTGCTCTAAGGCAAATGTATAATTACTGACGGTTAAAGTATCAGTTATTAGGTCTGATAGCCGCTAACCAACCGAGACTAACAGTGGAGTTAGAAAAAGTGCTTTCAATGTGATGCGAGTATTCTGAGTCAGGCGTCCCGACTCTCATTCTTTTTTGCTGGATCCCAGCTTTTTGAACAGCTTCTTGCCTTTGGAGAAAAAGCCTTTCTTCTTCTTGCCTTGTGCAGAGCAGTCTGTCTGTGGTGGGGGGTCGGCTGGAAGAGGGGCTGGACGGGAGCAGCAGGCCTCCACTGCTGCTGGAGCTGGACTTAGACATGGAGCTAGAACTGAAGCAGGAGCTGGGTCCAGGTCTGACGTGAGGCCTGCAGTGGTTTCCAGTTTGGGTCGCAGCTCTGTGTGCTCTGTTGTGTCGGGGACGTGAGGTTCTGTTTGGGTCTGCAAAGCCTCTTCTAGGGTGGAGGGATCTTGTGTCTCTGTAGAAGACGTCCAGGTACCCTTCAGGAGCAGAGTAAGACTTTGAGCATGTGTATGCCAAATATATTAAACAATATCTAAAGCTTGGTTATGCTTCAAGTTATAATACCAAAGGGAAACACAAGGATAGTATGAAATGCCATCTATGTCAATACTAAATAAATAGATCAACACATAAAAATCTATATCTAAATATAAATGATAAAAAAATAAATCTAATAAATAAATGCTAAAATAAATAATAATATGAATGATAAAAATAAAAATCTAAATAAATATAAATGATGAAAAATTAATAATAAAAATCTAAATAAATATAATTGATTAAAAAATAAATAATAAACATTTAAATAAATATAAATGAGAAAAAATAAAAATAAAAAATCTAAATATTATACATAATAAAATAAATAATAAAAATCTAAATAAATATAAATGAGAAAAATAAATAATAAAAATCTAAATAAGTCTAATTGATTAAAAAATAAATAATAAAAATCGAAATAAATATAAATGATAAAAAATTGATAAAAAATCTAAATAATATACATAATAAAAATAAACGATAAAAACAATAAATATGTAATAAATTCTGAAATAAACAAATTAGACAATGAATACATAAAAATAATTTAAAAATAACTGTAAATATAAATATCAAAATTAGTCAATATAGTTCAATTAATAAAATAAATAAATTTAAAGTATAATCTATTTATCAATTTATTTATTTTTTATTGAACTATACTAACTAATTTATGTAGATTTTTTTTTTTACATTTATCTGTATATTCATATATTTACTGTCTGATTTATTCCAGGGTTTATTTCATTGGAATTTATTTCATTAATATTGACTTAGATAGTATTCCACAGCATAGAACAAACACAAAGGAGGAGGCAGTGGTTCTGGGATCTCAACTCTTTCACCCGTGTTTTGACAAATTAAAACCATCCCCATCCGCAGGTGCAGGATTCTTTGTAACTGAGTGGTGTACATCTACAGCTAAGGTGGAGGGACGTGGACACAAACAGGGAGTGAACAGGGGACGCTAGTGATGCTCACTGAGCTGCTACAGTCCAATTTTAAAAACACTTACAATCAGGTCTCGAAGTGAACACTTCGTTTCTGCTTCTGCAAAAAGGCCATGCAGGAAACAGTGGGGCAAAAGAAATGTGACAGGGCAGAATTAAAGAAACAGAACAGAAAATAACAGCAACCAGACGCTGGAAATACATGACAAAAAAAGTAGACAAGAACTTTTTGATGTCAGAGATTTGTGATAATGACACATAACGTATGCTGCAGGTCAGCAGGACGCCCACAGCTCCGTATGCAGTCGTACATGATAGACAGAAAGACTAAGCCACCTGTGATTCCTTCTTGGGTTCTGGTGCAGACGGAGCAGAGTGGAGTTGGGCTGGAGCGTCCTCTGGTACGGCCTGCAGGAAGTTGGAGGGCACCAAGCCAGTGTGTCCATTCAAATCTCCCTGGAGGAAAACATTAGCACCACAATACTGTAATTTAACCACCGTTAAGCCATAATTTCATATTCATCAGTCAACAGAAAATTAATCAACAATTATGTTAATAATTGATCAATTATTTGCCAAATAACGCCAAATATATGACAGGTTCCAAGTTCTTAATTAAGAATCTGCTGCTGTTCTTGGTCTTACATTACAGTATGCATGTTATAGTCAAGCAATGTATGATTGTTAATGAGATAGGTGCCCTCAACTCTGCATTTATCTCTTTATTTATGCATATATTTATTTAACTATGTATTTATTTCAACATTTATTTATTTTTATATTTATTTATTTATTTACATATTTATTCCTGTATTTATGTTTATGTTTAATATTTATTCCTAATCAATGATGCTAAATATTTTACTTTATTGCTACATATATATATATATATATATATATATATATATATATATATATATATATATATATACACGCCAATATTATTTTAATTATTTAATTGAATTTTTTTTTTACATATATTGTATATTTCATAGTATTGTGTAACTGTATAGTGAGTATATTACATATACTAGTGCACATATATCATATTATATATATAACATTTTTTAATCATATTATGTGTACTGAATTTATTTTTTTCTTTACAATACCAGTAGTGTAGCTTGATGTAGATATTGTACATAGCTGTATATGGGCATCTCTCATTATTTAATGTCTCATTTTATTTTTTTAATTCAAACTTTCAAGATCAATTAAGAAGTCTTGTTTTATTTCAACTGATCTTATGTATATTCCTCTTCTAGAAAACGGCCCCTTTCAAACTGTAATTAATGGATTTAATTTTTTAGCAACTTGAACTTTTTGTTTTTAGAATAAATACAAGAAGAACTGCACAGACAGTAAGAGCGACCATCCTGTATGAGCAAGTACAACGCAAAAACCGCTTCATCACTAACACGTAAGTATAAACAGACGTCTCTTAATTTTAGAGCCACGTCAACACTTACGTAGAAGAAGCCGTCTTCGTCCATGTCACCAAACACATGTATGATGTCTCCTGCACTGAAGGTCAGCTCAGCCTGAACCCAGACGAAATAAAACGAGGCAGATAATGAGCAAAAACAACCACCACACACACACACAGTGCCTTGTCTGGAAGAAAGATATTATGCATGTGTCTGACCTCTATGTCAGTGTTGGGGGAGCTCTCTCGTGGATCATAATCAAAGATGGCGACCATCCTGCGAGCTCCAGGAGCCGGGTTCCCCACAGCTGCAGCAGCGGGGGCAGTCTGGCTGGGATCTGTCAAACAGACAGGGGCAAACAGTTCAGTGTGACATCCCGATAATTAGAGGAGTAACACGTCTCTGCAACATCAGCATGCTCAGCAGGCTCATCATGTCTGCACGTCCGACTCCCTCAGCGTCATGCTGAGCTGAGGAACAGTCACACCACTGCAGTCAAACAAATGGAAATAAAAATATAAACAACAGGAGATTAGCAGTGGGAGTTGATATTTCCATTAAAAAGCTCGGAGCAGCTTGAGCTATAAAAACGAGGACGAGTGAAATGAGGTGATGAATAAATGATGAACTGTGAAATGAAGAGAGGAGTTAGGAGAAGGGACTGCTTGACATTTGTAATTGGGATTTAATAAAGAACTTACGAAGACGATTTGGTACTTTAATTTGGTACCAATCTGTCCTTTATTGAAGACCTTAAAAAATCTAATTCTTCAGTAAACCCCAAATTATCAAACAGTCCCTAATTAGGATAAATGAAGGTCAGCCCTGGTGTTATCAGCAGCTAGAACACAGTACAACCATTAACAACATGGAACAAAATGGCACGTAAATCCATTAAATAGCAAGTAAACACATGCTGTCCTCCAGCAGGCATTGAAACGGTCGTCTGATCATGCAGGTGAGAGGCAGAGGAGTCAAACTACAAACCTTGGCTGGAGGAGTCTACGCTCTCCTCCCAGAGTGCCGCAGACTCCACTGGAAGAGACGAGGTACGGGGAAAGAGCATAAACATGATAAGCACAGAATGATATGAAAAGAGCACTCCTGTCTGACGTTAAAGTTTGTCTCAGTCATCACACAGAGATGGAGATCAGAGGGGATGGATGTCTCAACAAGTGGACTTTAGTTCATCATGTAATGCAGCCGTGGCATTGGAGCAGAACTATGGTAAAAGGACTTTGTTTTATCAATCAGTAAGCGACATTCTGCTGCGATGTCTGTAATGTATTACATGAATATCCAATGAAAGCTGACAGGACTGACTCAGTACTTATGTATGTGCCTTTTAACATTTGGGTCATTCCGTGTCAGCTCACACTGAAATCAAAACTTTTCCCAGTTCATGTTGCGGGATTAACTCGGAAAAAAAAAAAAAAAAAAAATGTAAAAATGTCTATTAAATTCATGGCAGTGGTTCCTAACTGGTCCAGACACGGGGCCCAGATTTCTCCTAAATCATTTGTTCAAGTGACTTCAAAAAATTCAGTGTCATACTTGTGTTTGGCCATGAGGTAAGGTCAAACTTTAATGTCCCTGGGGGGCAATTTGGGATACAGAGAGTAGTCATAATGAAAACAAAACAGACAGTACAATACATAACACACAGAATGCAGAGTCGCACGCTGTCAGGGATAAATCATGGACCAGTAGTGGTCACCGATGGTTAAGAAAAGCGATAGCAGACGGGACAAAAGATGATCTGTAACACTTAGTGCTACATTTAGGGGGGCAAAATCTCCGCCCTGATGGAAGCATCTGAAACGGAAACCTTATCTGCCTTGTGCTAGGCTGCTAGCACCGTTTGAATGTTCAGGAAGGTGTGCCTGCCTGGAAAGAAATAGTGACACAGATGTGCCATGGGAATTTCAAATTAAATGATCTCAAAGATGACAATATGTACCAGTGTTTTCACACTGCATCAATAGTGAATCGTTGAACATTGAATCGATACATCGATCCAGATCGATGTATCGTTACGCTAGGTTTATGCTTCTGCATACCTACAATGCAGAGGGCTTAGCGGAGGCGTTGCGTCCCTCTGCGACCGACGCAGAGACGTGACGTGCACCTCCAAAAAATTGTAACCAAGCGTCGAGGCAACGCAGACCCAACGCAGACAGCAAGAGCTATGATTGGTCCTTAAAACTTCATCATCAAGAGAAAATCTCCGCCTGTCGCTAGGCTAATTTATACAATGTAAAATGCCATAGGCTTGTGCTAAAAACATTAGCATCGGTAAAAGCAATGGCATGCTTATAAAAGAACACCGCGTCCCCAAGCGCTTTGGTGGGAAATTGCATAGCGACATAGACCAACAGGAAGCAGAACTATGATAGGCACACAGCAACCGCGGAGCAACTGCGTGCACGTTGTGTTGAGTGTACGCAGAAGCATAAAGATCACTTTACACCCCTAATTGGAGATATCTAAAAAATGTGAAGATCTTACATTGCTCTATCATTTAATAAATCCCTGTAAATGAGTACTTCTTATACTTGTACCATAGTGGAGAGAGCCGGAGAAACATAAAACATTACATGACATGAACTGGGAGTTTCTTGTTGAGCTGGCATGGACTGACCCATTTGTGAAAACATTACTGATAAAATCATAAAGAAGTTAGCCTGTGTGGAGATAAAGTTACTCTGAAGAGGCTATAAGCACTCAGAAAGAAAGTGTAACACTGGACGTTGATCAGAGTATGAAAATATTCTCAGAAAATATTTAGATTTTACCAGACTGCTGGGAAGCTGTCTGATTTGATTAGTACAGTCTCTGACCTAAAAAAATCCCCCCTGGTCGCTGAGTGAGAAGCAGCAACTGAAAGAGTGAAAGCTAAAGAGATAGAGACAGAAGCAAACCAGAGAAGAGAATAAAGGAGGGAGGTGGGAAGCCGCAATCTGCAGCGAGACACACCTTTCTTGGATCGTCTCGGTTTCGGCGGTGGAACAGGGCGACGCGGAAGCTGTGCGTGTGTGCGAGTGCCTTTATGGAGTTTTAGAAAGGAAAACAAATGAAACCAA
Organism: Cephalopholis sonnerati; assembly: GCA_019142605.1. Lineage (NCBI taxonomy): Eukaryota > Metazoa > Chordata > Actinopteri > Perciformes > Serranidae > Cephalopholis > Cephalopholis sonnerati. Next base: position 38,824,185 of record JAGQAX010000017.1, read on the forward strand.
AAAGAAACACAGAGGTGCAATCTTTGAGAGAAGCAGACCAGACAAAGTCGACAATGAAAAGCCAGTGAAGAGCAATTTAAAAATGACAACCAGTGAGCAGCAGACACAGCAGTGAGAACAAGTGGAAGTGAAAAGGTTAAACCATCTGCAGACACCGCTCTGGGTAGAAAGCAGGAAACAGAAGCAAAGTGTCAGCTTGAATTTTTTTCAGTGTGGCTTGCTACAACTCGCCACAAGCAAACACTTTGACAGGCTTAACTTTTAAGACACCTGCATGAAAACAGTGTCAGTGACTGAGAATAGATGGTTCTGATTTCCTAAATAGCAACACAGTGAACCAGAAGCCATAAAAATATACAGAGTAAAGCCAGGGGGAAAGTTTGAGTTTATTTTCATTTAGTTCAACTGAAATCTAGTCTGATCTGATTAGAACTTTATTTGTGCTTCCTGGCGAGCCAAAAGGTCAACAGGCCAACTGCTTTCGCCTTTTCTCCAATGGTCTGTTTGCGACCATGTGACTATCAAGACGTGCAAATTCAGATGGAGGGCAGGAAGTGATGAATTCATCTACTGCGCATATCAAAAACACAGGACAGTGATGTCATAACAGGGTTGGATGAACCTGGAAATGATCCATACAAAAAAAATAAAGCAAAGTTTCTCACAACTTGAATGATTTGCTCACTCATTTGCTGACCATGTCCACATTAACCTGCCTCTACAGATGGGTAATGTCAGGATTTTATAAATACTACAACTCTTATCGATACTCCTTATTGGTTCTATTCTTTATCTCTACTTTTAACGGTTCTTTTTCATTACTTAATAATTTAACTACTATATCATTGCTTTTATTTTTAAATAAAGTCAGAGCAGATTAGAATAAAATATTTTAAATGTAACTAAAAGTTGTTTCCAGAGCAGCAACAGTAACTTTCACACCAGCAAAGCCACTGTATGAACTCAATTAGTTCCCAGCAGGTTCCCAGCAACAGCTGGAAGAAGATCGAGGGTGCAGTCTTTGTCTATTAGATATCAGGGAAGCTAGCTCGCTAAATATTTTCAAAAGAAAGCTAAAAACATATCTGTTTACTTTAGCCTATAACTAGTTTGACTTTCCTGATACAGGTCTGAAACTCTTTCTTTTTAAGCTTCACTCTGCTGCAGCTCTTTTTAAAATCTTCCTTGATTTTATGATTTATAGTTTTACAAAAATGAATTTATGAATCAGTTCTGTTTTATGTTCATTCAGTTTTCATGTGAAGCACTCAGTGCTTATACTGCCCTTATTGCAAAGACCTTTGAGATGCATTTTTTGTATTATCATTATCATTATTACTATTATTAGTAGTAGTAGTAGTTGTATGTAAGTGGAAACAAATCTAAAATGTGAGTAAAATAAATCACATTCCTGACATCATATTACTGAGCGAAGCAAATAAATAGACTATAAAGAATGAAGAACACAGACATCGGTCAGTATCAGTCCTTAGTCCCGTCCTCTGTGCTCCACTCTCTGCTACTGATGTGAATCACTGTCTGCAGATACTGCTGATAAAGAGACTTTTACCTGTCTGTAGCAATTCGCTATGAGCCAAGCTAGCGTGCTGTGCTTGTGTAGAACAGTGTTAGCAGCAGTGGATGAGAGACTGAGGACAGAGCAGATTGAAATATCGCTTTCTAAATGTTTCCCTGTTGAAGCTTGTTGAACATGTGTATGGATAAAATTTTACTGCATTTTACTGCCAAAGGTTTAACTGCACTTACAGTAACAAGCATAGTTTTCTAACTACCTTCACTCTGTGTCGTGTGTGTTTGTGTGTGTGAGTGTGTTTAAAGGAGGTCATCCCCAGCACAAAGAGCAGAAGAGAGGCTGCAGCATGATTATAAATTACACCAAAACTTTAAAGAGTACCAGCAAATACCAAAAACTTTGGAGCTACCATGGTCTTATATAATTTAGCTCCTGGGCCCGTTTTATACCAGGGCTGTCCTCTGAAAGTTGGAGATTTGAATCATCACTCGGAGACCCCTCAGTCAACTGAAACGGCTTCAAGTCGAGCAGTCCTTTTTTTTCATTCGCTCGTCAGTGTGCTGTGTGGTGTACTTCTGGGGAAATTTTGGTCCCTGGATCTTGCTGCGGAGTGAGCGCTCAGAGGGGGAGAGACTTTCCACTGTAAGGCTCCGAGATAACGTTATCTTCTCTCTTCTGCTTAGAAGTAGTGAATTCACAGCTCAGAGCAGCTGAATACGACAGTCTCTGGATTTTACTTGATATCTAGTGTCTGAAATAAATGTTGTTGCACATTTCCAATCAGTCGTTAGCGCAGTTAGCTTGTTTACAGTATTATGTAAATGCTGCTGTCACACTGAACGTCCCACTGAGCCTGCTCAAACTTTAAATCTTTATATGAAAAAAAAGCATACTCAAATATTCGTATTGAACAGCCAAATCAGATTCTTCTGACATAATTCTAAGTCGGGTACAGCCCTAATCGCTATCTACCTTCATGTTGCCTACCCTCCATCTGAAAAGCACGCCGACACATGACGTCATACGCATAGGAAGCTATCTGTCTGGATTCTGTGACACTTGTGCTGCTATTTTCACTTACCACTTAAACATGAACAGCGATGACATCATGAGTAAAACATTACAATTTACACCTATGGTAAAGGATGTCCAAATGTGCTCATTTTCAGCTGTAACAGAACACATTTAACAGCACCCAGTAAAATCAGAACACAGAACACACTGCTGGTCGTCTTGAGGCTGTTTCACCTACCTATCTTCTCCATGGAGGCCGCTGTGGACAAGAAGCCCTGCTGCAGGAGCTGCTGCCGGGTCTCCTCATCCTCCACCTGGATCTCAGACACCATGTTACACGGCACGTAGCCCAGATGACCACCACACTCTCCTCGGTAGAACCCGTCTGCGTCTTTTTCTCCGTAAACCTGAGGAGAGGAGAGTAAAAATATATCTTCACACCTGTGATATTGTTGGCTTCATATCTTTTGAGCTTTCAAACACAGGTCAGAGTTACAGAAGTGTTACTCATGAGACGACCATTACAAACAGGGTGAATATTTAACTTCTGTGAGTTTATCAGGGATGCTTTAAATAAAAAAACATGCATGAGTGTGTGAGCTGTGTGAGGACATACTTTGATGATCTGTCCCTCGGTGAAGGGAAGCTCCTCCTCAGCAGCATCAGGATTGGGCGACATAGTGGCGGGATCATAAGGGAAGAGGGCCACAAAGATCCGTATGTCACTGTCTCCTTTCATCTTTGGTGAATCAACACCTGCAAACACACACACACACACACACACACGCACACACGCACACACACACACACACACACACACACGGATGACTCCCTGTCTTTTAAACTTCAGGTTGATAATCTTTTTAAAAAGCTGAGGCTGAAATTTTATTTCAGAAACAAGTCCTGTGTCTCCTTTGAGGCCAGGAAAAGACTGGTTGATTGTTGTACTTGAATGCATCTGCACATGGTTTGCACATGTCAGATACAGCACATCATAGTGCACTGAGATTTGTTACAAACTGTAAAGCCCTTGCTCATCACTGTAGCTTTATTCCAGGGTTGGTTGCCCATCTCTGACCTCTCATAGGCTCAGTCACTGGTATTTGTTCATTTATAAAGCCATACTGGGTAAACTCTCTTCGTACATATGTACTTTGATTGAACAGATGTGACTGTAGCTGCAGTCTGAGATCTCATGACTTGGCTTTGTCGTCTGTTCCTTGTGTATGAACTGAGCTGGGAAAGAAAGCTTTTATGTGCTCTGCTCCCTTCACTTGGAATAACCTCCAAGAAGATTTGAAACTACGTGAACTGGTCTCAGCCTGATTTTAAAGCTCTCGTACTGTGTATCCTTTCTGTTTTTACTGTGTGGTTATTTGGCTGTAACTTTTTGGGTGCTGCAGTCTCGGCCAGGTCTCACTTGTAAAAGAGATTGTTGATCTCAACGGGACTTACCTGCTTAAACATGGGTTAAATAATAAAAAACAATACTTAATCAAGTGCCCATACCCAGGTGTATTTGGCACAGGATTTAGATTAAATGATGCTTTTTCTCAGGTGACTAACTCTTGAACTTCTTGAAAGCATTTTCTATGGTTTAAAGAAGAAAAGTGAGTTTTGCGCTGCGTGTGTGTGAGACAGAGTGGCTTGTTTTTTTGAGGTGAGGGTTTGTGTGCTTGTTTGTTTGTGAGGTGAAGAGATAACAGATAGTACATTGGTATTCCACTTTGAAGTTGTAGTCTATAGTGAGATAGTGAGATGGTGCCTGGATGTGGGTGACAGATGTGTTTATAAAAAAACTGGAGCATCATGACAAAACAGACGTTTCATCTCAAGCTTTGGTTGATATGAAACGACTCTGCCTGAGCCTGATTGGACCCAAACAAACCTGAGGGTTTAGGCTGAGCTGGGCTGTAACTTTTTTATATTCCCTGGGCTGAAACTGTGTCAGGTTCTCGCAAATGTATCTTTGTTTTCTCGTTAATTGAAACTGGCAGATCTTGTGAGAAAATGACACGGGTTGCGTTGGACTGAATCGAGGAGGAAAGGGTGGGGGCGCAATAAAGCGAGAGCGAGAGTGATGGGGCTGCAAGACGACTTCTTTTACAGCCTCTGCTTCCCAGCACTGGGGGAGATATGAGCAACATGCAGGGGAGAGCAGTGATCATCATCTGCATGCCTTATCGCCGTGGACCACCGTGCACACTGGAAGATGGAGATGCACCGAGGGGCACAGCCTGCTCTGACGAACCAGCTGTGCTTTAGACACAGAGCTGACGACAGACTTTTAAATAACAGAAGGAAGGAAAGAAGAAGTGCTGCGAGGAATCATGTCAGCCCTTAACTTGTAATAAATGTTTTAATATCAAAAGTATATATTTTCACAGTACAAATGTGGGTTTTTAATCAGGCTTAAGCCTAAAACTGCTGCCATGGTTCGGGCTCGGGTCAGGCTTGAACAGAAACTGTGCACATTCATGTACGGTTGAGCTCTAATTTCATACACCTGATGCATCTAATGTGGACAAAGTTTGAACCTCTGTAGCACCACTGCTATGTGCAAAAAAAGTTACCATACAGCCCTGAATCCCTCGTCCTTGTCATGCAATTCATTTGATTTCTTTTGCTTTGCTAACTTAGCCTGTCTAAAATGTAAACACACACTATTCTTCCTACTAGTACACTACACAAAGTCTGCACACAAGCCATGCATAGCTTGCAACGAGTTCTGCAAATAGCATAGCCACCTCGCCCCTCCCCCACCTCCCGCCAACTGCACTGCTGCTATGAACAGTGTTTGCCGAGCACAGGCATGTCCTTAAAAGAGGTAATCAAGCTAAAGCACTGATCCTAAGCTGTGTGAGCCGTTTGACAACCGTGCACTCGTTCATGATCTGCAGCAAGCGAGCACCAGGGAAACAGGGTTTGACCCACACTCTGATCTAAATCTTAGGACAGTCACTGACAACACCCAGGCAAAAAAAAAAGAATATTATCAAAGGTGCAATGTCACAGCTCGTGCAAAGCAGCCTTTAAATGTGGCGTGTAGCACTGATAGCTACACACGTGAAGTATGACACCAGTGTGGCTAAAAGCATTACAACTGTAGCCTATTTGACAGCGAGCGACACATTTGAAGAGCCATTGTGAGACTTTAAGACGTCTTCTCTATCTCATTAGGGAGAATCAGCCCATCTGTGGCAAGAGTCACGGGCAGACAACTTGCTCACTTTCACATCCTCACTGATTTTCTAGTATATAGGACAGAACTTCTCCCTGCTCCCTTCCTCTATCTGTGTGCACGTGTGTGCATGTGTGTGCATGTGTGTGTGTGGTCAACTGTGCACCCACACATATTACCAGAAAGGTCAAGTTTATTACTGAGCGTGATGTTTGTGTCACAACCAAGAGGAAAAGAAGAAGAGCGAGGGAAGATGTTGAGGGAGGAGGAGCCTCGCTGCAGGCCGTTTCTTTGCTGGCTAATCGAGGTTACTATTTTAATGTCTGTCACTTCCTCCTGTCATGACAAGCCACTTTGAGTTAAGCCGGTTCTCAGCTTAGCAGGCTCTCTCCCACTTCTTCACTGCAGCTACAGTTCCTCTCCCCCTCCCTTCCTACACAAGGTGCTAATCTGACTACCATCATGTGAGAGAGGGGGAGACTTGCCAACAGAAAGCACAGGTGTGTCAGCATCGCGTCAGACTGCTTAGTTCAGAGAGGGAAAGAAATCAAGAGACGGAGGAAGCAGGAAGACAAATGAGGAAACAGTCTCTGACCTTTGAGTTGCCTGGCCTGCGAGCATGCTGGTTTAGAAGAGAGCTCGGCCTGCACTCCCCACGATGGGCTGGCCTCGGCTGGAGGGATCTGGCCCGGCTCCTGCTCGACATACAGAGAGAGACAGAAGGCAATAAGAAACTCATCTAAACACAGAAACACAATCACTACTAGGGAGGAGAGGACACCTTAGGGGATTAGAGGGAATGAACAGCAACTACAGCTCTTTTAAAACAATATTCAGTAGCTGAAGCTTCATGTGATCTGTTTGAATTGTTTCAGTAGAGATGAAAACCTTGCCAAATACAAAAAACCCTCATGGTTTCCAGCACTACTGTTTCATCATAAACATGTTCCTTTTTTGCACTGTGGTGTTTGTTAGCAGGCCAAAGCACATCCACTGTAAGCTAACGCAGGACAAGGCAGTGCTGACTGGTTAGAGACAAAAGCTGAGTGGTTGGAGGAGAATTTAAATGCAACAGGAAGTAGTGCAGTCAGACAGAGGGAGGACAGAGTGAGCCACGCGTTGGCAGACACAGAATCTTACAAAGATTAGAAGTCTGAGGCCACTGAGTGATGATGAACTGGTTTAAACTACTTTCTTGCCACATCTTGGCAAATGCCTACCATATAGAAGAAGACGCTGAAACAGCCTCTCACATCTAAAGACGATGAGACTTTTTAGACTTTTGCAAAGGCTGGGGACCTTGCAGTGTCACTATTTGCAGACTCCCTTAAAGAAATATGAGATAGTATCAATTCCATATGTGTCTGCTTAAATAAACAAGTCTAGAAGCACAAGATAAAAGGCCTCAGATGTCGACAGTATACTTGTCAATTTGGCATCCTTCAGGATAAACTGTATTTGCGTGCAAACATTTTGGATTTTGTCGCCTCAACTTGCCTCCAGCCTCTGGTGGTTAGCTGCACTCTTTCAGTGGGAGGAGACTGTGCGAATGAGACGTGAACAGTTAAAAAAATGAAGATTTGTCACTAAAATAACTACTGGTAGGTGGAAAAAAACGATTCTTGTTCACCACACCGGTATTTCCTCCTCTTCCATATTCCAAGAGAACCAAGACTTAATCACGTTCCTCCATGTTTACTGTCTACCTGTTATGCTGCTTCCTGTTTGGTGCTGGAGAGAACTCAGCTATTGGTCAGTGACAAATTTGACGTCGTTGTACTTCAGTATTTGCAGGAGCTACGACCACAAACTTATGATAATATTAAACACGTGTGACTTGTCAGAACGTCAAGACGAGAAATAGACTGACTTAAGACAGCTTGGGCCGAGTTTTACGACCACCTCACACCTCTTCCTAAGTGGTGGTGAACAAATAAACATCAGACTGTTCCAGTTTTTAGTTTTTCCCAATAAAGATGCCATAATCTGCCCTGTGTGCCAGTCAACAGGCTAAGAGACAGATTGCTTGCTTGAAAACTGCTCACTTTGGCTCTATTTTTGCATGGCTTCACACACTTTCAACTATTTTCATTCTACTTAATTCTTTAGGCTCGATCTGGGCTCGAAAGGCTCCCTAGATGTCGTCGCACAGAGCATATCAGGAAATTTGCTCGCTGCATGTAAGAAAAGTTGTTACAGCAAGCAACTGAAATCACTGGACTGTGCCACAACTTCAGCAAAACTCTCAAGATTTTATTCTGACACTGGATATTTGTCTGCAACAGGGAAATTGCTTGACAAGGCTACCTAACCTCCCTCTGTCCACTGCAGTGATGATGATGATAATGGAAGTTGTCTACTAAGTGGTGGAGATAATTTCCACTAAAGGACTCTGAGGGTTAGATCCACACAGCTACAGGGAAGCGGAGCGGGCTGGGACAACACACCCATTGCAGTTGGCCTGCAACAACGTTTACCAGAGGATCGGCCTTCAGCCCTCGGCGGTGATGAGGTCTGTTGTGCTCCATCTGAGCCCCCTCCACCCACCACTCAGAGCTCATCTGCTCCACCACCACCTCCCCCGGACCGTACTCCACGGGCTCCTCGTTGTCATCTGTGCCGTACTCCACGTCAATCTCCACCCCGCGACCAATCGGTGACCTCACAGTGTGTACTGTTTTGCTGATTGGGTAGGGTCTTGGCGGGGTAAGACCATAGCCGGGGTTGGCTGCCGCGGCGACAGCCATCTGACTCCTGAGCATGGCCTCCCTCCTAAGGCGGTCCCCTAGCCCTCTGAGCAGTGCTTTGCTGGTGGGGGTCAGCTGGGAAGGACAGCGGGCTGAGACCCGCCTGCTGGTGGGACCCTGATATAAACACATGTCCTCCTCTTCAGGATAACTGATGGTGTCCACTGTGTCTGCGTAGTGCACCCTGTGCTGCGTCTTAGGCTTGACCTGCGAGGATCCGTGCCTGAGTAAAGGCTCTTTGGTCAGTGATCTGGGATCCCTGTTGAAGTGGTGATGATGTGGGGGAACATGTGGATGTGGGTGTGGGTTGGCATGATGCGGGTGATGCTGGGGGGCATAGTGGAGGCGTTCTGAGTCTCTGGGGCGAAGATGGCTGGGCCTGGGCCGAGGCTGACCGCGGTGGGTTAAAGGCTCTTCTTGACTGCTATCTTCCTCTTCTGTCACCTCAGGGATGCTGAACAGCTGTGTATTTTGTTGGATCTGAGGAGGCAACTTAAGGATCCTCTCAAGGACCTCCTCATCACTGTCTGGAGTCTCCAACTTGCGTGACTACAAGGCCACACAAGCAAGAATGTGCAGGTGAAGGTGTGATGGGATATCATATTGGTCAGAGAAAATAAGGGAAGTGCAAACAAAACAGAGGCCATGCAAAGGAAAGAGAAAAGAAAGAGGAAGAAAACAATCTCAATCAAGCATGATTTATATATCACAGAAATAAACACTGAATGACAACACAACATGACAAACCGAAAGAAGCATATGTCATTCAAAAGGTGGCTGTGCACTTGTTCTTTTACCCTGTTAGCTGCGACTGTGTAGCCCCTGGCCTGTGCTTCACCGAGGTGGTCTGAGTAGAGGTCCTCCTCCTCCTCCTCCAGGATGTCAGAGAGATCTGAACGGCTGTTGTCTGCGTGGTAATCACTGGCAGGCTCCACAAGCCCTCTGCTGTAACTCTGCAAACAAACACGTCCACATTCTCAAACAGGGGACCCATGATGCTCATTTTCAGGTTCATACTTGTATTTTGGGTTTCTACTTGAACATGTTTACATGCTTTAATATAACACTTTATTTTCCTCCCACTGTCTGTGCTGGAGCACCTGTGTTAACCCTCTGTCTGGAATGGTCAGCTTTAGCATCTGTCCTGATCAGACAGAGTGTGTTTCAGCAGCCTGGGGGCAGCTTTTTGTTGGTTTTCAATGAGAGTGAACTGTTTTGCTTTCTGCTTTTGTGTTCCTAAGCATGTTGCACTTTTTGCAGGAGCGGCCTATTCAACTCAGAGCAGAAAAGGCGTGCAGCATCATTGGCAGGTTTTCCCATTATCTTATTGGATTGGTTGAGGGATGGGCCTTCTGTGGTGGCGATGACAACAAGTAGTAGTGTAGATGGTTTGCGTGAATCTAACATGAGCTCGCTTTCATCGTTGTCCTGGCAAAGCTGCCAGACATATTTGAACAAATTATCTCCTCAACTACTTTTTAACGTTTTACCAACCCAGAGGCTGACAGCAGATTGTCAACCTGTCCCTAAATCATCCTAAAATAAACCTTCAACCCACAATCATCCAGGTGAAGCTCCCTGACCAGCCGGTGGAAACTCCCTGTGATTTCTCCTTTTTCTGAGGGTCTTATGTACCCACACTGATCTCTGTTTCCTTGTGACCAACGTACTGTTTGAGCACAGCTTCTCACCTCCAATCAGAGCCAGAGCCAGTGCCCTCTGCCTGTCTATTTTTAATGCAGATTTTAAGGTGCAGCTCTATGACTTTACTTGACAGCAACAAAGTAGATAAGCTTAAGACAGGTGATTTGGCAGCTGCCCAGCAACAATATTTTTTAAAAAGTATGTAGCAAGCAGCAAAAAGCTGTCCCAGGATTCAACAAAGAAATGGCAATGCCGTACCCCTCACAATCTGCAACCTCCAACAAATGCTCTGTCTGATCGGGGCCTAAGCCCCACTCTTGAAAAGCTCTGCACCATCACTGCAGCTGGGGAACGGCATATGGCGGCACTTTCTACCGTGAAAAACCACCAAAACAGCATTTAAACACGACTGGATTACATGAAGATTACATGTGTCCCTGACGTTAGCATGTAGCTACATGTAGCAGTATGTAAACAAGAATCCATCCTGAGCTGACATCAGCTCGTCTCGAAAGTGGAGAAAACCATTGGAAACAGAGCATTCAGAACGGTCTGAAAACCGTTGCTCACAGGGATTCGCTTTTACATATGTTACATACATCGTTACTTGACACTATGACCAAGTTTGACGTAAACATCAAAAACTGTAAAATTATATAAATAAGCAAAAGCATAACAAGTCCCATCGTAATTTTATATCCTTAGCCCAGTTCAGACCAAAGATTTGTGATGAGATGAAATCTTTTTAGAACGTCGCAGAGAAAACTTGCAGCAGTGTCAACTGACCCGTCTGAGCTCGACTCAAGCCGGCTGATGGTGTCACCTGCAACTCCAATGGTGAAATCGCCGGCAGCCAGGCTCAGAATGTGAAGCATGTCACCTGTTTCAACAGCCAGTTGGCTTGTAGTGAAGTCCACTGGTCAAGCACAATGAGCGCGGTAGGCGTGTTCTCTCGCGCCATTCCCGCAGTGCCCCGTTTCTGTCCTTAGGATGTGCCGGTGAGCTGCTGCTGCTGTGGCTTATTTATTATGAATACAGTCCAACTGATGCTCACTTTGTTTTTGTTTTTCACCGTTTCATCACTACTGCAAATGCAACTGTAGCCAGTATCTCACTGTCACTATCCTTATTCAACAAAATAAGGAAATCAGAAGGGAAGTACAGAGAGTTGTTGCATAGAGATGATACACTGTCTCATGTAGTTGCACTGGTGTGAACCAGCAGGTTTTTAGAATGTTGCAGAACGTTGCCTTGCAAGTAGTTGCCTGTTTCAACTCATCTCGTCGTGAATCTTTGGTCTGAACTGAGCTTTAGCCATTCCATGGAATATTAAATATTTGACTATATAGAATAGTAGAGGGTGTCAACAAATCAGGGTTGATTAAAGCTTTGATTGGGCCCCAAAATAATCCAGCCCAACCCCACATGAACGTGCACAGTTTCTGTCCGAGCCTGAGCCTGATCTATGGCAGCAGGTTTGGGCCTAAGCCTGGGGTTCAAGCAGAGAATTAAAGATCCATGTCTGACCTGCTGCTTCCTGCAGTACGCTGGCTCTTGGTCCTGTCTCAAGAACTCTTCGATGGACACCAAGCGGGTATTTTCCAGCTCCTCCTCTGCCTCGGACTCCAGCGGTGAGGTGCTGGGGGGTCGGTGGAGGTTAATGTCCTGAGGGTTAAGGAAGTCTGCGATCGGGGCTTTGGGTGGGGTAGGGATGCGCTCAGGGGTCCCGAGCTTGGCACTGGAGTCCTCGATGAACTCTGTGAGAGATGGGAAAGGACGTATCGTTCCAGGGCTGTCGGTGTCTCTGCGCTGCTCCAACACTGCTGCTGCTGCTGTTACCGGTGATTGTGCCGGTGCTGCTACTGGCGATGGTTGAGGTGCTGACGTCGGGGGGGAGGTCACATTAACCTGAAGATAAGACAGATAGTCAACACAACACTATTTAATTAACATTATTATTCTAAAAGAGGGACTTTTAAAGTCTGAGTGTGGGCCCCCAACACACAAAACTGAAAAAAGTGTGCCAACAACTTGTCCTTTCTTCTCAGTTTCTGTTTGCAGTGTACCCATGGATGTACAGACAGCTATTACTGCGTTACTCTAAAACTGAGGGATCTTAAAACAGTGATGACTTTCAGTCAAGCTCTGGAGTTGTAAAGTCCTGACTGATGATTTTTCAGCTGATTTATGGACATTAATTTGCACTAGACAAAGATGCTCATGAAAGACAGAAAATATAAGTCACATTTAGCCTTACAAGCGTGTATTCGCAAAAGCTGGAACCACATACGTACATGCATCGCCCCTTTTTGCCAGTTGGCGTGAATAATAAGTGAGCTGTTCTGTGAATCCATTTGAGAGTTATGCACATCTTTGTGATAGGCCCCTCCCACTATCATGCATCTCTTTTAGCCAACTGGCATGAACAAACACATAGTCCTTTCCACACTTGATCTATGCCAAATTTCTGTGGACCTACCAACCAACTGATAAAGTGAGCTTTAGAGATGCTGTTGCTAAAAAGTTGTCGCTGTTCCAAAGTTGTATAATTGCCTAGAGTTGGTTGGTGTTCTCACGGCAGCATTTACAAGCGGACCAGATCAAATGCCTTGTGTGAGAAAGCTGCTCTTGATTGGTCAGAATTTCCATGTGGGAAAAATCCAGGAAGTAAACAAAACGTTGACGAAGAGTACACTTGCAAGATAAATGTGACACTTTTTGATGTCACAATGGAGGGACAACTACGCAGGTTGATTTTAGTTTGCAACTAGAAAACAATGTTAACAAATTAATCGCACCAGGACTCGTTTGTAAACGGACTGAGACCACCTCTTCAAGAAGGTCTCAAGTTGTTTTGGTGCACACCCGAGTGTGATTGCTGTGTTAACACCTGCCCAAACAACCACACTGAGGGAAAAACGAACTTGACATCCATTGAACTGAACCAAACAGGGCAGGTGTGAGAGCACCCTAACTTCCAGTCGTTTTTAGAACACTGGCATGAACCTGTCCCTTCACTTCATGGAGTATCTTTGCCTCACGTCTCTCCCTCTGTCTTCCCCTGAAAACCTCTGATCTGGGAAAACAAACAGGTAGTGGCCTCTTATATATATGTATATATATATATATATGTATGAGAATGGAAGAGTAAAGCTTACCACTGGAGTAATGGTGGAGGCAACTGGTAATGTGGCCTCACATACAGCCAAGGCAGCAGCAGAAGAGGGGTTGGCCCAAGCGTTCACATATGAGGCAGGTAAGAGAAGACCTTCTGGGTGGAGACCGTGAGGGGAGTTGGCAGCAGCCTCCACTGTGAGGCCAGTGATGTTTGTGTCTGGTGGCAAAGTGCTGGGCAGCATGGAGACTTTGGCAGCAGAGTTCCCGTAGGACGGGGGCGAGGGCAGGTTACTGGAACTCGTAGGGTTGCAGGGAAGGGGTGGCACAACTGGGGCGGCGACAGCTGGACCTGCCATGATGGCAGCCAGCTTGGAGGGCACATTGACTGGCAAAGAATCACAGGACTCCCCATGGGCGGACATGGTGCGGACAGTGAGCTCCTGAGCTGCCAGCAAGGACTGCATCTGAGAGGGGCCCAGCAGGGCACTGCCGGCTGTTGGGGAAGACACCTCCAGCACCTTGGATAGGAGAGCAACAGGTACATTTTTAAAAGGAACACTGAGTATGTAAAGAACATTTTGTTTTTCTCTCATGCCTCATAGGTGAACAAAGAATTCATCCATTCTTAGGGCCTGTGAGCATTGGGGAGCGCTTCATTTTAGCATTTCATAAAAAAGTGCTGGCGGTGCTTTTTTTCATGACATGCTGCCTGTGGGTTTTGTTTCTGTCACAACATTATCTTGACACTGACATCAGCCAGGTAGCTAACATAATGCTACATTAACAGAGGGTTGACTACACAGCCAAATTCAAGCTTACAAAGCCAACCAGGATAAAAGCAAAGCACTCACCAGAAACAACCATTGTCCGCTGGCCCATCTACTTCTAAAAATGAGCTTTTTTGTTTAAGTTGTGACAGCAGACAGTAGCTTAGCTAAAGATGTATCAGTGACGTCACCCCTGCCTTTCTGAAAAGTTCAGATTCTCAACTGAAAACGCTCAGAGCAGCCGCACAAAAAAGGCATAGCACTCTGAAAAAAGATGCTCAGCATGGCGCTTTTTCTCCACTCGCTCCTCATTGAGAGCCATTGAAAAAGATGGCAGCGCTGAGAAAAGAGCTGAGAAAAGCTATGTGGCCACAGGCCCGTAAGGAATTCAAGTCATAGGAGTCCAACAGCAAGACTATATCAAAATATTCGTTAATAAACTCTCACACAACTCGTGCAGTATAATCCTAGTCTCATTTATCTAGTCGTATGCTCAAGTGCCTCCTAAACAAACAGCCCTTTATGAAAGGGAACTGAATGGAAAGTGAAACTTGTGTATGCTAGTGTTTTTGTGTGACTTAAGCATTTTAAAGGTTAGGGTTAAGATTCACCAAAGTGACACGATAACACAATCACACTAACTGATCGAGGCAGTGGTAGACGAGCAGCTCCCTTGTTTTTGTCAGTGGAATCTGGCTTTGAAAAAGGGTGTAGATTAAGTTTCACTTTTAGTTCAGTTCTTCGTTGGAAAGGGGCTTCCTGTTTGAGAAGTACTGAGCATGTGAATGGATAAATCAGACTTGGATTATACTGCAAGAGTTGTGAGAGTTTGTAAATGGATGTTTTGATGTAGTTTTGCCGTTGTGAAATGTGGACCCCTATGAGCTGAACTCATCAAGAAATCTCTGTTTTTGGATTCTTCGTTCACTGTAGAGGCATGCGAGGAAAACAACATTTGCTCCACTAATTAAATGTAACATAACAAATGTGTCACATTGACATTATAAAACTGTGCAGTACGTTATATAAAGCCATAGAAAGACAGATAAATACTTAAACCAAAATGCATCGTTCAACAAAAACTCAGATTTCTTGCCTTTTTCTTGTCAGCATAAATAGTGTATCCAGTGACACGGACTCCGTTGGAGGTCCCAGCAGCATCTATAGTGACTGGCAGCCAGCTGATGAGGGCGATGCCCGGGGAGGGACCATGCTCCAGTTGGACATCCAGAGGAGCATCAGGAGGACCTGCAGAGATGGAAGGCATCACACCAAAGCCAGTGGCAAGCAAAAGATCCATCAAGTTTTTATATTGATATTTACTCAAGCTGAACATACAGTGCATGGGATAAGAGATTATTATCACACAGGGAACATGATGCTATGGAGAGAAAAAGCCATCTAACACTCTAAAGGGACATTAAGAAATGTAGAAACCATATACCTGAGCTCCCAGACTGTGGGCATGAAACTTAAGCAAATTTGAAGGATCATTTAGAGAAAAACAACTCATAGCTAATGACACTAATCACACATATGCATCTTACCTATGTTTAAGATTCACGCATGAAAAATAAAATATTGTTGACTGGCAGCAGCAGAATGGTAATAAAGTGGTACCGCAAACTGACATCAAACGATGGCTGGGATTAAAAACTCAACATCAGTGACTCAATTCTCAATGAAATATCAAAAACCTTGTTTACGTGGAATCAGACAGACAGACAGTGACGATGCTTAGTGGGCAGGGCAGGAAGATATCAAACAAAAAGGTAAAGGGGAACACCATGATAACGGAGCCCTTATTTCCGTTATCCTGTAATTACTTTACTGTTTCTGTTGAAGTCCGACATATTCAAATTTCTCTGTTCAAAATGAAAAAGCAGTAGCAGACACTAAAAATAATTCTCTCTTACCACAATTTGAATTGTATTAAAATAAGCAAATTTTCAAAATACCTTCAATTAAAAAGAAAATCTTCATTTTTTTAATGAATATGTTGGAGAAAAGGCCTATAGCAAATGAAAACTATTTCAAGTCCGCAGAAGCACGTCTCACATAAAAAGTTATGAGCTGCAAAGGCGACATGTATTTTGCAAATTGTTTTTATTCTGTTTTATTTTATCTCAGAATATGTAAGGAACTTCTGTATTTACATGCTGCCCCAACAAGTGTAGGCTAGCCTAATATTGTATATAATATTTCATATATTTGTATACATTCCTTATACAGCTTTCCTATCCATTGTTTTTAAGGTTAATAAACACAGAAAATATTTGACTGGATTTCCTCTCATTTGTTGCCGCACTGGAATCTTTCAGGTAACGTGGAACAGAAATCTTGAACTTTACTTCTCTCTAAATTATGTCATCAGTAAGAACACTTGATCAGTATGTGCTTAAGTTAAGTATACCATTCGGACAGACTACCAGTGATCTGCAGCTACTCAGAAATATGTATGAGGCTGATTTGTGCAGAATATTTAAGTCACGACACAATATTAATGCCATTTCAAACATTTTACAAAATGCTGAGTATCACAATATATAACATATATCGCAATATATAACAAATATTGCAATGTATTGCGATTTAAAGAAGGAAACCATTGTCAACATCTGTTTTCATCTACTAAGATACAGTTGTCAGTCTGTTCATCTCACTACAATCATTTTTTATTGATCCAAGATGTATCTAGTGACTGAAAGAGCTATTTTATAATTTTAGTAGGCTATAGTTTAATTTGTATTTGCTACATTTATAATTTATATAATAAGACTCCATACATACTTGCCATCTGTGTACTGAAACAACCTTGTCATGCAAAATATTGCAGCACTGTGCTGTATTGATTTTTCCCTGACCCCATGTGATTGAGGATGGCGTTTATCATGACCGGTGAAGTCGCCTATTTCCCTTCCTTTGAAGCAGTGCCAAGAAAAGGCGAGTCAGGGCAGCTCACAAAGCCAGCTCTCATGAATAAACTGATCGCCTTGTGTGAGAGGTACAGACTCACCACTACTGAAAATGGTATTTTAATTTGGACTGCAGGATACAACACACTGAGCTGACATGACGCTCTGCTAACTGTGTTGCCCAGCAACTCAGTGACATTACACATTACGTATGGACTGAGAGTCAGTGACTGAGAGTGACTTTCTGTAAAACAACATTTACTAGCAATAAAAAAACATTCAAGGAAACTGCTAATCATATTATCTATACAAACAAACAAACAAACACAAGAGCTAATACACAAAAATAAAGTCCCATTATTCGTTGATGACACAAGTCAAGAAAAGCTAATCATCTAACTGGGACGTCTGTCAGTTGTTTTAAACACTTAAAATGTTTGATTATAGTACATCAGAGGGTAAGGGTACAGTGCGTTTTACACTCCGCTGCAAATACTTGTAATATTGAACGCATACATATGTATCTTACGCAGGCCTGATGTTGGCCCTGCCATTTTATTCTGTGGCTTAATTATGATTTAATTAAAAATCCTATACTAGTATTGTACTTCCACATTGCCACACTGATGTCCTGTGCATCTGATTTACCAAATGCAATCAGCTGTTTGTGTTGAGTGACAGTTTCAGGCTGTCATTACTGTTTTGAAAAGATCCTCAAAACGTTGTCTAAAAGCTTCTGGATCAAACATTTGAGCCTCGCTCACCCTCAGATGCTCTGTAACTACTCTCGTCCAACTTGAATGTTTGACAGAATTTGACTTTAAATGCAGAAAATTATCCCCAGAACATAAATGTGCAAGTGTAGATAAAGGGCATGTGATATGAGATAAAATACTGAATCCTGACCTGCCATCAGTGTGGTGAAGGTGATGGTAGCGCTTCTGTGTTCACGCCGCTCCACAGGTAACTCCCATGGCGTGCGGTGCGGCCGTGCCTCCACTTTGACCGTGTACTGCAGGCTGGGCAGGAGGTTATTGAGGCACAGCGAGCAGCAGCCAGCCTTCACCAGCTCACACTCCTCCTCATTCAAGGACACAATGTGCACATAGTTACTGTTGCTGGGCAGCCAGGTCAGGTTGGCAGAGGTGGCGGTGATCCTCTCCACACGAAGTTGCGTGGGCGCCACACAAACATCCCGACCGACCAGCATGCTGCAGCGCAGCTGGTCCGAGGGGCCCTTTTCTGTCAGGCTTTGCACTGACACACGGTAGGCCTTGAGGTTTATGTCCAGCCGCTCCAGCACCGCTTTGGTCTGGGCACCGAAGGGCACATTGAGCCGCAGCTCCTGGTCCACATACACATTATAACTCCACACATTGCCCCACCCAGCCGGCACCAACGGAGGGTCCCAGCCGATGATGATGCTCTTGGCAAGCTGCTTGATGAGGGTGAGCTTACGTGGGTAAGGCACAATGTCCACTCCCACCTCCTCCAAATCCAAGTCCAGGCCGTTGGTGAGGGGGGCTGGGACAGCCAAGGCCGATGCTGAATCTGAGGGGGCTGAGGCAGGGCCGGAGGCAGCAGACGCCTCGGTCCTTTCTGAGGCGCTGACGCCCACGTGGAGGTGATGCTGGTGGCTGGCACTGTGCAGGCTGCTGTCTAGCAAAGAGTTATGGGACATGTCCCCCGTCTCTGGATGGTGTGTGCTCATGACATCGTCGTCTGATACACGCTCCACAAAGTTAGAGGGGACCAGCCCTCTCCGTCCATCCATCAGCTCACCTGTGAGGAGTCACAAGAAATACTGAATACCATGCCGAGACAGAAATATGAAACTGTAGATGCAACAATTAATACTCAAGATTTACCTTCATAGAAGCCATCATCATCCATGTCTCCATACACATAGATGTATTCTCCAGCAGTGAGTGGCAGCTCCACTTCAGGGTTGTCATTGGGGCCATCATATGGATTATAGCTGGAGAAAATGTATTTACCAGGACGTCATTTTTTAAACACATATTAAAGAGTAAGTCCCATATTTTTGGGTAAGTCGAAAAAGGCTGCAAGTAACCACTTGGCACATGGTGCGTCCATTAAAAGTGTTTTTGCCACTGACAGGCTCAAATTGTTATTCTAAATGTCTGACAACATTATGGAAAGGATCCTAACAGAGTCGGAGCTTTTTGTTAAAGAGTAAGATCCTTTTTGTTTCACAAGAAACAACCCAAAAAATAGCCATTACCAAACCTACCAAACCCCATTCAAATAAACAGTTGTTTTAGTATCCATAATGTCAGTACATTTTCACATCTAACTGGGTGAATTAAGGTTTTATTTTAACCAAAGCCGAGCTGGTTGTTGTTGGAACGGTAGAAAGATGAACCAAGACAGTTTATGTAAGTTTTGTTTTGTGTCTGTCGACTTTGAAATAAGTGTGTTTTACAATGATAAAATTACTGTTTATTTAAATGGAGTTTGGCAGGTTTGACAAGAGGGATTTGTGGCTGTTTCTGGTTAAGAAAAAAGGATTTTACACTTTAACAAATGGGTCTGTCTCGATTATGTTGTCAGACATTTAGAAAGACGATTTGAGCCTGTCAGTACATCGACACTGTGAACATGCCCTGAGTCGTTACATTGCAGCATGTTTCGTTGTCTCTAAATACTGGACCAACATCAAAAATTACTGTCTCCATTTTTCACTTAGACAAAAAAAAGGTAAATCAGGGTCCAGGCTGAAAAATACAAACAAACAAACAAACAGTTGACACAGTGAGACAAACCTTGCCTACATCTGATACTTACCTGTATCTGGCAATGAAAACCTGAAGCTTTGCTGCTCCTCTGCTGGCTGTGTAAGGAGCCGGGGCTACATCAATGTCCAGCTCCTCCACTTCACTGGCAGTGTCCACCTGAGAACATCATGAGCAAAAAATGAATTGTCTGGACCTTTAGGTAATCCTAAAACTGCCTGCATCACTGTGCAAAAACACACATTTTTTAATCAAATTTTTTATTGATGTATTTCAATATGAACATACAAACCCTAAAAAAAAAAAACCCCTACCCATAACTCAACCAAAACAAACACACACACACACACACACACACACACACACACACGCACACACGCACACACACACACACACACACACACACACACACACACACACACATGTGAAAGAAAGAGCTTGGCACCTAAATTCAACATAGTCAATAGTTAATAACACAAAAGCACATAGCAATACATCATCAGACACAGCCCATCACAGATGAGAGTACACAGGAAGAAGAAAACCACATATATATACATATATCCAAGTGTGGTCCTCATCCTGATGACTTATTGAGTCCAGATATTGCGAAAGAGGACCTCAAGATTCTTGTTACAAGGTGAGTTCATATCAATGAGTCCCTGTCAGTAGAGAATCACTTTAATACCTGATTGTGACTTCCATTCATAGCTGTCACACACAACACAATAAGAGGGCTTGTATATTTATAGCTCCCTGGGAAAACCTTTTTAAGGATAATCACTTACAACTACTACTGTATAACCTTCATAATCCACAGTGGCGAATGGATTATCTCACTAAATATGAGCTTTATCGAAGTGTGTGCAGACGAGATGAAAAGACCACCGACCTGTCTGTCGTACAAGACCAGACACTGACTCTGAGGACACATGGCACAACCAAAACACTAAATAACTCCTCTCATGAATGAGCAGAGGGAGCTCTGGCATGTTCAGCCACAGCCTCTGTCCTCGCGTGAGATGACAGGGAGGTTAAGGAGGGCTTTTTAATCCATTAAATCCACACAATCAATGTGATCGTGTGTGGCTGTCTTGGTAATCTTGATGAGCAATATGCCTGACCACGTAGAAACAAACAAAGCAGAGGAGCTGCAGGTGGAAGTCCTGCACAGCAACATAACCTAGGTGAACATAAAGACACAAAACCTCCAACTGAGGATTGAAATGAACACTAAACCTGTCTAATTGAACCATTCTGGCTAGCGGATATTAGGAGCAGCTTTCAAATGTAGGAGCCATTTTCTCAGGCTTTCAAAAAAAAATCCAAACATTTTAAGCCATGCCTACAAACTGGACAACATTGTGAGAAGAGGTGTGCACACTTTTTGTAGGATTTGGCCAGAATTATCGATTTGCTTGCCTTACATGCAAAGTTAATGTCACAGTAACAGTGCAGTGTTTCCCCTAAATCAACCGTCTTGGGGGGTTGTTGAGGAAGGGAGATTTTGAGTCAGTATGTAGTCAGAGTTGACCTTATCTGAAACTCAGTCATTGTCAGGTTATTTTCCCCCTACAACCGAAAATCAGAGTAAAGTAATTTCCCTCACAAGCTAATGGGATTGCTTTATAATTTATGAGGAACACAAGAAACATGTTTTCCTCTGAATACTATTATATAAATCAAAAATTTTCATATATGTATTTTGCAGGGCGTCTGCAAATATTACCAAGTTAAATTTAAGACTTTTTAAGACCTTTTTATAACCACTTTAAATGAAATTTACGACCAAACTTTCAATGGAAAGACACATTATATATATATGTATATATATGTCTGTCCAATGATTGTAAACAGTCACTGGGTCTGTCAGGCTGGAGAAATGCTCACGGTAATGTGACCTAAAATATTTAAGACCAATTGAATCGAAATTTAAGACAATTTAAGGCTTTTTAAGGCCTTATGTTAAGAAAACTTAATTCAAGACATTTTTAGACTTTTTAAGGACCTGTAAACACCCTGATTTAGTCTTTAGTCTGTGTTAACACCTTATTTAAAAAGGAGACAGAGCCACATGTGTATCCTGGGCCATGTAAATGCATTTACAATAAAGGTCAGAATACGGGTGCTGCAGCAGCTGGTTTGATCATGGAGATGCGAGCGATGGCTGCTTGAACACAGTCTCAGTGGTTCTCTGGTGTCCAGAGCAGTGTCTAATGTTCCTACATCGCTGCGGCCGCCAGGTTGATGGTGTTGTCTCTTTCAGACAACTTAAATATTTTTGACTGCCTTCATTTTTTTGTCGGTTCTAGGAAGTGCGTCTTGCCACAACTCTGTGTACAACAACTGAAGCGAATACTGCGTAGTCTTTGAAAGATAAACAACCATAGATTACTAAAGATTTAAGATTAACAACTATGAAGCAATCTTTCTACACAGAAAGAGCACCACAAAATTCAGAAAATGCAATACTTGAACTTGACAGGATTAAAGGACATTAGTTAAATCTCATGTTTACTTTTTAATATCAATATATCTATTAATTCATTCATTCTAAAAAAAGTAATTGATGCAATCGATTAATCCTTCCTCTGTCAGGCAGGGCTCCTTATAAAGTAAAGTATTCATTCTATAATGAGTAGTGTTCATTCTGTTGAGGTTTTTTGGGGGGTGTTTCTCCTTATCCACTGTAAAGCCCTCTGAGGCAAATTGTGATTTGTGATACTGGACTAAAATGGGCTTAAATGTCCTTGTTAGTTTTTATCATAATCAGGCACCTCATCCTGTTTTTGTTTTTTTAGTTGACTGAAAGTCTGGAAATTTTAGTCGTATCTTGATGGAAGATAAGCTTAACTGTTGTAGTTTTAGTAATTTAAAAGGCTGTTGACATTTTAATCTTTTTTAGTCATCAGATTATCTTAAACATTCTGGTAAATCTTGTCTGGCCAAAAACAATAATTCTGTAATTTTAGTCAAACTTACTTCACATAAGATTTTATTTTATTATCTGATGAATAACACAGGCTGAGTGATTAAAAAGCAGCTTTGCAGGAAGTGTGTACTATTGTGTTTTTCCGGCCTGTGCAGGTTTCTACCACACCCTCACATGCACTTTTTTAAAAATATTTTTACTCCCTTTTGTTTTGTGATTATGTATGTGAAACAAATTAAATAAATAACAAAAAATATAATGGTATAATTTTAAGGAACATCCAAAAAGAGCCCAAATATCACTGTGATTCTGTCTCCCACACCTTGTCGTTGTCATCACACACAGCACAGGAAACAGATCTGCTGCACTAAAAAAAAAAGTATAATAATTTGTCTCCTCTTTTGGTCAATTACAATAAAGTTTTTATTCTTTAAATAACATTTCAGTCTTTTTTGTCAACTATACTGCATGTTGATGTAGTCACAGTTAGTGTCGGTGTCATCTTGTCATCGTCTCGTCTTAGTCATGGAAAAAAAGGTTGTTGATGAACATATTTAGTCACAGTCTTTGTGAATGTGGTTGAAACTGCTCCTGAGAAATAATCAGTACAACAGTATTTATTCTGAAATGAGTAATAGGTGATGATTCTTTGATTCTCAGAGCTGGTACCTCATGTGTTGGGCTTGACTTGTGTGGACTGAGGTGGGTGTCGGACTTGGGGGTGAGGTGTGTGGTCTCTGACTTGCTGGAGGAAGAGCCTGACTTGCTGACGCTGATAGTGGGCAGCTCTCGATGCTTGGTGACGGGCGAGCGCTCCACCCTGGAGAGCCCTGCGGCGTGGGGGGTGGCCCCCAGCCGCAGTGCAGCAGCCACATCTAGCAGGAAAAAGAGGGGAAGAAGATAAATACATAATCCAGGACTTTAAGAGATGACCCCCGGCCCTCTCACTGGTTTAACTGGCTGAATCCACGAGCAGCAAGGTGGATGAGGTCACCGGTTGACATGCAGGACGCTCAAGGTTGAACCCGGCTGATTAAACAGTGGAGGAAAAAAATCCTGTGTCCATCTGTCTGAGGTCAGAGGTTACACCACCTTGTGTCACACCAGCACTGTTAAGGGGCTTAACTGGTTCATTTCTCACCTCGGCCCACGAGCACTGACCCTCGTGTGGGGGCGAGGACTACAGACAAGCTCTGTTGCAGTGCTGGACTGTGATGGTGAGGGTGAGATGACGGGTTAGAACATGCCGTGCTTTCTGTGACAGTCACATATAATGAGTAACAGTGACGGACAGAGTACCGAGCGGATCATTACCCTCAGGGCAGGAGAGAGTGTCACCTCCCTCGAGACTCCAGAAGGCTATTTCACCCAGGGACACCATATCCCATGAGCCACCAGTGCAGTCTAAAAACACATGAACAGTGTAGAGGAAAGAGGTTGGACAAATACAGGAGGAAAGATTTGGACTAAACTTGCACTGTTGTTACTTTTAAAGGGTAACTTCAGCATTTTCAACCTATTTTCCCATGTTTTTGGGTCTAAGCAACTAATAGGAACAACTGTTTTTTTAACTGGTCCAGTATTAAGTGAGATGGCTGCAAGTGTACGTAACAGTGTTTGTTTTTGCCACTGACAGGCTCAGATTTTTATTATAAGTGTCTGACAACATTATGGAGCGGATCCCTACACCGACAGACCTTTTAGCTGAACAGTAAGATCTTTTGTTTGACCAGAGATATCACCGAAATTGTCACCCCCAAACCCACCAGACTCCTTTTAAATAAACAGTAATTTTAGCGTGTATAGAGGCAGCATATTTTCACATCTAACTGGGTGAATTTAAGGTTTACTTCAACAAAACCAGAGTTAGCAAATGCTGGAACAGTGGAGAGATGAACCAAGATGATTTTTCTGAGGTGTTTTTTTTGTTTCTATCAACTCTGAATGAAGTTTGTTTTACAATAACAAAATTACTGTTAATTTAAATGGAGTTTGGTGGCTTCAGTGATAGCAATTTTGGGGCTGTTTCTGGTTTAAAAAAAGGCTTTTCCTCATTTACATAAATGTCTATCACCATAGGGATTCTTTCCATAATGTTGTCAGACACTCAGTAACAGTCTGAGCTTGTCAGTGGCAAAAGCAAGCACTTTTAATAGACGTCACAGACAGCCTCAAGTGGTTACATTGCAGCCTGTTTCGTGGCTGCTGACCACAGCGCTCTCACTTAATACTGGTCCAGTTTTAACAATTCTTGTTCTCATTAGTGACTTAGACACAAAAACATGCTAAAGTGGGGTCCAGGTTCAAAAATACTGACCTTACCCTTTAAGGCAGTTGTGGCTGGGATTACATTATAACAGATATTCTAAAAACATGTGCTGTTAATTCACAACCTGAGTACAACAAGCTATACTGACACACACACACAGACACACACACACACACACACAAAGCTGAAATATAAGAGATTGTGCTCGCTTTGCATTACTGATGCACAAAATTAATACACTGACATTAAGATCATTTTGGGCATCTATTCATGTGTCCTTACTGTTTAAGAGAAAACAATAAAGTCAATAATGAACAGCTAAAGGACACATCCCTGATGGGACAGCTAAAAAATAGATTTGGATGCGTTTGAAAGCATTTTGTCGATGAGAGGACTGAAGCTTTGTGCCTGGGTTCAATGACTATATGGTGATAAGATCTCCTTTGGAACTGAAATAATCCAAGAAAACTAAGATTACACACTGTGAGAGCTGAATTGGACAGTGATTTAAGTATTAGATTATCTCAAAACAAGACGGATTAATGCGGATCACCTGATTTTACCTCTTGTGGAAACAAGGCTGTTGACAACACTGTGTATTTGCCAACTTACCAAATTCATTCATTCTACTACTATGCAGTTATATGCAGGTAAACACTTAATATAATCTATTTTTTTCACCAGGTTGGACTAAATATCAAAAGAAAAAGTATCATAAATCTGCTGAGGTACAGATTACTGCAGTAAAGAATCTATCCTGAGCAGTAACTAATACTCTCTCTCTGTACAGGTTGCATTGTTGGGTGTGAGTACATGTCATGGCGGTGTGGCTCACCTCGCTCTGTAGTCAGGCCCACCCCATTGGTCAGAACAGAGAGGCCGGGGTTGGTGAGGAGGCTGGAGCCGGCCATGTCCACCTTCGAGGCCTGCAATCGAAACTTTTCCAACTCTTGGGACAGCAAGCCAAACTGTTCGCTCTGGCTGCGACATTTGTCCTCCAGCTCTCGTACCTTTGACTACACATATGGTGTCACAGACAGGAAAAACAGCCATACAGTAAAAATACAGTTTTTTAACAATTCCCTAAATAGGCAAGCGAGCGAGCTCAGCTGTGCTGAATAGACTGGTGTTTTTTAAACACAGAGGTGTGTGTTTTAAAGGGGACCTCTCGTGCTCATTTTCAGGTTCACTCTCATATTTTGGGTTTATACTAGAACACATTTACATTTAATGTTAAAAAAAAAATTTCTCATACTGTCTGTGCTGGAACACCTGTATTCACCGTCTGTCTGAAACACTCAGTTTTAGCACCTGTCTCCTCCTTAGAAAGGCTGGTCTGCTTTGACTGGTCAGCATTTTTGGGTCTTCTCTGTATGTCTGTACCATCACCGCAGCCGAATGTAACGCAGTATAGCGGCACTTTCTACCACAAAAAAAAAATCACCAATAAAAGCTTCTAATCAAAACTGGACATGTTCCAGCAGGATGGATACAATCTGAAATAAAGGTGACATTTACAACCAAGTTTACACATTTCCCTGATGTTAGCATGTAGCTACATGTAGCGGTGTATGTACAGTAAACATTTGCAGTAGTGTGTCTGGACTGGATGACCATGTAAGGGGCCATACATATGCCACGTTTTTTGCGACCTCTAATTTTTTGTTTTCCATGTAAATGCGCTGCAGGCGCGCTCAAACACCAAAGACCAGAGTGATGCAGTCACGGGGCACGTGTTACTGAGGGCCTATTTTTCAGGGTGCAACGGACGCGCTGTGAGATAAACTGAGTTCCACTTCTGGAACAAGGAACAACCAATCACAGCCGACAGATATCTTTCCCTTCTTCCATAAATATCAGTCTGTGATAAATATGGAGGAGAAGTTGATCATGGTAGTGCAGGGCTACCCAGAGCTTTACATCTGTCCCACAGATGATAGGCCTACACACTTATAAACAGCACCTGGAAGAAGATCCGCTCCGCGCTCAGGATTTCAAGTAAATAGGCTTTGATATGATGCTTGTAAAGTTCGCTTAGCAACCTCAGACGCGACCTGCCACTGCGCTCTTGAAAGCTGGCTCAAAAAAAGGCACAAATGTAGCGCCCAGTGCCCGACCTCGCGTTTTCCAGGCGGTTAAAGACGCAGCATGTGTACAGCCCCTTAAGAAATCAGTCCAGAGCTGACATCAGAGTATTTAGAACGGTCTGATTCCTCACATTTCTGCTCATAGAGATTACTTTTACATACATATACCTCATTATGTGAAACTTTGGCCATATTTAATATGAACATCCGACATTGTAATATTATCGCAGAAAATTCAGAAGAGCACAACAGGTCCCCTTTGACGTGGATCAAAAGTGTTGTCTTGTAACACATCAGTCATGTGGAGGAATCTAACCCTGTATTTTCTTGGCTGCACAACGACAATCACAAGTAGTGCTCTGACGGTTTGGTATTTTTTCCTGACTTTGAAATTCACTTTGTCCGTCTGTGTGTTACTTTAGTGCACAGTGCACAGGTACTGCAGGAGGAGAGGTGCAAACAGGTGGGAGGTTCATTCAAATGACGCACCACTTAGCCAGTTGTTGGTTTCTCTACCGAAAATGTATCTAAGATACTGAGAATACATATTTATTTTTCTGTTTTTGGAGTCACTTAGCTGCATTGGTGCTTGTGCCAACAACAGTAAACTAATAAAACATTATCCAACTAGTATATGCAGTTAAATCAGCATTGATAAAAGAACATCTGATGTGGATAAAGCAGGAACATCTGCGTTTATCTATATAAGAATATGAGTGATTCTTCGCTCCTCCTTCAGCAGGACACACACACACACACCACTTTGCGATTGTCTTTGTGCTGGCATAATTAAAACAGGGCATGTATGAATTATCAGAGTCATGCAGAAACCTTTTCAGCCTATACAGCTTACTGGGTTACTATGGAAAACTTTGAACTTCCACAGTTATGATTATTTTGGTGAATGGACAGATGAGACAACACAATATGGCAAACAATCACACTGCTATACACTGCTGCTTATGAATAAGACATTTTAAAGTAAAATACTGCAATATAAGGTTAGGTTTCTGCACAACAGACATCATTTGTTAAACATTTGTTATCAAACACAAAAGAGAGAGAATCACAGGCTCAGCGGAGAAAAAAAGGGAGGGGAAAAAAGGCAGGTAGTTTTCTGGTAAGATGGGAAACAGGAGTAAAGCCCAGAGTTGAAGGGGAAGCATATGTTTTGATAAGAAGTTAGATTTTGTGCTTCTGTTTTACACTTCATTCACTTTAACAAAGCCACTAGACATCAGTCTTATTTGTCAGAACACTACAGAGGTTTCTCTTAGCTCCTCTGAGTTTCTATACGTGGCTGATTTCACTTCAGGTTGTGGTGGGAGTTTCCTGGCAGGCAGATCTGACGGACGCTTCTGCACGAAACTGTCTCAACAACATTTCCTGTTAACTCTCACCTACGCAAAGTGAGTCGTTATCTGGCTACACTGAGCTGTGGTGCTAAAACGCTGAGAGAAATCACTTAGAAACCTCAAATGAATGCTACAATTACAAACAGCAATCAGTGATGTGTTGGGTACATACGCAGGGAGGGTTTACCTCAATATCGTCAGATCAAACCAGCGTGATAAGTGTGCTCGGTGCAGCTGGGAGCAATAACTGTGCCACATACACTGTTTTCTGGTCTCATGTGAATGACCTGATTTTACACACACTTTGGTAACCTATAAAAATGCATCTGCATCAAATGGGCCTCTGCGGCCACATGAAGCATTTATGGAAGACTAATTACTGCAGGGCTGATACTCCTGCTGTCAACTGCAGTATACGTACAACACTGTAAACCTAAAGTGGAAATAAACAAGTCTTTTGCCTCAAGTTATCAATATAAAGTAAATGCTGACTGCACAATGTGATGGACACCATCGCCATTAAGATGGTTACCTATAAGCCTCGTTTTTACTATGCATCTCTGTCTGCTGCTGGGTATAATCTCCTGGGAAATTTAAAGCTCCATTTATTGCACAAAGGAAGCTACTAGATAAGTAAAAAACAACACCCTAAAACCCTGCGTACTTATGAATACTACTGGGTATTTTACTGTGCCTTTATCATAGCAATGACGTCGGAGTTTCTAGTTTAATTTGGGACTCTTACGGTTGTTTCTGGCTTTGAACAGGAGCTACAAAGACGCCAAGACCAGCCAGAAGAAAAGGAACAAATATCTATGTTTCTGGCTGCTAGAGTTAGCCATGTTGCTAATGCTAACAACCAGAAACAAACCAAAATGATTTATTGTCCGTTTGATATCTAAACAAAGAGTATGTTTTGTTGTGGTGGCTCTTCCAAAATGAGCCGTGGTTAAACATTAGCCAGGCTCTGATTAAAAGAGTTTTATATTCCTAAGTGTTTTGAAATCAGGCTGCATCGCCTACATCAAACTTCACAGATGTTTTTCTCTCCAATCATAAATATGCACACACTTCAAGATTTGAAAATAATGGCTCATCACAAATTACAGGATATTATTAAGATTACTGTGCCTATGGAAGCGAATGCACCAACTCTTGTGATCTCATGGAGAAGCAGATGCAAACAAATGTGTGACCTGCAACTTGCTATCATGCTAATAATGCTCTGCAGTGAGAAACACAAAAGCAGATGGATAAACGAGTCTCGTTGAGAAAATGGTCCTTTTGGGTTGTCTATACTTCAGTGAGAACTGGAGGTAAGATTTTGAGTCGGCTTTAATTTCAGTCAACAGTATGCTAGCTAACGTTAGCCTCAAGGGCTAGAATGTTTACCGCTGCTTTGCAACACAGTCAGCTGCTCCGTACTGACATAATCATCCAGATTTTAAACCCTTAATATCAAACATGTTTGAAATTATCAGAGCAGCCCTGATGAGTCAGTTAGCAGTTTGAGAAGTTTCAGACTGGATCTGTAAACCTCTTACAACACCAGATAATGTGGGCTGAAATTTGGTACCAACCACGGACCCAGACTAGACTTCTCGCCTGATTGTTGGGAGTGGTGAATCAGGGATACATCAGCCAGAAACTTCTGTAATGTTAGCCTGGCTTTAGCATATTCTATTATGATCAAGGAGTTGATGCACAAACAGATAGTTGAATATTTAAAGATGCCACCAGGTAAAGTCAGGTAAACTGTAGTTGCTAAGCTCTAAACAGAAAGCGATTCGGCTGTCGTTGTGACAGCGGTGCCAACAATATTACCACTTAGAAATGGCGGTGTTGTTTGAAAGACTATCCCCGTCGATATATGTTTCCCCATGACCTGAACCTGAGCAAAACCCTTAGCCCTGACCCTAACCACCAAGCAGGGTGCTATGCATTAACACCAGGAAAACACTACTCCAAGGGGGAACACGTTTTGATACACCACTGTAGGAGGAAACATTGTCTGTTTCCACCTTAGCTTAAAGTAACCGGGGCTTGGTGCTTCTATCTACAGGGGCTAAGGAGGGTCTTATGGCACTAAGGTACACAATGTTGCACAGGAAGTCAAGCAGGCTAAAGGTTAACAGTACCTGCATGCAGTCCAGTGTACTCTGGTTAGCAAAGAGATAACACAAAGAACAAAAAAAGATATACGAAGGTAAACACATGCTTGTGAAACGATGAATCTTGGAAAGAGAAATCATATTAATAAAATAAAAACACAGCAGTCTGAAAATCCTGTATCACTAGAACGTGTCTCTGCCCTCAGCAGCCAACACCTGCCTTTTGAACGAAGACATTTATTGTGCATCATGTTATAAAATCAGTTTTTGGCAGATTACAAAAGGCAGTGCGTCAGTTTGGGAACAAAGCTCAGGTTCCTGAGAGGGAAAGAGACTTTCTCCTGTGATGCTTTGAGTTTAAATAGAGACAGAAAGTGAGAGAAACAAAGCAAGAGGAAGGAAACAAGCATTTAAAAAAACAAAAACAGGAGCAACTATACTCTACCAGCTCCCTCCGCAACACAAGCTGAGTCAACTCCTAAAATAAAATACACACTTCATTTAGCAAAATGCACAATGTAAAAAATACAGTCATATAACCATCAACTGTGGAGGACTGTCTGAGTCTTCTAGGGTCCTTTTTATTTGCATCGTTCAACATCAGCAGCCAATCAGACAGATGGGGGCTTCAACTGTCATCGACTGTCTGGATTCATTTTGAATTCAAAGTGTCGCACACTCACACTGAGAGTGAGTATAAATGTCACACTGCAGCACAGAAGCCATCTGTTCAAACGGTTTTTCAGACACGAGTGCTACCAAAATACGTGTCTTCTCTGCCAGGTGTTTAGATAAGAATGAAGAGCTCACTGCACTGTATGTCCATGCTGCTTCTGTCGACTAAGAACAGGAGGATGACAGAAATATTTACACACTTTCTGCTTGGTTTTATGGAGGAAAGAAACACCTTTAATTATGAATTAGAGTTGATCTCATCAGACAGCTAGTGCATAAAACACTCCTCCTCTTTTATGTTGGGGCTGAGTTAATAACTCTCTTGTGTGACATAATAAACACGGGAACCCTTGATTTTTGCTTTGGTAAGTCATCCTGAAGTCTGGACTGTAATGAAAGCACTACATAGTATAGATATTATGTCTTTGCTGGTGTAACACAAACTCACCTCCAGCATCTGAACCACACCTTCATGCTCCCTCTTGGCGTATAACTGAGCCTGAGGATCAAAAAAAAAAAAGATATTTAAGTCAGTGTCATGTTGGTTGTTTGTTCATAAAATTCACATCACAGCAGACTCCGTTTGAAAACACTCTATGCTTTATTGGTGCCCAAAGGTTGCCTCCTGCTGGACAAGCGGTTTAAATAGCCTGGGGGACATGAGGGTTTGATTTCAACAAGAAAAATACTGGTCAAATATGAAAAATGTACAGGAGGCTGTGCTTCTCACCCGCTGTAACCGTTTGATTTCATCCTGTTTGAACTTAAGGATAGCCAGTGCCTGCTCATGTTCCAATTCCAGCTGCTGCCTTCGCTCGGCGACCTCTCGCATATGCTGGTTAAAAAGAAAAATATATCAGAAAGCTATTTTGTAAAGTAGCATGGTAAGGAGTGGAACTGAAAATAATACACCAGAGTCTCTGAGCCCAGCCGTACCTTTAGGACCTGCTCTAGGTTCTCCAGTTTGGCACGGAGTCTCTGGTTCTCCTCGAGAACTGAATTGTGTTGAGCGGTCACTTCAGAGAGATCTTCCCTCAGCTCCTCATTCTCAGCCCGAGTCTGACAAACAACAGCAGGAGGAAGATTGACTGTTATTGCAAACATCTCATAGTTTGGTCATTCCTCTTGGAGTAGAATTTAGTCCACAATTAACAAGACGAAGGCACTGTTCAAAACCTTTTTGTCTCTTTTCTAGTGATGTCACTGCATCCCCATGTTTCAGCATCAAATGGTAACACTAGTATTTTTAAACCCTGGACCTATTCTCCCATGTTTTGTGTCTAAGTGACTAATGGGAACAACACGTTTTGAAAGTGGTCCAGTATTGAGCGAGAGCGCAAGGGCACATTCCCACCGTCAATATATGTCCACTAATAGTACTTGTTTTTGCCACTGACAGGCTCAGTTTATTATTCCATGTGTCTGACAACTTATGGAAAGATGCCTACATAGATACACCTTTTTATTAAAGAGTAACACCCTTTTATTTTAACTAGAAACAGCCCAAAAATCGCTATCACCAAACCAACCAGACTCCATTTAAATAAACAGTAATTTTAGCGTGTATAGAGGCAGATTATTTCAGATCTAACTGGTTGAATTAAGGGTTTATTTCAACCCAACCAAAGTTGGTGATTGATGGAGTGGTGGAAAGAAAAACCACTACAAATTATTGTGAGTTTAATTTTTTTCTGTTGACTCTGAATGAAGTGTGTTTTATGACTGTAAAATTGTTGTTTATTCAAATGGAGTCTGGCGGGTTTTGCAATAGCTACCGGGGGGTTGTTCATGGCAAACAAAGTGTGTCACTCTTTAATAAAGAGGACTATATCTGTAGGGATCCTTTCCATCATGTTTTCAGACACTCAGACTAACAATCTGTGCCTTGCAATGTTAAAGAATTTTTGTTTTATCATAAAAAGCCCTGAAATTGCTATCACCAAACCCACCAGACTCCATTTAAATAAACAGTCATTTTAACACTGTATAACACACTTAAGTCAGAGTCGACAGAAACAAAATAAACCAAAAAAAACCCAACAAAAAATATCTTAGTTCATCTCTCTACAGTTTCAACAGTCACACGGTATTTAAATGGAGTCTGGTGGATTTGGTGATGGTGATTTCGGGGCTGTTTCTGCGTAAACAAGGATCTAACTTTTGAGCAGAAAGTCTGTCTCTGCAGTGATTCCATCTGTAATGTTGTCAGACACTTAGAATAACAATCTGAGTCTGTCAGTGGCAAAAACAAGCACTTCTTGTGGACCTCCATTAAAGGTACAAACATGCCACGAGTGGTTACATTGCAGCCTGTTTCCTCTCACTCAATACTAGACCAATCTCCAATTTTGTTGTTCCCATGAGTCACTTGGACACAGAAAGATGGGAAAATAGGGGCCAGGTTGAAAAATCCCCAAGTCACCCTTTGAGTTGGTGAGTAAAATATCCCAACTGACAGCTCTAAGGTCACACTATGAAAACAAAAGGCACTTTTATTGGGGAAAAAAAAAAGAGTTAAACACGTTTGTTGTTGAAGGAGGCCGGCAGGGCGAGGAGAAACTGACCTGGTCGAGCAGCTGTGCCTTCCTCCTGAGGAGATCTGCCTCCTCCTTTAGTTGCTCATTTTTGCCTCGCTCATCCTCAAGCTGGCTCTCCTGTCACCAAACCACACGACAAAGTTCAGATAAAGCTGAGGAAGTCCATGCTGTCCAAGTCATCCTACGGCAATGCTAAAACCAGACTGGAGCTCTGCCAGAGCGCGTGCGAGGAAAAGGAAATACTGCTTACCAAATCCAGACATCTCTTCTGCCGCTTCTTTACTTCATGCTCAAGGTTTTCACATTCTTTTCTCTTCTTGCTCAGCTCACTTTCCTGAACCCACAGTGATAACAAAGCAAAGATAATTACACTGAGCCCTTATTTTGAAATCTAATATTGAGTTTAGACTTTGCATGGTTTAAAGCAGAACAAACTTTCAAACAAACAGCAGGATATAAAACCATAAAAAAAAACACATGTAATATAACGACAAATGTTTTGCATTTACATTTTACTATGCAGAATGCATTGGCTTTAGTTTCCATGCTGACCTCTGACCTGATCGCAATGAGGCATTGCGAAGCTTAGCATCCTTTAATTATTCTAAATGCAGCTTACATGCAGGAGCAGCATCGGAGAAATCAGCTTATTTCGGCCGCAGGACCTCAATCAAGTATTACTGCTGTGACTGTGTGGGGGGAAGCTACAGGACAGACAGGCTAATTACAGACCACCAGCAGCTGACTGGAAGAGATACGGCACTAGTGATGACACAGCAAGACAATAACGATAATTAAACTGCAATCTGTGGTCTGATTTGCTTGATTGTGTTTCAAAGGCCTAAATAATGTGTGTCAAGCAACAATTTTCTGTTTTATATTCAGATCAGGACTGTGAGGCTGAACTAACACGACAGCGGCACTGATTGGAACTTAAATGCGCTGTCAGCTGTTTCACGATTAACACTCCTAACTTAACTTTTTCTTTGTTGTGAGGCCAACTTAATTTTTCTCCCAATAGAAAGGCAAAGCCCCTCCCCCTCTGGTGGACCATCACAGGAACTTATTTTGTAAAAAAAAATAAAAATAAAAAATAAAATATGGACGGTGTGAACCCCGAGTGATAAATAATTTTTTGATTCTGTTATAATTGTGCCATGAAGTACACACATGATATTTGTCAATTGGCAGATTATTGTAAAACTGTTGAAGCATACGACTGTGAAACTACATCATTAGAAAGACTACACACCTAAAAGTCACACAAGAGACGCCATCAAGTTCTCTCTGGCTGAAGCTACGATGCCTGTGAACTTCGTATAGATTTACTCACACCAGCACCTGGTCTTGCTTGTTCTTACACTTCCCTTGTAGTGATTTCACCTAATTTAATGCTTTTTTCCTTTGCTCTGGAAATACAAAGTGAAATGTGCACAGCTGTTGTGCACCACACGGACAAACCTACGACAAACTGTGACTTTCTTATTAAATTATCTTTTAAACTGACAAACATCGGAATATAATGTTTGTCAGTGTGTGTTTCATGGCACAATTCTAACAGGATCAAAAAGTCTTTTGTCTCCTGCTGACTACTGTACATATTCCTGACAACATAAATTCCAGACAGGGACATTTTGTTGGCCAGAGGATGGTATAGACAAACAGGTATTTCCTCCCACACATAAAGAGTCATCATTATTTTTATTACTGTAGTCTAAAGCAGTGGTTCCCAACTGGTGGGTCCAGGTCAGAAAGTGGATCGGCGGTCCATTCTTAATGGGCCACAAGTGACTCGTGAATGCGTCAAGTTTGTATGTAACACAATTTATTTTGAAGTACAGTGAATTTCCAGCACAGAGGTTTTATTCTGAAGTGCTGTTTCCTGCTGTAGAGTGAGTGACTAACACACAGCTACTTGACAGAGACAGCAAACTAGCTCGACAATATGGCCAAATGCAGCATGATGCTGAATGTATTAAACTGTGTGGACCTTGAACTAACGACTAAGGAGAAATCTGGATCTTGTGGCTGGACCAGTTGGAAAGCACTGGACTAACATGTATCTCCTCCCACACATATGCAGTCATCAGTGGCTTTATTTCTCCTCTGCACTCTTTTGAAGTTGTCGTCTTTTACTGCAGACAATTTATGTGGGACCTTCAAAAGGGCCGAGGCCAAACAGGTGCCAGTCATTAGCCACAACAATAGAGAATGCCATTTAGGTCAATATCAAACAAATAAAGAAATAAATATGACTGTGAAATACATCCTGAAATAATAAATGGTGCAATGAATATATAAATAAACTTCAGTTTGATTGTGAATCACGGTCGTTCTGGTGCTGTTGCTTTGATCTGTATCTGTGCGATGACCACGCCTCACTAACATGAATGTAACAGATGAAAATAAAAAGTTTCCTGAAATTGATAAATGTGGAATTTTGAATTAAAAGTCACCTGAAATTAAAAAAAGGGTAATCCCCTGAGTTATTAATTGACATACATTGATTGAGTCAGCACCCAAAGAGGCTGCCGGGCAACCAACAATAAAAGAGACTCTGCAAAAACAGGCAGTAGTGGGCTGAGCGACATTGCTTGCATGACTAAAAATATCACCTGCATGTTTTCTGGGTTAAAGCTGTCTCTGGTGGGGGGGGGGGCTCAGTGTTTACTCAGCTGATGTGCTTTTTCCTACACCTGTTACTCATTTAACTCTTCTAGGATACCCCACTGTCTGAAGGCCTTTGCACACTGAGTCTGCTTATGTTGTACGCGTTTAAAAAATAAATTAAAAAAATAAGCACGGAAATCTTGCACACTGAGTTTGATGCATTTTATTGTTCTATTTGTTGAGAAAATTCGCGACAAAATATTGAGACATATTTGTTCCCTTGCTTCTCTCCTCTGGAGTTACCATCCTGGTTGTCACGCCTCATGTAGCCTGCGTCTTGCACTTGGCACCACAGCTAAATGAAAGGGCTGAGCTGTCCTCCTACTCTGTTTCCATCCTGTATTACATTCTCCTCCTCGCCATCATCATCCACCTGAATATTACTATCCTATCTGTTGATACTGTGCAACCCATTCCTGTCTCTTGTTGCAGATGTATGTGTCCTGCAGGTTACGGCTCATATTCTTCACTGCTTCTTGGTCAAAAAACTCTAAAGCCTTTTGACGAATATAAAAAATGCAGGAAATTGAACCTGTTCTGAACACTTTGATAACGGAAGAATGTTTTGGAGTCAGTGTGCACACGTGATTGACACAAAGTGAGGTCGGATTATTTTTAGATGTACTGCAATTTCAAAAAAAGGACTCAGTGTGGAAAGGCCCTCAGATTCCACTGTTACTCCATGACTCAGTCATGCTTTAGATAGTTAGCTAAGGCTAAGAGTCTTTCAAAAAAACAAGGACAAGGGGTGCCCAGTAGGTCAGTGGTTAGAGCGGGTACCCCATGTACAAAGGCTGCAAGTCATCTCGACTCTCTTCCCCTTTCATGCTTAGTCTGTCCTGTCTAATGATCTAATAAAAGCATAAAAAGCCAAAAAAAAAATCTTGAAAAACAAAGCTACATTTCAGGTAGTTTGACCCTGTTCACTGTAACAAGATGAAGCTCAGATAAATAAAGTTTCTCCTCTTGAAGCCAGTCTGTGTACTGTTTAGCTGTGAATGTAATGATGCCCAGCATCACACTGACTAACTTAAATGATAGCCTTGCTCATTCCCTTCATAATTATGCAGATTTAATTAGGACTTTGGTGAAATAAGAAAGCTGTGTATGAAGATACATTTTGGAGAATTCTAAAGCAGCACATCACTTCTGATTAATTACAGCAGAACATCTGCACAATAATTATGGCTTCTTCTCAGAAATCTGCGCCATCAGCTTTTCAAAACACTACTGACACAAATCACAGTTATGAAAATAACACACACAGCTCAGTGAAGGGTGAGGAGACATGCAGCCTTATGCTGACACTAAAGCTACTGAGTGATCAGTTCTTTATATATCATCAGTTAATGTGCAGACCCTCCATTTCCCATCCTGATAGAGAGAGTCGACACGACGCTGAGAGGGAAAATGAGACCCACTTGTAGAAGCAGCAAGGGCAATGTGCTTCCCTTCTGTTTCCAGGGGACAAGATCAAAATAATCCTGGCATTACATAACAAATCTGACCGTAGTTTTTCCTTCAGTGGCTGTCAGCTCAGCCACAGCACTGAATTCAAGCTTCAGTTTCACATGAAAACACAAAGTGGAGAGCTAGATACCCACACAATATGTAGTTATTTCTGCCAGGAGGAGTTTAGGACTCTCATGAACAACTGTGTCAACAAACTGCTTTCAAAAGTGGTTTCCTCCTCATGAGAACAACATTAGACTGGATTTACAATGAAATTTAAACATAAAAAAACCGAAACGTAGCCTGTGAGCCCTGAAAAAGCACATCACAGATGGAGTTTGCATGTTGCGCTCCAAGACAATATCATTGTGAAATATAAGCAGAGTGTAGTATCAGATGCTCTCACCAGAAACTGTAGGTGCTGCTCCTCTGTGTGTTCCTCCTGACGGGAGGGGGTCGGGCTAAGGCCCGGTTGGGGCGTTACTCGCAGCCCCGACTCCTCCTCCTCTCCGGGAGTCTTCTCACACCTGGATGGAGCTTCATCTAATACCACACACGGGGTCTCTCCTACAACCTGGCAGGGTCAGGGACAATCATTCAGTCAGTCACTTCATATTTCCACTCAAACAATCAATGCACTTCAAAGTGTTTTACAAGAGACTGACAAAACTTAGGATGTTAAGAATAGTAAAATGACTGATTTGTACATAATTACAGGTGTTATTGTAGTGGCCAGATTTATTCTGCGCAACTGGAGGAGCCCTCATAGGCCAGAATGTACAGAGTGGTTTTAACCCATGACAGAGACTGCTGCCTGTGAAAATGAGATTGCCTGGGTACGTAATATCCCTGACAAAACTAGCCAAACATGGATGTTTTTCCTGGCTCACATCAGAGGTGCATCTTAGGTAGACATCTTTAAGAGGGTGCAATCTCATACATTGGTACTGGGCCAGATCAAGGCATTTTTTAACTGATCTGGATCAGCTATATTGAACTATATAGAGGATCTGACGCCTTGATTTAAGTCAGCTGTCACACAGGTGTTTTTACTCGCAAAGGTTTCATGCAGAGACAAGCTGAGTGCAGCTGTCTTCGACTCTCCGCTCTCCTTTTCTCCTCAACTTCGCTGAGCTCCTGTGTGTGCATAAGAGCAGGGGCTGAGCCATGCCTGCAGCAAAACACAACACGCCATAAACGACATCAACAAATACAGAATGAGACTGTTTGTTTATGTTTTTTATTTTTTTTACCAAAACTATGAGTACTCATTTCATTTCAGCTCAGTGAAAAAGTCTTGTGTGTTCCTGGCGCATGGTGTTTCACCGCAGACAGAAGAGAGACAGACAGCAGCGCATAACCGACGACAACCACACTCACCACGCCACTACAAAGTGCCGCAAAAGCTCTGGGAGCAAAAAGTGCACAAGAGTTTTATATCAATGTAGCCTAATCTGTGCAAAAGATGTACAGACAACGAAAATAAACAGTGAATGAGAAGCCTTTTATTCAGGTAACTCCTTTTAGTCTTAGTTAACACTTGTACTGCAAATTTTGAATTAATTGTTGCTAATTATAAAAGCATACACCAGTCTCACTGTGTTGATGTAATCTTAACAAGTCAATACCAAAGTTTTTGTACTCAAAAGCTCCTGTTCTTATCTCAAAAACATGACGGACTACTGAAAAGGGAGCCAATGTATGATACTGCACAGAAACACATCACATTACACCCCCCACTGTCAGTGAGGGATTAGCAGCAAACCCCCTTCCCGGTGGTCCAACTACAATCAAAGAATAATCCAGGAGGGAATCCCTGCAGCCTGCAGCACGACTACAACACATTAGCACAAAGCCTGTTCTTCCTAATTAGGTTGGCTGCAGCAACCTAAACGTCTCACAAGAAAAGCAGCCTTCTCTTAAATATTCATTTTGATAAACTGTATGATTTGTGTGATGTGGATCCAGGTGGGGGACAGGCTGACATTGGTTAAGGGTTAAGAGTCGGGAATCAGTATCTAATTTTAGAGCAAACCTACTTATGCTCAAACTGTGCTAGTGCAGCCAAAGCCATGACCCAATAACAGGATCAAAGGCGCTCTGCCACGTGCTGCAGAGGGGATCACTTCTTTACACTCTCCTTTCCTTCACACTGGTAGTCACTAAACGCCACATCACTTTAGACCCAAGGCACATTTACACATTTCTCTACCAGAATACAGCTCAGAGAGAATCATATGTGCCGACTATTTCTATGTGGGGTCTCTACGAAGTAAGGCTGCACAACATATCATTTTTTAAAATCATCATTGCAATGTTAACTGTAACAATAAACACATTGTGATGTTACACTAAGGGATTTTACACTAAGGGATTTTTTGAATTAGTTGAATAAGTGAAAAACTGCACTTTAAAGTTTTATATTTTTTTTTTGTTGGTGCCTTCTGTGTTTAATTCAGTTTATAGAAATGTTGGAAATTATATCCTTCCATGTTTTTAATGCACAAGCATTTTTTGTACTGTAGCAGAATACTGAAATCAGCAAAAGGCAGAACTGAGTACACTTTAATATCTGTTCATTTATAGCCAGTAATATCATTGCGATTGAGATCTCTAGGCATTTTAAAACAGTTCAGTTCCGATTCAGAGGGCTAAGATGCAATTATAAAGCGATTATTGATGCATCTTTATGCATCAAAATTTTCATTTCTTATAAATGATTTATTTTTCTCCCTGTGTGAGAAATTGCTACTTTTAAAACATAGCTTATTTGTAATGATCCAAAATTAAATAAAAAGATTAATTTACTTGCATACAGGGTGGCTCCCATCCAGGTCCTTTTTCCCTTCAACTTCATAGAAGCTAAAATGATTCCATATGCTAGCTTTTAAACCAGGAGGTGGCAGACAGATTGTATCCATCAGTGGTTACGCATGCTAACCCTGTGGTTCCCAACTGGTGGGTCACGGTCCGTGAGTGACTTACTTAGGTATCAACTTTGTAAAAAACACACTTTATTTTTAAGTAAAGTGAAATTCCAGCACAGCACCTTACAGTCTCCTGCCTGTATGAGGATAAAAAAATGAGGGGGATGCAGACTGCTCTGCTGTTTGTCATTAACATCTTGAGCAGTGTAGAGCAGCGTCTGGGGAGTCGAGATGCTGAGCAGGCCAGGCGCAGGGTTTTTGGGGTGGAACAGACTGGGCAGAAAGTTATTTTCTTCACCACAGAGTTGTTTTAAGTTGTTTAATGCTGCAGCGTGTGTTGCTTGTTTACATTACTGCTGTTTACTGCTGATTACTGCTGATTGCTGCGCCCCTCCGTTAACACTAGTTTCTGGGTGATGGTGTAGAAGGTTTTACCAATATTCTTCACGTTCACTTTGCAAATGTAATTATTATACATCAAATTAAATCAAGCTTGCAACAGCTTTATTTTGTGAAGATGAATTACAAGATAGGCTCCAGTGTGTCCACGCTGTTGACTGTCCGGGTGCTGCCCTGCTCTCGCGGTTGATTTCCGCCTCTTTCATTCTGTCAGCACCTTGTTATTTGTGAATCGATGCCGAATCATCCACATCCACATCACAAAGCATCTAAGAATCAATTTCTTCCTCACCCCTGTTCAACAATGTTACTGCATTTTTCCCTCATATCATGCAGCCCTCATACCAAGTCGGTCAATATGATCCCTCTCCCAAAGAAAAACATCAATACACTTGGTCACTGAGCGATATCATGGAACCACAATCTTTTTAAGCAGTTTTTACATTTTACATTTCATATTTCACATAAGAAGACTGTTGCTCCTTCACACAGTAGATGCATGAGCATTCATGCACACAATTACAGTGAAAGAGCTGAAAGCTACCGACTGATTCACCCTTAAAACACTCAGTTTATCATTAGGATAAATGTTCTGAGGGTTCAGAGAGAAAGCCGCAGTCTCATTGTAGCTCCAGTGAAGACACTGACAGATGACAAGACTTGGATGGGTCACTGTTATTTTTGGAAACCACAGAACTGTCACTGATAGGGGGGCTTTTATGGAAGACAATGCGTCACTTCTCAAAGAAGGAAACTGATTTTCACTGGTATCATTTAATACTATATATACCAAGATATCCATTCCCAGTATCCTTTAATTCTGCTCTCCATATTACTACGACTTACACCATGAAAATGACAAAATATTTCTGTCTCAGCACATTTAAATAACTGACAAAAGCCTGTTTGTTAAACATACAGGTGCATAATTCTGTTTGTCTTCCTCTCACATGAGAAGCAGCTTCCACCAGGGAGGTTTGTTTACTCAGAGATGTACATTCAAACATCATGGCGGATACAAAAGCCCTCAGTATGGGGCTGATGACCTGTTGTAACCGTTTAGCACCATATCAGTGTCATGTCTGTGAAGTTAAGCGAGGCTGTCCCTGATTTATCTTTTGGAAAGGAGACCAGATGGTGTTAGTAGTGGTGACGAAAGGCCAGCAGGAGGCACTAATTCCATTGGCCCCTGTACAAAAACATTGCAGGAATGAGAGCTTTTAACTGCTGATTTCTCTGTCCCTGAGTCTTTTCAGTGGTCATTAAAGGTCCCAGACGTACCAGGTGATCCCAGCATCCTGGAGAAATGCCGACCGTTGTGTTAGCACCATCCTGTTTAAAGCAGCCCGTCTTCTTGTGATTGTTAATTAGCTTGTTGCTTCATATTCATTGAGTGGGCTGGCTTAAGTGTGTGGAGTTTGCTGTTTTAATCTGGCCACCATGTGCCAGGCAAGGTGGGAGTGTCACAGGCCAAGGTAAGATCCCTGTGCAAATTTAAACAAACTTTTTTTAAAATTATTATTCCATTGCTTTTGAAGCTCTTTTTGGCATCAAGTGAACCTGACTGAGCTCTTATCACAGGAGATTTTAAGGAGAACATGAACTTTAACTTCAGCCACACAGTGACCGCAGTGATATCAGCCCACAGGTGAAATCCCTTAAAAGAGCAAAGGGAACGTGGGAGCTCACGATGATGAGTTCAAAGCAAATATAATCAGGGTTCAGGCGACCGGCATGATATAATTCTGACATGATTTCGACGAATGAGCACAGAGGAGGAATATTACATAATGCCTCATTTATACAATGCTATGAGGAATAAAGGGACGGTCATGGAGAGCATTAGACCGAGGCTTACTGTAGGCTTTTATGAATCTTTTTTAAAGGTTTATGTGCCAACACACTAACCTGACAAAACTCAGTGTGACCTGACAAGTGCTGAATGTTTAAAAGATTTGACTCTGTCATGGGGCAGCGTTTCATTCTCTACTCTTATAGGGACAATTAGGAGAAAAGATCAGCTGAGTTAAAGGTTGGTGCTCCAACCAATAAAACAGCATACTGTACATTTTGGAGCAAACGCACTTTGACATTTTCTGAGTCCTGTATACAGCAGTAAAACTATCATATATTTTGAAACAAAATCAACA
This sequence comes from Cephalopholis sonnerati, assembly GCA_019142605.1. Taxonomy (NCBI): domain Eukaryota; kingdom Metazoa; phylum Chordata; class Actinopteri; order Perciformes; family Serranidae; genus Cephalopholis; species Cephalopholis sonnerati. The sequence goes on from JAGQAX010000017.1 coordinate 38,867,424, forward strand.
CTTTAAAGCTCTTGGCACATTTATTGCTGTTGGCAAAGGAGCATTTTTTATTTAGTGTTACTGCATATTGCATGCTAAAATACATGAGCTGAAAGATCAGGTGTTGAGGGGGTACAAAAGCAAAGAATGATATTTTTTTTTACATTAATTATGGGTCCATGTGGCACGTCATGTCCGGGCAGCAGTGTCATCCCTTTCTGGTGATAATTTGTACATAAACAGGTGTTCAGATGGTTGTGATTTAGCAGCTCTGAGATAAATATCACAATTTATTGTGCAAAAAAAAGGACAAAGTCATCATTCAAAGCTTCACATTCACTTGAACTAATGGAGGAAGGAACTGTTTCAATCATCACCAAACAGGAGAAACATCTATTACCTTCAATTATTTGTGTCAATAGAAGACAATTTCATATTTCAATGAGGGTGACTTATGTCAGAGCATAATTAGAACAGGATGTGCATCACTGAAATAGAATCAGCATATTGACTTTTACACTTTCATTGGTCGAAACTACTCACTAACAGTCACAAATGGGTTTTAAAATCTATACAAAACTACAAGGGATAGTTGCATTTATGTAAAGCTGCATCATTTTGCAGACATAATAACATCTGGGCAGTTATAATGAAACATGCCCTGTTATAAGGTGACGTTAAAGATTTGATTCAAGCAGCGGCCATTTCTAAAAATAGGGTTTTCTTTACACGTTTAAAAGGTTTGTTTTTTGAGGTCCTACATAAAATACGTGTATAGCTGTTCCATAAAACCTCCAAGAACATTTATTTGCTGAATTATTGTGTCCCTGTTGGTCTTTAATTAAATAGCAATTATCATCTAAACAGTCAGTGTCATGTTGTGTAGTTATTTCTAGTAAGTAAAACATGCTATGGTTAGCATCAGCTTCAAATCTAATATATCACTTCCAGCTTCAATATTAAATTACATCATATTTAAAGTATGACTAATGCCATGCACTGAGATATTTTTGAAGACGTACAACAAGACATTCAAACACACTTTGTTCCTGAGGCCACTGGAGTCTAATGAAATCATCACTGCTGTCAGGAACAAAAGCTGGCTGCAGCTCGGAGTGAAAATCTGACACTTCAATTAATATGTCATCAATTACAGCTAACACGCTCTAATATTCTACAAATTAATAGTAAATGAGAAACTAAGATGTTAAACTCAGAGGGAATTTCTTTTTTTATTTAAATAGAGGAATGTGATGAAGTGGCACTAACGTAGCAGTGATCATAACATGTACATTTATCTTATAAAATGTATGAAATTATGAGTCTTTATAATAGACTAATAAGTGCATATACTTACAGTACTATGCATTCAAGCACTGAGCTTTGAGTCAGGCTTTCATACAGCATCATAAATCATTCAAAAACATTTGGTCCTGAGGAACAGTTCCAGCTTGATTCAATGTTTCGCTCACGTCCCAGATTCCCTTGCAGTTTTATTTCAGACTTTTGGCTTGTTTGTGTTATGACAGATGGGACAGCAGGTCTTAATGTATCAACAGAGAACACTAGCACTTATCATTACTCCTGTGCTCTTTGCAAATGCAATGTTTAATATGACAAAATGATGTGAGTTTGGCAGATCTATTGGCGGAAAGGAGCATAACATTCATAACCATGTTTTCATTAGTTTAAAATCATCTGAAAATAACAATTGTTGTGTTTTGTTGCCTTAAAATGAGCCGTTTATACCTACATGCTCCTCCACGGTTTATTGGTTATTGGTTGTTTATTGTTGGCACTGATGTCACAAAGACAACTGGACTGCTTTCCATTTTCTGTCAGCGGGGCTCTTTTTTCTTTTGTTGTCACTACAGCTGTTCAAGCATCTGCCGTTTCCGCCACTGGGGACAGCAACCGCAAAGAACTTACACTGAAACTCCTTGGTAACTGGGATAGCTACCAATGGCTACCACGGAAAACTTGTTTTGGTTGCGTAATGGTTGAGTCACTTTCTTAAATGGAACCTTCATTTTCCCAAGAGAGCATACATATCGTATCATATCATCACATCGTATCGTATCATATCATATCATATCATATCATATCATATCATATCATATCATATCATATCATATCATATCATATCGTGGCAGACAGAATTACACAGTGGAAGTGAGTCTTACAGGAAATCAATCTAAATGCAGATGGTGTCATTATTCTACAGCCATTACATTGTAGAATCAACACTTACTTCATCATGACAAGTTACAGCAAAAACATGACAAGATGATCTGAACTTGCTTTTAATTGAAATGTTTACTTCATGACATTGGCTACTTTCTCAAAGCCAGACACCAGAGAAGTAAGTCTCTAACTTGTGATGTCATAGGGTGTAAAGTCTGGAGTTGCTCCAAAGACAATGAATGCGAGGCTGATTTTGTGGACCCACACAATGTTTTTTTTTTTTATATACCCAAATGTGTTTTATTGTATTGTAGTGTTCTCAATTACGAAACAGAAAATGTACCCATATCCTCAGAACATTTCCCTCAGTTCTCACTGTCATCTAGAACAGTGGTTACCAACCCGGGGGGGTGCAAACCCCTTAGGGGGGCACCAAAGAGCCACAGGGGGTCGCGAAGTCCACTTAATTTTAAGGGGTTTAATATTGTTAATGTGTTAAAAACAAATAAGTTTTTGGTATGTGGGAGGATACGGGTGTGTGTAATGCGTGTACGGAGAGGGGGGCACCAAAGTCTACAATGATAAAAATATGGGTCCCTCAAGCAGACGTTGGGAACTACTGATCTAAAACATCTTTCCCAATTCACTGCCTGTTGAGAAGCTCCAGATTTTATGCTTAATGACACCTGAAATTTGAGTTTTAGCACTCTAGTTTTTAGATTTGTGAGCGCTGTTCATGTTTACTAATATTTTTGGTCTGTCTTAGATCATAAGAATAACATGTATGAATTTGAAAATGGCCGTAGTTCCCCTTTAAAAGTGACTGGGACTGAGACTGTGACAAAACTGATATAAATAATTTAATACTGCATGCACAAAAACATAATAATCATAACATAAATACGAATCAAATAATAAACTTGAAGGGCACTCGAAGAGCGCAGACCTCTGCCAAGGCCACATGCCCTATCCTGCCATGTTAACAAAAGTGAAAAACATTTCATGTATCCGCCCTGTGATTTGGATGTGCTCCAAAATGTAATGTCTTCTTCTTTGGCCCATGCTGCACTTTTCCATCATGTTTCATGAAAATCAGGCCAAAAGTTTTTTTTTATTATAATCCTGCTGACAAACAAACTGAGCCGAACTGAAAACATAAACTCCTTGGCCCAAGTGATCAATAGATAGATAAATACTCAAATCCTGCTGGAGGTGTACAGAGTTATGTACATCATTCTCAATACGTGGCCTGACACAGGGTGCAGCCATGTCTAAACTCTGTCCTCATGTTTAGGCCACAGCAGGCGCCTCTGAATGTGTTTTTGTCAGATGAGCTCCGAGCTTAGAGGCTCACCTCTGCTCGCATCATGCTTCACACGGTGAGGTGCCACTGTGTACACTTCACACTGATGTGGTCCATGTATACTAAAGGATCAAGTACACCTTGGGCCCATGCGTACTAAAGCAGGGTCAGATCCCATTCAGCAGGCCCTGAATGCCATAAGCACATTGGTGTAATCCCTGCAGACTACTGAAACGGGTAACTGGATCACTTCTTTTAAAAGCACCTTAATGGATTGGCCTGGCCGTTGATTTTCTTTTTTAATACGGAGCATATCGATGTCCACCAATCAAACGCTCTACCATCCTGTCACTAAGTCGGCCCATCTAAAATCTACATCTGGAAGCTCTGAAATATGACAGTTATAAAACCGGGTTTGTGACAGGCTGCCCTTGACTAGGCCTCATGCACGTCCCGTCTTTCTAATTTGTAAGAAAGTGGCAGTCCATCACAGATACGGGTGGGATTTAGCACTGGATTTACTGACATGAATATTAAAAAACAATAGCTATGAGACCTAAAAGAAAAATCTTCTTAGCTGCGAGTCATATTGTTGTACTAACATACTAATGATCTTAAAGAATAAGCTGATTTTAAGATCTAACACAAATGCAATGCTCCCCGCCTCGAGCCAATTCTCTCACACACCCGATTCGTCATGACACTGATTAGTTTTCAGTGTCAACTTTGAGTCCTGCACGGCTTCAGTCACACATCCAAGACGCATATGAGGCTAGCCAAGGAGAACTACTGACACCGACACGCACACACGACAAAACTCAAAAAGATGACCTACCCCTTTCGTGTGATCTGTGGCAACGTCAAGGCTTCCCTTGGCCTGCTAGTTATCCAGAGCAGGGCGAGATAGAAAAGTCTTTAGTGCGGCTGGAGTCTTACCTACCACCCAAAACCCTCTCACCGCTGCCACAGCAACAGAGAGCGGATTACTGGACTGTACCATTCTGTTGTTAGAGGGGATTAGAGTTCACACAACATGGCCCCTTTCTGGGTGTGCGCGTGCCACTGGGAGTGCGTGTGTGCGTCCCACAAACGAGAGATTACCACAATCGGCATTCTCATCTGAGCTTCACAGGCAGAGAATTTACTCTACTTCACAGGCAGTGGAGAATTTTACTAAAAAATCCATAAGAAGCATCTGTATGTGATGCAAACTGACAGTGATGCACAGAAAATGCAGACACACCAACTACTTTTCACAGATCTAAATAATGTCCTTTCTGCATTATATAACTTGTTCATATATTTATGATATTATATGCATATTTTTCTACTCTTTATCCAGTGCCTGACAAATGTGTGTGCATCACTTCACCGGTGAAGAGCTGCTTCTAAGAACTGAACAGAGAGAAGATCAGTATTAAATGAGGAGAGGATCAGGGTGTGTGACTTCGGTATCTTTGATCAGGCCCAAGTTCAAGGCAGGGAATCATCTCATTATGGCTTGTGGCAGATTAGTTTTGAGTCCAACGACAAGCCATTATATAACACTGCAAAACAGCATCCATGCCAACGTAAACATACACTAGATTAAAAAAATAAAAAAACTCAGTGGGCTGGATTTTTACTTTACCAAACAACATATCATCTAAAAAACACTGCAGCAGCATCGATGCTCCCGGCTGTAAAAACATGAGCTGATCTGTGTCTGTTTGTAGTTAACCTCAAATAAACAAGCAGGATTATCATACATACATATTGTTTTTTGAAAAAGTGTTAGAGTTTTTCCCCTGTACACTGACTTAGATAACAGTATATGCAATATTGTTGTTTTAGTATTTTAAAAAACAAGGCTAAACTACACAGAAACCATGACAGTGAAGAATGTGCTTAGTAATAGGTATTATATAAATATGTTGTCTCTGATGGTGACCAGACTGTGTGAGACATTTCTGTTGTTGTTTTTGGAAATGTTTACTCAGAGTATTTATTTAACACCTAAACATTTCTTTAAAAAAACAACAACAAAAGTTTTGTTAGTTTTCTCTCCTATCAATTCTTTTTATTCTCTACTTTATGTTGCATTTTTACTTATTTTGTTATTTATTCTTTTATTTATTTTCAATCAAATTTCATTTTTCCGTATCTGTCACTATTAAAGTAAATTTTTTATATTAATTTATTTATTATTATGTATTTATGTATAACATCATATTATATTATCAGGCATTATTATCATGCCATTATTATCATTATTATTATTATTATTATTATTATTATTATCATAAAATCATCATTTTCACTGTATTATAATTATGATATTATGGAATTAATTAATTTTATTTAGATTTTTTTTACTATTACCACCTTTCTATTTCTTTCCATTTTTTATCTTTATTTATTATTAATGATATAACTATTTTGTATTTTTCTATGACTATCACAACATAATAATAATAATAATAATAATAATAACTTGTGATTATTATTATTATCATTATTATTATTGACATTATTATATTTTGTTAATTCATTTTTGATTTGATTTTTTATATTACTACCATTATTACCATCTTTCTATTTCATTTAATTTTTATATTTATTTATTTATTCATATTAACATTATCAATTAATTTATTAATATTTTACGTGTATTGTTATTAATATTGTCATTACATCTTTTAATTAAGCTTGTTTTGCTTCAAATTCTCAACTCAACTCAAATTTATTTATAAAGCACATTTGAAAACAACTCATATTGACCAAAGAGCTGTACAAAAGGAATAAAATGATGTTTTGCTTGATTTTTAGTGTCACTATTATCATCTCTATATCTCTCCACATTTACCTATGAATATAAAGTTGTCCATAAATGAGCATTAAAGCTTAGACACTGAAACACTGCTTCATGTTTGACCTGAAACCATCAATAAACACTGGACACTTGATTCTATTTCATCAGTTTCAGGTTCTCTTAGGACCAACAGGGGTCAGTGTGGAGTTGTATTCTGACATGAGGGGATGACTTTACCTTCTCTTCCCCCTCCTCCTCCTCCACCTCTTGAATTTCCCCACACTTCCCTAGGCCAGTGGGGTCGGAGCTGTGGTCGTGCTGCTGTCTGGATGATGTGACCGACAGCTGCCTCTGGAGCCGCAGCACCTCCCTCTGAGACTCCCTGAGAAGCCTCTCAAATTCCACTCTGCCAGATGGAACAGGGGAGCCCTGCACGGACACATACATGTTTATCAAAGACAGCCGTAAGACAGTAACGTCATCAATCTAACATGTTATTGCTATTTTTATTTAAGTTATTAACATTTTCAAACTGTGTTCCACTAAACTGATCCAAAGGCCTATAACTTCAATCAGTAATGTACATGGAATCACTTGCAATACGATCTAAAACTGGACTATTTTTTGCTCTTCGAAACACTTGAAAAATCGTGTTTAATAAATCCCTATGAATGACGACGGCACTAAATTCAACAGTCAGAAGAGACGCTTCCTAACTAAAAACTAAAACATGCAGTAAAACTGATGCTGGGTCATGGACTTCAAAAAATATCAAAGTCATCTCGTTCAGACGCGCTCAAACTCCTCAAAGCCCACTCCTACATCTCCCCTCCATCACTCTTATTATCTAATGGTGAGAAAGTGCTGAGGTTGAACACGGCATCCAGCACAGACACTCTCACTAGATCAATAGACAGCTCACCCTGTAAGACCCGTCATTATTAACCCCAACAGATGTTCACATTCAGGAGAATGAGCTCTTAAGTCACTGGAGCAGTAATTAAACACAGGCACTTTGAAAGGCAGCCTATTCCTGCACTGTCATCGAGTCATCAGCTATGACGCAGAGCTTTGTAATGCTGGCTTAGGACAGAGTTAGGATGAGCAGTACTTGTGTTGCCCAGCAGAGGGCGAGCTTGTGGTGTTATGAGCGTGTGGCAGGGAGGATGAGAAAGAGCACTAGGGGCAAAAACTTGGAAGATCAATGAGGATCAGGGGTCTATACTAAATCACGCTTTCAGCCTTAAGTTCAAACTGGTCACTGTGCTGCTGTGATGTAAATACCTTTGTGGTGCCCAGCCGTGCCTCCAGCTCTCTGCATTCTTGCTGTAGGGCAGCAATCTCTTTGTCTTTTGACAGCAGTGCATCAGCGTGCTGGGCGAGGTCACGAGCTCGCTGACGGGCAAACGCCCTCTTGTACTGTTCCACTGACCCGGGTCTCATCAGTGACGGGGAATTCACCTGATCAAGAGAAAGAAGGAAATGTGTATTAGTCATCAGAAAGGATTTCATAGAGGAAGACAGTTCATACATTAAAACTGAGGCGATAGAAGCAAACTCTTAACATTAAAGGAACAGTTCACCCCCAAACCAAAAACACATGTTTTGCCTTTTACCTGTAGTACTATTTATTAATCTAGATTGTTTTGGTGTGAGGTGCCGAGTGTTGCAGATATCGGCCGTACAGATGTCTACCTTCTCTTCAGTATAATGGAACTAGATGGCACTCGGCTTGTGGTGCTCAAAGTGCCAAAAAAATACATATGAAAGACTCAGTTACTCAAGATAATCCACAGACCTTGTTATGAGCAGTTTCATGTAGGAACTATTTCCTTTCTACTGATCTACACCCAACAACAGTATCACTGCGCAGAAGGAAGCGTGCATCTACTCAGAGGACAAGAGGCTCGTGCTTGTGACAATGCGACATGTAAACATTAATGGCATCCTACTCAGCTGAGTTGCACACTTAGTTCTGCGCGGTCATGTAGTTGGCAGGTGTAGTTTGGTAGAATCAAATCCAATCAATTTCATTTATAAAGCCCAATATCACAAATCACGACATCCCTCTGTCCTTCGGACCCTCACAACAGATAAAGAAAAACACCCCCCCAAAAAGAACCTTTAACAAGGAAAAAAAATGGTAGAAACCTCCAGAAGAGCAACTGAAGAGGAACCTCTCTTCCAGACGCGCAATAGATGTAGTGTGCACAGAACAAATCAGTAATAGATGTACAGCCATGTGACAAAATGACATGACATAGACAGAGGGAGAGCAGCGCCCCAGAGACGGAGGAGACAGTGAAAGATGCACGGCAAACGGAAATGACAACAGCTACAATAACACAAATTTTAGTAATAATATTGTAACAACAACAGTATTTTGGTAGTACATATGTTCTAAGTGTATATTAATATATAATAGTATATGTGTGTGACAATAATAATCATATGAGTATAATAATAGTAGAAGTAAGACTAATAATAATAGCAGAACAAAAAAATTGTTCCCACATGAAACTGCTCACAACAATGTCTGTGAATTACCTCGAGTAACTGGATCATGATTTCCAGAAGGAGACATTTTCATTTGTATTATTTTTTGGCGCAGTGAGCACCACAAGCAGAGCGCAATCTTGTTCCAGTAAAATGGAGAGAAGGCCAACATCTCTATGGCCAACATCAGAAACTCACAGCCAGATAATCTAGAATCATAACTAGCACTACGGTAAGAGGAATAATGTGTGTTTTTGATTTTGGGGGTGAACTGTCCCTTTAAGTCTCATGGTGGTACACAAAAATGACTGCTGTTTGGCAGGTGGTACAAAGACAGCAGAGTGCTGTCCTGCTGAGGAGAATGATTTCAGTCAAAGACCAGCAAGCAACAGCTAGAAAATCATATAACATCAGACATTGTAAACAGAGCCCAGTGGGGCAGTCAAATACTACGGTCCAGTTACTGAGAGCTTTCAGTGTTCTGTGAGGGATGCATCATTAATGCTATAAGTGATGCCAAATAACAAAGCTAACTAACTCAGTTTCAGAGTTTAATAAAAAGGGCAGAGCTCTAACAAGTCTTTAAACTTCAGTGAGCAGCAGCAGGTGAGGGGGGAGGGGAAAGGTCTGTTGAACAGGTGCACTCAGAATACTCAGCAGCCAGCGAGCGTCGCAGCCAGGACACAGAGAGAGGTGGTCATTCCATTGTTTGCTTGACAACTGTACTCCTCACTGCTGCTCTCCAGGAGAGACTGGAGGCCCTGTCACAGTCAGGATCCCTCCTCTGTTAAAGCATGTACTACCGCTGCTTTTAAAGTTTGTGTTTGTGTGATTCTTTAAGAGACTATAGAGTTATCTGGGGAGGACAGAAGCTGCCAAAATTGTAAATAAATATAATAAGACACTGGACAAATGATCCTTCAGTGTTCATTGTTCAGGAGGTTTCTACGGGAGCCAAATTATCCGCAAATGTCTCTTCTTCAAATTAACAGAACCAGTGATCTAGACCAGTGAAAACACTGAATAAAACAGTTTCCAGTTTAAAAAACATGACAGACTCCATGGACGAGGACCCGCTCCCTCTGTAGATATAAAGAGATCATTCTAAGGTAACTAAAACACAATGATTGTCATTTCCAGGTGATTATACACTAAAGAAAATATACTTATTATATTATTTCTCATTTCTGCCAGAATGTCCCCCTTAATCCTTCATACTGGACCTTTAAATTTCTTAATTAATTTTGCATGTATTTTTTAACTCTATGTAGTTTTTATGTATTTATTCATTTTAACACATTTGTTTATGTGTTTATTTATTGTTTTCTCTTTGAATTTTCCACCATTTATTTCCTCAAACTAATTTACTTATTCATTTTTTTCTTTCTTTTACACACTTATTTTACTTATTACTAATATAGAATATTTTCTATATTTCTTCTGTTATTTTCTATTTTTAATTTATGCTTTCTTCATATGCAATTTAGGTGGCTGTCATCCAAAGTGTGTGATGGGATGAAATTTTTACCCATTGGCTGATCGACAATAGAGTGCATCGACTATACATGCCCTAATCCCACATCGCCAGGCTCACTAAAGAAATGGCTGTTTTCAACACTAATTTGTGAGATGTGGAAAGATACTTTATGCGTGCCTTGTTGTGTCACAAATCTACTGTGAAAAATCTGAATTCTAACCATTGAAAAATGTCCAGAAACACTGAAGTATTTATACCCACTATATATTCAAAAGTAGCCAGGAGCTAGAGATGTACTTTTTGTGTTCAACGAGTGTTGTACCAAATTTGTAACCTGATTACATTTTCTATACTGGTTTTGAAAAAAGAAGCGGATATTTAAGTCTATGTGCAGATGACACCTGACAGGCAAAGCTTTGTTGTAAAACAAGACTTTAATCGATAGAGTCCATCGAGAGGAAGTGGCATCAAATAAGGTTTTAAAATGTTGCATTCAAGAAATGGAAGAGTTTTTCATCCTTGACCGCTGTGTTTGATCTTCAGTTTGCTTTATGTAATCTTTTTTTATTTTTCTAGAGACATTACATCCCACAAGAGTTGCTACTGAAAACTGAGTTCTTGTATCCATTTTAGTGATGCGTTAAATTATTCAATAGGGGACTTTTTCAACAAGGCTTCCATTCATCACATGCTCAGCTATGGTGATGTGCTGATTTGGATGGTGGTGCCTGACAATGAGTCACTCCCCAGCATTTGGGTCACAGTGAGGGCAACCCGCTGCTGTGAAACTGTTAGAGGTGTTTTATGTGTGCAGTTTACCACTCTGAGGTTGGCCTCCTGCAGCTTTCGAGCCCTCTCTTCCAGCCTTTTAGCAAGAACAGCCAGCTCTGTGTTCTTTCTCCTCAGCCGCCTGACCTTCTCCTCCGTCTCTGGGGCGCTGCTCTTCCGCTGAACACATGGGAAGCAAATACCATCATCAGACAATGCCTGCAGCAAATGCAAACACAGCAATGCCAAACAAGAGACACAAAAACAGCTTTTCAGAACGGCTTATTAACGGTTTGAAGAGGGATTCAGTATCACACCTTCGAGTTGTCATCTGCTTTTGCTACCAGTGAAAGACGAATGGGTAAAAGCAACGCACTAACAAAATAACTATCTATTTATAAACTGAATAAATGACAATGAAAGAAAGAAACAGAGCGAGTAAAAGCGTCAAACTGAAACAATGCACATTTGAAATCTTTCCTTGGCTGGTTCTGTGCACCTGCCCTACTTTCGAGGAAGCCTTCAGTCAAGTCTGCAAACTGTCTGTTATTTTTAGTCTTACCAGCAAGCCATTCTCCTCCCTCAGTGTGGTACAAGTCTTCTCCAGCTCATCGAGGGCTCGTAACAGTTCAGAGTTCTGACGCACCAGGAACCCATAGTCAGTGCCATTCTGAAAGACAAGCACAACACAGGCAAACGCAGAGTTTACAAACTGCTGTTTTTTTTATTTTGTTTTTATTAAACACCACAAAATGAAGAGTATCAGTGTGTCTGTGTATCAGGTTTCATTTCTCTGGAATTGCTGAAATGTTGCTCCGTCTCTGAGTTACAGGAAAGCCTCCCTCTGCTGTCAGCTGATGTTTACATGCTGCAATCTAATGGTGGCTGACAGATGACAGCTCAGTGAAAAGGCTTTTCATTAGACCAACTCAATCAGCCTACAACTGCCACTGGACAGCTATTACACCACACCAACTCAGCATAAGAGGAAGGAGGGCTCTGCTCTCATACTGAGCTTTGGAGAGGCAGAGCGCTGTGTGATGGATTCAGAAAGTGGATTCATTCTTTACATATTTTGCAATTTTACATGTTTAATTATCATTTTTTGTAATACATCTACACCCTGCGCCCTACGATGACATGCTCCTCCTTGCAGATGCTCTCAAGCTTTTCAAATCTGACAGGAATATAAATGAACTGTGATCTTTAGGTCTATTCATAGATTTCTGGTTCAGCTTTAAGTCCAGGCTTAGACTGCTCCTCATGGGAATGTTAAGTGAATTGTCCCAAAGCCACTTTATACTTTGTACTTTATGCCAGTTCAACTCTGGCCCACCAATCACTTCTGTCAACAAATAAATAAACTTCAGACCTGAAGGTTGAAAAAAGTCTCATGAATGACAGACATTTTCTTACGATAAACATTTCAAAGCAGTAGAGCGCTCCTGTGTTGTGAGTAACAGCCAATCACAACGTGATTATTGAGGACGAAAGCATGCCGCTGTTGTCAGCAGGCCTCTGGGAAAGCTGCTCGGCCTTACAGTTAATTTTTCCCAGTGGCCATTCGTGGTACTGCAGTGACAAATCCCCTGCTGTCCTGTAGGCGACCATTATAAAAGAGACGTCTGTAAAACAGGCTGACAGGACACCTCCAACTGCAAACAAGGTCAATTATGGATCTTTTTATTCTGAATTTTTGAGCCATGGTGGTTTTATATTTGAAAAACTTTCCTCAGGCTGAGATGATTGATTTTAAAACCTGTGATGTCATCACAATGTAAAGATGAGCTGACTATTCACAGGCAGGACCAGCAGGAGAAACACATGGGCTGCATACTGTGGAAGTAAACCTGCTGGCTGGAAAACTTTTTTGGCACCAGGCTAGCAACTCCATTGGAATGAATAAGGGCCATCTTGGCATCGGGTATCTAGTTATTATTACGATCTGTGGTTGTCACAGGCTTCTTCATGATTAGGCTACTTTAGCAATTATGTGAAATAGAAGTTTAAACTGAACATACATAAGGAGAATAGCTCAGGGAAATGTCGAGCCCCCAGGCCCTTAGCTTTACGAAAAATGTGGCCCCTGAACAATATAGTTGAATGGCCCTGCCCTAATTGACTTCCACTTTACTGCTACATGGCAGAAACATTACCGTGACCTGTCGTTAGGTAGAAATAAAGAACAGAGAAAGACATCAACTATTTCCCAAAGATTCTTTCCAAACCCAGTGTATGTTTATTAACTGGAGTCAGTTGTTATATACTGAAATAAATACGCATTTGAGGTTTTATAGCAGTTTTATATAGTGTAATGGTCCTGAGTGTTACATGCTTGTTATCTTGTGAACAAGCAGCAGTAGATGCTGCAAACAGATCGAGACTGTCATCTGTGTTTGTCGTCCACATGGAGGAAACCTGTAAGCAGTTGAAACCTCAGATTGCTCTTTTATTTGAATGGAAACGATGGCACCCTGCCTCTGTGACAGTGTTGCTCTAAATGAGCCCTGAGGCTCAGAGGGACAGGCTGAGAGCAGACCTGGCACGCATGAATGTGATGGCTGCAGTGAGAGCAGATGGGCAGACGGGGTGAACAGATAAGCTGGAGGTGAGGGGAGGGTTTGTCCTCAGAGTGGAGCGCATTCAACAAAAAAAGGTGAAGCTGCATCACATTACCTGTGGTCAGTTAGTGTGCATGTGCCTGACCACAGCCACTACTGCAGCATCCACAGGCAGACGAAGGAAAGCACCTCGACGAAAGCACACAGATGGCTCCACATGTGTAACACCAGTAAACCTGTCTCCATAACACTCTTAGGATCTAATTACTAAACATCCCTTTAAAACAATGACACACCCTAACAGCGCAAAGACTAACTGTATATTAAACATCCTGATGACATGATGCTGTATAAAATCATGCGACCATCACCTTGTGAGATTACGTTGTCTTGGTAACTGCAGATGATGGTGAATGTGGCGGCTCCCTGGAGGCTATTTAATGCTACTGTACCTGTTATTAAGTCAACACTAATGACCAGCTGTTTACTAAACCAGCAGCTGAGGCTCGGGAGTGTTCATCTTCCAGGACTATTGTGATGGTAACATTAGACATCCTGTCTGAATATCTAGTTAGTGGGTTACAAACTAGTGCCAGGAAGACCATATGCTTTTCAGGGTGAGACTGTGCAGATGAGGAGAGACAGTATTTTGACTGAAATCATTAACACATGATCTGCCGAGGGAAATTATGAACAAAAAAGACACCCATTAAATTAAAACTGTAGAAACAGCAGCACAGGAAAAAAACAGAATTCTTAGACCCGCTGCCGTGTCCCAAATGAAGTGCTTGTTTTAGTACATTTCCAATATTGTCTAAATAAGTTGTGATTAGCTTGCAGCCAAAGCAAAGCTGTGATCACTACTTGTCACTGCAGGCAAAAAAAGATGCTTCATGGACGACATTTCTAATCAATAAAGGCAGTGACTCAGCAAGAACACTCTCCTTAAACTTGAATGCCCTCTTTAGACACATCTTGGCATCAGCTGACAAACAGTGGGACAAAGTGTCATCTCATGATTCTTGTTAAGCATGACTCAAATATTTGACCAGGAAACTACTGAAGCTTTTCAATCTCTTTAAACTGAAGTTATAGCCTTAAGATTTCCATGAAATCAAATCACATTCACAAAACTACTTATGGTCACATTTTTTTCTGCTATAGCCACACAGGGGGCATTTATTGTGAAGAAGTCATAGAAAAAGCAATGTGTATGTTCCTGGGATTACAGCTGACTGCAAAAAGAAGTTCCAAATATAAAGGGTGCTATTGTAAAAAAAAAAACAAATCAATCAATCCATTTCCTGTACACTCTTTCTCCTGTGGTCACTGAGGCAGAGACAAACACACTAACCCTATAGCAGGGCCTTTTCTCATCCTCTTTAGATGATGTATTAGGGCACATAGAGAAGCTGCACACAAAAGTGTATAGCTTGTAAAAACCTATGAACAGCACTTCATGACCAGGCCATTTGCTTTGTTGATGATACATGGATTTTTCAGACGATGCTGCTTATTCGACTGTCTTGGTTTGATTTATCTCTTGTGCTTTGATGTTAGGGCAGCCCAGTCGCCAGTACAAAATGTTGTCACTGTACATTTCTGCAAAGAATACATAACATTTGCATGTTTCATATGTATCATATCAACGTTTCTAAAGTGACGTAGTGAGTGAGCTGACTTCATCTGAAGGTGGAGGTGGAGGTGGAGGGGATGGTGGATGGCATGACACCTTGGTGAGACGCCTGCGAAGCTGCAAACCACTGTGAGAGACCAACGACAAAAATGGTTGTGTTTAAGTGACCCATCCCTGTTTTTCCAGCTGCTTTTTAATTACCACATGTGGGTGTTTTTCGTAACCTGTTGCTGTTTTTACTGGCGTAACAGTGCCATACAAAGCTGTTGTGTTTTACCAAGACATCACTGCGTTCCTAGCTGGGAAAGTGCCACTAAAATCAGGTTTTTTAAGCCATGAATGATCTTTTCCTAATTATACCCACATGTTTTTGGTGCCTAAACCTAACCACTCGTTAACCAAGATGTTGCCGCAACATGAAGTATCAACGTATCGCCAACATAACAATGTGCAAATATTTATAAAACATAAAGACACAAAACTATTACCTGCTATTGTAACTAGCAGCTGACAACTAAATGACACTGTAATTAAGCATCAGTTCTTTAGGACAGGCTTTAACATGAATACTGTACCAAGAAAAGTGAATACTTTCCACATCATATAGAATTTCCTTACAGCTGGGACACCTGCAGCATGCTGTGCTTTAAGAAGCCATGACACAGGATTTAAAAATTGTACAGTTAAAGGTAAGATGATCAACAACTGCTGGCAGCAGCTCATCATCTACTCTAGTCACTGTGTCTGCTTCACTAACCCTGAAACATTTCAGACCGATCTGAAGACAATACCCGAATCTCAAGAGCGCACAGTGGCCACCATCAGTGCTTGCGTCAGTACTTCTTGACAATAACGGCCTTTCAGTAGTTTACAAGTTCACTTGAGTTCAGTCTTTATTGTCCTGCATGGGCAATGTGGCTTGCAGCATGACAGAAACAGAGCTGTTTGAGAACAGCAGCACACAATAGCAGGAGAAAGTACAAATAAACTGAAGCAGGTAAAATTCACAAATTCAAAATGAAAACAGAAAGAAAATAAAAAGGACTGTTTTGCTTGGAAAGACAGAGTGAAAAATAAGGAAATGGGAAGGTTGGAATAAGAATGGAAAGTGTTCAACTAGGGATGTATCGACTGTGAAATTCTGGGACGATACTGATGTTTAAAATAACAGTCTGGCCAATTACCAATAGTGATGGTTTTTGTTGTTCTTTATTTTGGTTTTGCTGTTATTTACTGACCCTTTTTTGCCAGGGAAACGAAGAAATCTTCATTATTAAAAATAACTGAACTAAATAACTGCTTTAAAAGCCTTTTTACTATATATAATATATCATCATGCCCTCTCTAACATCTATTTTATAATGCTGTGAAAACATAAACAAATTAACTCCATTTATTCAAGTTTCTCGACAAAATTTACATTTTACAAGATTAGATTTAAACACATCATGAGCTTAGATACATCTTTATGTAGCTCAGTGCAGCCTTTGAGTAACATGAACTAGCTCTCCTCACCAGCTAACCTAACCTGCATGTCGGAGAACCAAGACAAAACGCACGCTGACACGGGGAACACATGCAAACTTTGCACAGAAGGGCTCCCCCACCCTTGGGTTTAAATCCCACACCCCGGGTTTGAACCAGTGACCGTCTTGCTGTGAGGCGACAACGCTAACAACTGCATCACCTTGCTACCAAAACAGGCTCCTCTGATGTGTCAGTAGTGAGGTCACTGCATCTTTTCATCCTGACAGCGTCTTGGAGAAAATCTCTCTTCGTCCCAAACAGGTTCTTCTATTGTCCCTGATAGAACAGGATGCTGTTAAGTCTTGAGCCCTGCTTTATAGCCTGTGCACAGAAAAACATCAGCCACTGCCATCTTTAAGTGTCATCTTATTTGTCGACAAGCTGGCAGTCAATGAAGCAAATATCTGCTGGATACCATGTTTGTGCGAAAAATCAGTGCATCCCTACTCCTAACATGAAGCAGCAGCACAAAGTGCTCAGTTCAGTGGTATTCTTTGCTTTCTGTATTTCTTACTTTGTTTCTTTCATTCATTCAGAAACAAAGAACTGAAACAATCATCCAAACTACAGCATGTCCTACATTATCACACTGGAAGTAGAAAAGCAGTAAAAAACTGAATGTAACAAGTATTTTAAAAGTGCTGCTCTGTCTGTGAATAATTTCATAATGCAGTGCAGTTAGGGGTGTCACAGCAATATTAGAGGTGACACACCACAGGATGCTATTATTAAAATACGCTCCACAAAGTCAATGGCAAAAGGACACAAAACACCATCAAATGTCACTGAGGAGATGCTCAAACACTACACCTAGCAGAAACAGTTGCAGCTTATATTAGTTTTTTAGATATAAGCAGATATGTTAATGTAGCAAACTAGGCCTGGACGATAAAACAATACGTATATGTACCACCACAGACACTTTATCAACAGCAAAAAGAAACACCGGGAAAAGCACATGACAAAAAGGCAAATTTTGGTTGTATGAAGTTCAGTAGCCGAGCGTGCTCCGTCCCTGGCTCGGATGTCGTATCATATCCCTTTATAATGTAGTGTGAAACAAGTGACATGCAAACAGCTTATTGTTTAGCAGGTGTACTGACTGGTTGAATTTTACAACACACACAGTGACACAACAGAGACAGCGTTGAGTGAGGAAATTGTTGATAAAAAAGGACAGATTAGCCCTTTTTTTGTTTAGGTCTGACTGATATCAGAACATCGCTGTGTTCTGTGCAAGTAAAACGACCAAGAGCAGGAAGACCACAAACTTAACTGCTTCCACCCTTTGGAATACACAACATGTTGTCAGTCACGACCTTCATCTGCTACTGTAGATCATGAGCCTATATGTGAATGAACAGGTATTTGTCCTGAGAATTTACAGTGAGCAAGTGGGCATGTTGATGACGTCTCATCATGCAGCTCATGTGAAACCGGAAGAAAACATCTGAGGGTGAAGAGGGAGGGTCATTTGCATAAAGACAGCCGCAAAAATGTTGATGAGATTAGAGACTTCTGTCCATAAAGGCCGAAGCTCACATTGTCAGACAAATTCAAGAGATTGCAAGACACTCTGTTGTTTATGACCAAATCATGACTCTGCTATGTGACTGCAGCGTAATCTGCAACTTGTCCAGCCTCCTGCATGCTCTAACCAGGTGCCACCTCTAAACCAAACAGAGTATTTCCAGTAAGTGAGAACGTGTCAGACGCAGACAATTGCCTGTTGTGTGCTACATGTATGACACTCCAGACAATGTCCACACCTGAGTCTCCACACATGGTCTGGGGTTCATATGAGCAAACAGCCACAACATCCAAGTGGTACAAGACATAACCCACACAGTAGTGCACTATACTGCTACTGATACGCTACTACTCAGCGTGGTTAGAAAGTCTGGCTTCAGAAAGCTTCTCAGTAAAATAAAATCAATACCTATGTATCTTAATGAATAAGTCCATCAATTTAAAGTAAGGTTAAAATCAAAATCAGATCTTTTTTCTCCTGGTAATGATCAGAAATAGGTCATTAAAAATAATTAATAACTCTTGATACAGACTAAAATGAAGCATTTTATCATGATTAATATTTTAGCTATATCGCCAAGCCTCACAGCAAAGATTCTTCAATGGCGCAGAGAGAGCTGGCCTCAGTTCCCAGATGAACCTTTGTGTCCTTGTGAGTTATTTTGCCATCAGTTAGCGGAGCCGGTCCCAATGTCCCAGTGTCCCTCACAGGACGGCGATGCTAAAGCCCAATCAATCACCTCAGAGGAAGGCCAGCCAGAGTGAACTCAGCCTCCGCCTGCCTCCATTCTGATTCTAATGATCTTGGAGTCTGTCCATGTCTTGTAATTGTTCCCTGGGAATCACGCTAAAATACACCGGAGGCTTTTCTTTGGGCATGAGGTAATGCTGGCTTCTTACAGACTAAAGCCCGCCCTGCCTTTGCTTCTCTTGCTGCCACAGAAAAGGGCTGCAGGTGGTGAGGTCCACTCAAGGCCAGTGTATTAGCATTCAGCCAGTTCCTCTCTCTCACAGCAGAGCTGTTTTCATATGGGCCTGGCTCAGTAAGCGAGGCAGATGTAACTCAGTAGCAGGAGGGCAGGGGTCTCTACACAAACGTCTGTCAAGAGAGCCTGAGCCTTGGGCGGGGCAGAGGGGCCTAATGGAGCCATCTCCCTGTTCTGTGTTTGAATCTGACTGCATTCATCATGGATACAAACAGATAACACACAGTGCACTGCAAATGCATTATCACACTGTTAACAGCCTGCAGGGCCTTGAACACATTATCATGTACTGTCTTACATACTGTCTTAAGCATTTGTAATTCATTACTGTATAGTATTGTAGGGGGGGGCTGGTTATTCTATTTTATTGTGAAAATGGCAAAACAGTTTTTGTTTGCAACCATAACTTATTAAAAAGGAATTCATGGGGGAACAAAGATGGCGGCGTAGAGAGTGGTCGACTTTTCTGAGCTCTGCAACACCGCACTTATTTTTTTCTACATAACTCCGCCAAATTCAGCATTCACGATCTTTTTTATGTCGGCTATTTTAATATGAGTATTGATGAGTATTTTCTGAGACGCCAGGACAAAATGCCATCGAAAGATAGTAGAAAATCGACCAAGCCGAGCAGACCAGAAGCTACTGCTAGCTTGCCCGACCCTTCCCCAGTGGAAGAGGAGCAGCAACCGCTAATAGCTGACACCGAGGATGTGCTTGACCCGGCTTTTCGTCGAACTATTCAGGAAATAACGGCAAACATAACCAGGGTGATTGATGAAAAGCTGGGACCATTATCTCAAACGCTACAGGCCCATGCTCAGCAGCTGAAAAAAATAGAGGAGAGAACCACCGAGGCAGAGAACAGGATCTCTGCGGCTGAACACACCTCTGAGACGGCAGAAATGCGGATCCAGGCGCTTGAAAACCAAATACAAGGCATGGCCGAGCATATCGACGACCTCGAGAACAGAGGTAGAAGAAAAAATATACGGGTAATCGGCTTACCAGAAGACGTGGAGGGTAGTAACCCCACAAAGTTCTTCGAGAGTTGGATACCCAGCCTGCTCGGGCTGGAGACAAAAACCGGCCGTGTTAAACTTGAAAGAGCTCACCGCACGCTAGCCCCAAAGCCGGGACCGAACCAGCGACCGCGACCCGTCCTAATTAGATTCCACAACTTCGCTGACAAACAGAGGGTGTTGGACGCCGCAAGACGCAACGGGACCGTGAAGTATCAGGAGCTGAGCATCATGTTTTTCCAGGATCTGTCGGCCGCGGTTCTGCGCAAACGAAAAGGATTTGACGATGTGAAGAAACGCCTGCGAGATATTGGAGCTAAATATATGATGCTCTACCCGGCCACGCTGAAAATAATCCACGGTGGGGAAGCCAGGAGCTTCGATTCCCCCACTAAAGCCATGGCTTTTGTTGACACTCTCAAGTGAACTGCACGTGAGTCACCAGCCGATTTGTTTATGTTTGTGGGCAGGGTAACTATTTGGATGACAACCTTGTTTTGAACTAAGTTTGTTTAGGGGCGGATCATATATTTATGTGAATAAGTGAACCATTTCAAATGTCATCCTCTGCCCTACTATATTATCTTATGTGAAATCCTGTGGAATTTTCTTTTCCTTTCTTTTTATATTTTCATCGGTCTGCTCATTCTTCTTTAAGGGCGAATATTATTCCAGCGGTGTTGCTTGGAGCTGTAAGAGAAGTTAGTCAAGTTAGTGTCCGGTTATGGAAAAGGTTATGGTAATCCCCTGGTTATCATGTGGGGAAGGTTCCTCTAACAGTGCTGTTGGCACATTTGTTATTTGTAATATGTGTTGTCTGTTTTTTGTTTTTCAGCTGGGTTACATTCAGGTACAAAACCAATGTAGAGATTTTAATACATTTGGGAGCTTAAATCTTTTTAGTAAAAAATGTTATGACCTGTGACACTTTGAGGCTATGCACCTGGAATATTAAGGGAAGCCACTCACCCATCAAAAGGAAAAAAATTCTTTTATCTTTAAAAAAGGAAAAGATTGACATCGCTATGCTGCAGGAAACACATCTGAATGATGAAGAGCATTTAAAGTTGCAACAGTGTGGTTTTGATCAAGTTTATTGCTCATCTTTTACCACCAAAAGCAGAGGGGTGGCAATACTCATTAAGAAAAATTTGCCAGTTAAAGTGTCAAAATGTATCAAAGATAAGTATGGACGGTTTGTACTTATTAAAGCCTCTTTACATGGAGAGGAATTTGCTCTCTTAAATGTTTACTGTCCTCCATGCCACCCCCTTGATTTTTTGATGGAGGCATACACCCAGTTATCTGGTTTTGGGGTGGAAAATACTATTGTAGGAGGTGACTTTAATTGCCTTATGAATCCTTTGATGGATAGGTTTCCTTTAGGTGCTTTATCCCTATCAAAACAATCAAAACAAATCATTGGCCTTTGCGAGGACTTTGGATATGTGGACATTTGGAGGGCACTTCACCCTACAGATAAAGAATTTACCTTTTTTTCCAACCCTCACAATTGTTACACGAGAATTGATTATTTTTTTGCCCCAAAACAGCTTGTAGAATCTGTTGTCTCCTGTTCAATTGGAAACATTATAATATCAGACCACGCGGCAGTGTATATGGACGTTAAATTTAAAAAACTTTCCAAAAAACCCACAAGCTGGAGGATGGACACTTCAATTTTAAAAGACCACAAATTCATATCATATTTCACCACAGAATTTAAGCATTTCCTCTCCATTAACTCCCCTTCGGTTAATAATTCATCTTTGCTCTGGGAAACCTCCAAGGCCTATGCCAGGGGGTTAATTATATCCTATACTGCTACCAAAAGACGTAAAAATATGGAACAACAAGCTCTATTGGAAAAAAGGTTGAGTATATCGGAGAAGGATTATGTCAAAAAACCTACAACAGCTAAATTGAAGGAAATCACTGCCATTCGCTCTACATTAGATTCCTTATTAACAAAGAAAGCGGGGGAAAAATTAGGATATGCAAAACAAAGATTATTTGAACATGGGGACAAGCCAGGAAGATATTTAGCCAATCTAACTAAAAAGCGCAGGGCCTCCCAAATTATTGAGTCAATTTCAGATGGGTCGGGGACTTGCTCTTCTGATTCTAAACTAATTAATGACACGTTTAGGAATTTCTACATAAAATTATATCAATCGGAACAAGCTAGTAATGCCAAAACACTAATGGAAGCTTTCTTTTCCGAACTTGATCTCCCAACTATATCGCAGGATCAGAAATCCAAATTAAATGCCCCAATTGCAGCGGTTGAATTACGTGAGGCCATTCAACTTCTTCAAATAGGCAAAGCACCAGGCAGTGATGGTCTCGGTAGCGAGTTCTATAAAGAATTTCAAAATCTCCTATTAGAGCCTATGAAAAATATGTTCAATCACTCCTTTGAGTGTGGCACCCTCCCACCCTCATTAAGAGAAGCCAATATTTCTTTGATTCTTAAAAAGGGGAAATGCCCTGAAGATTGCGCCTCGTATAGGCCGATCTCGCTACTGAATGTAGATTTAAAAATTCTTTCTAAAGTTTTGGCAAGACGCGTAGAAGGCCTTCTACCAATTATAGTGAAGGAGGATCAAACTGGCTTCATTAAGGGCCGCAATTCTTATAACAACATCAGAAGATTGCTAAATATTATCCAATTATCTGAACAGCAGGCAATAGATGGTCTCGTGATTTCCCTAGACGCGGAAAAAGCTTTTGATCGCGTTGAATGGTCTTACTTATTTTTTACACTTGAACGGTTCGGCTTGGGTGATGACTTTATTAAATGGGTGAAGGTCCTCTATACCCAGCCAATGGCTGCAGTCTTAACCAATGGCCTTAGGTCCACAAATTTCATGGTCCAGAGGGGTAGCAGACAGGGCTGTCCCCTGTCACCTCTTTTGTTCGCTATGGCAATTGAGCCTCTAGCGGAAGCTGTCAGACGAGACCCTTTAATGGCTGGATTGGATGTGGGCGAAAAATCACATAAAATTACATTATATGCAGACGATGTGCTATTGTTCATGTTAAACCCCTCTGTATCAGTCCCTCGGCTTATTGAAATTATTGCCCGGTTTGCTGCCTTTTCTGGATACAAAGTGAATTTTTCCAAATCAGAGGCGATGCCTCTTGGTAATTTACAACAACAGCCAGTTAATCCTAATCCCTTCCCATTCAGGTGGTCCCCTGCAGGTTTTATATATTTAGGCATCTATATTACACCTAAATTTAATCAAATGTTTCAAGCCAACTTTAACCCATTATTCGATAAAATTAAACAAGATCTGGAGAGATGGAACAATCTTCCCATATCATGGCTGGGCCGAGTCTCACTCCTGAAAATGAGTGTTCTTCCACGCTTGCTGTATCCGATACAGATGATTCCCATCATATTCAATCACAAAATAGTGAAAAAACTGAATGGGTGGTTTAGTTCTTTTATCTGGTGTAAACGAAGACCACGGATTAGGATGTCAGTGTTGCAATTACCAAGTGCTATGGGTGGGCTGGATCTCCCGGATATTAAGAAGTACCAATTGAGTGCCCATCTAAGATATATAGCTGACTGGATTAAAGACGATGCTGCCTCAATCTGGCTTGATATCGAGAAGTCCTTATCCAATTGTCCTCTAAAAAATCTACTTTTTATTGATAAATTGAAATGTGTCAAAAAGCTTTGCAGCAACCCGGTTATAGTTAATACTGTTAGAGCATGGAGGATCACACAGCTTATGGAAGGCAGATCAGGGCTTACGTCAGCTCTCACCCCAATCACTGATAACCCTGACTTTCTCCCAGGGACCCTGGACACAGCTTTCAAATGCTGGACAGCAAAGGGAATTTCTTCCTTGGGTGATCTTTTTGATGGCTCTGTTCTCATGTCTTTTAATCAAGTTATGGAAAAATATGGCATATCAAGAAATGATCTTTTTCGTTATTTTCAGGTCAGAGATTTTATTATAAGAGACACATCGTTGCTTGCTGATATGAATGTCACACAGATGGAAAAACAAGTGCTTCTTTCTCAGGGGAATGCTTCCATTAGAACCTTCTATGCTAGTCTGAGAGGTTGCTCAAATGTCGGTGTTCGGGCGCTGGAGGGGATTTGGGAGAGGGAGCTGAGTGTTGTGATAACTGATGAAATGTGGGAGAATATCTGGGATAATGCAAGGAAAATAACGGTGTGTAATAGGACAAGAGCAATGCAACTTAAGATACTACATAGAGCACATGTTGCTCCAAACCGTCTCTCCAAATATAGAAAGGATGTCTCTTTATTTTGCCTTAAATGTAAGACGGGAATTGGTGATCTTACTCATTGCTTCTGGTCCTGTGTTAAAATACAGAAATACTGGAATGATGTTTTATTTGAAATACAAAAGGTCCTGAAGAAGGAGCTTGAACTCGACCCAGTTTCCCTCCTTCTGGGTCTTCCCAGTGGCCGTGTAACTGATATATATCAGAAAAAACTATATAATGTTATGACATTTTGTGCCAGGAAAAATATTCTTCAACACTGGATTTCAGATAAAAGCCCGTCAGTTGAGGGATGGCATAGGACAATAATGGAATATATACCGTTGGACTTTTTGACTTGTCTCCTGCACCACAAAACCAATGCCTTTGAAAGAATATGGAAACCATTCCTTGATTATATTAATGTAAACATTTCTGCTATAATGACGAGAGCATTTGTATGAAAAACTTTATTCTTTTTCTTTGTCTAGCTCCCATTGTATTTCACCCTATACTGTATAATGTACCTCCCACACTTAACTTGGAACTAATTTTCTGTTGGTGTTTTTGGTTTATTACTCCCAGCTTGTTTTTTGTTTTTGTTTTTGTTCTGTTTTGTCCTGTCTTATATTTGTTTGTTTACTGATAAAATGAATAAACACATTTATTAAAAAAAAAAAGGAATTCATCTGAAATTCCAACTAAGGGGTAATTATGCATGAATGAACTGCACAGTAAGCCGAAATTGGCCGTTCCTATCTTCGTCCTGTTAGACTGATTCTGCTGTGAGAGCTCTTGTGCTGCTGCGGCTGATAAAAGCAGGGTGGATAAGCCTTTGCTGATTGCTCCTCTGTGAGATATTTCGTGCTGTGAAAAACCTCTATGGTGTCTGGGTCAGCTTTTCCTCATAATATCACTCTCTGATGCTTTCTCGACCTAAGAGGAGGAGCTGAATCACTTTGGGCTCTTCAGATTGTTACAATGAATGCTATACTTTCAGATCCAGAATACATCTTTTCAGAGAGACGCCGCTTTCACATTACCATTTTTAACCTAAAGTGACACTGACACCTTTTCTGCACAGGAGATATTTATATGTAAAAGGTAATAATCCAGACAAGTGAATCCATCATTACTGTAGGTGTTTTCAGACCAAACAGTTCTCGGGACCACATGAGAGGAACTGCAGGGTTTCCAACACATTCATTTCTTTGTGGCGGCCCGCCACAATTAAAATATTTGCAGCCACATTTTCATTTTCTAGCTGGACTGTTCAATAAGAGCACAGATCAGTTATGCATTGCACCACACTCTCTCAGTGCAGAGTGTACTCTGAGCATAGCATTGTGTACAAACTTGGTCATTTAACCCTTTGAAGCCTCAGCGAATTGGCTTGTTTTCTTTTAAAAACATGAGAGGAAGGCAATGAGCAGCAGAAGACGAAATGACTCAGAAATAAACAAGAAATTTAGTGAAATGACAAAATTAAAAACACGAAAAAAAGAAAGAAAGAAGAAAGTTAAGAACAAACAAACGAAATGACCTGGAAAGAGTGCTTAAAAATTATAATACTGTACCACAAATTTTAAAATGTAATATTAGTAATAATTTTGAATATATTTTTCATTAGCTTTTTTTCTATTCTTTTTTTTTTTAGAAATATTTTCTAAATCTATTAACTTTTTTTTGCAAGTCATGGGACATTTCTCAACAAGTTGCTGCCTTTTCCCCCCATGTTTTTGAAAGAAATCACACAGTTTAAATCACAAGGTTTAAATACTTGTGAAAGGTGTCTGAAAGCAGCAAAAGAACAGTGATGTTGCTCTTGAATTCAAAGGGTTAAAAAGCAATAATATACAGTACCTCATAAGAATCTAATCGTAAAGCTTTATTTATACGTCACTAAAATCAGAATGACTGAAGTAATTCCACATGTTATGTTGATTACCCACCCTTAATTATTGCAGGAGAAATGTCTTCACCATGACAGCCTTACTCTTAAGTAGGGGCTTAAAACTCCCTCAAAGCAGCGTTCTAAGATCTGTGATCGTTCAGGTTCTTGCGGTGTAGAACCCCAAAAAAGGGTCGTTGTTAGAAGAACTATGAAAAAGTTCCCCCAGTCGGAAAGCATCTAATGTTGCAGGTTCCACTTGTGACAGGGACGATGCTAAGTGCACTCACTGAAGGGCAAACTCTAACCTCTCATGGCTGTCACAATGTGGCGACACAGCAGGTGGTTCCAGCACCAACATATGTTACTGTCCTTATTAAATACATCTGGAGCATTGCAGAGTCACTTTAATCTCATTTATCATAACATCAAGTTTTAAAGGTCAATGAAAACAACTTGAGTTAAAGGGTGGGTCTAATATTTTTTGAGGTTTTTGCATCATTCTGTGGCTCCCCAGTAGTGTTCCTCAGAGATTCAAATCAGAGCATTCAAATATTGGTCGAGGTATGTAGCGTGAAAATGCTATGTTCCCAAGCCCTTTTGAAAAACCTTTCCAGACATGACCCGATGTAGGTTTCTGCATGATGACGTTGCTACATATAAACTTACTATTTTGCTTAATGTGCCTCTTCATAACTGAGCCAAGCCCTCTTTAAAAATTTTGTGTTATGGATCTTTCAAATTACGTGTATTCCTCTAGCAACCTGACTGACGAAGAAGCTAAGCAAAGCACTGCAGTGGACGCCATGTTAGTTCTGATTGAGGCAGCGGTAGACCAGCTACTCCTGTGTTCTGAGAGGTTAAATACTGTTTTTGTCAAAGGAGTCAGGTAGCTTCAAAGAGAGTAATATAACAGCGTCAGTTCCCTGTCGGAAAAGGGCTGTCTGACGGCAATGACTAAGTAGCTCATGCAACCCCACTTTAAAAAATCCAAGCAAAGCCTGTCAGTTACAGTTATTACTATCAGTGTTCTAATCTGGAAAAGAATTCAGACGAACCTGCCCTTTAAGTACTAAGACAAAAAACTAACAATAAAGATAAACTTCACAAGCGACCTGTTAGGAATGATCTACATGTATTACTTCTATTTCTTAAAACGAGCTGACACTGAGAAGACAGAGCTTTGTAAAGAGAGCAGGCTAAATTGCCTCTTGATTATCTGGGTCAGGTTTTACATGCCTCTGAGGGTCTGAACGAAAATGGCTTCGGGTTTTCTGGAATTCATTCCCTCGCTTTGGCGTTTTATTGCAAACTCTAAAGGAGAGATGAAACCAAGACACCATGGATAGATTGACGACAAACAGCAGACAGAAAACAATCTATTATGATTAAACTCTTGCTGTATGACAAGTCTTACTTGGAAAATATAACTATATAGAGAATATCAATATTTGAGGCTGAAAAGAAAGTATAGACAAAATGAAATACAAGCAGAGTTACTGAGTCGAACAAGGAAATCAATCAAGCGAAAAATAATGCATATTTACTGTGACAGCGCCCATGCAGTAACTCCTAAATTAAAGCAAAAAGTGTTTAAAGCTTCAAAGAGTTTTATTTGGGATACCAATAAATAAAGCTTCACTGTGCTTTGCATTAAGTTATTCAGACATTCCTGTGACGGCCCTGAGAGCTCAACACACTGCGAGAGGACACATGGAAAGAGACAAAACACATGCAAATTGAGAAAACGGCATCACTTGGACAACACTTCAGAGGATTTGGGGAAAAAAAAGCTGTGAAGTGAGAAAACAACCGAACACTAAGAGGCTGCAAGTCGCACACAACACAATGAAAATGAGTTAAAACGGTTTAATTAGGTTAACAGAAATAAACCAAAGTTGTATGTTTTTTCCAGTTGGAACTTTTTTATTGGAAGGTTCAAATTTGAATTGGTAAGATAGCAACTCACTGAGTTTAGGTTAATGGCAAATATCTGACATGATGTCTGAAAGAAAGGACTTTTTTGTTTCCCCGGGAAACGTCTGTTGTTTTCCGTTGTGTTTTAAAGCATTTCCATATTTGTTTTTGTTATCTCACTTTACAGCATCTTTTTTGCACATGTGCTGTGAAATCGGTGAAGATGTTTCTCCATTGCTTGAGTTTTGTGTTTCCTTGAGTCACAATGCATCGAGCTTTCAGGGCTACTTTATTTTAATCTGTTTCATTTTTCCTGACCTACAAAGAAACCCCTATCACCACTACGTTTTATGTGATTTCCTGTATCACAAAGACTGAGCTGTTAAAGGGACAGTCCATCCCCACAGTCCATACAACTGTTTTTTTTTCTACCTGTGTCCACGTGCAGAAGGAAGCGTGCATCTACTTATGGAAAAGAGGATTGTGTTGTGACCGCACGAGATGTAAACACTAATGGCGTCCTGCTCAGCTGAGCTTGGTAGTGCTACATGAGCTAGCAGTAGATACAGAAGAAGAAGAAGATGTACTTTATTGATCCCCGAGGGGAGATTAAATTTTTTCACCCTGTTGGCATACACACACAGTCCCGAAATACAAACATGCACAAACAGGACGTATACATGCGTTAAACAGAGAGATGTCAGAGCGAAGGACTGCCTTGGACAGGCGCCCCAAGCAGTTTGGGATTGGGTGCCTTGCTCAAGGGCCCCTCTACAGAGCCCAAGAGGGGAACTGGCACCCTCTCCAGCTACTAGTCCACACTCCATATTTGGTTTGACTGAAGACCCTCCAGTTCCCAAGCCTAGTCCCTATGGACTGAGCTACTGCCGTCCCACACACACTTCTGCACAGTGACATGGGTAGCAGGTGTAGTTAGGCAGAGAGGAAATAGTTCCAACATGAAACTGCTCACATCAAGGTCTGTGGATTATCTTGAGTGACTGGATCATGATTTCTGGGAAGACACACTGCTGTGTTTTGCTCACACTAAAACAATCTAGACTGATAAACAGCACCACAGGTAAGAGTAAAAATATGTATTTTTGATTTTGGGGTGAACTCTTCCTTCAACAGCTTAATCTTTGTGATACAGAATATCACATCAAATAGGGGAAATAAGGGATTCCTTGTAGGTCAGGAAAACCAAAATCACACCAAAACAATTGAGACTGATAAAAAGCACCACAGGTAAGAGGAAAATATCTAGGCTATTTGTGATTTGGGGTTGTACTGCCCCTTTAAAATTAACATATGGGGTGTTTTTTCATGTTAGATAAAAATGTAAAAACCCTGCAATATTAGACATACGTCTCCGTGGTGTGAATTATTATATGGAGTATTTGGAAAAAAGAAAAAATACAAATACAGAAAATGCTGACGATAAATGTAAGTAGTGCAAATGTCACATTTCCGTTCAATTTTCTGATACAACAGGGAACATGAGTTACCTAACAACACAGATCTGAACAGATCATTAAATGTTTGCAGATTTATTCTTACATATTCATAAAGGTCCCACAACCAGATTATCCTTTTGTCTGGGATCCGTACGGCGGGCTTTTGTAAGGCATATGGAAATGTCTACAGTCTGGTTTCCCAGAAACACCAACATCAGCATTTTTAGCTGACAGCTAGAAATCCGCCCACCATAAGCCTCTGAGGAGACGGCAAGACAAAGACACAGACATGCACATGAGCGCACACACGCACAACACACATGTTCTGCCATTGTTAACTCTTTGCAGGACATGATATTTGAAGTGGCAGTCTTAGAGCAGAATCATTGAAGCCGTATTGTCTGTAATACAACTGCATCCAATTCATTCCAAGGGTCTGCTACTAGAGCAATACATCAATATACCACTAATTATACCATTTGAAGACTGGGACGTCATTTAAACCTGTATTTTTTTGCCAATGCTCTTCTACTCTTCCCACAGACACAGCATAAATGTACTTCTGGCAAGGCCTGGATGGAAAAAGGATAACACAAAGCAACAACTGAATGAAAGAGTTACATAACACTGTCGCAATTCAGTGAGTCTGGTGTTGGCACACTCAAAGACACAGTACTGAGGCATTAAGGCAAGTTTTTGCAATATTATAATTATTGTTTTCATTGTAACGTGTGTCAGTTCTGATACTGACCTTTTAAAGTACTTCAAATATAATTACTGTGAGCGCTTCTGGAGTCAGCATTTTTACTCCGGATTTTCCAAAAACTACAGATTAATTTTTATAAATACATGAGCTGAAAGTGCTTGCTGCTGAGTTTCATTTAGCAGTGTCGCTCAGAGGATTGGCATGAAGGAGGCAGTGTGCTGAATCTGGAAATGTGCCCTAATTAATCCATGCCTTGTCCGCTCCCAGTAATAATGGAAGGGGAAAGGCCTCCTCCCAGAGACACGACCCTCAAACAGCACATGGTCAGAGAAGTGACTCCTGAACATAGTTTTAATCAGCAGCAGAGGCGAGAAACAGAAAAACTGTAACCAGTAAAGACAGGCAGTGGCCGTCCAACCACTGAAGTGGACACTAATGGACTTCACAATATCAGTGAAGCGTTACAGATAGAGCCAAATCAATGACTCTCTTTATCTCTGTCTCCCACTGTAACAACATCAGTGGTTTTCTAATGAGGTTTCCTGAACTGCTGTGCCCTCAAAGACATGAAAAAAGTTCAAGAATGAATCTGATTTTGATCTTCTTCAATAAAAAATACTTTATAGTCTTTTCTTGTTTTACCAGCCATGTCACCAGAATAAAATATCTGCAGTGCAGGTTTCTGCAAACCATGGATGTTACATTTGTGCCTTTGATACATATGACATTGTTCAAACTACATGTATATGAGCCGAGTTTCTCATCGGAAAGAGGAGTGGATGGTGAATGGTATGACACCTCAGTGAGATGGCTGCCAAGCAGAAGATTAATTTTAACGAGACGTCAGGACTTTCCAGCCATGTTTGTGGTAACAAACTGGTACTTTTTTTACAAGATATGTGGACATTACATTAATAGCTGTATCTGTGGTGACAAAACCAGGTACTTTTTTAAAGAGATGTCAGGACATTTCGAGCTGTGTTTTGGCGACAAAACCTGCTATTAATTACATGACATTGGGTTATTTCCAGCCATTTCTGTAGCAACAAAACCAGGTATTTCTAACAAGATGTTACATCATTTCCAGCTGTGTTTCCTGCAACAAAACTGCATATTTTCAATGAGACACCAGGACAATGCCAACTGTGATTGTGGCACCAAAATTGGCTATTTTTTAACAAGATGTGAGGACATTTAAAGCTGCATCTGTGGTGACAAAACTGGGTAATTTTAACAAGACACTGGGACATTTCTTGCCATGTTTTCTGGTAACAAAATCAGGTACTTTTTCAAAGAGACATCGAGACGTTTCGAGCTGTGTTTTGGTGACAAAACCAGCTATTTTTTAAACATGGCATTAGGTTATTTCCAGCCATTTCTGTAGCAACAAAACCAGGTATTTTTAACAAGATGTTACATCATTTCCAGCTGTGTTTTCTGCACCAAAACCGGATATTTTCAATGAGACATCGGGACAATGCCAACTGTGTTTGTGGCACCAAAATTAGCTATTTTTTAACAAGATGTAAGGAAATTTACAGCTGCGTCTGTGGTGATACAACTGGGTAATTTTAACAAGACACTGGGACATTTCTAGCCATGTTCTTTGGCAGCAAAACTAGGTATTTTTTTAAAGAGATGTCGGGACATTTTGAGCTGTGTTTTGGCAACAAAAACAGCTATTTTTAACATGACATTGGGTTATTTCCACCCATTCCTTTGGTAACAAAACCAGGTATTTCTAACAAGATGTTACATCATTTCCAGCTGTGTTTCCTGCAACAAAACCGTATATTTTCAACGAGACATTGGGACAATGCCAACTGTGTTTGTGGCACCAAAATTGGGTATTTTTTTAACAAGATGTAAGGACGTTTACAGCTGCATCTGTGGTGATAAAACTGCGTAATTTTAACAAGATGTTGGGACATTTCCAGCTGTGTGTGCGGTGACAAAACCAGGTATTTCTAACAAGACGCTGGGACATTTCTAATAGTGTTTATAGCGAAAAAACAAGTATTTTTAACAAGATGTTGAGGCATCCCATTCATGTTTGTGGCAACAGAACCAGGTATTTTTAACGAGACGTCAGAATATTTCGAGCTGTGTTTATGGCGACAAAACCAGGTGTTTTTAATGTGATATCGGGGTAATTCGAGATGATTTTCATGGCAATAAAACCAGGTATTTTTTTAACGAGATGAAGCATCATTTCTAGCTGTGTTTGTTGTAACAAAACTGAGTATTTTTAACAAGACATCGGGACACTGTCAACTGTGTCTACGGCACCAAAACTGGGTATTTTAAGCCAAACGTGAAGTTTTCCTAACCCTAACTAAGTGTTTTTTGTGCCTAAATCTAACCACAAGATAACCACAGTGTTTTCTTTTCTTTTCTTTTTCTTTCTTTTTCCATGTACAGCTCTTGTAATTTAACACTCCACTGTCTGTCTGTGCACATGGATTTGCCAGTGCAAAGACTTCTAAGACATGTTTGTCACCACTGCTTTGCTCAATATTATTCTGATATGCTTTCAAAGCCTGTATTTTATTCTAATTACTATGAAGCAATATCCACCTTATTCATAGCACAAAAAACTAGGCTATGAGGTCTGTGGCACTGCAAAACTTTCTTATGGTTAGAAAACAGGGAGGCTACTATCTACAGTGGTCTTAAACAAAGCAGAGAAATATCTCTTTAAAAAACTACATATGAACAGAACCACAATGCTGTTTGTGGCCTGAGGTATTTTATTAACAGCAGCTTTCTCCCTACACTCATATATAAGTCATGAAGAAGCCCTCTTAAGTGTCCTCTCAAATCCCCTCCTGTATTTATCACGACTCATCCCCCCAGGGTACCTGACGGTGACAGATTAGGGGGTCTCTCTTACTGCGTTCGAGAACAAAGAACCAACACGAGACACCCCCTCACTCCCCCCAGGCGTCCAGCAATCTACCTCCACCAACTCATACAGACGTCCTGTGGGTGAGGTTGTGCAAAAATAAAATGCACTGTCTGGAAATGCTTGTTAGTGCCTTTCCCCCTCCGTATGTATAGAATATGAGATGTGCATATTTCGGAACATAACCTTTATCTGGCTTTAACTATGTAGTTTACAAACGGGGACAGGTTTCCCAACAATTGGACTCAAGTCATGATGTATTCTCATGCAGCAGTGGGATAACTCAGCTGCGTAGTTGTGATTTTATACTTAATCCAAGTTAAGAAATCAAAACGGACGCCATGGTAACAAGCATCTGCAATGTAATACTAATTATGATAACTCCTCCCGTCAGCCTTTAGCTGATCTTGTGCCCATTATGGCTTGAAGACTTCCTTACACAGCCACTACAACACTGCCTTACCAACACAGTAATTAAAATCCATACTAGCACGGCTGCCTCATCATCTCACAGTCTGCAAATAAAAATGTCACAATCCCCTGAGCCTCTGAGGGCTTAATAAGGTGTCAGACATGCAGGGAACATCTGGTCTTTTAAAAGTCAAAAGATGAACAGAAGGAGGGGTCGCCAGATTATTCCATTTAGTGCAGTGTCAGCAGAAAATGGAAAGAGGGGAGACAGACTGTAGTGGAGATGATTTGTTTCCCCCCGGCCCTCCACAGGTTCAACCCCGATTGCTTCAAAGGAATATAACCCTTAATCATGTCAGAGAAAATTGCATATGCATACGACCCCCCCTGCTATCACATAGCAACAACTTAATTTGCGGCCCCGAACAACAGACACACTTAGAGGTAGTAAATCTGCGTTAACATTTCAAACCACATCTTGAAAGGGAAAAGGGGAAATATTTGGCTTTATTAATCCTCCTAGACACAGCGCAGCTTTGCTTACACCCTGCAAAGTTATATTAAGTTACCCCTTGACTCACACAGTAAATATTGTTTCTCTCCCGTAACACAAATTTTCAAATTTATGTTGGTTCTTTATCAAAATGATGTGTGGAAAAACAATATTTAAAGCAAATGTCAGCACTATTATTTGCAGGTGATCCCATCTGATTTGTGTGTCCAGACATCATTAACCTATCTGCATAGGTCACTGTGGTAATTACGCAGGTGTCAGTGAGTATGTAACTACAATGGTGACGTGGCTTTCCAACACAGACGCATTAGAAATGGAGGTCCATAGTTTTGCCCTTGACACCATAGCAGACAATTTATTTTGGATTCTGTCCACAGCTTGTTGTTCTCCGTAGCAGTCTGTTAGCAGCCTCATGCTGTCTCTCTGGATTTGACGTTGTCATTGTGTGTTGCATTGCAAGTGACGCAAAAGACACTTTGAGATCTAATATGAGCAGTCAAAGCGCCCGGACTGAGAAAACCCACTGTAACTGCATTTCAAACCAACGTCCAAATGTGGTTTGGATCTGATTTTCTGAAAATTACATTTCATGTAGTTTTTTTCCTGTCCAGACTTTCTAAAACCAACCTGGATACAATCTGTATATGCCAAAAAACAGACTGAAAACAGTCTGAACAAAGACAGGAGACTAAAATTGACATTTAAGTATTAATAAGCAGCATCTGTGTAGTGGATTAAAAGTTATGTAGGTGGGGTTAAACTGCATTTGTTAGCTGGAGCTAGTGATGCTTGAGTCAGAGAGGAATTGTTATCTTTAAAAGTTAGCTTGATTCGCAAGCAGAAGTGAATACAAAATTCTGCTTCTGCAGGGTCCGTACGCAACTGTGCACAAGAGCTAGCTTAACTTCTGACTTAAAGAATCTCTGATAGACTCTATTTCAGCAGCCAAGTGAGCAGTCACTGCAGACTGAAAGGTAGTTAGTGCAGCTATCTGCTTGTGTTTATATGATTGTAGCATTTATAACAGTGGTTTATTCATGTATTTTTTACTATAGAAGAGCTGAGAGAGCTCGTGTTAGTAACTCAGCGCTCACACACACCTCCCAGCTGGCAAATAAGTCAGACAGGAGCCAGTTTGCTACAAAACAAATTACAAGAACCAGCCTTCACATCAGTAACTAAAGCTCTGGTAAAAAATAAAGTGAACAAATGACAAATATGGACACACCATTTCACAGATTGGACCGACCTCTGAAAACTACAATGCTCTTAGCCCGAAATGGAAGTGCATAAAATTAATTTAAAAAATGGATCCAACCAGCCCTGAAGGACCTTCCTGGCGTTGCCAAAAAATCACTCCTCTTACTCTGTCACTGTCATCACTGCAGTTTTCCTCAGCCAGCATCTCGTCACCACGAGCTCACTGATAAAGAGCTGGAAAATTCCCCCGGATGTTTCCAGTGTAGAGACAAATTCTCAGAGGACACTGGGAATTCCCGTTCCTGTATCACACATACTGTGCCAACATGTTTCTGACACACTAATTTTAATGTACCATCACACTTGACATGTAATTCTGACCTACTCAGGAGTTCACAGCTGGTTGATGGATTGAGTGTTTGTTGTCTCTGTTGGCAATGTTTCAAAATATTAATCGGACTGTCCCTGACACCAGGAGTTAACACTTTAAACTACATTACTCCTCAATACATCAAGTAAGGAAGCATCTCTTTCAAAGGCAACAACTGAAAAAAGGAAACAGGTCAACCTTAAAAACACATTATACCTCTCTACATAGATGTGATATCATGATTTAGAAGTAGGCTCTCCCATGAAGCAGTCACTGTATGTTAAATATATTCAGAGGAACATGGGGCGGACCAGACTTGAGAGGTAAATTCCAGATGACAGAGACATTAATAAAGCACACGCACTGTCTAGGACAGCAGAGGGTAAATAAGTCTCTGACTACAATTGTGCACCATTCAAATGTCTAGACACTATTACAGTGATCCACAGCAGACCCTTACAAGTCACATTTAATAAATGTGCATCTGGCAGAGCCACTTCAGTAATGAAAGGTCTAAGTGACCTTTGTTGACATTCAGTGGGTCAACAAAATGAGTCTCCCTTTCCTTCCTCCAGGCAGAAAGCATCTCCCGTTGTGAGGGGGAGCACAGGTAATCATGAGTTTAATCTCGCCAGCAGTTTGGGAGCCAGACCAAATATGGATGCAGGCTGGTGAATGTAAACGTGAGGAGGGAGAGCCAGACGCCCTCTGTGGGGTGTCAGGTCTGAGCTAAAGCCTTTAAAAAGGCAAACACAGCATGTAAAGAAACACCAACAGCTGATGAAAAAGCTGTAAGCCTCACTTTTTCCAACCTTTAAAACCCTCTTATTGTTCTAACAATTAATTAGGTGTCATAATTTAGGTTTATGAGAGTATTAACAGGAGGTACGGTGATGACAGGAAAATGGGAAACAATAAACGGGCACTTTAACAGAACCCATTTAGGGAAGGATGGGAATAGTGTTCATAATACAGACTGTGACATAGGATAATATGTATTTTCTGCCTCCTGCCAAATGAAAGGTATGTAAAAGATGTCCCTTCCCCCAGCCTGCTGGCATTTCATGTACAATGGCATCACATGAATGTCTCAATTAGAACAAGACAAAAACAGACTGGAAGCTGAATCCTTCTCCCTGCAGCGTTCAGGCAGCCTCCCTGCAGATTCAGACTGTATCAAAGAAATAACTAACACTATGAAGTGTTCATCACTGCATACATACAACCTTACTCTACTGTATAAAATAATGAATTAAACCATATGGTCAAAATGCTTGAGCCCAACTCCAGTGTGCCTTCAATAATTAATGCCTCAACTGTTACAGTAAGAATTATGGCCAATGAACCCTTGTAGGAAAACATACAGAGACCTCACATTTTGGGTACAGTAACAGTAACATTTCTAATACTGCAAAAATCATTTGGATGTAGCCAACATTTTCATTTTAAATAGTGCTTTATAACAGCTTTTAAATCTTGACATTTCAATTTGCAAATCTCTGCATCTGTTAGCAACATGCTGGAGCAAACGTCTCAGGGTCCATTGATCAACAGAACATAAATCCCATATACAGCACAGTATATGGTGTGGAAATGATGTCCCACAGTCCTGACTCCACACTTACCAATGAATGCAACAGTGAACACAGTGTGTGTGACCCCTGTCCCACAGGGAGAGTCTGCACCTCGCTGCAGCCAGACAGACAGACAACAATGTTTGGGCTGAGACAGTGAGAGATCAATACTCCAGAGAATCACCACACACTGCTCAATTAATTATTTACAAGTCATAACAAAGCTGGCCAATAAAACACACTCATATGAGCGCACACACACACACACACACACACACACACACACACACACACACTCACACACACACACACACACACACACACACACACACTCACACACACTCACACACACACAAACACACACACACACACACACACACACACACACACACACACACACACACACACACACACATACATACAAGTAGGACCTTGTGGCAAAAGGAGCAATACATAACCAGCAACAGGAGTAATTGTTACTAGAGGTGGGGGAAAAAAATCAATATAGCATGGACTCACCATATTTAGCGTGGTGATATTGTATAGACACAGGGACGCCAAGTATCTTTTATTTTATACATTATTAATTTTTTCAAATACACATTTTAATACAACTTTTGGTACTAGAAAAATAAAATCAATTGCTTTTTTGGTCCACTAGATGAATCGCAATATTTTATAACGCGATGCTCAGCATATAGCAATGATATCGTATCGTAACCTAATTATCATGATAATATGGTATCGTATTGTAAGTCCTCTGGCGATTCCTACCCCTCAATCTTACACAGATTTTGATATTCCCAAGATATCTGGAAAAATCCTGTGAGCTTTTAACTAGAGCTGCAATGATAGTCATTTAATGGACTAGGTGACTGACAGAAAATTAATCTCCAACTATTATGATGATTGATTTATTGTTTAAAAAATCAAAATGAAACAGTTTTGAGTGAATCTTCAAGAAAAAGGCCAAAATTCTCTGGTGGCAGCTTCCACAACATGACATTTGCTATATTCAAATATAATCTGTCTATAGTGGTATAAAACATTGGTTTTATTTGAGATGGACTTGGAAACAGGGACAGAAATTCTTTACAATTTCCTGATGTTTTTTAGACTAAACAGTTCTCAAGAAGATAACCAACAGGTGAATCAACTTTGAATCTATGAACTAGTTGCAGCCCTGCTTTCAACTATGATGCACCTCAGTGCAATTTACAAGTAATTGTAGCAAAGTCAAAGTACCCTTCTTTCCACCATGTATGACCAGTAAAATACTGTGTGCAGTGCTATGCATAAAACACTGTACTGTAACAGAATACTAGAAATGGGAAAGACAGCTGCAAACTTCACAGAAACGTGTGTGGGAATATGGTTACTTTGCAAACACACCACAACTTGAACTTCCCACAAGCTGAAGTTAAACTCTCAGCAATACTACAATATGAAAACAACCATAACAATCATGCCTAAAGAAAAAAATTCTTTTAATCAATCCTTTACTCAACCATATACATGTCTGCCTAACACAGTGGATGCTGGGCTTATCATCATGTACACATCAGTAACAGAGCTATAAGTGGGTGACTCATTTAAAGATTCAGAGACCAAATAGCATGAATATGTCCTCTTTGAAATTCAGTGTTTCCCTAGAATTGTGCGGGCCTGTCATGCCAACGAGATCCCCCGCCAGGCAAATGCTTATTCCAGTGTTTCCCCTATATTCATTCTGTAATGGAGTAACGCACGCCACAGTGAGTCCATGAAAGAGGCGTCTGTGTTGTCTGTAAGAAGAGCAGGACAGTCCAGTGTCTGTTATCTAAACTGCTAAAGTCAGTTAAATAGGTGATGTGAAGATCACATTGGTGGGCTAACTCTACGGAGAAAAATCTGGGAGCACATATTATCATCCTGGTATAAGGGGAAAAAGGCTCAGGGTTGTTTGTATTTCTCTAAACCAATCACAACTTTCTTAGGCAGCACAATGTCCAAAATGTTATGATGGTGCCCTTGCAAAATAGTCACTTGCAGAAAGAGGAAGGGGACGAGAGCACCAACTAATAGCAGATTTTTACCCACAGTCTACATCCAGTGAGTCAGACTAGGCTACTGATTACATAGAGGCTAGGTAATTAACAACACACTAACATGCTAATGGATTCTGTGTTTTAGTGTTTTTAGCTGAGCTAGACCAGAGAATACTGAAGCATATCAGTGATGCTGTTTTAATGTGTTAGTGTTAATGGAAACTCATCTGGTATTTGTTCCTGGTGTTCTCTCCACTGTTTTGGAAAAGGAAATAATGAAAGTAACAGACAATCAAGCTTTAAAAGTAACGTATTTTCTTTTTAAATAAGTGCTGTGTGGTGGATCTAATTTATGTCGATGTGAAAAGTAGCTTATGTCAATTTAGAACAGTAACTTATAAATATTCTGAAAAGTTGGCTAACTGTTCAATATTTAAAAAAACTTCAACTTGAGAAGGGATTTTGAAGTGGCGGTAGGTGGTAGACTGAGCACTTAGATGTGTTTAAATCAGGACTTATATACAGACACAATGCTCCACTTTCAGATTTCCCATAGGTACGAACTGGGTCGATGGTGACCTGTCGGGATGGCTCCAGTGCGTCACAGTCTACTCTAACACCCAACCTGCATTTAGTCAGTATCAACGCTGACTTTAAATACTGAGAAATACCTGACATATCAGACTGCACATGAGCTGTTTTGAGTAAGTTAAAATAGCTGTCCACAATTTTTGCAGAGCACCAGTTATGTCATTACATCCGCTGCAGGGTAAGTGACATGTTGACAGGGTAACAAAGCCTATTATTTACAGGCTATGGAAGCACAGCTGACGCTAGATTGAGTGACAATATGCTTAGGTTTGGGTTATATTACAAAGCAGGAAGTGCCCCCACTAAATGGATTGACTAAGGTAAAGGTATTCCTTGTGTAAACAGAAGCAACCCTAATATAAAAAAAGAGTAGCTTCAGATTTTTGTCAGAGCAGAAACAAGCTTGCACACTCTCCAAAGTCAAACAGTCTGATTACAGTGACAGATTGAGCAGGGGCTGGAGTCAGACTGTGTGTGGCAAAGGTACCAAGACTCCTGCAGAGACAGTAAATACATCTTTGACATTAATACAGCACCACTGTTGTGTTGTGAGATAGAAGTACACTTTAAAAAAAGATAGTGTGAAGCTAAGGCAAAAGTCTTTCTACTGGAACAACACTGAACAAAGGACTGTGCCAGCCTGGCCTAAGCTTCACAATCACAGGGAGAGATCACAGCGAAATAAAGGGTCACACAGAAGAAATAACTGCCTTCAGTGGAGAAACACATCATCTCTTTGTAGCTCCATTTGGAGCTCATGATGTGTTAAACCCATCAGTTATTAGACAGGCTGCCATATGGTATCCAGACAGGTGTTTAGGAGGTGGGATCACAGAGGACCACACAGTCAACAAGCTCATTAGCCTTCAGAGGAATCATACCTCTTTTTTCCATAGAGTGGAACGACTCTCAACTGCTTTGTGTAATTTACACTGACAGACTAATACACGTTTTACTATAATGGTTCCATTGTAGATGACAGATGCAACTGCAGCCACTGGAGCAGTCACACCAGGCAAATGAATACATTTGTACATAAACATCATCCTGACTCACTTGGATAATCAAATCTGAATATCTAAATGTCTTGGCTATCAAACACATCAGCCACAGCTAAAACAGATATCTGCATGTGAAAACAGAATCTGTAGGCAGAGGGACAAGATTTTGGTTGCATGTAGGTAAACAGTTCTTGCGGAGAGCAAAAGAGATGACCATGTTAGCTGAAATACAATCTTGGAACCCAATGGGTATCATCTTAGGCTTGTTAAAAAATGCTTTATCTGCATTCATATGGAGATATTTGTTTGTGGAGATTTGCCGTCTCTCAACCCCAACTCCATTATCATGTCTCAAGTTGTTAATCGGACTGTAAACAATGACCGGCACACAGGAGAGAAAGTCTTGGGTATCCAGATAGTTGATAGTTAAATGCACCAGAACTCCCCGAAATGTTGGCCGTTGTCCCCAGATGTTAAATCATCATCAGACCGATAGCTGGGTTTCCAGACTGAGCAACAGCAAAACAAAGCTGATTAAATAAATGAGAATAATGATTAATATTAAGTCATCAAAAGACTTACAAATCTTTCATGATTCCTCACCAACTTGGTTTAAGTCAGTAGATACATACATTTAATGGTTACTTAAAATGATACGATATACCTGTTTAAATTCCAGCTACATTTAGACATTTTCACTGCTTTTAGTTTTAGTGCAACAACCAATACAGAACACACAACAGATCTGCTCTTTGTTTTTAAGCAGACATCAAAGATGTTCTTGTACCACTGCACCAAAACCTCAAATAAGTCTAAAATAAGCCCTCCGGTGCCCTCATGGATTTTAAGTCAGTACTAGAGGGTGTACATCCACTAACATGCTGGCACACTGTAGCAGGGCTCAAGCACTTTTACCAATTATTTCAGTATTTTCTGTGACTGAGTACGGCTGCATATCCACAACAATTAACACGATAGGATTACTCATTACTTTGTCATGGTCTGAACCTGCAGTATGAGGCTGCCTGAATGCTGTGTCTTTCAGTCTTTTGTCTCCTTCTGCTAATTGACACATTTAGGTGATATCATTGTAAACACAATGAAAAAACCCTTATGTCACACACTGGCCGGTGTGGGTCAAGGACTCATGTGACTCACAGCTCTGAAACTCAGAGTTCAGGTGATCACAACGACTCTGTAAAGGTTCACACCCACACATATGTTAAATCCTGCGACTCCCCACCTATCAGTTAGAACTGAAAAAAACCTCATGGATGAGAGGCAAAATGATTTTAAGAAACTCAAGCAAGTCCAAGTGTCTACAATATAGCACTTAGAAATAAAAAACATATTCAGCTGAACAATGTCGACATATGGTTTGACACAAATCGTTGTCCACTGACCTTGACCAAAGCTTGATTTACGCTTAATGCATCTTTGAGGGTTGCAAGTGTCTGCATGGTCAAAGTGATGTCACACCATTAGTCACGCCCTTCCAGGGGTCCAGTGCGGCAGGTTATTGCCTGTACATACACATCCAACATTTTTTAACTACACGGATGAAGACAAACGCTGTTTTCAATACACTACCCCAACAGTTTTGGAGAATATTAGTTTGCCATGAGGAGAAACCTAAAGGGTGTATAAAAGATCCAAATGTTTCCTTGTCACAATCCCGCGTCAGCTCATGTCATTAGCATAAGCAAGGCTTTACCTGGCTAAACGTGCTAGCTGCCTAACACACTGGCAATAGCTGTTGTGCAGCCCAAACCTTAGATCTCATGCTCTAGCAGTTCTGTTCCACGTATGTGAGTAGTAGACATAAATAGGCTATTTCGGCAGAAATTGTTTGGGTCACAGGGCGTACCAAACAGAAGATGAAGAATATTAAACTGACGTCCTGTACTGAACTGTTGGGGATGAAAACACATACCGTTACACCCCTACCAAAAACCCATGCACACAAAAGTCACGATAATTACACAGTAAAATATGAATCACTATATCTCCAACAACCAACCTCTCTTTAAAAAGTTTTAGAATCAAAGTATTTATATATTTCAGGATTAAAAGCTCTTCTTAAAAGCTTTATTACCATCTTGTCCAAGCTTGTGTCTATATATCCCCAAAACACATTAAATGCATGATAAATATGTTTATTAGTTATTATAAGAAAAAATAAGGATATATTTATTTTCACAATCCACAAAGCCAAAACAGTCCTTTGAAAGTTTTATGCGGAATGAAATACATGGAATAACTTGAGCTAAGCCACACTGGATTGAGTAGATCTGATGATTAACATCAACCTACAGACTAGACCCAGACATCTTTCTATATTTTCCATTTATAACCTGTAATTCATGTGGGAGTATGCTGAACATGATGCC
This sequence comes from Cephalopholis sonnerati, assembly GCA_019142605.1. Classification (NCBI taxonomy): domain Eukaryota; kingdom Metazoa; phylum Chordata; class Actinopteri; order Perciformes; family Serranidae; genus Cephalopholis; species Cephalopholis sonnerati. The sequence continues at coordinate 38,910,889 of JAGQAX010000017.1, forward strand.
ATTTCCAGCTACAGTTTCACCCACTTTCCTCCTGCTGTACCATACCTGCTCTGCTCCTTATGTTAATATGTTTTACACAGATTCAGTATGTTCTTAGGATAAAAATGCATCTTTCTGTACAAACACACACGCACACACCCCTACAATACTCATCAATAATGGGTGGAACTGGTGATAAGAAAACAAAAGCACAATCAAGGTACCCTCCTGCAAATAATGGTGTAATTATGAACAATAATGTGAGAGTGACAGCCCCCCTGCCAACCCCCACTGGTCTGAAATGGCCAAATAATCATTTCTAACGCACAGTTTCTTTTCATCTTCTCCCATGGTGTGTGTGTTGACAGTTCATTAGAGGTTTTTACTACGCTGTGATTGTGGTGATTGGGTAATAAAGTGGCGGGGGTGGGGAAGACAGCGGGCAATGTTGCACACAGATTACTACCTTGGTTAAATGATGAAATTCTGCCTCAACTAAGGATTCATTCAAACTGTCAACAAAGGAGAAAAGGACTGAGGTTTTATTAGAGAATTGACTGGAAAACACAATAGTACTACTACAAGGAAAATACAGCAGAAAAAATGCTGTTACCTATTAGCTGGAGTTACTTTTCAAAGCTATTTACTGTATGATTCAAATATTTAGAGTTACTGAGAATAAAAATCATCTAATACTAGAATACAATGAAATGACGCACATATAAGTTTGTCTGATGCATGTGGCGTGTTACTAAGTGGAAGCTCAACATGGTTTGTTGATTCAGCTGCCTTCAAGTGTTGCTCTTCACAGTCTAAAATGGAGACATTATACTAGGAACTACCTGCAAGCTTTACACTGTATCTGCTAACTGTGTTCAGACCACGTAAACCAATCACAATCAGCTGCTCCAGATTGTTTTCAATACAAACAACATGCAGGACATTTGTTCTTGGTACGTAGAAAAGCTCTATTTTGTTGATTGTATGGATGTTGAGTTATTCTGATCTGACTCTGTTACTTACAGCGGTGTCTCTCACTGTGCACACTATAGCAATGTTTCCAAGAAAAGTTTCTGGGGCTTTTAATCCAAGGAACTACTTTTAAAAGGAACTAAAAAATTTCCTTCAAATTTCCTTAAAGACCCGCAAAAGAAAAAACATCGGTTGTTTTGTACGTTGTTTATGTGCACAACTACGCAGTAACATTGGCGCCCTATAAAGCAACGAATAGGCATCATTTTTTGTGCGGCACTACGACAACAGTGAGCGTGAATTAAGTTCAAGTCCCTCTGTGGGTGATTGTGAATTCCTGCTTTGTAAATGGGGTCACTGAGTCAACGTGAGAAAAGAGACCAGCAGTTTGGGTTGCAACAGTATGAGAATTTCACGGTACAAAAACTGTCCCCGAAAATATTGCGGTTTCATGGTATCATGGTATAATAGAATTAATATTATAAGTCAAAATGACCCTTTAAGGAATGAAATCAAAGGGGTTATTTCTCGTTGTACAAATGTTTTATTACCATGAATGAAACTTGAAACCTTTTTTTAAATGAAAGTTTGTGCAAAAGCTAAATTAAAGTTGAGGTTTTCCGTCCAGTTGGGGTTTTTTTTTTTCAATACTGTAAAAGAGCAAATGTAAATGTTATGATAACCATCAATTTTAATATCATGCTATACCTTAAAACCTGTATACCACTGCAAACCTACCAGCAGTAGTAGCAAAGCAGATTCAAAATGCTTGTAATGCTAGACTTTAAGCTAGTAAATGTTGCTGTTACAGAATACATCAACTTTTTTTTTGCACTTTTGTGAGAGAACTACAGAATGTGTCGTGTTTCGCCATCTGTTTGGGAGCACAATAAAGCAACAGAGTGGCGGGAAACTGCAGTTTCAAATTTTACTGATGCCCAGTGAATAACAAACTTCCTGATGTCTCGGAACACAATGTTGTACCTCTGCCATTGACCCTGACCACAACTAGTGAAACATTACACAAACTATTACTATTGTGTACCCATCAAAAAAAGGATCTCCACTGCAGTATGGAAACTTGCAACTAACTCAGAGTACAGTAAAAAGTACTATGGCGTAATCAGGGACTCTTGGGGTGTTAGAATAATGTCCCTAGAACTTAATTTAGATCCTGGTCCACAAGGGTCAAACCACAATGACTTCCTTTTAAAGGTTTCTCAATCCTGGGGAGAATTCCTGCAGTCGTAAAGGGCCACATATGACCATCCATCGGATACATGGAAATCTGATGGGTTTCCTATTGATTTTCAATTGGCAACCATTAAATGGATCTTCTGTGCTAACGGGATATGCAGCGGTGTGAAATCAGGGACAAGGTCACAACAGGTCAGCATGACACCTGCCAACCCCCTGTTTCTACTACAACAGCTACAGCACTGTCCCAGATTAAGTGTCAAGGAAATGTGCTGCACACACAAGTTCAGTGTAACATCACTCTAATCAAACACAAATGTAATCCAGCTACTTGTTCTATGATGTGACACTGTAAGGGCCTTCACACATTGGGAGCTTTTTGTTCTCCGTGTGATAAATTCATATCTCAATATATTTTCGGAACTGTTGTTTTTGTCAGGATCTCCACACAGATCGTAAATATTATATGGCAATATTGTTTTTCGTGACAAGGTTGAGCTTTAAGACCAAACTTGCGATGGAAATACACACCAAAAGTAAAAAATATACTTATTCCAATCAAACACATAGATGTTACTTCAAAATAATCATTAGGGTAAAATGACACTGATGACACTCATTGTGATAACCGCACAGACAAAATAAACTTGTGAAAAGGCTGGCTAGCAAGACCTCACTTTAACCATGCAGACACACTGTATGATCAAAATGTATAGAGGGCCTGGCTATTAAGTAAAGGGGGGCCTTAGTTTCAGCACAGGCCCCTGCTGCCTACCAGGCCATAGCGACAGTATTGGAAGTTCCTATTGGCTCAAGTGAGATGTCAATCAAAAAGTCAGGAGTTCACCACCATTTTGGCAGCAAAGAGTCCACATAGAGTCCTATATACGGTAGAAGTTATGGATAATATGTGGAGAAATATGAACATTTGAAACAATGCAATAGAAGTTTGTAGATATCTTTCAATGTAATAATGTGTTTGGACTGAATATTTTGTTGGATTTAGATCATCTGGACCTTCAGGAGTGTATGAAGACTGCATGACCAGAGTTTTTGTTCGCATAAAATCAATTTGTGGATTACAATAATGTATCATAGGTGAGTTATAATGATTTATTTGTTTGTGTCTTTATTTTATTTGTTTGTCTCAGAAGCCTTTGTTGACCCTGCTGCAATGGTTGTGTCTTAAAATGGTCGGCATCAATCAAACCGCCAGGAGCATAGCTTTTGAACAATAGGTTGAGTAAACTGAGTAAACCACTGAACCAACAGCAAATACGGCAGTTTACATATCATAAATCATCAAATAAAACCTTACAAAGGCCCACGAATGGGCCGTCAGATTTCTACCTAACTCTATATAATCCTGTAACTTTAAGATTCCTTTGCTTTAAATGTTTCATAGACTAGAACGAACCAGACATGTACAGTATGGTCTGCAATGTGTCTAAAGTCAAAACGCCAAGCAGACAAAGCTGGTTCCAAAATGAGAGTAAATCCAGGGTTGGCTTTCACTTTCACTTTTGCTGGCAATACTGTATCTAAACAGTAATGGAAAATTCCTGCATAGTGTTCCTTTAAAGACAACATGTGGTTCTATAATACAGTACAGTATGTCTGGTACACTCTATTATTTGTGGGACACCTCTCGTATGTCTCCAGGCCCCAGTAATTTTCAGGTCAACCATCAACAACAGTACAAATGTTTCACACTTACCTTGCGTATGCCTTCAACTTCAAAACCATTGAGGTTTGCATAAAGTGAGTGGTGCCTTTTCCCTAGCAGTGATGTCGAAGTGGCATTAGCCGTGGTTGGGACTGCCTTGTCCAAGACTTGTTTATTATCCTGCTCTTCCGAACCCCTCAACTCCTGCTGTTGTTGCCCCAGAGCTTCAGCCACCTCCCGGCTTTCCATCTCTGTGTGTGCCGGTGCAGGCTCAGGCTGCTCAGGCCGAGTGCACAGGTCATACATCACTCTCTGTCAAAGTCAAACAGCGCAGATGGGATCAATATGACTAAACGAGGTGCCCAGCCGAGACCGAGCCATCGCAGGCTTTTCATTTGCTGGAGGAGAATCACACGGATCAGCTGTGGCAGGTTAACTTCACAGTGCTAAAGATGTTACTGTCTTCTTCCCAACCAGCAGGAGTGTATATTCACAGCTGAGGTGAAGTGTCAGAAACCAAGCAAAAGGCTGTTGTCGCCATGGTTGTCCGTAACTCAAGCCTCCACTGTGTAAATCCTTGTAAAGTACGAGTTTGAGCGGACAGTTCCTTTTATAAAATCTGTTACAGCAAAAGTCTGTGTGCCATATCCAGGACAAAACCAGTCACAGATATAAACCAGGAGTTGTGAAGTACCTCCTCCCTCTCTGCACTATGACGTTTTCCAAAACGAGGACAATCAGCTCCAAAGGGATCTTACATATTTTCAGCTTCGGCTTCTGAAGGCGATTCAGCGAATGTCATCCTCCTGGTAGCATTCTTGAGCATTCTGTGGTTTATCATGCAGTCCTGCTCACTACACTGATATAGCCTGTTTCTTCATGCCTTACCGCTCAGTCGTCTGAGGGGGGTTTGTCATGAGTACTTGTCCAGAAAAGGGAAGAGACACAGTACTCCACTTAACCTACGTGACGCTGAAACAGCACATGCAGGCCCAACTGAAATAGCAAACAACAAGAGACGTGCGATGGATAAAAAACAAGAGAACGAGCTAACTAACAGGTCTCCACTCCGGTCTCTGTTCTCTCAGTATCGATGAGATGTGGGTGTCATGTTGACTCTCCAGCTGTGAGTCTGCCCTCACTGATGCCACTGTGTCAAAAAGCATTTCATCCAGATGCAAGAAGACTCGACAGGCTGGTTAATCCCATCTTGGTTACAGCGCCATAAAGGTGAAGAAAGAGGACGAAGGGAAATATCTGTGTGTGTGTGTAAGACGGCGAGTGTCGCTGAGAGGAGGGGGCAGGGAGGACTGCTTACCGCCGTCCTATCACAAAAAGGCAGGCTCCGAGACGGGGCCCAATCATTACCGCGACTAGGGCTCGTTTCCATGGAGATGACGCTGGAATGATGTTGGCTGCCTCTTGAACAATCAATAGGCAGTACACACTGCAACACAGGGAGGCTGCAGGAGGCAGGCAGAGGAACAAGTGTGTCCAGACTAATTCTGATGTTTTACTGCAGTTGTGCACTGGAGAAATAAATAAGATGTCTGACAGGATAATGAACGCTAATCATGTGTTAGTAATTTAGCCTTGGACACGGACACTAAAAAACGTGAAGCTGCAGGTCTGATGTCGTAAAGATTAACTCTGTCACAACTCAGTGCCAGTTTACAACTCATTTAACCTCACTGCCCTCCTCTCTACTATAGGAGGCACAATCAAGTGCTCCACCTAACTGTCTATTAAATGAACAAAGCAGCCTAATAAATCCTCTTAACAAGCAGTGGCCTGAGTGTGAGGGGAGGGGGATCAGGGTTCCTGCACATTTTTACCCGTGACTTTTCAAAACTTTTCCACATTTGTGTAGTTTAAAATGGGTAGGCTTACTGTATACAGTAATACATTATTAAACATGCACTTTCCAGGCATTTGGAGACAAGTAAACTGCTAGTGCTATATATACTTGCTCGTTAGATGTAACTGCCGCATATGCCAAAAGACCAGATTGACACATACTTGTTAGGGATGTTCCTGGCGACTAATTTCCCTGTCGACTAAACGAAAACGAAGTCGACTAGTCCAAAAAAAAGGAAAACAATCGGAAAACAGTCAAAATTGAGCACAATTTATCGTTAAGTATTTGAAACACTGTCCCAAAAAATATTGTTTGCATTAAAAAGCCTTAAATGACAATCTTCAACAACCATGTTGGATTTTAAATGCCGCTGAAGTACGAGACACTTTGCAGCGTGCGGTATGAATGTGAACATGACGGCAACTCAGTCAAAAGTTAACCACTAAAATAACATCTAAAATAAATAAAGTGCCTCTGAAATGTGGGGCACATTGAACCTTGCAGATTATCTGACAGAAATGATAGCAATTCACTTTAAAGTTAATAAAACAACATCTAAATTATAGTGTAATTATATTATATTACATTATCTGACAACAACTCACTTAAAGTTAACAAATAATATAACATCTCAAAAAAGATTAATTGCTGCTGAATTCATTTTCTGGATCAAAGTCCTGCCAAACCACACTGGTTTTGTGAGAGGACATCTCTCTTATTTAAACTCCAGTCTACTCCAGCATTACCACGGGGAGGGGGACTGCTGTCTGACGGCTCTGTAGCCCCCACTAGTGGTGGGCGGCTGCATAACAGTTAAGCGGTCTTGTGTATAAATAAAACACGACTTGGTATAATCGACTAATATTTCTGGTGCCGACTAGCAACATGGTGGACGTTTAATAATTTAGATGACTTTTCGCGCGCATCCCTATTACTGGTGCTCAGCAAAATGTCAAGGCTGGTTGGATTATAATTTTGACATGTTTTTATTTATATGTTTTTTTGTTATACAAATGTTTGTTTTATAGACATTATAGAATAAAACCAATAATTGTTTAGTGACCTTGCCTGAGCCTGAGCATATGCGATACCTTAATGAATTTAAATGAACTTTAAAAGACACTGAGACAATTTTACACGCCTTCATCTCTTCACGCCTGGATTACTGCATCAGCCTCTTTTCTTGCCCAAATCAAAAATCTATGAATCGACTCCAGGGTGTACGGAATTCAGCTGCCAGGCTTGATGTGATCACATCACTCCACTCCAGTTTTAGCCTCTTTACACCGGCTCCCAGTATGTTTAGAATACATTTTAAGATTTTACTGATCACTTTTAAGGCTCTTCATAGTCTCTCTTCCAGCTATGTCTCTGACCTCTTAGTACTGTACATGCCAGGATGTACTTTGAGGTCCTCGGGCAGAGGTCTTTTGTCATTCAAGAGGCCCAGCTGAAAACAAAAGGGGAGTGTTTGCTCTCAGGGCCCCGAGGCTCTGGAACAATCTGCCTGAGGAAATCAGGTCGGCTAAGTCAGTGATCTCTTTTAAGTCCATTCTTAAAACGTAGTTTTATCACAGAGCCTTTCCTGATTTTACTTGAGTTTTATGTTCATTAAAACTGTCTTTTATTTCCTCAGCTTTTATATACTTTAGTGTATAATTTCTTTAAAAGTTGTTGTTTTCATGTCTTGCATGTGTCAATTATTGACATGTAAAGCACTTTGTAAATAAATAAAGATTATTATAAATTAAGGTTGATTGCCGTCATGTCCCTTAAGGCTTTTCCCCGTACAGGTGGATGAATGACCCAACAAACTGGCTGGATATTGCTTATTGGACATCAGTACATCTATAGACGACATCTGGTGATCCAATCAAATATGTATAAATGACTCGATCACCACCATCACCATTTAGCGATTTACCACACTGACAGTGGATATTCTTATCTTATGTGTCTCAAATCTTAGTGTGAAAGCTTAATTTAACCTGTTACAACAGCATTTCAGCATTTTCCTGTGTCTCTCCTGCTGTGACAGCGTGTTTCTTTACCCCAAAAAAGGGCCACAGCCTTGGCGATGATGTGATGTCTGTCTGGTGTATGTGTATCATGTGATACTAGTGACATTTCAGCAGCCATGCAGCACAGCACAAGATTTAAAATTAGTAGAACAAGGAGCATATTTTGCATAATGTCAGACATGGTTTAGACATGACGGAGACACTTTTATCTGGGTAAACCATTTTTAGCTTACTTTGACAGTTACTTATGTGACACCAGCCATGTATACTGAACAGCTACAGTACCAGCGACCTCTGATCGTACCAACAACCTACATCTTACACTACAGGCTGCTGCTATCCACCTACTCATATCTCATCATTAAGCAGCTAAATCGAGCAGGTTGTAGATTTAAGTAGAGGAAGTGTTTAGATATATAACAAGATTAATAAAGCATGTTTAGCTGTCAACTAACTCAACTATTTCTGTAGTTTGACACACGTGTTTATTGCTGGTGAAGAGGCGTATAATTCAGGAAACTCAAATACCAGTTAATTTAGTTCTTGTATCATTTTCCTCCATGTTAATTCTTTGGTTGTCATGTTCACACAGCAAGCTGTGGAGGGAAATCTGGAAACCAACTTTTGTCTCCCAATATCGATTTTGATACCTCAACTAAGGGTTTGTTTGATTTCAAGTACCAGTGCTCTCTTTTTTCCCACATTTAAAATACAAATACTACAAATGCTGCTCACAAGGGTGAGAACAGAACTCGGCAAAAAAGCTTTTAAATATTCTACCCCTTCGTCCTGGAATAATTTACAGAAGGATCTGAAATTGGCAGAGCTGATCACTGTGGGGAAATTTCAGTCGATCGATAAATTAGCTCTCAGTCAATGTGACTGTTCCTAATTCATTTTAGAAATTTTACTCACATCATATTTGTTCTTGTCCTGGACTTTGTATTTCATGTTAATTGCATGCTGTGCAATTATCGGGAAATTTATTCATCTGTCATGTGCGACAGTTGTATATGTCTGTTTACCTTGTTGTAACTTGTGTTATGGTCGATACAGATCCACTCAATAAGTTCAGTATTGGTGCAGATATCGATCTAGCGTATTGGATCAGTGCATGCTTAGTGGCAAGTTGAAAAGAGTTCAAGTCAGGCGGAAAATAGGCAGCCATGTTCACAACAGAGGCAGCAGCCCTGTCTCTCTGCAGTGGAATAACTGCTGTTGTGTGAACAGCAGAAAAAAAAGGAAGGTGGCAACCACTCACTATCTGAGAGTATCTTTAGAATAATTATGATCAACACTCTAGGATGATACAGACTGTGAGGCAATAGGGATTTGTCAACTGGTACATATTTTAAACTCTCTTAAATACAATATCTCTGGTTCTTTTAGGCCACTGTGGGCATGTTGCAAATGAACAAGCCATTTATCAATTACATTTCCAGGTTTTTTTTTGTTGGAAATATATGTAAAAATATGTGTACCATGTTCTAGGATTGCATTTATATTATTCATTCCTGGTTATAGAAGGTAAAATTGTATTCCTGTCAGGTATCACTAAGGTCAAACTGTACTTTAACATTTTGCTTTGCTGCAGACACAAAGCTCGCTGAAGCTTTGGAGTGTGGCTGCTTTGATAAAAGGCAGCGGTCTACCTGTAAAGGTCACTCTTGGAAAACACACGGCTGGGTGCAGCAAAGTTAAAAATAGACCTTTTACCTTAATTTTTTTTCAACTGGCATTTTTCTGGTAGACTGCCAATGCAGTCAACACTAATATGGTTACACATACAATGGCTGACTCTGAAGATAAAAGTGATATCTAATTTCTCTTAACTGTCTGTCATCCCTGTTTAAATGTGCTGATACTAGGGCTGTAACAGCTTGTGTATTCGGTACAGCGCACACACGATACATGGTGTGTAGACTGAGGCACATAATATAGAGCCAAAGATGACAAATGCGAATTCTCCTCAGAAGCATATAGCAGTATGCTACTGTGGGCAGCTGTGGGTCAGAGGCAGAGCAGGTCATCCACTAATTGGAAGGTCGGTGATTCGATCCTCGGCTCCTCTACTCTGCATGTCAAAGTATCCTTGGGCAAGATACCGAACCCCAAATTGCCCCTGATGGCTGTTTCATCAAAACTTTCTCACTCTGACCTCGTCACATATTGACTTTTTGGTCATGGACTTTCCACATCCACACACGACGTAAAAGGTAGCCTAAGTGCGTTGGTTGTTGACATTCTCGGACACTGTGTCAAGTTCTGCCTGTTACATGCATTGTCTTATTTCAAGGTTCAGTTGAGTTTTCACGGGAAATTTACGTCGGTACAACACCACTAATTGATATTTTTTTTCCTTCAACAACAAACATACAGCAAAGGACAGCTTTTTTCATTGGTTTCTGACGCCACAAGTCACTGCCCAAGCTCCAGATTTTGAGGACTTGGGAGTGACACCGGCTCATTCCATCTGTGTGAGCATGTGAATGGTTACTGAGTAGCAGGTGGCACCATGTATGGTAGCCTCGTCCACCAGTGTGTGTGAATGGGTGAATGTGTCGTAGTGTAAAAGTGCTTTGAGTGGTCGGAAGACCAGAAAAGTGCTATACAAGGGCAGTTCATGTTTGCAACGTATGCAGTTAAAGGGAGATAGTTGTGTATAAGATGAGGACGGTGTGTTGGCGTCGCTCCACTGTTGTAGGGTCTATGAATGGAAAGACATCCAACATGCTAACTCACATCTGACAGCATCACACAGATATGCCATGACGACTAATTTTTGGATGCTTTGAATGTTTAAATAAAGCCAAGGTGGGACTAGCTGAAACACTACTCCTAATGCACCAGTTTTCATTTTTATTATTCCATGTATGTTGGTATTTATAGCTGCCAGTGGGCAAAATGTTCTCATTTCCCAGCAGGAGGATTTTGTCTGTCTTTGATAAAAATACATGAAAACAAATGTATTCTTATGCATTTAGGTTTCTTTCCTGCTGCACCAAACTCACACCAAACCATGACTCCTAAACCTCAGTGTGAACAGAACTGTGACTTATATATACCATTAAACCCCAGACTAATTGCATCCCAGACGGTCCAGCCATGGGTCAAGATTTCTCCTTCATCATTAGTTAAAGGTCCACACAGTTTAATATATTCAGCGTCATACTTGTTTGACCATGTCATGGAGCTAGTTTACTGTATCTGTTTAGTAGCTACACATTATTCACTCACTCTACAGCAGGAAATGGCACATGAAAATAAAAGCCCTGTGCCTTAAATTTACTGAATTCAAAAAATAAAGTGTGTTTTTTACAATCTTGACACATTTGTAAGTCTTTGCGGTCCATTCAGAATGGACCGGTGAACCACCTTTGGACAGAAACCCTGTCCTAACTGATATGCATGTACCTACAGTATGTTAACTCAGTAACACAAAAAGTGGTTGATTTTTATAGACAGAAAGGTTAAAATAAATAAAGAGGCTTGACCAGACAGATGACACCCATGCCACAGAAATGAGCCTCTTACTTTGCCCTAACGCTGCATTTCACAGCTTCAGTCTATTCCCTCATTAATTACAGTGTGCTCACAGGACCAAGGCTTTACTAGCCTCCAGACTGACTGAACTCCTCTGAACACTCCTATTCTGCTTCAGCTCAATTCATAATAGAAATTTACTCTAACTGAGAACAGAGGTGCTGACAGGAAAAACAGACAATGAAATATGTGAGAATACTGTTGCACACATGACCGCTGCCAGCAGCAAGTGGACTCATCACGTGTTGCACACAGCAGAAATACTGAAAACAGAAACAATCTCACTGAGCATAAAAGAAAAAGGATCCAGTAACGAATGTCAAACAGCATAATGCTCTGCACAGAATGAGCTACAGCCAGGTCCATCACAGCTCAGTGGTATTGATATTCTGTCACACTGACATATTTTGACAAAGCCTCCCTGTCTGCCTGTCATTAGCCTGAAGAGCTGGCTGCTGGACAAACACATCTCAAACCACATGTTCTCCATTAAATTAGGAGGGGGAGGAAAAAGAGCGACTCGGAAAGATCATTTGGAATTTAGCGAAAAGCTCAACAGCAAACTTCAACTTTAATGGATGTTGTTACAGTATCACCACTCCGATCAGATACAGCAGCAGATTTAACACTGAGAGTGTGTCTGATATCAGAAAGAATCCTGATGCACAGAGCAACTTGTCATGTCTTTATTGCCTGCTTTGATGAATTATACTGCACAACTTCTTTTGGAAATTCTTTCACAAAAGCGGCTTTTATTTCAGGATGCATCGCCACAGTATCAGCATTTGCCACCACACTTTGATTTTTCTGGAGCTGTGTTCCAAAAAGCCAAAGCTATTGAGTTCATTATCAAATATGGCAAAGAAAAGCAAAAATTCTCATATTTAAGAAGCATGAAACCAGCAAATGTTGGAATTTTTTGCTTAAAAATGACTGAAACGATTATTTTAAAATTATTTAAAATAGCCGCCTAAACAATATAGATTCATACAAAAGTAATCCCTCTTCATCAACACTTATGACTCACTCTCAATGTGTGGCAGCGTATCGCTCCGCAGAGTCTCTGCCTTCTTTTTATTTATTCTCCTCTTATTTTGCTTTAGGACGTCCCTCGGTACAAGGGCTTGGCAATATAACCATATTATATCAATACTTTGGTATGATGCTAGATATTGTCTTGATTTTGGATATCGTAATTTTCTTTTTTCATGGTTTTAAAGGCTGCATTACAGTAAAGTGTTGTAGAAAGCTAAAAGTAAAGTGAGGCAAAATGCCAAGCGGACAAAGCAGCGACTGGCTTTCACTTAAGATGGCGACACTGTTTACAAAACCAACAATTCATGCACAGTATACTTTTAATTCTCTGTCCATCAACAATGCGATTAATTGACTTATCATTACAGCTCTACCTTAAGTGGCTTTGTGTTGTTAAACCTATTTCTTTTGCTGAATTGCATATGCACAAGTCTCCCATTTAACTTTCAAAAACACACATTTTCATAGCACACAGGTTATTTAGAAAACACAAAAAAGTGGCAGACTAACTGCAATGAAAAATTTGGCATGTTTGTGTTTTAAAAAACAGTGACAGCAGATGTATTTTTACACTCCTTATAAAGACAATTCAAAACGAGCATGAATAATAGAAACAGGTACAAGTCCATTATTGTTTTAAAAGGAACTCCCATTTGAACAACTTTAAAATATTGACTTAACAAGGGTGACGTCTCAGCAGGACCATGCAAGAAATATGAGGCTTGGCAAGTGGGCACTGCTGTTTAGACACACAGTCGGAGCTTTGATTAATTATTCAATTTCCTCTCTTTGAAAACTTCAATCCAAAATTTAAGAGTCGGAAGCACACTGACCCACTTCTGCCACTCAAACAAGAGGCACGAACAGATCCACACACACCCCTCCTCTCTGCACAGATCTCCCTCTCTGACAACATTTACATGTACTTTACACCACACACTGAGCTCATTTCAGACAGGAGGGGATTATTTGACAGCTACACACTGTCTTCACTTTACAGAGGCTACTTGATATGAAAAATGACTAATAAGAGGGCAGAGAGGTGTCCATGATAGCCTAAATGGTTTATGTTTCAGTTGTTTTACATACAATTAGGAATCAGTGGTCATAACAACTCCTGGACATTAATTTGCACTGAATATAGTTTACATTTTGCTAAGTTCTGTGATGTAGCCTTTGTTAAATCAATACTTATATATAGGTTTATTTTTTTGATGACCTTGTTGTTAGTATTTCAGCTTTTGTGGTGTTACCTTCTATGAATACTGTGGTCATCAGCTTATGTTTAGATAATCATAACCTTGGTCTACATCTGTATTTTATGTATTTAAATACATGCATAAATGACATGAAATGTATTACCAAAATAATCTTACTTAAAATTATGATCTTATGAAAAATGCACAGGACTGTTTACATATATACAACTTTAATATGAATTAATTATGAATCAACAATAATTACTTCCAGTTTATCTCAAACAAAAACATTTAAACTTGGCAATAGTTATGAAACTCTGACCTGCTCTCATCTAACATCAGTCCCCTGCAGTTTGCCCACATGTGACAGGCTTACAGATATGCTGGCAAGATGTCGAGAAGTATCTGGAATAGTTTCAAATTTGCAAAGATGACCCCCAAGAACCAAGTGCCAGATATGTTATGGAAAAGTGGTATGTTACAAATCTACAACAAGCTCACCTGAAAACTGTCGGCAACAGCTGTCTGGTAAAGTTTTCTTTTTTTTTTAGCTATCAAGGCTAATTTGCAAACTGCATGCTGACAAAATGGCTAATTGTTTGTCACATTATTTTAGGTTAATAGACTGGTGTCTTTGTCTCTTTTTTTACACCCCCATTGAAGCTTTGATTAATCGCGGATATTTCTCACTGAAGCTTCGATGCCCACAAACTGGTGCTGGTTCTGGTATTGCCGCAAATCCCTAAGGGTTTAAAAGTCTGTATGAGGATGAAGCAAGACCACCAGAAAAATGTAAAGACATCACACCTCCATATTCCAAGACTGCTACAAACACATTGTTTGAAGTGCCAGCCCCACCAGGACGTTGCGGTAGCAACAACAAAACAACATAAACTCAACAAATCCCTGCACAACCTTGCAATTTTTGCCTCATCACTGCAACTTCTCCACAAATTTGACTAATCATCGTAGTTTGCTGTGAGCTTTACCAATCATTAACAGTCCGCAAACATCACCAAACTCGCTTCCTAGTTGTCCATGCTGGGCTAACGTTTTTTTGCGCCACATGCAACGCTGTGGTAGAACACAAAATAAGAGTCACAGATTGACGAGCACTGTATTACTGCAAAACACTCCGGAGAATGGCTGAAACATATTGACAACAGACAAATAAAATCCCCACGACAGAGGCTGATCAATTGCAAGTCGACATGTTGTAAAAAGTTGTCTTATATTTTTATTGAATTATGCAAAAAAATGAAACTATTTCTGCAGTTTTCACTTGCTCCCACTGCCTGAAATTTTTTTTAGAAAAACTGCTGTGAAATCAGGCATGTTGGGCCACAACAATTCCAAAAAGAGACCACAAAATCCTGAAGGGACTGAAGTGCACACCAGGCCCCCAGGAAAGCTGCTCAGCCTTGCAGGCAATCTCTTTCAGTGGCCACTTGGGGTATTAAAGCCAAAACATCCTGATGGCCCACAACAAATGTCTGTAAACTGGATACCCAAACTGAAAGCAAGGTCAGTTATGACTCTTTCTATTATGAATTTTTGATCCACGGAGGTTTTATATTTGTAAAATATCTCTATGTCTTGAGCGGGGAAAAGCCATTTTTAAAAACAGTGATGTCTTCTTGAAAGTCTATGGGCCGAGCGTGCTGGGGGCAATGGGAGAAACACCATTGCACATATTCAGTGGGCGAGCAATTCTCATTGAATTGAATAAGCACCATCTTGGGTCTGGTATCCAGATCCAGTAATACATCCACAGTGCACACATGGTGCAGTATTTGAGTTAAAGATATAAGAGCAAATGCTAGCAATACTTTCCATACATACCCATTTAATTTAGGAACCATGTGTGGAATTTGGAAACATGAAATAGCTTACCTCCATGTTTCTGTCCATGCATTTGGAGGGCGATGACTTGTCTGACCCAGAGGACTCAGCGCAGTGAGGGCGCTGGTCGTCCCAGCCTGCATGGGGAGTGTTGTGAGGGTGACAAATTTTCAGAGAGCCGCTCAGACAGGTGTCCACAGCTGCAGCCGTGGTGCAGGGGTCAGCTGCACTGACAGCCCTCCTTAAAGGCTGCCCACTCCGATCTTGTTTGGTTTTCTTCTGAGATGAGTGGGAGGCACTCTGGGATCTCTGTAGCAAGGCCCTGGAGTATGTCAGGCGAGACTTTGTCTGACAGGAGTTACTGCCTTCTTCCAGAGCTGGCTTTCTGGAGAGGCTTTTCAAAGTGTGGCTAGGGTGCCCTGCTCTCTGCTTCCCCTGCAACAGTCTTCCATAGGCCTCTAGCAGGTGGCAGAGAGAGACGGCCTTTTCTAGCTCCAATTCCTGCCTGTGATGCAATTTATAGACTGCCTGTTCGCCATCTATCTTCTCATACAGCGTCAGCAGCAATTGCTCAAGCTTTGTATACGTTTCTCCACTGCACAAACAAAAAGTCTCTTTTTCTCTGGACTCACTTTTTTGTCCACTGTTGTCAGTTTTCACCTCCTTAGCAAGCAGACGCCGGTATCTGTCAGAGTGCCCGTCCTTTTGGCACTCTCGCCTGGCCGCCTGCTCCCTCACAGCCCTCTGCTGTTCCCTCTCTGCTTCTTCCCGCAGGTGCCTCAGCTCCACAGAAAGGTGGCCACGGGCCCGCTGCGCTCGCCTCTTCTCTGCTTCCCAATCAGCCCGCAGCCTCTGCAGCTCTTGCCTGTAGTCCGTCTGGTCCTGGCATGGTTTCTTGGATGACAGCGCCAGACGGTTATCACTGTCTTTCCTCATGATGCCACGCTCACAGCACAACATGCAAGGGACGGTGAGAGGCATTCATTTCTAGCGAAGGGGCCATGCATCAGAACTGAGAGGAAGTGCAGGTGGGTGGTGGGTGGTTATCAGACATGCAGCATGCAGTTATCACAGCAGGTCACTGGGAAGACCAAACAGCGGAGGATGTGAGAAAAAATGAAGAAATGGTCAGGTGTTTTTAATGTTTTAGATGAATGTAGCAACAAGAAACACAATGTGAAAGCACAGGTGATAATCTCAATGTTGGTCTTCTCTGTAAGAAGAGAGATCCAGAAAAAAGGAAGCAGCACTCTGAACAGCATTAGGAAAGCATGCACAATGAATAATGAAATGATGTGATCATGTGACTCTGAAAGCCCTCTCTATGCACTGAGGAGCGAATAAATCTGTTGCAACAGCTGCTTGAGTTATGTGAAGCCCAATCAATGCATAATTTTGTTTATATGTCTACACAACATGGTTCATTGTGGATGCCTTAATACCAAGCAAATTATGATTATGTATACCTGTTATATGTGCTACCCACACCTAGCATGTGACGTCCATGTAATGCAGATGGATGGCACAACTAACAACCAACAGGTGACAGCATAAAACAAAACAACACAAGATGCGATTAATGGAGCTTATGCTTAGGAGCTAACAGTCAGCTGAGGATGCAACAAGTGAAGTGCTGAACTTCACATGAAATGCTCAAATAGCAATGCACCGTTAGCTATCATCACTGCAGCCAATTATACCCACCACTAGCTTAAATTAGCATAACTTGCGGCTCATATTACAGAGGATGGGGACCTCGGTCAATGGCTAATTAATTAGCTTCATTTAGCTAGCTATTACGTGGTCAAGTAACTGATGCTGATGTAAGTAACACAACGTGAATAACAGAGTGAAGTATATTGGAGAGGTTACAAGTTAAAGGCACTAACGTTAGCTACTAGTTACGTCTTGTTAGCAAGTGTTAGCTTAACGTGAAGTTTTCCAGTCACAACTTGTATCAAACTCACCTCTCAGCGGATTTAACTCTTATATTTAAGCTTTTCATCAATGGAGTTCAGCTGAGGTGCTTTTGTCGGCGTTAAAATAAGCTCTCCAACAACACTGAGACTGGTCACGTTGGTAGTTAAAGGTCCACAGAGCCATGCAACAAGGGGTTTGTTTATCTGTGAGGCACCAGTGTCACTCACAGTCTGTGTCCAGGCTGCGGTCAAGCCAAGCTAGTCCCCACGGTGTTTTACGGTACGTCGTGTGTACATAAGGCATTACGGTAACAGCTTGTGACTTCAAAATAAAAGCAGCATTCCGGTGAAGGTGAAAATTTCACATTAATTCAGTAAATCAGTCTGTCAATGATAAAAACAAATTTAAATACACAAATAAAAGAAAAATAAATGAATATTGTGTCTTTAGCGTTGCTGCGATGACTTGCCCAGCAACGGTGCTGGCCTCACGTGCCTTGACTAATCAATTAAAAATCCGCTATAAGACCTGACGTGCATTTAAATAACTGTCAGTAGGAAAACCAAAACACATTTATATGTGAATAATTAAATACAAGCGCGATAGATTTGCATTGTCAGCAACAACAACAGTGCTAAATGGTTAAAGGCAACCTACCTCATTTAAAATAAAATGTTAGAAAATTAACTTCTCAGAAAAGTCTCTGGCAATAGAAGGTTTCTCAATGTCTTAATTTAAAATATAATCTTTCCCAATGTGCAAATGAGCCCTTTTTCTTTTCTTTTCTTTTTTTTTTTTTTTTTACATTTTTGTTGAACC
Organism: Cephalopholis sonnerati; assembly: GCA_019142605.1. Classification (NCBI taxonomy): domain Eukaryota; kingdom Metazoa; phylum Chordata; class Actinopteri; order Perciformes; family Serranidae; genus Cephalopholis; species Cephalopholis sonnerati. Next base: position 38,928,940 of record JAGQAX010000017.1, read on the forward strand.
TCTAACACAAATGTACATATTTTTTATAACACATGTCCACCAGTATTTTTTTATTATTATTATTATTATTATTTTTTTTTTTTTTACTTTTTTATTGATTGGGATAATTGTGTATGTGTTGTGTAATTATTATTGTCTATTTTCTATATTTTGTAATATTTCAAGCATGGCGCATCAAATTTCGTTGTACTTCTTGTGCAATGACGATAAAGTCTATACTCAGTATTTTTACAATAATTGCAGTGTTACCGACACTCCCTGAAGGCAACACAGTCATCGAGTCTAATCAACTTGTGTGAGATGGCTGACCACCAGTGGCCACAGGCTGCTAGTGCAGAGTATTTAAAGTTTGTGAGTGTGTCCCAGATTTTAATAATGTAATCAGAGGGATCATTGAATAAGATTTTTTTTATTAATTAATATTATTCATCATAAAAAATTGATAGTTATGCATCATGGTTTCAAGCACTTAAGTGGCAGTACAATTAGGCCTACAGGCTGCAAACAAACCCCGCTGTCCTAAGACGTTGCCACTTAAGTGTTGGACTGCTTTGTCAATGTGATGAAAGACAGCAGTCTTCCCTTAAATCACTGCTGTCAGCTCCTGCCCTCAAAGCAAAGGTACAGAGTGTGAAGAAAAACATCTGCAGAAAATCATTTGTCCCTGTTGCCTTAAAATATATTAATCAGTATGGACAGCTGCTTTTTAGAGACAGCTTGCTACCTCAGCACACAGCACTTTAAATCTATTAATATAACCTTAATTCAGTCCTCACCATCAAGTATCTGATGGCCTACTCTTTTTACAATAATGTAGCTTCTGTTGTGTTTTGTGTTTTTATGTAAATGTATTTTATTTTGCACATGTAAACCAAAGACAAACTTCTGCCTTTTGTATGCAAAACATTGACAATAAAGTATTGTCTTTTCTGTTCTATTTTAATATTTGATTTATAACAGAATTCCCCTCTTGCTCTTTGATTAATAAACCACTACCTGATGGTGAAGTTGGTGGACAGAGACCATACACAACCTGTATTATTTAATCGTTTTTGACATGTAAGAGTTCTGAGGGTTAACATAGTCTGCCTGTATATTTCTATGCTCTGGAGAAGAATCCACATTTTACGAATCCAGTAAAATTTTGTTGTCTGGGAGAAGAAATTCGATTTTTTGATATTGGTATCTTCTGGAACCAGGATGTCACACATACCACCGGAGGGCCCGAACTGGGCCACCAATGGGTTAAATGAGCCCCACTGATTGAATTTGCAAAGTGCAACAACTGCAAAGAAGTCATTCATTCCAGTTTTTTAATAAAATGCACTGCTATTCCTTTTTGTCCACTGGGGATGGCGCTTTCCAGATGAAAGTAGCAGGTCCTGTGTTTGATATGCTATTAATGATCTCATGTCTCTGTTTACAGGCTACACAACGCAGCTCTGTCAAGTGTTGGCTGTTGCTCATGCAGGAGCCGCCAGATGTCAAAAAGGAGAACATGGACCAGTTCTTATTTCTTCACAGAGGTAGATTTGAAGCTAGTGTGCTTGGTGTGTTCACAGCAGCCTTCAGTGCTAAAGCAATGTATTTTGGTGCGACTAAGAGGGTCAGAAACTGACCTGACAAATAAAAAAATGCATGAAAAAATTGCATGAAGAACTGAGAACAGAAAAGATAAATTATATGTTGACGTGTTTGAGGACATAGCAGTCTGTTTTCAGTCACAGCTGAGAAATCAGTGATCCGGCTGTGAAAGGCAGCGACCTTTTAACTAACAAAATAACATCAGCATCAACGCAAACTCTGAGGGTGAGTTTGTGAAGACATGCTTGCTGAAAAACTGAGACATGTTGTGCAAATTGCTTTCATATTTCTTAAGATGTATCAGGCTGTTCATCTTTTTTCTAAATACATGTTAACTAATGGATGAATGTTTTCAATATGTAGGCTATTTGTATTTCTTTACACTAAAACTGAGACGTTGTCATTGACATATTATGATACAGTGGTTTCAGTGGTCTGGCCCACTTTGGATCAAACTGGGCTGCACGTGGCCCATGAACTAAAATGAATTTGACACCCCCGCTCTAGAAAAACACAATTCCTGTTGTTTACATGTGTCATCCCTTACCTACAATGTTATTTCCTTAGTGAAATATCAGCTGTCTGAACAGAGTTTAATGAAAGAATAATATGTGTGTGTGCATGTGTTTCACAGCACTGACAAAACGTCCCTTGTGTCACACTTTTGGATAACAGGAAAGAGGAGAGCAGCAGACACAGAACACAGCAGGCTTGGCTGGAAATACATTTACTAAATCAAAGCTTGTAGAGACGACTGGCAGGCACACAGGATGTAAAGAAGAACTTAGCAGCCAGACAGGAAACAGAATTCAAGAATGTTTGAATATTACATGTGAAAGAGAAAACAAGCCCACTGACTAAACACACAAGGAAAGATAATTAGGAACTGAGGGACAGGTGTGCAAGTGGCTAATGAGGAGACAGGACAGGAAGGAAGGAGGGAAGGAAGACTCAACAGGGACGACCAGTGGACAGGTAAGGGACAGCAGCATGGTCCAGAGAGAAGTCTGTAGGTGGTAGTAAAGCTTGCAGATACCACCATGACACCTTGTTTGGTGTTAATAACCCTGGGTGGTTTCTCATCACCTTAATTTACCTGATCAGATGACTCAGAACCAGGTGCCATCTTACCTTCCCTTTTACCATTGAACGCTTCATGCTCTCATGCTTACATCCTGGTCACAGTAATATTCTTTTACAACAGTTTATGTGCTGTCTTAATCCAATATGTGACTGCTACTATTACTACAAACCTTACGTCCCTCTTTTTGTCTCCACGTGAGGATATAATGAACAGGAATGCACTGTTTGATATGATCCCTGCCTTCTTGATAAAAAGCTTCCTGAGATTTCATTATTTGGCAAAGGCAGTGATATTGAAATGTATAAATCCTCAGAGGTATGTACATACCTTTTCAATATCATGTTGCCAAAATCCATCCGAGAGGCAGAACATACTGTGCCTGACCACTGGGTGGCATCTGCACAGGCACAGAATTGGACATTTTAGTCCATAATCTTTTTGTTCTTCTTGTAGCCTGTGCTCTTAAAGCATGCTAATGAGCTAACACAAGTGTTGAGAGCATTTCTGATGCTTTGTGCTCACTGTGAGAGAGAAAGAGACGGAGATGGACAGAGAGAGATGAGAGGGAGATTCAGCATACCAGTGTGTGTTATCAGGGTGTCCTTGGGCCGCTCCCTCTCTCATTTCCATCTCTGTCTGCTCACGTGTGGCAGGCTGCTGGGAAGAGGCAGAAACAGAGAGAGACAGAGAGAAAATGCTCTGCAAAAATCCCAAAGCGTGCAGCTGCATTCCCTTAATCATTTAACACATGTCTACAGTAATGATACTCCTGAAGGTCTCCCTGCAAACAGATAACTTTGTGTTCTTGGCTGCTCTAGACATCTCCCTGCATCTGTCTTGACTGTGGTGTGTATATGCACTATTAAGAGTATAAATACATTTCTTTCTTACTTCACAAGACAACAGAAACAGATAAATGAAGGAAAAGTAAAATCAGTGAGGTATCTGTGAATAGTAAAGTGGTAAAACAAGGTGATTAAAAAGAAATACATGTACATAAATGTGTATACATATGTACATGCATCCACATTTTATTTGCACACTTCCTGCATCTGACCTGCTACTGCAGTTTTGATTTGAGGCCATGCACATGATGTGAGCATATTTCTGCATATATATTTTTGTACACAGTATGTTCCGGCACATATGGCTCCTGTATATTTGGACACTTCTCAGTATGCTGACGCCATCTGTGATACTACACATTACATTAATGTCTTCACATCTGTGTATATGCATCACATTAAAGCACATCTTTGGGTCTATATGACTATACGCTGCATATTCTTTTTATTCTTAATGGAACAGCTCATCCCCAAATCAAAAATAGGCCTGCTTATGTCTCCCCTTTAAGTGTTTGAGATATCAGCCATAGAGATAATAATAATCATAATAATGATAATAAACTTTATTTATATATCACTTTTCAAAACACTGTTACAAAGTGCTTTATGAGACAAATAAAATAGTTTACACCATCAAGATAAAAACAGCAATAAAAGCATGGAACATAGGTTAAGACCAGATACATCAGAGAATGAAATAAAAATTAATGAATAATTAAATTGATAAAAGAAGGATACAAACACACCAGATTTACTGTAAAAGGCCTTCCTGTAAAAGTATGTTTTGAGGAATGTTTTAAACGAAGACACTGAGTTCCTCAGGTAAGGAGCTCCACAGCTGTGGGGCTCTAACAGAAAATGCCCGGTTTCCTTTTGTACCGAGGCGGGCTGTGGAAACACTGATGTCTGCCTTCTATCAAATGTATTGGAACAGGATGGCACCTGGCTTGTAGTGCTCAAAATGCCATGTCTGAAAAACTCAACAGCAGTGTCTTCTTCCAGAAACCATGGCCTGGTAACTCAAGATATCCACAGACCTTTGCTGTAAGCAGTTTCATGTAGGAACTATTTCCTGTTGACCGAACTACACCCACCAATCGTATTCAGTTTAGTTTATTAAGATCCTCAACAACTAATACCTTATGTTAGCTAGTGTTTTTGTTTTTTTTTTTGTCATATTGTACTTGGGCAAAATCCCAGACAGTCTCATGACCCAGGACAAATACCTTTACAAAGCACGTTTGGCTGCGAGCAAGAAAACCGTCACCCGCAGGTGGTTACAGGTGAGCCCCCCTTCAAAGGATGACTGGATTGCAGTTATTAAAGAAATTCACTGTATGGAGAAAATCACCTTTTCTTTAAGACTGATCAGTATTTTAAATATTGGAAAAAAATGACCCACATTGTATACACAAAGGGGTGTAACCTATTAAGTGGTTAGTTGACCTGTTCTGTGCCATTATGTGGCTCTCACCAGCCCCTGTTCCCCCTCCCCGCTCCCTCCCTCTTCTTTTCTCTTCGACTTGAAAACACTGATAAAAATAAAGTTTTAAAACAAGCAAAAAAAAAAAAGAAAGTAGCTGAGGACTTTTATTTTGACAAAATTAAAGACATTTATGCTGATTGATTCATACAAATTCACCAGAAAGCGGAAATTAGCTGTTTGATGCTCAAATTTTGTGGCGCCCTTGATAATATTAGCCTTTATGAAATGTTTGTGTTTATTATTTTTCATTCTCATGTTCTGTTCTTTCCTTATTTTCTGTAGTTTCAGCGTAATAAAGTGTCTTTTGTTGCCACCTGTCAATCTACATCACATATTACTATCTGTAATTTGTGAAAACAGCCTTTCCACTTAAACCTCTGCTAATTGTTTCTATTCACACATGCTGAATGACCAGAGGCAGGTAAAGTGTTGTCTTATGATCTTTTATATTCGAGATATTTGAGTCTCCTTTTTATAATGATTCATCAGTGTCCATCCTATTGTGCAGTGGCACTCTGCTGCACTATCTGCTTCAGACGATAACTGGTGTTTCTTTACATTAATTAAATCATTCATCCATTTATTTATTACAAAAGGGCCCATGTTTAAAACCTAAATGTCACCATTTGATGCCCTACACCGGAGTATAGCTTTAAACTAATTCACATCAGTCAGTTGGAAGGCCAAAACAGAGAAACAGCATAATAGCAAACTGAACAGAGAACAGGCACAATACAGAGTTATGCAAAAAGAGAACACACAAGACACACAACACAAAGCTTCAGACAATAGTACACTGCAAATGTATACTGGTCAAAATCCATAATACATAATACCCTCAATATTATGTAATATCTCAGCTGCATTTGTTACTGAAATCTCTAAAACATGTCAGATTAAGTTTATTTTTTTGAGCCCAGGTTTTATTATAAAATAAACCCTGCTGCTGTCATTCATTTCGTTTTAGGAATTGAGAAAAATAAAGACAATTAAGAGCTTAGATCAACGTCTTGACGTGTGCATGATATTTGTGAACTGTGTCATGGTTGCACCACCTACGACACAGAACACTACCTGTCTTGGTGACCCACTTAAGATGATTGTCCAAGACAAAGGTAACAGGATGTCATGCTGCGCTATTTGTGTCAAGTTCAACTTCAAGACACTGAAAACGATAAGACAAAAGCTTTTAGATAACCCATGACATATATCTCAAGATGATCTAACTCTGGACTTACTGCATCCACTCTGCTGGAGTTATGTAAAACAGACTCCAAGAACATGTACAATAGCTGACCTGGCCAAATCATCAACACACTGACAGGACATCCATTCCAGACAACTATTCCCTCTGAGAATGTCCCGTTTGCTCACATTGTGTGTGTCTCTGCGCAGAATCCAACTGGGAGATGAGGAGACTGGTCTTCCTTGAGCCTTTTCTTCCTTAAGGCCTTTTGTTTGCGGTAGCTTTGTTTCGTGTTTTTATCTCAGCTCTATTAACTGCAGCGTGGAGCAGCACACACATCTGAGCTCACTCTTCTTATTGGCAATAAATATATCAGATTCAAACAGGTTAGTGAGGTGCAGAGAGTGCTGGTTTAATTTGGAATCAAACTTACTGTGTGTGTTCATTAAGGTAACATAATCTTCAGGCTCCAACACATGGGCGGATTATAGGACAATGAGCCCCTGGGCACAGATATGTAAAAGGCCTCCCCTTTGTTGGTGGTGATCACTGGGTGTCTCTTCAGTAGGGTAACATAATTATGACGGGCCCTGGCACACACGCTGCAAGTGGCAGCGCTGAGTCTAAACTGTGTAACAGCAGCAACAGAATGTTTGCTGATCCAGCAGGGAGTCACGCCGGTCTGGGATCGGACTCCATGTTTGCATTGGCTGAGGTCATGTTGCTATAGATGTGGTCCGTGAACATCCACTTGCTTTCCTCCTGGCAAAGTCAGGCCTACATACACCGCCACTGAACAGGGCGCATTAAAACAGCCGCTGTTGTAATTGAACAGAATTGCGTCCCTCCCATCCTGCACACCAGCCTTTGATCAGCACTGTACAACATGTACAACAGCCAGAGCGCAAAATTTATCAACGCTAATCTGACAGCCTGCCCTGGACTCAAACCACCACAGCCTGATTTGAACACCTACATGGACACCTGACAGCTTCTGGGCCCCGGTGTGCTGCACCTGTTGCACTTTTGTACTTGTTTTGATTCTATTTTTGTTCGTTCTGTGTCTCTGTAGTCTTTTTGTGTCTTTGTAGTCTTTTTGAGTCTCTTTGTTGTCGTTTTGCTTCTCTTTACAGTTGTTTTGCATCTCTTTGTAATCATTTGCATGACTTTGTAGTATTTCTGCATCACTTTGTGACCATTACATGTCTCTTTGTAGTTTTTTGTGTCTCTTTGTAGTTGTTTTGAGTCCCTTTGTAGTCGTTTTGCATCTCTTTGCAGTTGTTTTGCATCTCTTTGTAGTGATTTTGGATCACTTTTTTAGTATTTTTGCATCTCTTTGTGGCCATTGCATGTCTCTTTGTAGCTTTTTGTATCTCTTTGTGGTTGTTTTGCATCCCTTTTGTGGTATTTTTGCATCACTTTGTGGCCACTGCATGTCTCTTTGTAGCCTTTTGTGTCTCTTTGCAACTTGTTTGTCTCTCTGTGTGGTTGTCTTGTGTCCCTTTGTAGTCATTTTGAGTTTTCTTTGTAGTCATTTCATTGACTTTCTCAACCCTTGGGCCTGTGCTCCATAGGCCCATTCAAAAATCCATCCCTGCTCGAACATTACCAGTACAAAGTGAAGACATAATACAGAAGAAAGAAGAAGCACCTAAAAAGACAGGAGATTTTTTAACTCACAGTCACAGCCATTGATCAGCCAGGTCGGCCTGTACTGTGGCTATTCTCTACTGACTATCTCCCCACTGCTGTATGTCTCAGCACAGCTGGAAACATTTGTAATATGTGCATGGAAGCAGCCAGTGACACGTGAAACCGCAAACACGTGCTATCACAAACTGGGAGAGAGGGGTCACCTGTAGATTAACTGGAACTGTGTGCTGTACACTTAGACGGCAAAGGAGATGATAAAGAATGGTTTTCTGAAATGTCACAATCATTAACATGGTTAGTGGGTCAAATATGCCAGTCATAAAGAAAAGGAAAGAAACACTATCTTTCTCCTCCCTGGTGTATACTGTAGCCTCCATTTACTCTATTGGCACCATGGGGACAGATTATGATTTACTGGTTCTTGGGAGCAGGATATAATGCACCAAATCTTTTTTTTATTTCACATGTGGCATTCTGTCTGGTACTGACAAGAATCAAGAGGCTGTTTCCTCTTCCTTCACCGTAAACAGCTAACGAGTGTGATACAGTAAGTGGGCTGTATTACAGGACATTTATAATGTGTGTATTTCTTGAAATGACACAACTTTGACGTCACTGGTAGAGACCAAAAACAGAGCTTAAAGAGAGTGGATAATGGAGCTGTATTCATAGGTGGCCATTAACTGTTTGCTAACAGGTTTAAAATCATTCGCTACTGGTTACTGCAGTGTGCAGTTTTCTCAGTTTGTCCATGAAGGCCTGTATTTTCCAAGAACTGAATTTATTGTTAGGTTTAATTTAGAAAATCAGTCAAACTGTTTGGCTGAAGAGTGAGCTCTTCTTTTATCATACTATATTTAGTCTTTGGGCACATGGGACTATTGTTTTTCTAGTTGTTTTAATATATTCTAGGAAAAAAACAGTTGTCCCATGTGTCCAAAGCCTAAATATAGAATGATAAGTGAATGGCTGTATTCAGAAACTACAAGAAGCATAATCAAGTATTTGGTTACTACTGTAAGAGCTCATAAGGAGTTGAATATCAAAGATATGCACACATTTGCAGTGTAAAAAAAAAACCTTTTACACTGAAGATATTTAACATATCCATCCATCCATCCATTTTCATCTGCTTATACAGCGCCGGGTCGCAGGGAACAGCAGGCCAAGCAAAGCACCCCAGACCCAGGAACCCAAGGTGTTCCCAGGCCAGATGTGATATGTAATCCTTCCAGAGTGATCTGGGTCTGCCAAACCCAGATGGCGCCCAGGGGGATCCTGATCAGATGCCCGAACCACCATAACTGACCCCTTTTGACACAAGGAGCAGCGGCTCCACTCCGAGCTCCCTCTGGATGTCTGAGCCCCTCACCGTATCTCTAAGGCTGAGCCACAGAGGAATCTTATTACTGCTGCTTGTATCCGTGACCTCATTCTTTCAGTCATTAACCTGGAGTCATTACCTGAGGTGATGGTTGGGACGTAGCTGGACCAGTAAATCAAAAGCTTTGCCCTCTCCTTTCGCCTTGACAGTCCAACACAGCGCCGCACCAAACCGCTGATCTATCTCATGCTCCTTTCTACCCCCACTCGTGAACAAGACCCTGACATACTTGAACTCCCTTGCTTAAGGCAGTAACTCTCCCCCAACCCCATGTCATAAATGTGGTTAGATAGTGTTACGTATTTCCCCAAAGTATGTCTGTACCAGATTTCAAGACTTCAGACCAATCAGAACCAATGTTGTGGCATTTTTCCTTCTCATACTAAATATAGTCTTTGGGCACAAGTGGGTTAATTGTGCCATTATAATGGTTTTAGATAATGCAGGCAGCAAGCAGCTGTTTTGACTGAAAAAGCTCTGATAAACCCACTATATGCTACTTGCATAGCACCAAACTGCAGACAGACAAAGTTAGCAACTTGCTGATAAACACAGCAGAGCATTAAACAACTAAGTGGACACATTTATCAGGTGGCCTGACACATGACTCCTAATGAATGTTGAGGTTGCTTCATATCTCTTGGATTTCTAAGGGGCAGCTGTTTGCTAACCAGTTCACTTTAAACTCCATTATAAGATGATTATATGTCAGTGTTTACTGCTTGTTTTCAGTGAGCCCGGAGGATTGAAATAAAAAAATAAAGTAAATCAAATGTAACGAGTTGCTACTGATAGCTCACCATATAAAAAATGGCTGGTATATTTACTGACATACTGTCATTGCACTCAGTGCTATTGTACTCAACTGATTCACAGTTTGCTGGGGAAAAACACTGCTCCCACCTAAACTTGTTTAATGTTGACTAGCTTCACTAGCTCTGTGGTAAAGAAAAATATGTAGATACACATGACTTTGCAACCCAATCGGCAGAACAAACATCACATTCTCACTCCGACCTCGTCATACCGCAGATTGACGTTTTTTTTTCCTTCAACAACAAACACACATGCTTGGGTTTAGGCAACAAAAGCATGTGTTGGGGTTTGGGAAAAAAGAACAGGGTTTGGCTTTAGAATCTTAGGGGACGCGAACACTGCTCACATAGGGTGAAGGTCGTTGTTTGTTTGCTGGACCCACCCAATACCCTGTCCACCCGCCTGCCTCGGACCTTCGCCACCTTAACTTATGTTTTTGTCCTGCTGTGTTTCCCCGTGACGCCGTCGGATGGCATTAAAATATAACAGTACCTGGCCGTGTATCATGCCGACATGAAAGGATGTCTTTATTTGTTGGTTTCTGGAGCCCCAAGTCTCTGCCCAAGCATCGGATTTTGAGGACTTCGGAGTGAGACCTGACTCCAAAAAAACGTTGGCCTTGTATGTGTATAGGATATGTTACATCGGCATGTGATTATGTTCTAGATATGATGAAACTTTACATTTCTTCACTTTACATTTGGTTAATTCGTGGTTAGGTTTCGGCACAAAAAACACTTGGTTATGGTTGGAAAAAGATCATGCTCTGGCTTAAAAAAATGGAAACATAGCAATGTCTTGGTAAAAAACAACTGCTTTTTGTGGCGCTTTCTGGCAGGAAACCCAGGTGAAAAACAATTGCTTTTTCTGGCACTATTCCTGGTGGAAAAACAGCAACAGGTCCCAAAAATCATCCATGTTTGGGGGCTAAAAAAAAAACCGCTGGAAACACAATGAACAACCACTTTTGTTGTTTATTGGTTTTGAACAGTGGTCTGCAGCATGGCAGGCCTCTTACATGATGTCACACCATCCACAGTCCCCTCCTCCCAATGACAAAGTCAGTTCATGTACTACATCACTGTAGAAACATCAATATGACACGTATGAAACTTATAAATAACGAATTTGTGGTTTGCAGAAACGTACAATGCCAACATGTGTTTTCTCAATCCTATCCTGGAGGTTCAGATTAGCTTTGTGTAACAGAATCCCTGTGTTTTGGCTCAACCACTGATTCGGATGACACCCCAGGAAGGAGCCATGAATTGGTCCTTGAAAACCCTGTCAATGGCCACGGACAGCCTGCACGTTTCTCCATGGCTCAGGAAGGATTAGTGTTTGGAAGTAATTGCTGCACAATCCAGAGAGGCCTCAGGCTTCTCCTTGTGAGGAGACAGTTGAAAGAACTACAGAATATTTTGTACATGTGAAATATAACCACACTGAGACATATTAAGCTTCTTCCGAGCTCGAGGGCGAGACTTTCAATTCATGGAAATAAAGAGTTTGTGGTTTGATATTGGCATTGGTGACACATGAAGAGTATAACAGTCTTTAAGAGACTTAATTGTTTATTTAGGTGATGAAACAAAAGGTCGATTGCAGCTTTCTGGCTATAATTTAATGTCTTTTGACAAAGATTACGAGAAAAAGCTGCATCATTGAGCCTCAGCCGAGATGTTCATGCTCAGTTTGCCTCGTCTTTTCATTCATTCATGCGGCAGATCCAGGATTATTTATCAGTCATCACTGGTCTGTGAAGAGATTTTTAAAACCTTCAAAATTCTACAGAAGCTACTGTGTACAACTTTCACTGCTATATACTTATATATACTGTATATATAATATCATTTACTCTTCTGTGTGGGAGAGTCCTATGCACACACATGAACACACACACACACACACAGGACCTGAGCCACCAGCCTTGTCTCCCTCTGTGTGCAGAGATGAGCAGGACCGCACCTTCTGTGAGCGCTACCTGAAACTGGAGATGCAGGGGTACCAGTGAAGGGTTAGCTTTCATTGTCTTTGTCTTTTTTTGTTGTTGTTGCCCCTCCTGCCTTTTCTTAAAACATAGGCAGGTACTGGGTGTTAAGAATATTAACATACAATGCTCTGGTATTTTTTTTTTTACGTAATCTCTGTCACTGACGCCAGGTACTTATAGTCAAGCAGGGTTAAGGAGATGAAAGACCTTAAACGAGTAGCGCTGGATACTCCTGAGTTTCCTGCTTTGGTGTGTTTTCTGTGTGGAATTAAGCTGCCTGCTATTTGAGCTCTGGGGACATTTTTTTGTACTTGTGTGGGGGAAGGAATCCTATTTTTATTTTATTTTTCTATTATTGTGGGTGAAGATTAATACTTTCACAACAGGTATGTATTTTTTTAATTGATTTGCTTTATTTGATTATCATGATTTTTTAACCTAATTCTGTGACATGAGTGGACAACTTTGAATCTAGCTTTACTTTTCTAGCTTTTTATAAGCTGTTTTTACTAAAAATGCAAATTTATTTAATCATTCATTTATTCATCATAATGTGAGGGGTAAGAGGGTTTAATTAAGATGTTTTTTGCAGGGCTAATATTTGAATTAAGGGCATACAATGTCAAACTATTCTATAAATAATTACTTTAAATTTAGCTATTTATGCAGAGGGACATTTCTATATTTTAAAACTTTGAGTTTCTTCTGTCATTTTTTGTCACACTTTGCCAAAAAAAAAAAAAAATTGATTTGACAACAAAAAGGATATTGCTTATAAAAGGCTGGGGTCAGACGTACATGCTGACAGTGATTCTCTGTTTAACTGACAGTATTATTCTGTGGTTTATCTCAGACATTAAGGGGTATTTTTGTGGGGCTGAGATCTTTCAGCTATTTCTCAGCACGGGGAAGTGAGAAGGGAGGGGAAGCAGAGCCGACACAAAAGGCAACATTATTCCCCAGCGGATCTGCGCTACATCCTACTATGAATGGAGTATTGAAAAACACAACATTGGGGACTAGATTATTTTTCATCCCTCATAACTGAGCCATTTGTCCCAGAGTTTCGAGTGGTTTGTTGGTACAGTCTGCAAATGAGACAGCCATGGTTCACGAGCGCTGTGCTGGTGTTAAACTCCCCACCTCCCAATTGGAGGCACAGGGTCTCTCTGTGGGCCTCTGGCCTTCTGTGCTGCATCTTTTCACACAGTGCAGTCCAGTCACAATGGACTGGATCTGGATGAGGCCTTCACAGCCTGGAGTTGTTTCTGTGGCTTCTCTTAAGTGCTTTTTTTGTCACTAATGACCCCTAAAAAGTTGTGCCTTAAATGTACCTCCACAAGCTGAAGATAACTGTGTGTATACAGTACAATGGCTCAGGATTTTAACACCCCCTCCTCTTTCTGCCCCTGCCTCCTGCACTCCAAGGAGACGAGAGGCGCCCCCGCAGTGTCATCAGGTGCCTAAGCGTTTTGGAGGGTTCTAGTGACAGATTGCAGGAAGCAGCGTTTATGCCTGACGATGGGGACCACAGAAAGCAGAAATGTCTTTTTGTGCCCCCTGGGCTCGGAATGTCCACTATCTCGAGGGGCCAATATCAAATTCTCCCCTCATCATCCCCTAATACACATTCCTGGGTAAGGTCAGGGGGAATTCTGCATGAGCGAAGAGACAAACAACCCAAGGCCAAGCCACACACTGTGGTCTCCTAATGACAACACGCTTCTAATAACACTATTCAATTCATTACTGGGATGTTTGCTCTAAAAAAATTAGGGGAAATTTGGAATTTAGTCATTCCAAATTCCCCATTTTTTGTATTGCTTTTGATTTTGCATGTACGTTAAAGGGGAACGCCACCTGGACTACGACTTTCCATGGCCTAGGAAATTCCAATTGATATTTGTGAGCATGCATCTGAGTCACCACAAATGTTGGCATTGCACTGCAGACCATGAAAATGTTATGTTCGCACATTCCATATATATCATATCAATGATTCTAAAGTAACGTGGTATATGAGCTGAATTTATATTGGACTGTTCGAGACCAACAAACAAAAAAAACAACAACAATGTGGGTGTTTTGTAGCGACCTGTCACTGTGTTTCTAGTGGATTTTTAGGCACCAAAAGTTAGTATTTTGTAGCCATCCATTGCTGTATTTTCATCAGCTTTTTAGGTGCCAATTGTGGGTGTTTTGTAGCAACCTGTCACTACAATTTTTGAGCAGCTTTTAAGGCACCAAACGTGGGTGTTCTGTTGCAACCTGTCACTGTTTCCAGTGGCATTTTAGGCACCAACAGTGAATATTTGTAGCCATCCATTGTTATGTTTTCAGTGGCTTTTTAGGAACCAAAAGTGGGTGTTTGTAGCAACCTGTCATTGTTTTTCCAGCAGATTTTTAGGCACTAAACATGGGTGATTTACTGCAATTCGTAACTTTTTCCAGCAGCGTTTTTAGGCACTAAATGTGAGTGTTTTGATGCAACCTGTCACTACTTTTCCAGCAGTTTTTTAGGCACCGAATGTGTTTGTAACAACCACTTGCTGTATTTCCAGTGGCTTTATAGCCACCAAATGTAGGTGTTTTGTAGTGACCTGTTTATGTTTTTTCCAACAGCTTTTCAGGCACCAAACGTGTTTGTTTTTTAGCAACCCATTGCTGTTTTTCCACCAGCGATAGTGCTGCAAAATTGGTTATTTTTTACCAAGATATTCATGTTTCTCCAGACGTGATTGTGCCTCCAAACTGGGTATTTAAAGCCAAAACATGATCTTGGTCTTACCATAACCAATTGTTTTTTATGCCTAAACCAACATATTAATCACAGCACTGCTGAAACATAAAGTTTCAATGTATGTGCTACACAATAATGTGCGAATGTAATGTATCTGTGGTTTACAGTAACGCACAATACCAACGTCTATTCTGGCGAGTGGGATGGAACATGAGCTACCTCTCTCAAGTCTCAAACTTATGATGTAATTTCGTATAACGTCTGGAGCTGAATGGAAGCCTTATATTGTGTTTTCTTTATTATACCCAGATGAGCTTCTTTTGTAGTTTTCTCAGTTGTGAAACTGCATATGTACCCATATACTCAGAACATTCCCCCGGGTGCTCTTAGTGTCATCTAGAACTTTCACAGTTCATTGCTGGTGTAGCAGCTCCAGAGTTTATGCTCGATGATATCTGAACTTTGAATTTTACCTCTCTAGTTTTTGGAATTGGGAAAGAGGTGTCTATGTTTACTTATATTTTTGGGCTGTCTTAGATTCTAGGAACAGCCAGGTTCTTAAAAATGGGCGTAGATTCTTAAAAAATCTGACTCTTCATGTTTTTTTATTGTCAGTTCTATCCCCACACCACAGCATAATCTTACTGTAGAATTTTCTTGAATCCCCTTGCAATATTAGATGAATGTCACTCATCCCAGTTTCTCACTTGAGAAGAATGTCGGCTATTCAGTGTCTCATTACAGCACTATCTAAGTGATTATTGAGTGATTGTCAGCGAATCCCAATATTCTCTGTCTAAAGGAAAATCCCCTTGATAGTCCCAAACCACGACACAGGTGTCTGCCTCTGTCTGTAACACAAGCCCTCCCCAGCTGCTGATGATGCTGGGAGACTTGGAAATCAAACTTCCTCAGTTTTAACCGTCAGTGTAGCAAACGTCATGCTTCTTGATGCGGCCTCCTCTACCTGCTTACAGGTAGGTACATGGCGGCCATTTTGTGCTTACAAAACAGCAATGTAACTCTACTCCCCGCTCCCGGTGTATTATTGGCAAGAGCAGCACAAATAGGTGGCACATGCCCAAAACTGGTAAACTGGGGCTCCTGGTTTGGTGTTTGTATGCCACAAGAGCTTTCTTACAGCTTTCTTTTGTCCATGGGAAGTGATGTGCATCACATGATCTCTGCAAACGATTTCTTTTCGAGCTACACATTTTCCGAGCCTGAACTCCGTCAATACCTACTACAGCACAATAACAACAGCTGCAGGCTCCACCAGAGAAAACAATCCAATACTATAATTAGGCTACTTTGAACCAGGACAGAAAGTAATGATTGTTTTGTAGTAGTAGAAAAGTGTCTACTACATTTAGAGGTGTGTTTATGCACAGTGCAGGACTCTGGGAGTCTGATGAGAGAGACTGACAGTGTGTGAATGTGTGTGTTGCAGGTGGATGGTCAGTCAGGCAGCCATGCGAGGCCAGCGTGTGGTGGAGAGCGCGTGTAGGTGCTGGAACCCGGCCATCTGGCTCCTGGTTTCGCTGCTGGGATCACTCGTCTTGGTGGCCGTCAGTGTGCTGCTGCGACTCGGTGAGTGTGTCAGTGGGGGTCAGTGCACCCCCACACATTTTTCATAGCTGTGGCCATTGAACATCTCGGCACACCAAACCAAATTATAACTAAATGTCAGGAGGTCTATTTTGCTGTTTTGGTTTATGGGCAGGTTGAAAACCACAACAATATGAGAGTGAAGGAATCTCATACCGAAACACTTTGGTTTCATCTTTTACACGTAAAGTTACAAATTATCTGATGTGCACAGACTAATACCAGTAAAATTAACATTTTCAGTTCCACAACAATCCTGTTCTAATGTGTTATGTATCTGTGCTTACATGTTGGATGGTTCTTCATTAGGCTAGTGTTCTGTTTCCATAAAAAATTGATAATAAGGAACAAAACATTTACTGGGAATGAGCCTACTTGAATCTGAAAACACCACACAGAAGCTTCAGATTGACTTCCATTACTTTCGCAAGGGGGTGCCAGAGGGTGGGTCGGCAAGTGTATCAGGGTGGCCATGGCCTCCCCCAGCCACCTCTTGACAACGCCTCTGGTGAGGGTCAGGGTTGGGGTCAAGGCCATTCGCTCCAAGCTGTCTGACTGTCGCTCAGGCTCTGCCATACAGAGTGCTCCATGTGATCTGCAACAAAAGGTGTAGTTTTCTTGATTTGGGTCCATTTTTGGGAAACATGGGCATACAGTCATTAAGTAAAGACATATTAAAGCAACCACAGTCTAAAAATACAGTTTAAAATAAAGGCCTTGTATTTTTGTTTGTTTGCACTTAAGCATCATGTAAAATATCTAATATCTGTGGTGCATTGTCAAAGTTAGATTGTCGAAGATATTTTTCCTCTCACCTGTAGTGCTATTTATCAGCCTAGATTGTTTTGATGTGAGCTGCTGAGTGTTGGAAATAGGCACTCAGCTTGTGGTGCTCAAAGCGTCAAAAAATACATTTGAAAAACTCAACAGCAATGTCTCTTTCTAGAAATCATGACCCGGTTACTCAAGATATCCACAAAACAGTTTCATGTAGGAACTAATGTCATTCTACTGAACTACACCCACCAACTGTATCACTGCACAGAAGGAAGCGTGCATCAACTTTTAGCTAACTTAGCACCACTGAGCTCGCTAGTGTTACAGCTCAGGGAGAATGCCATTGATTTTTACGTTTTGCACCATCAAGAGCACGAGCCTTCTGTGCACTGATACATTTTTTTGGGGCACTTTGAGCACCACAAGCTGAGTGCCATCTAGTTATATTATACTGGAGGGGAGGCAGACATCTCTATGGCTGATATCTCCAACAATCAGCATGTCACTCCAGAACAATCTAAAGTTATAAAAAGCACTATTGGTAAGAGGAAAACCATGTATTTTCTATTCTGGGCTGAACTGTCTCTTTAAACTAAAGGGCTTGTATTTTTACTCATACTTCTGAAGTAATAACATCATGTACATTTTTTTGTAAACGGCAAAAATACAGTTTGTCAGTGCTATTTGTGGTGCATTCTTTGTTTGAGGGAACAAGGTGAAATATAAATGAAAAACCTTTAAGAGTTGGGTGCACTTATTTCAAGTTCTCAGTGGCATGCACTGTAAAAAGAAACTGTTTTAACTTTAAAAAGCTAGTGTTCGGGCTACCTTAAAATTTTAAGTTGAGATAATTTCGTCATGATTCAACGTGTCTTCTCAAATTCAGTCAACTTAAAAATTTAAGGCAGCCTGGACACTAACTTTTTATAAGTTAAGACATGTAGGTTTTTGTGTGTGTGTGTGTGTGTGTGTGTCTTATTAGAAGAGTAGTTTTTTTCATACACTGACCCGGGAGCAGACGTTGGCTGTATAAAGACTGTCCACTATTTTAACTTTCAACAAATTACTATGCCCTTACTTTTTAAACTCTTAAACACGATGACCCGTGCATCAGAAATTTCAATATTTTGCTGCCCTCTCCAGGCCATAGACTACACTCATATTTTAATAGCTGTTACAAAAAAGGGAAAAGGTTAGTTCTTTCATACACTGAATAAAGTGAGTTGGTTTCTTGTGTGTCACTGTTGAGCCACATGTTTGGAACCCAGTGTTCCTGCAGTGAACTCCCTGTAGATGAGTGCTTTTGTGTCCGCAGTCGCTGTCCATGTTTACCAGTGATAGCCGGCTAAAAGCCCTGAAGTTATTTTGAAGGGAGCCAGCCAGGATCAATTCCACTCACTGGCTGTTATAGATCGACAACTATCAAGAGAGAGCAATTTATTCAAATGTGCTGACACCAGCTTATTGCCTTTGTCTCTTCACAGAGCCAAAAGAAATCCAAATGTGTGCCTCACTAAGATCTTTTTTGTGTGTGTGCTCAAATTTCAGGAGACATGAAAATAAACAGACGGGCTGTAGATGGTAAGTACAGTTTAAATTTACTTTCCTGATCCTATATCTCCATGGAATATAAACCAAAATGTAACCTACCTGTGTTGCTGTAAATAGATGTGTCACTGAAGCTAAAATAGGTAGTTTCCCTTTGTATGTACACACCATATATATTTCACTGCCACAGATTGACCTACATTAGGTGTGAGGGGTAGAGGAACCCCTCTGCTGTCATTGTGAGATGTTGAAACCTGAGCTATTAGTCTTCAGGCGTTAGATTGTCCTCTAAACGTACAGATCCAGAAACATCTTCCAGTGTGTGTCTTCACACACCTCAGAAACACGAGCCCTCTGTGTTTTGCATATCACAATCAAGATCAGCCTTTATCAGCCAAGTACATGAACACATAGAGGGAATATGACTCCATACTCTGTACTGTACGTAATAGGCATGGCAGCTAAGAACAAGGACAACGAGGCAGAACAAGTAAAGGTAAAGGATAGACAGGACTATTATGTACACAAGAATGTGAAAAAAAAAACTGTGGAGCTTTCTCCCCTTGGATCATAGACAAATAAACTCCCTTTAATTTTTTAAAGTAAAGACATTAAAGCCCTTTCTTTTTAATTTGGCTTATTGTTAATGTTTTGTTCTATTCTATTTTTTTATTTCTATTGTTTATCTTAATCTGAGCTTATTTTTTTAGGCACTTTGAGCTGCAACTTTGTGTAAATGTGCTATACCAATTAAATTCTTCTTCCTTCTTCTTCTTATTATTATTGATATTATACAATATATATTATTATTATTATATAAAAGCACCAATGACCAACATTTAAGTAAAAAGTCAAGTGATCTGTAAGCTGTAAACTATAGAAATGGTGCTATTAGGGACCAAGCAGTGAGGCAAAAGGACACCAGAGAGGTTGACAAAATCGTGGGTTTTTTTCTTTCTAACAAAGATGAGAGTCCATATCATTTGTTCACAAAATAATGAGACTAAAGGTTACAAGCTAAATGCTAACACAACATATGCTCACAATGACCTGCTTTAAATGCTGTCGTTTACCAGGTATAATGTTCACCATGTTCATTGTCTTGGTTTAGCGAGTTAGCATACCAACATATGCTAATTAGCACAGAAGAGCTGAAGTTGATGGCCGTGTCATTAGTTTTACACACTCTGGGTCATAAACTAAAGTATCTAAAGGGAATGTGTGTACTAAATTTCAAACCACAAATGTTGACCTCATGTCGGCACTACACAGCCTGTTGCTATTCTGACACTGTCCAACACATTCTCACTCATGTTTGGTCATGGATCTTACATGTCCACGTACGACGTGCAAGGTGCCCTGGGTGTGTTGGTTGTTGATGTTCTGGGATGCAGGGTTAAGTTCTGCCTGTTACATGCATCGTCTTCTTTCTACACTTCCATTTTTACAGGAAATTCAACATTTACATACAGTCTCTTTCAAAGTAAAAGCACTACGTCAGTACAACAATGTGAATTGATGTTTTTTTTCCTTCGAAAACAAAAGCACGTGGTTAGGTTGAGGAAAAAAGAACAGGGTTTGGCTTTATAATTTTACAGGATGTGAACACTGCTCTCCCAAGTGAAAGTTGGTGTTTACTTGCTGCTGTTTGCCATTAAACTATAATCGCCCTCAGCTGCGTGTCGTGCTGACGTTGAAGGACGGCTTTTTTTGTCAGTGTCTGATGCTGCAAGTCACCTGCCCAAGTGCCAGATTAAGACGACTTTGGAGTGAGACCGGGTTGCGTTGTCAGATACCGATGCTTTGTCATGCCCCTCAGTGTTTGATACTGATGCGTAGGGCCCCCTCTGGCATCTCAGTGAGACGCACGAGGCTTTGACTCAATTCCAATTCTGTGACGGTGTATGAAACACTGAGCCAATGATGTAGTATAGCGTAAGAAAGTCTATATGCGATGGAATGGAGGGCAGGTGGATGAGTCAAACTAACTTTCACCAACGTGACCTGCTGTTTGTGACTAAAAGTCATTACTGTTTTAATGTGACATTATGTAACTTATATCTCTCAGTCACATACCTCTGTCATGTATTAATGTTATGTACTTATTTTAACTCAAAACATAATGTTTTTTCTAACCCTAACCAAATAGTTTTGTTGCCTAAACCTAACCAAAGCTGTGTTATGAAGAGTTTCACCCAGGAGGCAGCTGTGTGTTACACACAGATGTTAATGTGTGTATCTTTTAGAGATGCCAACGGGTGCCCTTTGCATCAGTATTACATACTGAGTTGCGTGAGAAAGCTTTGGTATTTTATGACCTGGGATGAGAACACATTGTTCTGGATGAAAAGTAAGGTTATCACTAAGTGTGGTCATCCTCTGAGGACCATGAAAGTCTGTGTGAAATTTAACAGCAATCCATTCAAGAGTAGTAACAGACTTGCTCTCCCTTCCCGTGCCGCTAGCATGACTAAAAACCCAAACTAAAGGAACAGGCTAACATATTTCTGCTGTAGCTGGTGCTCTGTATGATCTGAACAGGCCTCCTGTTGTAGTTTCAGTCTGTGTCTCGTGTTACAGGAAAATAGATATAGTAGATATAGAGTACACTATGGAAGGCCAAGAGCCTCCTTTCAACAAATAATTTGACCATCTTTCCCTCTCTCTCTCTCTCTCTCTCTCTCTCTCTCTCTCTCTCTCTCTTCCATAGCCCCTCCTGTTCCAGCCAATAGCGTGCAAACCCCCTCAAGGACGCAGCACCAAGGTAAGCATGAGCCCGACAGCCACCTCCACACCTGCCCCAGACGCTCAGAAAAACATGTCTGCATTCAGGCCACGCCATGAAAACCTATCAGTGGGCTGGCTGTGTGTCAGTGACAGAGAGTACAGAAGGTAGATCAGTGCCTGGGGCTTTTTAAACAAGGTCACTTTCCCAGCTCTCCATTTCCCTAATCCCCACTTATTTGCTATGTAACCTCCCACTCTCCTGCACCCACTGCGCTCACTTCCAAGGAGTCATGTGGCTCATTGTGTGCCTTAACTTGGTAGGATTAGACTTTTCTTGCTATTAACTGTCATTACATGAGAGCCATGCTCGTCTCTCCAAAGAGAATTGTTAAAATGTCCCTCCAACAGTGGAGCTTTTATGGGCCTCAGATTTTTCAGTGAGATGGCACAATCACAACCAAACAACCTGAATATCCTCCTCTCACTCAAAGACAGAAAGTTTAAAATGAATGTGACAGAGAGAAGTTGTGACTGAAGTTGTCTGCTTGTCTCTCTGAAGTAAAACTGGTGAACGGAGGTCACAGGTGTGAGGGGAGAGTCGAGGTGTACCACAATAACTCATGGGGCACAGTGTGCGATGACGACTGGGACATGGTGGATGCCAACGTGGTGTGTCGGCAGCTGGACTGCGGGGTGGCTGTGGCAGTGCACAGCAGCTCTCAGTTTGGACAAGGCACCGGGTTAATCCTGCTGGATAATGTGGACTGCAGAGGGACTGAAACAGACCTCAGCCGCTGCCGTACTCTGGACTGGGGCATCCATAATTGTTACCACTATGAGGACGTGGGTGTTACCTGCAGAGGTAAAGCCTTTTCAAACAGCTTGAAGTTGGCTGAGGTTGTGATGAATCATCAGAAAAGAGGACAAAGTGACTAAAATTTCTGCTTTCTTTTCATTTTGCTCTCAGAACCAGCAGTGGTGGGGGGCACAGGGTCTGAGGACCGCACCACACCGCCCCGCGAGAACCCTGGTTTACGTAAGTGCTCTCTGCTTTTATCTAAATGAGACTGGTCCTCTGCCAGCCTGAGACATCAGAGGGATGGATTTGTCCTTTTTTTAGCATAAAGGCAAACGGCCAAAATTCAGAAAACGAATACTTCTCTAAAAAAGACGTGTAGACCCACAACCCCAGACAGAGAAACAATAATCTTTCAGCTTGGAAAGGACTTCAATCATAAACTTGTCATGTGTCATTGTAGAAATTTGAAGCTGCACTGTCAGTAATTTTTAATCCTACAATGAGTCACATAACTTCTTGTATGTAAAAGAGGCTGCTTGTATAGTGATGAACCCACAGAAAAGTTCACCCGTAATTGCAGTTGCCCTCAGCTCTATGGAGCTTTGTTGTGATTTAACCCAACTAGTTTTACTGCCTACAACTTTTCTACATCTTATAATGACACATTAAAGAGTCCTTTCAAAGGGTTTTATGTTCTCATGTTGGTCAAATCATCCACCTACAGCTCATAGCCTACTGTTATACCCCTTTTCCTCTAAAATTGGTGCGTGTAAACTCACTAAAAGAGGCAATAGACTCTTTTCCCACTGCCAGAGCTGTGTACACGGCTCTACAGCAGATAAGTATGCCTTTGTCTGTCGAGGACAGGCCGGAAAACAGGTAACAGTAGAGAGGAGCATTGAGGCCTGTGAAATACATCTAACTTATTCAGTCTATCTTTCCATTTCTGCACAGACTAATTTAGATCAATGTTTAAGCATTGCTTGGGCAGAGACAGACAGTATTTTGTGGTGGCGCGTCATTGCATCTCGCCCGATAAGGGGCTGAAATCAACATGTTCACCTGAGTGCTGTGTTTCCATCAATGCCAATCAGAGCCAGAGCAGAGTCATTTGACCTGGGTGTGAATACTGATTGTTACCTTTCCCTTAACATGAAAAAGCCAGATGTTAGCGGGTGTTAGCAGGTTTGTTGTGCAGTGGGAAAAGGACTTTATAGTGTTTAAACCAACACCCTTAAAATTGCAGGCAAGACAGTCATCTCAACTTTAGACATTGATAACTCAGCCTATTGTCTTTCCCAGTTTGTCAAATGCAGACGCTTTGTCAGATGATATCGACACAAAAGGCGGCCTTTGGCAATTTCTGAGGCGGCTTTCAAACTAACTCCAATATAAACCTACCTCTGCAGCAAAACAGGACGCTGAGAGTAACTGACACAAGGGCGACAAAGTCCATGTGCAGTGGGATCGAGGTCGGATGGGTCAAACAGAACTGGGGTTTCATCCAGGAGACTGCTGTTTGTGTGCTGTGTGAAGCCAAAAGTCAGGGTTGTTTTAATGTAACGTTACATAACTTATATGTGGTTGTCTCTGTCAAGTAGCTGTCCATTAGTTACTCATTCTACAGCAGGATACAGCTCAGAGTAAAAGTTCTGTGGCAGAAATGCACTGTACATTAAAATAAAGTGTTTTTTTACAAGCTTGACACATTTGAAAGTCACTTGCGGCCCATTCAAAATGGACTCACAACCCACTTTTGGACCACGACCCACCAGTTGGGAACCAGTGCCCTAAAGGGTCCCCTGTGCGTCACCATCAGACGCCGAGGGCTGTGACAGAGCGTCAGTGTTTGACAGCCTTGGAGTGAGAACAGGTTGGGTACCTCCACAATGGCTGAGAGGATTGTTATCATTCAAACTGCATTTAAAATGCCCATATCCCATCATTCCTTTGCAATTTGAACCGCAGAGCTCTTACAATGTTAGTATATATCAAAAAGACAAAGAACCCTGGGAACACAGCATGATCCTGAAACAACAATTTCAACACCTACAACTTGGAAATGACTGTAATTATAAACTTGTCATGTTTCACTACTGAAACCTTTCCTGTATAAGTTAAAAGCTGCACCATTAGTATTTTATATATGACAATGGATCACATAACTGCTCGTAGCCTATGTATAAGAGGTCGCTTGTGTAGTGATGAATTCACAGAAAAACGGCATGATATAGAAATAGTGACACATTTAACTGTAAAAAAAAACATATTGGCCAGGCACTCAGATAATAATCCTTACAGCTAGAGTGGTTCACATTAGGCTACAGACTAACAGGATGAAACATTTTGAAATAATTAGCCTTAGCTCTGTGAGTGACCCAGATACAGCTCGCTGCCGTCCTACATATTGACATAATAAACATTCATAAATTAGCCTGACAGGGTTGAACTTTAAGAGTGTGAGAGCAGATTAACAACATGAAACATGGAAAATAATGTCAAATTATAACTTCCTGAAAATGGTCTCAATGTCATTGTAGTCTCTTATTTTGAATAGATAGACAGACAGACAGACAGACAGACAGACAGACAGATAGATAGATAGATGTGTTCATGTGATAAAGAGGACATCCGTCTGTAGTTTAAGGCATTTGCTATATATATTTTTCACATTTAAAAAAGGAGAAAGTAATTCATGGGGACAGAAATGTTTCTGCATGACAGGAATGACCCATTGAGGACTTCTTTATACAGGTGGCTACAAACGTGTTTAAAACTGAAAGCTAATGTTGCTCCATATCTGCTGGATGTGTCATCAGACAACAGTTTGCTAACATGTTAGCCATATCGTCCTAAAAAGGTTGACAGTGCTTTGTTCACAGCTTGTTCTCACTGCCCCCAAGTGGCCAAACAAATAACTTATTACAAGCCTCAGCATTTGACCCTGAAAAGCACAAACCACACCTGTGTGTGACATCAATCTTCAGTGAACACAGCAGATGAAATTCGTCGTCCACCTCCATAAATGAATCACGCTACAGGCTTAAAGACAGATGTTGCATCGTCTCTCTGCTGAATAAGTAAATCAGACCATCACTCCTGTGAGCCTCCTCATTTCAGTGTAGATTTAAAATATACAAATAAACCTTCTTGACTGTAGAGGATAAAATATGTTGCATATTCAGAGGAATTAAACTTCAGAGCAGCTTTTCTCTGTGTTTGATTAGATGGTTTTTGATGCTCTAGGATGAAATCTCGCAGACAGGTGGCATGCCAGATGCTAGCACACACTGCAAGGGCAGGTTCATTAAATAATGACTGATGGCTTATTTTGTCATTTTGTGGAATCCTCATGGAATAATCACAGTCAGGTTTATTTAGAGAAACAGGTTTATAATTGACTGGAGGGGTTTTAGTTTTGCAAAAACTGTCATCACACTTTACACATCAAAGTCTTTTCAGCTCAGTGGAAAGTATCTTTTGGGAAACTACAACACAGCTCAAAGGCATCTTGAATTCCAGGCCGTCCGTATTGTTTGCTGGCTTTGCCTTTGTCATGGCTGTTTTTTTCCCTTAATTCCCGTGAGGATCATGAGAGACTAGAATCCAGTTCTGTTAACTTGTGACGTATCAAGCTAATTCTCTGGTGTCCTTCATGAAACCCACTGGGAGTGTAGTGAAGCCAGATTCATGGTTTCCTCTTGGGTGACGCACATTTTTAAACGATGGACACATGAGAAAGTCTATTGTCTCTTTTAAAGGTGTTGTCTGCTAAATGGCAACATCTGTGCTTAGTGCTATATCAGATGTTCACCTTAACTTCAGTATGTATTGTAAAGGCCCACACCCATCTCCTCTCCCTGTATCAATGTCTGTTAGTAATTACCTCTGTCCAAGGGTGTAGGTTTTGATTCAATATTAGGAGGGCCACATGCTAAGCAGGGGGTCTGGGGATTTGTCCTTTTGGAATTTTGAGCATCATACACTTAATTATCCACATTTTTTGCATCAGTTTATAATGGACATGTATTTATTTATGTAAAGGGAAACAAAATTTTGATGTCAGGGGATGATATAAAATGCTCTCAAGCTTTCTGCGCTGCTTTAAAATTTATTTTTAAATATTTATATTTATTATTTGGCCTCGCTGCCTCTCTCTGTTTATCAGACCACAAATGAGACAAGAATTGTTGTGGACAGAGCAGCTCGGGAGACGGACCTTTGATCAGTGATTCGAATCTGGCCAGCACAACCCCACGAATCCGCAGCTATGAACCTTTGGCTCCGGTTAGCAGAGGCTAAACCATTAGCAACATTTTCTCCCCATCTCTGAAACATGCCACTGATACTGACACGTGTTTTGTTTTGTTTATTTTCAGACTCTCTTTTTGATAAGTCAGTCTTCCTTTTCTGGGTCGCTTTGCAGTGTAGTCGGTTGTTGCCAACGCTAGAAAGCAGCTTTCTCTGCAGGACTCTCCAATAGGAGCGCCCTCTGTCTGAAATGACCTGTGATTGGCCAAAAAGACCTGTCAAGGGCTAAATTTTCTAAATTCGGAAAACAGAGCCAAGGGGAGGTGCAGAAGTCTAGTTTGCTTGAATTACAATATGCTTAAAGTTTAAGTGATTTTTGTCCAATGAAGGCATAATAAAACTGCCTACCCCAGCTTTAAATGTGCACGTGGTACCTGCTGTATGTCAATAATAAATTAATCAGTCATTTTTGATTAACTTCAAAACCCCCTGACGAGATTTCTGCTCATGTTCAAAACACACCCCGCTGTCTTCAACACAAGCAGACACACATATATTCCAGCAGTTATCCCAGCATGATATTACATTTGACATTAATATAGATTCTAATAAAAACCAACAGAGTTTAAAACTGTGCTGTAGAAAATGATGTTGCAATAAATCCCCTCTCTGCATCTTGGTTTAGGAGATGGCACCATCCGTCTGAAGAATGGAAAGGACGCCTGCCAGGGCCGGGTAGAGATCTACTACCAGGGAAAGTGGGGGACGGTGTGTGATGATGACTGGGACCTTCACAATGCCCAGGTCGTGTGCCAACATCTAGGCTGCGGCAGTGCTGTCGACGCACACACCAACTCCTTCTTTGGCTACGGGACTGGTCGGATTCTCCTGGACAATGTCAACTGCTACGGCACTGAACAGGACTTGACTAAATGCAAGAGCCTGGGCTGGGGCAAACACAACTGTGGCCATCATGAGGACGCAGGGGTCACCTGTACAGGTACGCTGCTCTCAGTCATAGAATATGCATCAACACAAGTTTGCTTTAACACATTCCCTAGAAGTATATTTTGAAAAGATACCACAAGTAACAGGTATAAATGGACATGTCATCCCTGTGGGTCAAACTGAGTAGCTGGAGTGTCATACTGTAGTTTGATGTGTTTGACGAATTGAGAGCGAGAATGTGTTGCAGTTAGCAGTTGTGGGAATGGTAGTGGTTGCACCAGGGATAATACAAGTGGCAGTAGAAATAATAGTGGTGGAGACATTTAGCTTGACCAAATGTTTAGTTTAGTTTAGTTTAGTTTAGTTTATTAAGGATCCCCATTAGCTGGTACCGTAGTAACCAACTAGTCTTCCTGGGGTCCACAAAAATAAAAACAAAACAACACAAAACAAACAATCAATCAATCATATCATCAACAAAAACCACACTCATTTTACATTAAATACAAATATAATATACCTAATGATAAAAACTTAAAAACATGCAACATTTAATAATTCTCATAAATCTAAAAGTTCAGTTTCTCTAAAAACCAAACTGAACGCTCTACATACAGCTTAGTCAACAATTACAATCTTAAATGAGATTTAAGTTTCTTTTTAAATACCTGTTTACTGTCAGTACAACGGAGATAATGAGGCAGATTATTCCAGAGAGTTATTGCTCTACAAATAAAAGATCGTGATAAAGCATTTGTTCTTGGGCGAGGCAGTACCAGCTGACCATTGCTGGACCCTCTAGTGCTATGATCGTGCACAGTATTTCGAAAAACAATTTGTTCAAATATAAAATCTGGTGTTCTACTGATCAAGACCGACTTAAACAATGCAGCTATGTTTACTGCTAACCTGTTTTCTACTGTCAGCCATGAGAGGGAATTGTGCATACGGTTAATGTTTGATCTGGATGAGCAACCCAACACCAACCGTGCAGCCTTATTTTGGGCGATCTGCAGCTTTCTGAGCTCACCTTTAGCGGCAGATGTCCAGACCACAGAACAATAGTCAAGGTGACATAATACTAAACTTTGCACGATCTGACACAAGAGGGGGCGAGCAACAAGTTACAAGCAACAAGAGAATTATAAAGTCATATTCCTGAAAAAAGAATAAAACTGTAAAAGACAATAAATGTGGAAATATATAAAGGAATAAACTAAAGAATAAATAAGTACATAAATAAATGTGGAAACATATAGTCACAAAAAAACCCAAAATACAAAAGAATAATTCTGAGCATATTCATTTATTTGGATATTTATTTTTGTATTTAGTTTTATATTTTTAAAAATACATTTCGATTTTTTTTTGTAGAAATTAATCTATTTTTTCTGTTTTTACTCTATTTTTAATCGTTTTTTTCCTCATTTTTAAAATGTGATTTTATATAATGCCAATTTTATTTTTATAACTATCTTTTTTTCAGCTATTTATTTTCCCTGAATTTTTCTCCCCATTTATTATTTTCTTTTCTGCTTTGGATTTTTTGAAATTAGTTTTGGAAGTAGCTATTTTGTGCAACAGGAAATAGAAGATAAATGAAAATGCTTATTCTTTTTGTAATTTATATTTTCAAATTAATGTTTTATTTTATTTTTTAATTTTTTTTATGCATGTACTTATTTGTTATTTTATTTATTCCTCTTTATATTTCCAAATTTATTTTGTTATTCTTTTGTAGATTTGTTTTTTTATGGCACTTCTACATCTCCCTAGACAATAAGTCAGTTAGTAATGTTAAGGTATAGATAAAATAAAATCTCAAGGTAATTAATTGATTTTCAGAGGAAATTAAATAAGGAGTGTCAGAAGAGTTTATAATGACAAAAGTGTAGTACTGGTATCTGTGTTAGCAGCAGTAATATTAATAGAAATAGTATTATTAGAGGTTGTACTGCACATTTACAAAGTATTTCATTTCTATTTCTACCCACTTCAGGATCCACCACTGTACCTCCCGTGGCGACAGAAGGCCAGAGAATGTTGTCTACATCATATAACACTGAAGGTAAACAAACATAATATACACTAGATGCCCATTAGTGAGCACACACTGATTATTACTCCTTTGCATCAGCATTTCCAAAATGTTTTGCTGGATTTTTGCCTCAGTGAAAATGAAATGTGCACTTTTGCCAAATGACCAACAGGGGGAGCCATTTCTCCCGCATTGCCTTTCAATGTGTTACATCATAGTGCCATGAAGCACGTTAGTGAAAGGGTGTAACAGATAAATGTCATCCTGATCATCATAAATTGTGTAGTTTCTAGTGTATTGACAGTAATCATATCATGTGCTACATCTTCCCCCAGCAACAGAAAAAGCTCCAGTCACCATGTCACACTCTACAACAACTGTTACCACAACTTTGCAGACAAAAGGTAACAATACTAAACCTTAAACCTAAATACAGTATGTTCTAATGTTGGCCAGACCAGTATCAGAAAACACACTGCAATCATGTACCTGTCTGTTTATTCCTGTGCAGGCAAACCAGCCATTCGTTTGATGAATCCTCTCAATAACAACACCTGCGAGGGTCGTGTCGAGGTCCTCTACAAAAACGTTTGGGGGACAGTGTGTGATGATGACTGGGACATGCTCAATGCCAACGTGGTGTGCAGGCAGCTCGGCTGTGGCCCTGCTCTCGGGGCCAAGACCCAGGCCTACTACGGCTACGGTCTGGGGCCGATCCTTCTGGACAATGTGGAATGTAGCGGCATTGAACCGGAGCTGTCTCAGTGCTTCCACCTGGGCTGGGGTCAGCACAACTGTGGCCATCATGAGGACGCTGGAGTTAAATGTGCATGTAAGACCTGGATCTCACTCACATCATGCGGGGGGTAAAGCCGCCTCCATTAGGCATTGATATACAATACTGAACACAGGAAATGTCTGTATCACAAACCTCTATCTTAAGTCATCAGTTCCACTGAAAGCTCCTACTTCCTCTTTCATCCGGTCATCTGTGCTCGCCCTGCTGAGCTGTCCACTTGCAATGTATGACTGTAGTACTCTGAGGAGGAGACAGCCCAGAGAGCATAAAAAATACAGTGGATGAGTCAAGGCACATCAGCGTCACTGCATGCCTGCAGGCCAAATTTCACTTCTTCGGGGCTAAATCAAAAGCACACACAGTCTCCCTTTTACTTAGATAACACATCATTGGTTCCAAAAAGCAGCGGTTTTTAATCAGTTATAGAGTAAATCTGCCTTCAGCAGGTGATTAGAATTGCTAAAGGGGACATGACGATGTATTTTTATATTGTCATATTGACAAAGATATATGTTGAAATAGCTAAACAGTGTTGCTGCAAAGTGTCTCCCTGTATTGTCGCCTTAAAGGTACATTTCACCTACAAAATGACCATTAACTTAATTAATTAGCCTACTCACAACTTGGTACCTTGAAGAAAACTTTGCTTTTCTCACATGCCTCCACGCAAACAGAGAATTGAAAAAAGCCAAACAGTCTTCATGAATCATGAACCATATCAAAATATCCTCTCACACAACTCATGCAGTGTAATGTACGTCTCATCTATCTCATGCACGGCTGAGTAGCGTTCCACTCACATTTGTGCTCAAGCAGAGCTCAGGTAGGCTTCTTTTATTTTGAGGGGTTTAATATTTCATCATTTTAGCAAAAATGCATGTGTTTGGGCAACGAATTTTCACTCCGACCTTGTCACATGTCCACGTTTGGTCATGGACTTTCCACGTCCAGATAGGATGTCAAAGTTCCCCGGGTGCATTGGTTGTGGACGCTCTGGGACGCCGTGTCAAGTTCTGCCTGTTACATGCATTGTCTTTTTTCAAAATACACTTCCGTTTTCACAGGAAATGTACCATTTACATACAGTCTCTTTCAAAATAAACACACCACATCAACATCAACAACATAAAGAACAGGGTTTGGATTTAGAATCTTACAGGACACGAACACCGCTCTCCTGGGTGAGAGGAGGTGTTTGGACCCATCTCTCACCCCTCAAGGCCGCCCTAGTTGGACTTTTGCCAGCTTAACTGTCATTCTTGTCCCGCCACATTTCGCCTTGATGCTGTCGGACAGCCATTAAACTATAACAGCGACCGGCTGCGTATCAAGCTGACATTAAAGGACGGCTTTTTTCGTCAGTGTCTGATGCCGCAAGTCACTGCCTGAGCACCAGATTTCGACGAGTTCAGAGTGAGACGGGGTTGGTTTGGGATGTACTGAGCATACAGCTTGATAAGTAAGACTTGTGTTATACTGGACGAGTTGTGTGAGAGTTTTTAAAAGTGTGTTTGGATATAATTTTGCTATAGTTAAACACGGTCCCCGTTTACCTTCATTCATGAAAAATGTTTGCCTTTTTTGGATTCTCCGTTCACTGTGGAGGCATGCAAGAAAAACAAAGTTTTCTTCATGAATTCAAGATGACGTGCAGTGAATAATTTATATACAGTGGTCATTGTGTGCGTGAAGTATTCTGTTAAATGAGCTAAGCAAGCTTCCTGCATTCATCAATAATTGTAAGAGAGCCTTGCTTTTGCATTTGTGACCTGAGTACACTCAGGACCCAGAAGAATAACTCTGTTTTTTTCTGCTTTCCTCCACTTCCCTTAGCTTTTGAATACTACATTGGATATGGACGAGACTTTAGAGTAACAGAAGGGACACCTGCCACCACCATCACTACCACTGCACAACCCTCTGAAGGTAGGTCAAATATATCTTCAACCAGTTCAACATCCATTTCCTTTTGTTTCTCAAAACAGCTCAGACTCTGAATTCTCGTGATTCATCGTTATTTTGCAGGAGCGATGAGGCTGGTTGGCGGCGAGCACCACTGTGAGGGCCGGGTGGAGATATACTCAAATTCCTCATGGGGCACAGTCTGCGATGATGCCTGGGACCTCCCTGATGCTAAGGTCGTGTGTCGCCAGGTGGGCTGTGGAGAGGCCACGCAAGCACGGGGAGAAGCTTTCTTCGGGGCCGGCACAGGAACAATCCTGATGGACAATCTCAAGTGCAGCGGTACGGAGGCCTCCCTGCAGGAGTGCTCCCATATATCCTGGGATGTGCACAACTGTGACCACTCTGAAGATGCTGGCGTCACCTGCTCGCTGTCGTGATTTCAGCAGAACCACACTCCCATCTCCACCATGGGTAGGAAGTGGGCTCACCAACCTGGGACTTGTATACATTATGTAAATAACAGCTGTCACAGTGCTGAAGGAATCTTCCACCACCAACAACATACAAAATAACTCATATGACAATATATGATTACATACTATAAACTATCTATGCCTATAAGCACTTTATAAATAAATATATGATATAAATGACAATGTACACAGTTTTTTATTTGATAAACAAAGGAAGCTTTTAACTGCCTTCTCTCTTTTTTGCCCCAGAATGTTAAAATATTTACTGTACATGTGATTCTTTATGGTTAAGTAAGAAATACTGGAGGACGTTTCCTTAGACATTATTATGAGGATGAAAGGAGACCATTTTGTAGACAACAGCTCCAAAATTGGCATATATGTATGATAAAAATAAACAGGAGTATAAATGGGAGCAAATTATAGGCTATACTACAAACCACGAGAATGCAAGCTAACAGAAAACATCCATCAATAAATGTGTTATATATCTTGTGAATTTACAGCATCTCTCCATCTACAAATAAATGATGTGTTACTTGTGTTCTGTAAACCATCATATAAATAAATGTAACTAGTAATCATTTACATGTGACAAAATAAATGTTATTTTTCAATATATAATATATTTTTGGTGTAAAAACAGTTTTTTCAAAACACAGTATTTGCATTTGTCGTTGTCCTAAACATCTGTAATATTGTATTCTTATTTAATGGCACATGCAAATATGGTGACTCAGAGTTGATCTGTTTAACAGCAGCTTTTACACCTTTGTTTTTTTAAACCAGCTCAATTATTGCCATTTGTCTCTACTACAGAAGCCTGGACAGGCAAAGTGAGTATTTTGTTTTGGTGCGTTCCGAATGGCATACTCTGTCTTTTTACTTTTAGTGGTTACTGCAGCTGCCCTCAAAAAGCACGCACTGTTGCATGCAGTATGCACACAATCAGGACATACTACTTCCTCATAACATTATACCCTGAACTTTGACCCTCATATACATATATCCGTTACCATGGTGATAAAACAAAATGCCGTTCACTGAGCTCGCCGGAGGCAACTCTGTTATTTTGCAATGTTATAACTGCATACATTGGCGATTCTAACATTATCTTCACGATAGTAAAATCACAAAGGCTACACATTTCTCTGTCATCGTTATTTAACACTTCTGCCCTTTCTCGTTGGTTATATCTATGATTGTTTTATTCAATTAAACAATTAATATTCCTTTTCTTACTAATCGACTGCTCATCAGTCACCTGAATGCGCTGTCATCTATCACTGCAACTTCTGACAGCTGTCAATGAGCTGTCAAGCTGTCATCTGTCTGCAGCTCAGTCGATGTGACGTATCGTCTGCTGCGCAGAGGATTGTGTGTCAGAATAACCAGGAAAGCGTGCTGGCGTGCATACTGCAAAATATTACCTCATGAAATACAACATTCTGGTATTTTTGGCATACTGTATTTGACATACTATATATATATATATATATATATTAGGACATACAAAATCATTTTCTGGCATACTTTATAGTATGGTAGTATGGGATTGGAACACACAGATTATCTCTCACCAACTAGCCCGGAAATAAATAGATCTAAATAAATAAAAAAATAATTTTGCCTCTCAGAACTTCTGTAATTTGTAGTTCTATATATAAGCAAGCTAAATGTTGAGCTAATGCATGATGTTAGCTTGGCCTGTCCATGTCACCATGATTTAGTTGCATTATTTAGTTGATATGTAAGTCTCAAATGAAAAAAAGCCAATTGCCATATAAAGAAATTAAGCTAACTGACTGCACTCATTGTACACAATAGCATACTGACAAGCTAGCAGTGGTCACATATGTTAATTACAAGATGATGATAAATGTTAAAATGTAGTATTATAGGAGCAAAAGTAGAGATTTAAGTCAGCAAACTAACTCAGTAGTGTCAGTTAAACAGAAAATTTGATATAAAGTTTGCTAAAAGTTAGCTAACATTAGCCACAACAAGCTGAGTGCACTCCTGAAATATTTTTTTTTGGTAATGAATTCAACTTTTATAAACAGAAGAAAGTGTTATTTCACACTTTAAACTGCAAATGCTTTCTGTAGTAAAACCTACTATAGATATTTAAAAGTAGTTAGATGACGTTACAGTAAGGTCATTAAACATTTAAAAAAATAAAACTTTCTTGATTTTACATTTGACTAGTGATAACTTAAGCTCAAGACAGCATAAATTATTATTATTTTTATGACTATTATTATCTATATATATTTGAATAATATACACATATTGGAAAAAAAGAAATGTTTCAGGAGCAGTCAAGAAGCCACAGGGTTAATGAAACAACAAACAACAAAAAAGTAGAAATAAAAATAAATACAAACAAACCAACGAAACAACAACAACAAAGAAAAATACAAAAGTAAGCAAACATAATTTAGAAAAATACAACAAAAGATAAATGCCATCAAGAAGCACACAGAGTTAGCTAAATAAAATTAGATAGATAGATAGATAGATAGATAGATAGATAGATAGACAGACAGACAGACAGACAGACAGATAGATAGACAGATAGATAGAATGATTTTTTGTAGGTTGATTTTCTGGGAGGAGGGTGAATGAATGATGGAGGGGATGAGACGGTTCCTCTGTCATCAGGATGGCTTTCCTGATCACAGAGCGCTCATACAGGTGGGACAGTGGAGTTTGTATTGAACCGATTATTTTGCTGGCTTGATCTGTGATGCGTGATAGTTTTGTCTTCTGTTTGCTGGTGAGGAAGTCGTACCAAGATGTAATATTGAAGGTGAGAACGTTTTCTATGAGCGACCGGTAAACCATTGTTAAGATCTTTTACTGACGTTAAAATGCCTCAGCTTCCTGAGAAGATGGAGACACTGGAGTGCTTTGTTGTAGATGGTGTCGCAGTGTGTTTGGAAGGACAGGCGTGTGTTCACTTGCGTCCCTAAATACTTAAAACACTCCACCTGTTCAACCTGTTCTCCCTGAATAGACAGAGGTTTAAAAAGCTGAGATGTTATTGCTGCTCTGTCACCGCCCACACAACACAACTCCTTTGTCTTTAAGATATTCAGTTCCAGTGTTTTCTCTCTGAAAGTTGTGACCAGTTCATTGACTGCCAGCTGGTACTGGGTGGGAGCCTCCAGACTGTCCATGTGGGCCACCAAGGCCATGTCATCAGCGTATTTAAAAAGACTCATTCCCTCCCTGCTACAGGTGATGTTAGTGTAGGCAGAGAACAGAATGGGGGATCAAACACAACCTTGTGGAAGCCCTGTGTTTAAAACCAGTTTACTGGATTTAAAACCATTTAAAAACACCTGCTGTGGTCTGAGGACAACAATCTAATAAAAACAAAGAAATACATGAGAAACAACAGGGAGGGAAAAAACAGTGAACACAGAAATAATACATATTAAAGCAAATTTGTAGTTTTAGATTAAATAAATCTATCTTAATATCTTACATAAGCAGAAATTAAAGATATGTTACAATCAGAATTAAGCTGGAGACACAGTATCTTGAATCACAGTTTAAGTTATCAATTAAATGGAGATATTTCACCCTCATATTGTTGATGATCAGAACTGCAGATATCTGTTTTGTATGTGTTTCACACTCTGATTGCCAAAGTAAATCTAAATGTATTACTCAACCTTACTTCCTATAATTCAGCTTCTGAAATTAGCATTTAGATAAGTGAAGTATAAGACTCACAAACAGAGACATGTATACACATCAATATGTGGTAAATGGCTTTCTACATAGCC
Organism: Cephalopholis sonnerati; assembly: GCA_019142605.1. Taxonomy (NCBI): domain Eukaryota; kingdom Metazoa; phylum Chordata; class Actinopteri; order Perciformes; family Serranidae; genus Cephalopholis; species Cephalopholis sonnerati. The sequence goes on from JAGQAX010000017.1 coordinate 38,965,381, forward strand.
TGACAGGCTCGAGAGCAGAGCTGGAGCTGACTGATCAGTTTCAGAAACAGCCAGTGTCTCACAGGCTGGGAAACAGACTGGGCTGTGTACAGTAAGAGGGCGTGTTTGATGACTCATGATAAATGACTCAGCATGTCAGCGTTATGAGCCTGCTTCATACCTACAATCACTACATCACTAGAAATGCCACATCCAGAAATGGCATATCCATGGTTACAAAGATGGTTGATCAAAAAAATATATATTACATGAGACAAACCATATTCATATATTCTATATAAAAAATAGCTACACTATGAAATTCAGCAGCATTACTTCATTATCTTAAACTCAAAGTGCAACTGTTATGACAAACTGAATCTCTGGCTTATAAATGATATTTTAAACAACATTAGGCTTGCTGCTATGCTTCTCCTCTGCCAAGCAACCATGCTGCAGTCATGTCAAACACAAGATATGAACTGCTCTGTGCTCACAGGTGTGTCTTTTCTTATCAGCTACACAGCCTTTGAAGGTGACTCAGCCAATCAGAGCTGAGGACAGCAAATCTGTTTCACTGACAACAGTATAATTACTATTATAGAAATAATATGTAAAGCATATATTTGTATTTAAACATAACCTCTTACAGATATGGTACATTGAACATTTGGTGTCCTATACTTGGTGAAAACAGTATGTCACCACTGCTTGTAGCAAAAAAAAAAACAAAAAAAAAACTGGGACATTCCCTTGAATGTCCCCCAAAACAGCAGCTAGCAGCAGTTGGCAGCTAACTCAAAGAAGAACAGCAACTGTAGTTGTCCACAAATTGGGAAAACAATGAGGTCTGGGAGCTCCTTACTCCCCGAGTAGAGGACAAGATCAACCACCATAGAACAGAGACGGTAAATTAGTTTATTTGGATCCCCTTTGGCTACTGCAATGCAGCAGCTATTCCTCCTGAGGTCCACAACAACTTTACATTTGTGACGATTTTTCAAAACAACACACACATAACACTTCACAAAAATAACAGAACCAGACTTAAAGACTGACACAGAAAAAAAGGACAGCTGCCTGGTAACACAATAACTAAGATATATGTATTTTCATGATTTCATTTGGTAAGTAACCGCCAGTTTGGGGCTACATTTTGCTCTGATTACCTGTGATGCTCCATTATTGTAATATTAGACCAAGTATTGACATAATACTACTCATTCACATTTGTGTGTTTCCATACACGCATTACATGTGCATTAAAATGCATAGTTGCCAGGAAAATAATATTTTTACTATGCATGAAGGTCAGTGTATGAATCATATTTTATAGGTCACCTTTTGTTGTCATCTCTTTTGGAAAACATGGAAATATGATTAGCATACTAACAGAAAAAAATCACTAATTGAATGTCCCTGTACCAACAAGGACAGACGCTTCACATCCTGAGACACATGACAGTCATGACAGCTATACTTTTGTCTGTTAATAGAGGATAACCAACAATGTAAACATGATATCAGCTTAAATGATAAAGGCCAGATTTTGACACTAGGACCCTTCTTTAAGACAGGACCACAAGATCAGGTAGGCACTCATCATGTTGGTTGTGCTTTCGTAAAACATACTCAGTTGGTATTGTACGTTTCAGGATATGTTACATTAATATGTTTCATACATATCAAATCAGCATTTCTGCGTCACATAGTTCTGACTACATGTATATGAGCTGACTCTGACACTGGGGGCAGAGGGACCACTGATTGAGATCAATGAACAACAAAAGTGGACATTTTTAACAACATGCTGAGACATCTCCAGCTAAAACACAAGGAAACAAAGTTTCAACATATCTGCTACATATGTAATGTACAAATTTGACATATAAAATGTACAAATGTAGCATATCTGTGGTTTGAAGAAACGTACAATGCCAAAAGTTAATCTGGCACTTGGGTTGTATATTATCCCATATTCCTAAAGCCAAAGCTTAGCCTTTCGAGCGGTCCAAGGGTCTCGGGGTAGTTGGCATTTGCCCAGATGCATGGATGGATTAAAACAGACACAGGGACCCAATGTGTTAGGGGCCCCTCCGTACATTAATCTGTAAAATATCACTAAATTAACACACAGCAACCAGGAAGTGACCTAAAAAGACCACAAATAGATGACACAAAATAGACACAAAAGGGGTAAAACAACTACAAATAGACACAAAATGACGACAAAGTTAGAAAAACCCAGAAAAAAAACCTCAGAGCCCATTAGCTTTCAGTCTGTCGACGGAGATCCAGTGTAGCAAGCAGATATCTGGCCAAGACAAGTCCTCTACAGTGTGCTGGTCATTTTGGCTAACCTCTATAAACAGATATCAGCGTATGAATGCAGATAAGTTTTTAAAAAAAGCTGATATAAAGTTAAATCTGAGTCAGATGAAAGCTGTTGGGCTCTGAGGTAACATTTCAGCACATGGACTGTTTACCTGCTGCTAAACAAGACTGGTCAGTGCTGCTCAGACCACAGACAGAAGCTGGAATACTTCAAATACCAAACTCTTGCCCTGCTGCCTGAAGACTCTGCATACATGTGCAGATATCTGTTTAGAGAGACTACAAAACAACTACAAAGAGACATAGAATGACTACAAAGACACAGAAAAACAATCAGTCTCAGAAGCTATTGGCTATCAGTCTGTCGACGATGAGAATCTAGGTGAAGGCCAAAATTTCGGGAGATCTGGTGTAGCAAGCAGATATCTGGGCCAAGACTTCCTCTGCTGTGTGCTGGTCATTTCAGCTGATTTCTATAAACAGATATCTGCAAATGAATGCAGATAAGTTTTTTTTTAAAAAGCTCATATAAAGCTAAATTTTAGTCAGATGATAGATGTTGGGTTCTGAGATTACGCTTCAGCACATGAAGTCTGCCTCTCCACACAGACCGTTTACTTGCTGCTAAACAAGATTGGTCAGTACTACTAACACTACAGACAGAAACTGGAACACTTCAGATACCAAAATCTTGTCCTGTTGCCTGAGGGTAATGTAGTATACATATACATAAGTATCAAGCTCTTTTACAGCAATGCCCGAGTTAACATTCAGTGGGTTAGAGGGATAAAAATATGTAACAGCAATTGCAATAAAATGGCTTAAAAAGTCCAAAAAAACAAATTAGTTGCAACAATGTCTATCAAGAATTATAAACAGCAAAAAACTGATGCATAACAACAACAACAACAATATGTAGAAAATCATGTCTGTCAATTAACCACTGTAAAACAATCATATTATATAGCACACACTTGAAATGATGTATGCCTCTTGTAACATGTTCCATTCATTGGCACTAAAAACTGAAAGCTAAATTAGCGAGCTCACCGCTGATCTGAGGAGTTTCAAAGGATAAACATTCCTGTGAGCGTGTGTGATGAGAGATGGGTTTGATTTTTAAAAGAGAAGTCAATTTTAGATAGCACATTTCATACGACTCAGTAAACTCAGTGTGCTTCATGGACATCGTACACGAGAAACACAACATACCATATAAGATAATAAAGTATTACACATATAAAAACATTCAGGATATGATAAAAACAAACAAAATAAGAAAATACTATTATTATTATCATTAGCCATAAAAAAGGGGAGATAACAACTACAGTGATACGGCATGGTGGTGCAGTGGTTAGCATTGTCGCCTCACAGCAAGAGGGTTCCCAGGTACTCTGGTTTCCTCCCACAGTCCAAAGACATGCAGGGTAGGACACCTGACCCTTAACCCTGGTTGCATGACCCTTCATTGTCCGTAGGTGTGAATGTGAGCACAAATGATTGTCTGTCTCTATGTGTCAGCCCTGCCATAAGCCCTTTTTAAATAGGAACTGTGCAAATTTGCAGGAAAGCCTGATCAGTCTTCGTTCAGCATCGGCAGTATAAAAACAAAATCGGGGAGTGCAGTGAAATGCCGCCTGCCCACTTATGTTCATACAGAATGTGCCTTTTTCGGGGCAATGGGGGGCGTGAGCAAGTAACAAAACTCAGCTCAGCGTGTGACGTAAACAGTGACGTCCTCCACCTTTCCCGTCATTTGACGGTTAATGGCCTCTTTGTTTGCGTGCAACTCCTTGTCTCCCCAGTTGCTCATCTTTACAGTTTCTTTCAGGCTGGTTGTTTGCGTTTCCCTCTTGCTACTAGCTGCTCATTCCTGCTATCAGCTGTTTCCTGGTTTTAAGTCCACCACCAGTAGGTCGTACGTGCGGCGTCATCAACAGCCCCTCCCACAACAGCCCCTCTTGTGGCGGAAGGGCGCCATGTTCTTTTTAAACCAAAAAAGTTCTGCCAATATGACTACCCTACGTGGCAGAAAATTGGGCACCTCAGATCAACTCGCCAGTCCGGCTCTGTGTGTCTAAACGCTCGCAGCTTGCCGGCAAAACGGCCCAACATTAGCCGAAAATCTGGCAGTGTAAAAGGGGCTTGTGATTGTCTGTCTCTGTGTGTCAGCCCTGTGATAGCCTGGCGACATGTCCAGGGTGTACCCCGCCTCTCGCCGAGTGTCAGCTGCGACCCCCAACGGGATAAGCAGTTACAGAAAATGAATGAATGAATACTAATTCCTAAAACAAATAAAAACACACTTAAAAACCTAAATTTAAAACTTGCAAGAATTTTTTTTTTTAGTTTGCTTTTAAAAGACACCGTTGTAGCAGGCCTTGGCTCATGTAGAGGAGAATTCCAGGGAGAAGTGAGGCAGAAGGGTAGCTTTCAACAACGCCTCATAAACAAAGCTGAGACGCTGGTTTTTCCTTCTATCACTGAGAGAACACCATTTCACGTATGCACATATCTGTTTAGAGAGATTACAAAACAGCCACACAGAGATGCATACGGACTACAAAGACATGCGAAACCACCTCAAAGTCTGCGTGTCTTGCTCCCATAAAGAAGAGGTGTGGTGGGGCCTTTTGCATATCAGTGCTCAGGGCCCATTGTCTCATAATCCGCCCATGCCTGAATGGTAGTCAAGCTCTGGCATGTCAGTGCCGTGCTTGGACAGTATGGTGGAAGGCTCCACTACAGTATATATATATATCACCGTTATATAAAAAACGACCTCCTTTTGCTCGGATATGTGAAGTGTAAGCCCTACATTGCCTCAGTGTAGGGCAATAGGCTGTGCTGTCATTTTCTGTGGACTGCCAGGCTCGTTACATCACTCTGCGAAGACACGCCTTTTTGGGTGGTGACACAACCGAGGGAAAGTGCTCGGAGGGGGAGGGGTGTCCCGTCGGCAGGCACACAGACAGCAGGCAGCAGCTGCAGCAGCGAGAAGGACCCGATATCTGCATTAAAACATTCATATTACGATTTTTTAGCTCCGAAACACACACGACAGCAAACACTCGCACGACATCTTAAAAATGGTAGACCGCGAGCAACTGGTGCAGAAAGCCAGGCTGGCCGAGCAGGCGGAGAGGTATGATGATATGGCAGCTGCCATGAAATCGGTAAGTAGGCTCCCTCTGAAATGACCTTTTCTCTTTTGGTTCATTTTTGGTTCTTTAATATGAATATCCTCATCGAAATGTGTGTGTGCGCGCGTCGGGGAGGAATGCGTAAAAGCTAGATAGTAGCATTACGCAGACAGCACACGGTGCCTCCTGTGTTTGAGCACATTTTGACTCAAAGCGGATAAACCACACGAAACTGGTGTATGAAACTTATGATTAAAGAAAACGTTAATGAGAAAGACATAATGAGGAGCAGGAAATAACACTGCTATGGTAAGATTTGGGCAACATCACGCTGAACAGGACTGCAAGGCCCGTGAAGCCTATGTTCACATTTCAGCCGTGTCCTTATATTTCAGAGATATCAGTGAAACTAGTCTGATACGACAGGGCTGGGGTAAAATAAGTCATTTGTAGTGAATGTGAGGGTTTTGTTGGAGCTGTGTTGCGGTGGATTGTGGTTGAAATGCGGACTGTTTGATCTTGGGGCGGTGCCTTTCACCAGGCTCCTTTAAAAACGGCCAGGCTGCTCGGTTGTAAAAGAACCGGGCGGAAATAAAGCTCAAAATCACCACGAGCCGCGATTTAATCGTCTTGTGTGGCTCAAATGTGAGCTTAGTGCTGACAGAGTATCAAAATGAGCCCGTCGAAAGATGCGCATACTGGAGCAGAGGACGAGCTAGGTGGTACCATGATGATGAGAGTGACATCAGGCTGAGCTGATGGTCGTGTTCCGGTTTGCATGATGCTGAGAAATAACGAGCCGTCGGTTTAGCGTAAAAAAAACCCTTTCTTTGGATGATTGTGGAGACACTCTCAGGCCCTCCTCTTCATTTGGCGCATTGGGGGAAAGAGCAATGTTGGCTGAAGGTTGATCGCAATCGATTTGCGCAGAAGCAGCGCACAAAAATGCGAAGCGTTCACCTTCCAGACGTGGGTGTTGGTGGACGGACAGCTTTTTTTTCTTCCAGAAAGCTCTGTGGATGTCATATTGCAGCAAATGGTCGTCCGCGAACTGTACTTTGATGACGGGCTGCGTTTATTAATCGATGCTGTGGAGGAACCGCATCCCTGCGTCCTCGACCTCTTCCAGCAGGTTCCCACACAGAGGCGTGCCGCAGCATCTGCCAAGATGCAGCACAGGCCCACCCGTAGTGCACCATTTCATAGGCAGCGTTTTATCACAGCTTCACAAAGGCTGCATCTCTGTATCACTACAGTAAGATCAGAAGGGAAGGGACAGGCTGGCAGAGGAAGGCAAGGAATGTGTGCAGGACTTCATATTGTGTCTCTGTCACTAATGGTGGCTTTAAGTGTTAATAGAAGGTATGCATTTTACGTCTTTATTCAAAGGCAAGCAGTTTTGGTGTCATATTTCTTTAATTATCCTTTAAACATGATCACAGAATGACTTAGTCTTTCATTAAGTTTGCTTTTATTAACAAGGCCTGTAAGCCCACGCTCTTAACGGGCAGTAAGCAACTTCTTCTACACCATCTTCACCTCCAAGAGTCAACAAGTAAAGCTGTGAGGTGTTCAAAGGCCACGCTGTGTGCCGCTCTCCAGGACCAGGCTGTAGTGGTAATGCCAGAGGGGGCCCGGCTCCACCCCTTCCGATTTATGCCGAGTCAGAGGGAGAGCTGCCCCTCACCCAGCCAGTCTCTCTGCAGCACTGGGCAGCGGGGTGTGTCTGCTGCCTCGCCCATCATTTGAGGGGAATCCCTTGCCACTGCAGACATGGTAACCGCCCCGATGGCAACAGAACCAAATACCCAGGATTACAGAAGTAGACGTCCTCTGGAGGACTGTAATGCTTCAGACTCAGGAACCAGGCCATCATGTCTCACTTTTAAGTATAATTTTATACCATCATTATTTAGTCTTCTTAAGGGGCAGTCAGGTTGATAGCAATTATTCTCATTGTGTGGGACAGTCATTCACTATTTAGGAGCCAGAGTGGAGCTAGAAATTAAAAAAGCCAGTTTCAGTCTGATTTCAAGAGACTTTTTTAAAAATTAAATTTGATTTTTTTTTCTCATCCAACAAAAAAATGTCCCAGCAGAGAGTCATTATCTGGGCTCTCTTTCCAAATTCACTTTTTTGGAGCCGTGTATGACATCACAGGTTTGATATCAGCATTAAATCCTGCGTGTCCTCTCTCTGTCCGTCAGGCACAGCGATGAGGGATCAGAAACCAATCGGTGATTCAGTGATGCACAGCAAAGTGTTGTGAAGTCTGTTGTGCATTCTCCTTTAAACAATAAAGCAAAGACTTGGCTGTGTGTGGGTCTCTAGTGATTCTATTAGCCTTGGACTGAGAGTCAGAAAATGAAATTAGGATCCTGGATTTCTACACGAAAAAGCCACATGAAATGAAAATGAGGTTTTTAGTTGTTCAGTATATGCTTCTGACTATAATGATTCAAATTTGACGTCAAAAGGCAAAGAATCACAAAGCATAAAGGGATATTTGGGTAAACTGTCCTGTGCTCTGCCATGTGCTGTTGTGTTTTATACTACCACTGTGTCTGCTATCAGTCTGATGACATTTTAGCCTCTGAGGGGCCATCACTTCGAGAGTTCTGATGTAGACAGCAGATATGCAGGCCTTCCTCTTTTGTCCCCCGTTCATCTCGTACAGTCTAATTAGCGACTTGAGACTTGAAAATGGAGGTCCATACAACATTTCAGCTAATCTCTGTAAGCATATGATAAGAAAGCTAATAAAAAGCTCAGTCATTGTCGATGGGTTCTGAGATTGTATTTCAGCCAATGTGTTCGCCTCTTGCTCTCCACATGGACTGATTTACCTAGACGGGGTTTCACCTAGATGGGTGTGGTTTTGCAGGTCGTAGCAGTGAACATCCAGGTAATAGTCATTTGAGTGGTTGCAGCTGTGCCAGCAGCACAAGGAGCAAAAATGTACTTTTGTAAATCAATGATCACAAAAGTATAAAGAAATAATCTCTGTTTGAAGTTACAATTAGGTGTAAGGTCTTCTGTAGGTTTAATTTTGGGGTTAAGGCAAAGATTAGGTCTGTAACCAACTCTTTAGGTTGAGGTTTTGCTTGCTTATCCAGAAAGTGACAAGAGGACCCAACGTGTGCCGAGGAGACAGTGCATCAGGCACATGACTCTCTGTGTGATGCAACATGTAAGGCACCGCCCTGGGTGAGATACCACATTCCTTTTACCTGCATGCGTTCAGACCTGCTCAAACACGATTGGTCAGTTCTACTCAGACTACAAACACAAACCAGAGCACTTTGAAGACCAAAATCTTGTCCTGCTGCCTACAGATTCTGCATTCATATGCACATATCTCTTTATAGAGGTAACAAAGTGCCTGCTCTATTGAAGCACATGTAGTTGTTCATTTATGAGGATTTTTTTGGGAGATTATTTTTTTTAAAGATTATTGAATATTCATGTAAAATGATCTTGGTACTACAGTTTTCATATCTGATGAAACTATTACATCATCCACATGGGCACACAGTGCCTCAGCCCTTTGAAACATTAATGATTCACTTGTAAGAGCTACAGTTATAAAGCTAAATAAATGCAGCACTTTTAATGTAAGGAATGTTTTTAGATTTTATGTCTTAAAATACCACAACTGTTTTTGCATCCTTAAACCATGAACAGTGTATTTTCTTACGGAGATTGATTTTATTGAGCTTTTTCTACCTCGAGGGCAGCCATTGCTTTCCTGTCATTTTCAAGCAAAAAGAAATGTAGTTTTAATAATACTAAAAAATGGTTTCTAAAGTCATACACTCAGTTTTATGAAGAACATTTTCTGCTAAATTTATTTTTTTTAAATAATAATGATCATTCACAAAGCTTCTGAGAGGACTCAGCTATATTTTGAATTTTAGTGACTTCTTTTTGTTTTTTTATTCAGTTAACTTTGTGACTAGCAGTGCTTCATTTTCTTTTAATTTGATTAATGAAAAAACCCAACATGCCATTTTGGGGGAAAAACTCGAACCTTATTTCCCACATGGAAAATAACCCAAAGAATTCTTTCAGTTAGCCTTGACTTACACTTCAAGCATTTGAAGAGGCAAAATTAAACGCTGCCTGTTTGCACAATACAATGTGCTTTACTGAGCGCATGTTCAATTTAGACCGCTATTATAAATGAATCCCTGAGAGTCTCTTCACAGAGACTTAAATCTGCAGCTCAATACAAATGACTGCTAAACGGCAGAGCTATATGGTTACACAGAATTAGATTACGTAAAGTAACTACACATCGGGGGTTAAGTTTCAGTTCATTTGCTCTCTGTTTTTCTCTTGTTAGCTTTATTAAACTAGCCAGCTCATATGTAACATAAGGAACATTAGCTTAAGTTCCCATTCTGTTCATGAAAAGTGGACCCATCCTGGAAGAGATGAGGGTCAAGAATAGAGGTGCCAAAATACCCATTTGTCCTTCCTGATACTGATACCTGAACTTGTGTATTGGCCAATGGTGAGTTCAGCAACCATTGCTTAAAAAAAAAAACATGAACAGATGTATAATACTAACTCTTTTCTCCTTTTCTTTGGTGAACTTGCCAAGCTCTTTCACGTGATACATCTTCAGATGCTTTATAAGATTCCTGGTGTTGAAATTGGCGATGTAGTGCCACCCCTCGAAATTAAAGCCCTTCTTTCTGTACATGTTCCCTTTTTATCGGTGGGACTTACTAAATTGACATAGTATATGAGCAGACTTTATCATCGAGAGGTGGAGGGTATGTTAGACGGCGTGACCACCAAACAACAAAACAGGTTGTTTTTTAGCAAGTCACTGCTGTGTTCCCAGTCAGCAAAGTGCCACAAAAACTAGTTGTTTTTTTACAGAGACATTACTGCGTGTTTTTTCAGCAGGGATTGTGCCACCAAAACCAGGTACTTTAAGCCAAATCATGATCTTTTCTGAACCATTACCAAGTGGTTTTTGTGCCTAAACCTAACCACACGATAACCACAGCGTTGTTGAAACGTATTCGGTACATAAGAACATAAAAATGTAATGTATCTGTGGTTTGCAGAAGTGTATAATGCCAACATTTATTCTGGTGATTGAGTTGTCCAGTACTGGTATTTTTATAACAACTCTGGTCAAGAAACCATTTTATGTACAGATCAACCTTGTGGGTTCCACCCATTTCAGTGTGTTAGTCTGAAAGAGGTACTACAGATTGCAGCATCTGACATCTGGGATACCATAGCAACAACACAGAATAAAAAAATAAATATATGACATATATGTACTCTAATTTTGTGAAATCAGCGTCTGTTTGTGACAGCTCCCTTTCATTAAGAGTGTTAACAGTTTTAAGCATGACTGATTTAACCAGGTGACAAGAGCCAGTATAATGATTTGATATGACTCTACTATTGTGAATTAGCTGTCACACACACACACACACGCGCGCTCACACGCACACGCTCACACACATCCTGTTGGACAGCGTCTTAGGAAGTGCATGGCACAGAGCGCCAGGGCTTCCATCACCCTTAATGAACTGAATGCATTATTCTCTCATGAAGTCCATTCAATGCATTAACAGATGTATTGTGCTGCAGCTGCTCCATACACTAAATGTATGTTTAATATGTATTGACTAAACAGAGTTTGTTGTGTTGGATAAAGAAGTAGTTCTTAATGGTTGTATGTTTGCAACTCATAGGGTGCAACAGAACAGTTACATATTCAGCTGCCCTCATTTGAACCATTTTAAAGAGCAAATTAAGTGATTTCTAAACTTAATCTGTTTTTTTTCATGTTTTGGGTCTAAGTGACTAATGGTAAACAAAATTTTTGAAACTGGTCCAGTATTGAGCGAGAGGGCAATACAGGCTGCAGTGCAACCACCCGGGGCATTTGTGCACCATCAAAGTATGTTCACTAAAAAGTGCTGTTTTTGTCACTGACAGGCTCAGATTGGTATTTTAAGTGTCTGACAACATTATGGAAAGGATCCCTACAGAGATAGAGCTTTGTTGAAGAATAAAATCCTTTTTGTTTAACCAGATATACCCCCGAAATTGCTATTGCCACACCCACCAGACTCCATTTAAAAAAACAGGAATTTTACCAGAGTCAGATTTAAATAATCAGCAGTTCTATCATGGTAAACCACACTTCATTCAAAATTGCCAGAAACAAAATAAAACTGAAAAACTGTCTCCGTTTGTCTCTCCGCTGTTCCAACAGTCACCAACTCTGGTTTGGTTGAAAGAAACCTTTCATTCACGCAGTTAGATGTGAAAACATGCTGCCTCTATACACACTAAAAATACTGTTTATTTAAATGGAGTCTGGTGGGTTTGGAGATGGCAATTTTGGAGCTGTTTCTAGTTAAATAAAAAGGATCTTCCTCTTGAACAAAAAAGGCTGTCTCTGTAGGGATCCTTTCCATAATGTTGTCAGACACTTAAAATAATAATCTGAGCCTGTCAGTGGAAAAAACAAGCACTTTTAGTGGACGTACATTGACAGTGGGAACGTTACCAAAGTGGTGACATTGCAGCTGGTTTAGCTGCTGCCGGCTTCAAATAATGTTGTTCCCATTAGTCATTTAAAACACAAAAGCACATATGTTGCATGTGCTGAATATTCTTGCTCCATTGTGGGAGTGCAAAAATCTAATATATTGAAATGCGACTGTTATTGGGCTAATGTATCCATATACTGTGAATGCAGTAACTGTGTGCCACCAAATACTGAAATAAACCAATTAAATTGTCAGTTTCTGGTGTAGACGGTTACACTTGAGTTAACACCATCACTGCGACTCTGAAGTCTGACACTTCAGCATCTGATTTGTCTGTTGCTGACAACATCACTTGGAAGAGAAACAGGGACTAGATCCACAATGTTTTTTGTCCACTTTTAATACTCACTGCTGAAAGCAAACACCCCAGGCTACCTGTGTGTTACAGTATTTTTACTGGTGGACATAATAGAAAACAGTGTTGCATGCAGAGCAGAATCTCCATAGGAGTGGGTGTGTGTGGGATGGTGCATCTTGTGGGAGATATCTTCAACGTTAAATAAGATTTATTGTCCCAAAATATGTGCCCGTGATATAAATGGAAGACTGAGGTTTTTTAATTTGACACCTATGATGAGCTTCATTTTAGATACTAATTGCTACAATCAGAGAGCTAAACTAGGAAACGGGGTTATAGCCCTAGAAAATGTGAATATATTCTAGTTCATCCTCACCCTCAATTTTGCAGCTTTTGTCCGGGGGGCATAGGAAACATCAAACCTCGATTTCTTAATTTCTGAAGTACGAACACACCCTCCTAAATCTCAATCCACTTATGAATGCAGCCGATGTCATCTCAGGACATTTTAGGATGTCCTGAAATGAATCTTGACTCAGTGGTGAGTCACAAAGGCACTACGAGGAAGGCCCACCTTATCCTCCTACACACACTATAATCAGGCTCATTTCACAACTTATTACTTACATTTGCAGCAAGATGTGCAGGACTGAATGACACTACTTTATTATCTCGGAGCACCGTTCAGTTTCTATGATGTCTGCTTTTCCTTTTGCTTAATCATTGTCAGCGAGTGCAGGGACATAAATGCTGGAGGCATCATAAAGCATCATAATGACACTTCTACTCTGAGCTGCAGTTGCAATATGGTTCAAAGCGAAAGAGAGGACAGCTTTTTAAATTAGTAGATAGTATCCGTCCTTTCTGGGTGCTGAAAACATCTTTTCAGACTGATGTCTGCTTTTAGGATATTAGGATATCAGGTGTTGTCTCTGACAGATGAGATGAGATTTTCAACAACATCAGTCATAGATGGACTTTGAAGCCAATTTGACATAGAGGCCAAACGTTGACTTACAACTTCTGTGTCTGTCACTTGATGCATTGGGCTAAAAAATACTTTTCCCATATACTTAAGTTATGAAAGAATCATCTTTAAATCATCTTTTTTGGCTTCATGCGCCACTGAGCAAATTTCATAGGAATGAACATGACCCACCTCCAACACTGTATCCAGTTCTCTCTATATATCCGTGGTTTTGAAGCCTTAAATTTTGCATTTAGGCTGCTACCATCTAAGATTTTTAGAGCCAGAAGTGACCATATTTGATAGATAAGGTGGAGCTAACCCTAACGCAGGCTGCTAGCTTGGTTAGCATGGTGCATTTACAGTCTTTGTTTAGCTGTGATAATGCTAATGCTAATTATCACTAGCAAAAAACCATTAACACAACATGTGCTTACTGGGAAAACTAAACATGTGACTCCCTAGAGGGTCTTGGAGTACAACCAAATGCTGAACAAAACTTTTAGGCGACCAAAACATTACTAATAACGTTCAGGAACTGAAAACTCACTGAAATAGTTCTGGCTACAGCTAAACTCTGAATTTGGTGTTACTCCATGGTTATGTTACCCAACCAATGTTTAGGCTGTGGTAGCAACTTGTCAATGAATGGTACCCACCTGTCACTCAAAGCAGCCCCGCCCTTAATTATGTATAACTTGAACCCTTGACCAAATTTAAACATGTAGTCATTCAGTCGTCATGAATGGGTAAATTAGCTTTAGAGACCAAAACTGTTTTTGTACCAGGCTGTAAACATGTTTATTTCTGCTGTAAAGATGGGCATTTTAACACAGGGTACTACTGGGATTAACTTGCTCTTGGAGCCAGCCTCAAGTGGCCGTTAGAGGAACTGCAGTTTTTGGCACTTCTGCATTTGCTTCTTTTTTCAGCCTACAGGTTGCCACTTAAATGACTTGTGGCAGCAGTTTCTGCCAGTCCATTACTCACAGATGTTAAATGACTGTAAAATTAAATGGGGACAGAAGCACTCCTTGGTGTTTCATAGCTTCATTAACACTGTAGTAATGAACTAATATGACAGTGACACAATGCTGTCTAGGTAAATTTGGCACAGTCAGGAAGACACTGGGGCAAACAAGGAATCCGTTCTACCATCTTAAGAAATTTAAGGCTTTACTGAACACCAGACCAGTCTAGCTATCGAAAAAAACATTTTTTAGTTAAATTTTAGGTTCTCTAGGTTTATTGTGTTTCATCTTCATAGTTCATGGAGTGAAATGTCACTTGGCTCCACATTGCGTGTTTGTAGAAGAATGGTTGAAGGTTGTTTTATTGCTTTGGCACTATGATGAGAATTATTTGTTTGGGATTTCATTACCCTGAATGAGTTCACAGGATTTTTACAGACCTGGGAAGTATGAAAAGAGTGATTTTGAGAAGAGGGAGATAGCTAGGAGGTGTCCCTGACACAGTCCGTGACCAAGTATTAGTAATGCAATTACACAATAATCTCAGTCCTGTCATTGTTAGTAACACTGTTGGTCAATACGTGATGAGTCTGCAGTGCCTCCACACTTTGATCAAGACAAGAAGAATTTAAATAAAGACGTTTTCATTTATTTTTTTAATGTTCATTAATAGTAATTGTGCACCCATAGAAGTGAATTGGGAGGTGCTGTTAGAACCCTCATTTGACCTCTAAGGCAGAACACGCTGCCTCAGACAACAACAGCTAAGCAGGAAAAAATGTGGGCTGAGCACGACAGTTGTGTGCTGTACACCCATTATATTTCTTAATAAACTCTCACATTCTCACAGAGACACATGTTGTGTTTCATCCTCTGTCTTAATGACAGCAGATAACTAGAACTAATCAGTTCCTCCAGGATTTCAGATGCTGTTTGTAATTGTTGCGGCTTAAAATGCCTGATTTCATTGTAGTTTTTCTTTTTGTGATGTTTTTAGATATTTTTTGTCTGTAGAATAGTTCTTTTGATGTTTGTGTTCCACCACAGCTTTGCAGGTGGTGCTAAACAGTTTATTCCTGCTTTCTTGAGGGACAGAAGGGAACTACCTTGTGTGGACTTAAGCAGTCATTTTTGTTGGACAATGAAATACGTTCATGTTGCACATATTTGTATTTTAACCACCAGAAACATGGAAGTGAGTTTGGCCACTTGGGGGAAACTACAATGATTAACTTTGCAGAAAAATTGTGGTGATTGGACTGAATTGCAAAGTCACATAGAATTCATGAGGATTGGTTGAACTTGTTGCGATCGCAACATGGCAACATCCTGGAAGGGCTGACTAAAAGAAGACGCGTTCCATCCACCTTTTTTGTATGCATTTTCAGTATGTATTAAACAGCCTGAATGGAAATGCCATAAATTCAACAAAATCTCTAAATATCGCAAAAAAAGTTTTCACACTTGGAGTAGGTGGAAAAAATTGTTGTAACAATAAAAGTAGGGCAGTCAAGTCAAAGTCAAAGAAATAATGCGTTAAAAAAATTTAGCTGATAAATGGTGTCCATTGAGCCGGTGCATCATTGAAAGCCACAGTGGCTTTGTCACATGATGGACATTTACTTTTAATAAACGCCCAGATGAACTGTTGATAGGAGCACTGTTCTCTGCAATTTCTGCAGTAAGGACTTTTCTTACGATCGGAGTACTTAAAGCCTGAAGTATCACCTCAGTGCAAAGCATTTAGCAGCGAACCTGTAGGCCCAAGCTAGCACAGCCTCTTATGCTAGCACTAGCAGTCAGCCTTGTCAAGCCACACTCGACCAGGCATTCAGATGCTGAGTACGCCTACCTGTGACCAACTTATTAACTCTCCCTTTCAAAATGGATTGCAGTGGACTACAGACCAGTTAGAGGACAGGGTGACAATTGTGCCCAAAATCCAGCAGCTTTACTACGACACATCTACTAAAATTCATTTGAACTGAACTTTTTAAAATTCTTTCAAAGCAAAAGTTGATGTATGCGATAAATTTAGATTAATTAATCACAGAAGAATCTAAATTAAGTAGACTGATTTTTCACTTGACAGCCCTAGAAAAGGCGAATGTGACTGTGTGTGACGTGCAGGAAACAGATTCAGTTGATAAATGATGACGTACAGTCATTGCATAGGCCCCTGTGAGCTCTCACAGTTGTCTCGGAGAGCACACAGCAGTAATATTAGTTGTTAGAATATAGTTTGAGGTTTGACTGGTGCTCTTTGAAGTGCATCATCTCGGTGTGCCCTCTTGTTCTGCAGACTTCTGTAGGAGAATTAGCACCACACACTGCTAATCTCGATGAACCAGCTCCCAATATTCATTAACGGCAGTGGATGGAAAAGCACATCAATTAAAAATTTCTTTGCAGATTTTCTGAAAATTCAGTTAAGGTTTGCACCACATTTGGATGGAAATCCGACTAGAGAGGCTTGTGTAGTACTTGACCTCTCTGCATTCCAGTATAAAAGTCTAATTATACCTGCACATCTTCCTCATTCTTGTAAGTGATCATTTCTAATTATTGGATTCGCACATCAGTTGTAATCATGGCTAAAAACCACTGTCATATGTGGTAGCGTAGCAACAAAGAGCTACTTGAAGCTCCCTCTCCACCACCATTACTAAGACAGGCACATACACCGCCTCGCAGACCCTTTTTCTTAGCACCAAGGCTCCAGCCCTATTCACACCACCAGTGACGTCAGGTAGTCCACGGCGCCTTTGTGCTCTGCTGCCTGAAAGAGGGTCGGCGGGGGGGTTGTCACATCAGGTTAGGAGAGCAAATGAGCAAGGAAAAGACAGAAGGAAAGCATGGATCAAGAAGAAAAATAGGGAGCTGTGGGACTGTGGCAAGCCTTCATTATGTGAATTGTAATCCATTAAATGAAAATGTAAGGAGGCGAGTATTGAGGTCCAACCCAGCCTCTACTTAGGCTCAACATATCCTGTTCTCTCAGCCCTGCAGCTCTCACAGTGTCTCTCCTGTGGATATTAATGGTCATGCAGAGAGCTGTCAAAGAGAAAGTTATTGATTGTCCTGCCCAGCCTTTGTTTGTATTAACACTCAGTTGTTTGGAAGTTTGACTGCCTTGTGCAAGGATGAGTCACGAGAGAGCAGGCGCGATTGATGAGCTTTATGGGTAGACAGAGCTCTATTGTCATCCCCGCACCACAGCTTCCGTCAGGGCTTTCTGCTCACCCTGCAGCCTTCTGAAACAAAGGCATCCATGTTTTTACAGACGTGTTGTTTAGGACTTGTTTTTCTGACCTCTCTGTTGCTCCAGCGCTGACCTACTCTGCCGGTTGCATTTGCTGTAGGTCAGATACTCGTTTACACTAATTGTAATTTAATGGGCTAAGGCATAGAGCGGTATAGAGCCGAGGCTGTGCTTCAGCAGTGACTAATGGGGGGCAGGGTGACTTTCTCTTGTGCTTGTAAGTGGGATCATTACGCAACGGATGTCATTTTATTGTTTGCCTGTCTTCATACTCCTCCAGTACAGAGGTCGTTTTATTTATCAGTCGTAAATTTTTACAACGTCTTGTGTAGAAAGTGAGCAAGCGCAAAAGTCGACAGTGCTGCGAGTGACCCTGTAGAAGCTGCACTCTTCACAGAGTAAAAGCAAGGTGCTTTGGTTGTTGGGACGATGTTGCAGAACAACCCTTGGGATATCCAAATTCAAAGGTAGTGTTTACTGTGGGGAACATGAAACTACACTTAAAATTCTGTGGAAATCTGGCCACTAGTTAAGTGTAGGACTGAAGGTAACAGGTCACGTAATGCCTAAAACGGGCAAAGATACTGTGGGATGTTGCTGTTTTTAGTGAATGTCATGGTAATCTGCCAAGATTTTGAAACATAAACAGCCTTGGGCTTAGTATTGGCCAAGGAACAATCCCAGAATCCCCCCAATCCCTAGGTTTTAGAGTAGTTTCATCCAGTGGTGACCATGACAAGAGGGTCTAAAGCCATGCTCTGTGAGGTTGTACTTTGGCACAACGATGCTTTGAGCTAAATGCTAACATGCTCACACTGACAATATTTTGATGTTTAGTAGCTAATGTTTTCTAGGTTCTAGGGGTGGGCAACATGGCCAAAATCTTCTTTTATGGTAAATGTAATTTTTATATCACAGTAGGACTGGGTATCAGTACTTGGTACATTTAAGGTATCGACTGACGTATCCCAATAACAAGTAACATTCAAAGTCAAACGATACCTGTATTTGATCCTTTTTGTACCCAGTACGTATGGTTTTGTTGGCAGCCAATCACTGCATGTGGTCCTCAATTAAATGCAACACACTGGCTAACTACCGCAGGAGCTACAACCCATACAGTCCATGTTGTAGTGGTCAAGTGATGTGTATTTGCCGAAAGGCCACCAAAACTTTAAGTATGGCTATGCTACAGTACTGTGACGTCTGGGATTTTTACAAAATAGAATGCTTCCAATCACATGGTGGGTATCGAATGAAGAAAAAAAAAAGGTATCAAATGAAGTACCTAATTGGTATTAGTAGTTTTTTGAAATAATACCCAGTCATATATAACAGTAAGAGACACTGTTACATATCACAGTACAGAAATTCAGTAAGGAGGTTTAAAATAACCATACCGTACTTCATCACATCTTCCTCTTTTATTAGGAATGTGTACAGGTGTAGTGTAAGTGTACAGGTTCCTGTATTTACATCTTCACTGTCCTCCTTTAATGTGAGAATCATGAGATCATGCGAGAATCCCTGATTTGCTATGCAGCAGGCTCCTGGGATAGAAGTGGTATTGCCAAATCTCTACCGGGGGACACATTTCCACTGCCGTAGGGTATATACCATCATATAGCCCAACCCTAGTAGGTTCACATTCTTAGTTTAGTCTAGCAACCCTTGCTTTTTTAGCACCTAACACTAAGTGCAGCTAAGACTGATGGAACGCAGGTAATTCAGGTATTTGCAGGAATTCAGGTATTTGATTGTAAACCAAAGAATTTGAAAATTCTAAGTTTTGACCTTTTGTTGGAAGTAGATGAAAAGTCAAGCGATCACCAAAGCCTGTAGAATTTTTACTCTAGAGACCTTGAGTATTTGTAGTACATTTCACAGAAATCATAATTCACTCTGAATCAAAACTGCCCACCTGTTTGTGGCACTAAGGAAAGTCACCAAAATAATAACTTACTTCCCCATATTTGTAGCAAAATCTTAGGGCAATCCCTCCAGTAGGTGGCAAGATATTTCAACCTCTTGGTTTCGATAGAGGCAAAGTGATTGAATCACCAAGCTCAAAGGGATTCCTCCTCTGGCGACAATGAATGTCTGCACAGAACTGCTTTTTTTTTAACATTTTAAAGGGCGGGTCCATCTTTGCTTTTTTCTTTCAAATGGAAACTCAGCCGTTATCAAAACGTGGTGACATTGGTCACAGCACTGATGCCCTCACTCCCTGCACATGCCGCTCTCCGACGATTTAAGCATAGAGAGTAAGGAAAGTGTTAGTTTGCAATATTTGAGCTCACAGGGGGAAGATGGTGCAATTTTATTAATAGAAAATCTTTAGTTAACCAGGTGAAGAAGCATTGAGATGCAGTATTATATAATATTGCATTTACACTGTGTAAACACTTTTATAGAGCCATAGTCCGTGATTTACCAACGGTAGATGACGCTCAGTACAATCCCAGTTTGGAGAAGCTGACAGTAGTGCCAGTGCATAGAAGCCAAGCAATGTACTGCTGTGGACACCATGTTAGTTTGGTTCCGAAAGTCATGTGATAATACAAACCAAGTGATGAAAGACCAGCTACTTTTTGTGTTCTGCAAGGTAAAGTGAGAAGTCTGGTGGCTGGGGACAGGGGCAGCAGCAAAATGTATGTTAGCCTTTTAAAAAAAGGACCACCTGAAAGAAAAATCAAAGATCAGTTTAGCTATATGTGGATTGTTCTACCACTTTACCTTGACTTCAGACACCCCTTTCCAGCAGAGAACTAAAAACCTTATATGGCTTTCCTCAAAGCCACAAGACTCCAGTAACAGACACAGTAATTTAACCTCTCAGCACATGGGAGTTGCTGGTCTATCGCTGCCTCGATCGTTTAGTTGGTTGGTGTTATTGTGTGACTTTCAGAACTGAACTAATGTGGCGTCCACAGCAGCATTTGGATTTATATGTAGCAATGACATTGTGCTGAAACCTATGGCATGATTCATGGGAAAACATTTTCCGAAGGGCTTGGAAAATAGCTTTTTGATGCTAAAACACACTTGTTACCAAAGTTATTAGGATTCATCCTATGGGAACATGAATGTCTAAACAAAATTTCATTGCAGTCCATCCAATAGATATCTTCTCTGGACCAAAGTGGTAGACTGAGCAACAAACTGACATCCATGGAGCCATAGCAGCATGGCCACGCAAGCTGTATCCCATGTGAATTTGGTTGAGTCTGTCGATGAATTGGAGACTGTGCTACTGTGTGCATAGCAGTGCTGATCCCAGAGGCCGTGTGCAATGGAAAAGCATTCACCCTATCCTAGCATCAGTAGACCCGTGCTGTTTGGGCAGCAACGGAAATACTGAGTAGAATAAACAGTGTGTAATATTTGTATCATATTTTAGCTGCTCTATTTTTACACATTTCATTTGGCTTCTTTACACAGATAGAAGTATACAGCTGTTTTTTTTTTCAGTGGCATTAGATGGTGCCCAGTATTGGCTGATTCGTAAGTTCAGGTTATTGGAATCGGTATTGGGAAGAGAAAAATTGATATTGGAACATCTCTAGTTGCTAAGGCTGACTGCCAGTGTAAGAGTCGGCTGAAAGGTGTGAGATATGAAATGGCTTGTTTGCACTTACCCCCACCCACGCTGCTGCAGCGTTCTCCATGCCGTCAGCCATGTCAGCATCCTTGCCATTAGCAGCTTGTGGCCATCGTCTCCAGCAGAGATAGTATAGCTCTCACAAACAAAAGCAGATTTTGCAGTCGCCATGGAAACAGGAGATTGCATCACTGATTGCTCTTTACCCTCCACTCCCTCCCTTTTACAGTAATCTCACCATGGTCAGGTCTGTTGCATTGAACTGCTGCTTTATGAATCCCTGAGTGTGAAAGATGGGTGTATGTGAGGACTTTTGTGCGCTGAGTGCGAGTTCATCAGATGAACACACGATTAGTCATAGGCTTTTATCAATAGTGACTGTAGTAACAACTGGAACAGGGATTAGCAGCTCCTGTGTGTGTTACTGGAGTCTAACCAAAGCAGAGTGACACAGCTGTTAGCTCATTGTGACTGTGATGCATCTCAAAGGTCACAGGTTTAAGCTTTCCTGTCCTTGAGTAAGACGCTGAGGCTCCGCCATGTGTTGAGGATGCCGCACAATCACGCAGCACGGCCTCTGGGGGATATTTGTCTTACAGTGTGATTAAATAGTTCCAAAAGTGACCTGATAGTGACTTTCTAACACTGCGGCAGCAGAGTGCGACCCCATCTGGGTGGTTAGGAGAAGACACAGAAAATGATGCACAGACACAGTGTGAGATTTACCTGAAATGGAACTATAGAGTAAGAAAATCGTATTATTTTCAGCCATGCTGCCATGGCTCTATGGGTGGCAATGTCAGTTTGCTAATCAGTCTACCACTTTGGGCTAGAGAGAATATCGATTGGATGGATTGCTATGAAATTTTGTTGACATTCATGTTTCCCAGAGGATGAATTCTAATAACTTTGATGATCCCCTGACGTTTCCTCTATTGCCATCAGCAGGTCTAACTTTTCACTTGTCCTGTGAAATATTTTAGTGTCTTCTCAACAGATTGGCACAAAATTATGTACAGACATGTCCCTGATGATTTTGCGCAGTGACTGAGGCTTTTCTGACTGTTGCTCTACAGCCACCATGACTCTGTAAAATGTCTCTACAACAATTGGATGAGTTGGAATGACATTTACAGGCATTAATGCTCCCCTCAGTATGAAGCTTAATGACTTTGGTGATCCCTTAAACTTTATCTAGCGCCATCATCAGGTCAACACTTCAGTTTGTTCAACACTGTGTCATCTGATAGTTAGCAAATATTAGCATGCTAACATACTAAACTAGAGGGTGAACATCATACCTGCTACCAGCATTGCTGTTGTTAACATGTTAGCATAGAGCAGTTAGCATAGACCTTTAGGGCGCTATTTAAACAATGTGTAGCACATGGTCTAAAGCGCATTTAGGGCATGTCCAACTTGCACATAATATGGGTGCAGAGTAAGCCGCAAGGGGCAAAGGCGTTGTATTTAGTCCCTAAATTAAAGGTGTGTTGTGGGCATAACATGAATACAATTAATCAGCGTACCAATCACTGCTTACATGCCAAATTAGTCGAATTAGAGAAGTTAGCAGTTTTCTGCTGAGAGTAATGTAGTATGAGCTGTAATGTCAGTGCAGAAAATATCGTGACATTCAAGCAGCACAGCTAAAAACTAAAACATTAGATGAAGTTGGGCTGCTCCTCGTATGTAAATATGCACAGCGTCTCTCTTAATGGGTAGTCGGACAAGAATGTAATTATTTTCCTCATTAATGATGTATTATTTTACGCAACTTTAAAAGTGTACACGTATTGTAAACCTGTCAGTGTTGATGGATCTCTCTACCTGAATAATGCGCCCTTTACATAGCAGGAAAATACTGCGCCGTTCTGACTTTAGACCAGGTTTTTGTCAGCCAATAGCGCAGTCGCTTTCTGCTGCCTCAAAATAGCAATATGCCAACAATGCGCTGGCCCACACCCCATTGTAAGACCTACACAACCCATGGGTGCATAGATGCATGCAGGTACATTTGCTACTTACACTACGTGGGTGCTGGCAATGAAAATGACAACTGTGTCAAACTATAGCTAGCAATGAGGGTTGCGCTGTGCTGAATACCCCTTTGCACCGGGTGTACTCTTGTTTACACAAAAAGGGAAGGGAAGTTCTTTTGTTGTTATTAAGGGACAGTGCCTTAGATAATTTTAGAAATAGAATTTTTTCT
Source organism: Cephalopholis sonnerati (assembly GCA_019142605.1). Taxonomy (NCBI): domain Eukaryota; kingdom Metazoa; phylum Chordata; class Actinopteri; order Perciformes; family Serranidae; genus Cephalopholis; species Cephalopholis sonnerati. The sequence goes on from JAGQAX010000017.1 coordinate 38,988,741, forward strand.
GAGTTTATAAATGCTGAATGACTGTACCCATATTGCCAACACCAAGTAAGGCTTTTTTTTTAATAAAAAAAAAAAAAAGTAAAGCCACCTTCATTTTTCCTATTTAAATACATAACTCAAACCCCTCAGTTTTATACCCAGAATGTCCTTCTATGTGTACCAATATAGTGTTCAGTAAGGGCATTGTGAAGGGCTGTTCCACGTGATCGGTCGGGGCCCCCTGCTCGTGAAACTGAATTCTGTCCTGAAAAAGAAAGTAACAACAGGCTTTATACTGAGAAAAGGTCTGTAAAGATGCCTCTGCTGCACAGTCCCAGTGGGGTATAAAGGATTAAATCCTCCAGCCAGACACAGGCCTGTCAAAACAAAACAAAACCAGCTTTCAGAGCTGCGGACAGCCAATCAGGAGTCACCTCAGAGGATGATGTCAGTGAGCTGGAGGTGTGGTTTACCCTGCTGGATTCACTGGAGTATTACCTTGGGTGTTGTTCAGTTTGCCTGGAGGCATCTGTGACAGTTTGCTTATGTTGTCCAACACCTTGTGATTTATGTAGGTTGGCATGCATGAGGTTGAAATAGTATTTGTCATACTATGTTGCATGTACATACAGGTTTTAACTGCTGCTGAATGTTACTGAGAAACATCTTTACAAAATAATTGTCATTGGAAGTAAGAAAAGATGTACTAACGCCTGAATATGTTTCTTTCTTTGTCATTTCTGCAGGTCACAGAGCTGAATGAAGCACTATCCAATGAGGAGAGGAACCTGCTCTCTGTGGCCTATAAGAATGTGGTCGGGGCAAGGCGTTCATCCTGGCGTGTCATCTCCAGCATTGAGCAGAAGACGTCGGCCGACGGTAACGAGAAGAAGATCGAGATGGTGCGTGCCTACCGGGAAAAGATCGAGAAGGAGCTGGAGGCCGTCTGCCAGGACGTGCTCAATCTCCTTGACAACTTCCTGATCAAGAACTGCAACGAGACACAGCACGAGAGCAAAGTGTTCTACCTGAAGATGAAGGGCGATTACTACCGTTACCTGGCCGAGGTCGCCACGGGGGAGAAGAGAGCCTCGGTGGTGGAGTCCTCTGAGAAGTCCTACAGCGAGGCCCACGAGATCAGCAAGGAGCACATGCAGCCCACCCATCCCATCCGCCTGGGCCTGGCTCTCAACTACTCCGTCTTCTACTACGAGATCCAGAACGCCCCAGAGCAGGCGTGCCACCTGGCCAAGACCGCCTTCGATGACGCCATCGCCGAGCTGGACACCCTGAATGAGGACTCCTACAAAGACTCCACTCTCATCATGCAGCTGCTACGAGACAACTTGACGCTGTGGACGAGCGACCAGCAGGACGACGAGGGAGGCGAGGGCAACAATTAAAGAGTCCAAAACCTCATTCTGCCAAAACAACACAACACGCGCGCTCACAAATGATGACAAAATAATAATACTAGTTAAAAAGTTCTTAGAAATAAAAAAAAAAAAAAGGGAGGGGAGGGAGGTGGAACATCGGCGGCCAATTTAGCCGATGGTACTAACGTGGCTGCTGTTCTTTATTTTTCAACAAATTAAAAGTGAAAAAAAAAGTTGATGGAGGGAATTTTAGTTTGAGAAATAACCTACGATTAAAAAAATAAAAATAAAAGAATGAAACCCCCTCCTTGGTAGCCTCTGCAGCATTTGCCAAAATACCACTTTAGAAGCAAGAGGTATGTCATTCATCACAGTGTGACTATTGGGTAATGATACCTTCACACTGGCAGAGACTGGTCTTGTCGCGCAAATGAAGCTGAGCTGTCTTATTGTATTTGGTGAGGGGAGGAGCATTCAGAAATTGATGCTTGAGCAACCAGAAAATTAGAGTCACCTTGAATGTCATTGCTTAGTCAGAGAGAAAGACAAGGCGGAGAGTGAGTGAGGGAGCAGACGGGTTGCAGAGATGAAGACGGGCTTCTTAGGGGTGTCATCGAGAAACGTACCGACATCTTTCGTTGCACCACACTATGATCGTTGAGTGAAAAGCAGGTTGTCTCTGTTATTGAAGATAACATAAAAAACAATGTTTTTGTTTGCTTTGTGTCAGGTATGTGTCCAGCTCAGTCACACAGTCATACTGTAACTAAAAATACAAATTCATAAAGTAAACTTAGTGCAGCTTGTCCCTCTCATGTGCTGATGTGCTTTATTAAATAAATTAACTGTTTTTGGACACCTAATTCTTATTGTCAGTATTGTCGTTACTTCTATTGGCTCCTTGTAGGAAACAATTTGATTCACCAGATAGCAACATAAAATAAAAGGAAATTTAAAAAAAAGTATGTGGTGATTGAACATGATCATGAGTCCACCCTTATTCTCCAGTTATGCTATCTTCATAACAATCAGTAGGATCTCTGAACCGGCACCTGGAACCACAGACTTGATTAGTGAACTCAGTATAATTTGTGGACAGAGCACATGCAATGTTAAGTGGAAGCTCTAAAAGCAGATTTGAGGTTTGTGGATTTACTTTGTCTTCAGTTTCTTCTTGGTCAAGAAATGCACTTGCCTATTATACTGTTTCTTCAGTGTAAGATGATAACTGCTCCAATATTCTCCATAATACAATATTGTGCATGCTGGTGATGTATTTATACAGTAGCTTCAATTTATTAACTTATACTGTAGATGTTATGTATTCATATGAACATGGAATTACTAGACTTTAATCGGATTATTTTCTATTTATTTCTTTTTATTGCGATTGTTAGCTAGACCTTATTTTAATCTGTGTTTTCTTTACTCCATTTGCTGAAGTACGCTATACCAAAACAGTGATTGTTAACAATAAATTGATCTGTTACGGACATCGCTATGGTCACATGCAATTCTTGGTAAGGGTGACAAAAAGCGGAGAAACATATTGGCTGGTGTAGGAACTGTTTTCTTTCTCCCGAACTTCACTCGCCAACCGTATCACGGCACACAAGGAAGCGTGCATCTGCCGCTAGCTTGCCTAGCACCCTGAGCTAGCTAAGGTTACAGCTCAGTCAAGGACAGGGGTCGGGCAACCTTTACTATTTAAAGAGCCATTATTGGCCAAAAAATCTGTCTGGAGCTGCAAAACATATTTGTATGAAGTTACCAGCCTACTAACTCTAAATTAGCCCATTAACCTTGCAAACAGGTGTAAATGAGCATTCCCTAACATCATTTACTACAAGATTGCTACTCTGCAGTGGGCTATTTATAATTATTTAGCACTTTAACTTTGCAGTGTTGGTGGTGAAAGCAAATGAAGCTGTCCAAACATTATTAAATCCTCTGTTTTCCTTCAAGACTTTTCCTTTTTTGGAATTGGAATCTATAGCTAGCCATGCTAACAAGACTCTAAGCTAGCCACCGCTGCCAAATTACTGCAAAATTTAGAGGAAATGGCACCAGGTTGTAGACGTATGATGCATATTTAGTTTAATTTTAATGTATAGGCTACACATTTTTACTAGTGAAGAATGCAATAATCACTTTAAGTCTACAACAATGTTAAATAATAATCATTATTCACTTCAAAGCCTCAGGGAGCCACTGGAGAGGATCTCAAGAGCCACGTGCGGCTCAGGAGCCACAGGATGCCTAACCCTGCCCAAGGAGGACACCATTAATGTTTACATCTCATGCATCATGTCACAAACATGAGCCTCTCATCATTGAATAGATGCACGCTTTCTCCTGCGTGGCGATGCGGTTTGCGGGTGTAGTTTGATACAAAGAAAATAGTTCCCACATGAAGCTGCTCACAACAAGGTCTGTGGATTATCTTGAGTAACAGGGTCATGATCTCTGGAAAGAGACATTGCTGTTGAGTTTTTCAGATATATTTTTTGGCACTTTGAGCAATACAAGCTGAGTGCCACTCAGTTACATTAAAATTGAGAAAAGGCAGACATGACTCCGGCAGATATCTCCAGCACTCACCAACTCACACCAAAACAATCTAGGTTGATAAACAGCACTACAGGTAAGAGGAAAGATATGCATTTTTTAATTGGGAGGTACACCATCCCTTTAACAACTGAAAATAAAAGCAGACTGTTCATTACGCAGAACAGCCCCTTTCAGAAGCAAGAGATTATTCTTTATCTTGTGTGTGAGTTAAAAAAAAATGACTTTGGGGCCTCTTATAATATATATTGCTGATGCAGTAACATGCTATAAGCAGCATTTCAATATAGCTCATTAAGGTGGGGCTCATTCTAATTGTTTCATGATCCGTCGAGTAGTTCAAAGGTCCATGATCTATTACAGATATTGTTAATTATTTTCTTCCGATCACACATGCACAGACTGGGCTTGTGTGACACTCTCCTGTTAGTTTAGTAGAGGGGCATGCAGTTTGCTGACCTCTTCAGAATCCCCACCTGAACAGGTTTGAACAGTCACATTAACTGCAAACACCTGTGTGGGTGTGCAGGGCCTTTAATCTATAATAAAGTATCATATTTTATAAGTTAATCACATTTTGCACATTTTACTTTAGCTGTTAAATAAATGTAGTGCAGTATAAAGTACAATATTTCCCTCTGGAGAGTAGATGAGAACAAGTACCTCTGAATTGTATTTAAACAGTAATTGAGTAAATGTACTTGGTGTGTGTCACTGTTAGTGGTCACCTTCGTTCCAAATGCAGCATTTAGCTCATGCTGTCCTAAAAGCATCAGTATACATGTAGGACTATCCTTCCAAAACTGTAAGGAAGCATTCGTAGTTTATTAACCCCATGGGGACAGATGCGTTGAAGAGTCGCTCAGCTCTGGCTAATGACTTCTTAAACAGCAGAAAACAACTGTCTGGAAGCTCAAGAGTACCTTCAAAGAAAAATATGGCATGCAAGTAGAACTCTGAGACAGCCATTACTTGCTGAGGAACAGAGGAATTATATAATAGAACGTGGCTGAAGTGTTATAAATAGAAAAATACTGCATTTTATTAGACACAACTGTCAAAGATTCCTGAAAGAGGTGTTGCCAGCCACAGTGCAAAATATCATATCTTTTATGTTGCTCACTGCTTCCAAATAAACAGTTAAGATAAAGAAAAATTGAAGATCATGCAGAAATTAATCTGAATCAGAAAGCCTTTTCAAGGAGTTTTTCTCCCACCAGCAATTTGTTTTAATTTTGTGATGCATCGTAGTTAATAATACACAAAGAGAAAATACAGGAACAAGTTGGGCGCTCTCAATAAAAATGTGAAAGAACAAATTTATTTTAAAGTAAAAACAACAGCACAGTGTTAATAAGATATTAACTAAATATGAATGTGCAAATGTTCACAATATAGAAAGAATGTGCAATGTGAAAGTAATACCCCCAAAAATAAATAGATAGATAAATTACTGATGCAAGTCATATATAGAAATTGTGTTGGTTCATCAGTAGTCCTAAATTATGATGATTATGATAATTATGATTATTATTGTTATTATTATTACTATAATAATAATAACAATAGTTATTATTATTATTATTTATTTATTTTCAGCAGCTTTACATCACAATTATACAATGGCTTTTTTAAGCACATTTTATGACATACTATATTATGACCTTTTTTAAATTACGTTTTTATGACATACTATAATATTATATTTTTTATTACATTTTTTATGACATACGAAACTATGACTTTTTTAAAATCAGATTTTCAAGACAAACTATACTATGACTTTTTTCACATTTTAGTAACAAATTATAGTATGATCTCCTTTTATCACATTTTCATGAAATACGATACTATGATAATTTTGTCACATTCGGATTGACTTTTTTTCATGGTTTTGGACGACATACTATACTATGACTTTTTTTTCATTGTTTTTGACGACATACTATACTATGAATTTTTTTCATTGTTTTTGACGACATACTATACTATGACTGTTTTTTACATGATTTTGGACGACATACTATACTATGACTTTTTTTCATGATTTTGGACGACATACTATACTATGACTTTTTTTTCATTGTTTTTGACAGCATACTATACTATGAATTTTTTCATGATTTTGGACGGCGTACTATACTATGAATTTTTTTCATTGTTTTTGATGACATACTATACTATGAATTTTTTCATGATTGTGGACGACATACTATACTATGACTTTTTTTCATGATTTTTGATGACATACTATACTATGACTTTTTTCATGAATTTGGACGACATACTATACTGTGACTTTTTTTATGATTTTGGACGACATACTATACTATGACTTTTTTATGATTTTGGATGACATACTATACTATGACTTTTTTTCATGATTTTTGATGACATACTATACTATGACTTTTTTCATGAATTTGGACGACATACTATACTGTGACTTTTTTCATGAATTTGGACGACATACTATACTATGACTTTTTTTTATGATTTTGGACGACATACTATACTATGACTTTTTCATGATTTTTGATGACATACTATACTATGACTTTTTTCATGATTTTGGACGACATACTATACTGTGACTTTTTTCATGAATTTGGACGACATACTATACTATGAATTTTTTCATGATTTTGGACGACATACTATACTATGACTTTTTTCATGATTTTGGATGACATACTATACTATGACTTTTTTTTCAGGATTTGGGACGACATACCCTACTATAACTTTTTTTCATGAGTTTTGACGGCATACTATACTATGAATTTTTTCATGATTTTGGACGACGTACTATACTATGACTTTTTTCATGATTTTGGACGACATGATATAATATGTTTTTTTTAATGGTTTTGGATGAAATATTATAATATGACATTTTATAATGATTTTGGACGACATACTATACTATGACTTTTTTTATGATTTTGGATGACATACTATACTAGGACTTTTTTCATGAATTTGGACGACGTACTATACTGTGACTTTTTTCATGAATTTGGACGACATACTATACTATGACGTTTTTAATGATTTTGGACGACATGGTTTAATATGACTTTTTTTTAATGATTTTGGACGACATGCTATACTATGATTTTTTTCATGATTTTGGACGACATGCTATACTATGACGTTTTTCATGATTTTGGACGACATACTATACTATGACTTTTTTTTCATGATTTGGGACGACATACTATACTATGACTTTTTTTCATGATTTGGGACGACATGCCCTACTATAACTTTTTTTCATGAGTTTTGACGGCATACTATACTATGAATTTTTTCATGATTTTGGACGATATACTAAACTACGACTTTTTTTACATGATTTTGGACGACATACTATATTATGACTTTTTTTCATGATTTTGGACGACATACTATACCATGACTTTTTTTCATGATTTGGGACGACATACTATACTATGACTTTTTTTTCATGATTTTGGACGACGTACTATACTATGACTTTTTTTCATGATTTGGGACGACATGCTATACTATGACTTTTTTGTCATGATTTTGGACGACATGAGATAATATGTTTTTTTTAATGGTTTTGGATGAAATATTATAATATGACATTTTATAATGATTTTGGACGACATACTATACTATGACTTTTTTTCATGATTTTGGACGACATACTATACCATGACTTTTTTTCGTGATTTGGGACGACATACTATACTATGACTTTTTTTTCATGATTTTGGACGACGTACTATACTATGACTTTTTTTCATGATTTGGGACGACATACTATACTATGACTTTTTTTCATGATTTGGGACGACATACTATACTATGACTTTTTTTTCATTATTTTGGACGACGTACTATACTATGACTTTTTTTCATGATTTTGGACGACATACTATACTATGACTTTTTTCATGATTTTGGATGACATACTAAACTATGACTTTTTTTTACATGATTTTGGACGACATGATATAATATGTTTTTTTTAATGGTTTTGGATGAAATATTATAATATGACATTTTATAATGATTTTGGACGACATACTATACTATGACTTTTTTTCATGATTTGGGACGACATACTATACTATGACTTTTTTTCATGATTTTGGACGACATACTATACCATGACTTTTTTTCATGATTTGGGACGACATACTATACCATGACTTTTTTTCATGATTTTGGACGACGTACTATACTATGACTTTTTTTATGATTTGGGACGACATACTATACTATGACATTTTTTTATGATTTTGGACGACGTACTATACTATGACTTTTTTTCATGATTTTGGACGACATGCTATACTATGACTTTTTTTCATGATTTGGGACGACATACTATACTATGACTTTTTTTTTCATGATTTTGGACGACATGCTATACTATGACTTTTTTTCATGATTTTGGATGACATGCTATACTATGACTTTTTTTTATGATTTGGGACGACATGCTATACTATGACTTTTTTTTTCATGATTTTGGACGATATACTATACTATGACTTGTTTTCATGATTTTGGATGACATACTATAAGATGACATTTTTTAATGATTTTGGACGACATGCTATACTATGACTTTTTTTTATGATTTTGGACGACATATTATACTATGACTTTTTTTCATGATTTTGGACGACATGCTATAAGATGACATTTTTTAATGATTTTGGACGACATGCTATACTATGACTTTTTTTATGATTTTGGACGACATATTATACTATGACTTTTTTTCATGATTTTGGACGACATGCTAAACTATGACTTTTTTTTCATGATTTTGGACGACATGCTATACTATGACTTTTTTTCATAGTTTTGAACGACATACTATACTATGACTTTTTCTCATACTTTTAAACGACATGCTATACTATGACATTTTTTCATGATTTTGGACGACATCCTATACTATGACTTTTTTTCATAGTTTTGAACGACATGCTATACAATGACTTTTCTTCATGATTTTAGACGACATACTATACTATGACTTTTTTTTCATGATTTTGGACAACATACTATACTATGAATTTTTTTCATACTTTTGGACGACATACTATACTATGACTTTTTTTTATGATTTTGGATGACAAGCTATACTATGACTTTTTTTCATAGTTTTGAACGACATACTGTACTATGACTTTTTTTCATACTTTTGAACGACATGCTATACTATGACTTTTTTTTATGATTTTGGATGACAAGCTATACTATGACTTTTTTTCATAGTTTTGAACGACATACTGTACTATGACTTTTTTTCATACTTTTGAACGACATGCTATACTATGACTTTTTTTCATACTTTTGAACGACATGCTATACTATGACTTTTTTTAATAGTTTTGAACGACATACTATACTATGACTTTTTTTCATACTTTTGAACGACATGCTATACTATGACATTTTTTCATGATTTTGAATGACATACTATACTATGACTTTTTTTTTCGTGGTTTCTGATGGCATGCTATACTATGACTTTTTTCATAGTTTTGAACGACATACTATACTATGACTTTTTTTCATAGTTTTGAACGACATGCTATACTATGACTTTTTTTTCATGATTTTGGACAACATACTATACTATGAATTTTTTTCATACTTTTGGACGACATACTATACTATGACTTTTTTTTATGATTTTGGATGACAAGCTATACTATGACTTTTTTTCATAGTTTTGAACGACATACTATACTATGACTTTTTTTTATGATTTTGGATGACAAGCTATACTATGACTTTTTTTCATAGTTTTGAACGACATACTGTACTATGACTTTTTTTCATACTTTTGAACGACATGCTATACTATGACTTTTTTTCATACTTTTGAACGACATGCTATACTATGACTTTTTTTAATAGTTTTGAACGACATACTATACTATGACTTTTTTTCATACTTTTGAACGACATGCTATACTATGACTTTTTTTTTCGTGGTTTCTGATGGCATGCTATACTATGACTTTTTTCATAGTTTTGAACGACATACTATACTATGACTTTTTTTCATAGTTTTGAACGACATGCTATACTATGACTTTTTTTCATAGTTTTGAACGACATACTATACTATGACTTTTTTTCATAGTTTTGAACGACATGCTATACTATGACTTTTTTTCATAGTTTTGAACGACATACTATACTATGATTGTTTTTATACTTTTGAATGACATGCTATACTATGACTTTTTTTTCGTGGTTTTTGATGGCATGCTATACTATGACTTTTTTTCATAGTTTTGAACGACATACTATACTATGATTGTTTTTATACTTTTGAATGACATGCTATACAATGACTTTTTTTCATAGTTTTGAACGACATGCTATACTATGACATTTTTTCATGATTTTGAACGACATACTATACTATGATTGTTTTTATACTTTTGAATGACATGCTATACTATGACTTTTTTTTCGTGGTTTTTGATGGCATGCTATACTATGACTTTTTTCATAGTTTTGAACGACATACTATACTATGACTTTTTTTCATAGTTTTGAACGACATGCTATACTATGACTTTTTTTTCATAGTTTTGAACAACATACTATATTATGACTTTTTTTCATAGTTTTGAACGACATGCTATACTATGACTTTTTTTTCATGATTTTGGACGACATGCTATACTATGACTTTTTTTCATAGTTTTGAACGACATACTATACTATGATTGTTTTTATACTTTTGAATGACATGCTATACAATGACTTTTTTTCATAGTTTTGAACGACATGGTATACTATGACATTTTTTCATGATTTTGAACGACATACTATACTATGATTGTTTTTATACTTTTGAATGACATGCTATACTATGACTTTGTTTTCGTGGTTTTTGATGGCATGCTATACTATGACTTTTTTCATAGTTTTGAACGACATACTATACTATGACTTTTTTTCATAGTTTTGAACGACATGCTATACTATGACTTTTTTTCATAGTTTTGAACGACATACTATACTATGACTTTTTTTCATAGTTTTGAACGACATGCTATACTATGACTTTTTTTTTCATAGTTTTGAACAACATGCTATACTATGACTTTTTTTTCATGATTTTGGACGACATGCTATACTATGACTTTTTTCATAGTTTTGAACAACATACTATATTATGACTTTTTTTCATAGTTTTGAACGACATGCTATACTATGACTTTTTTTCATAGTTTTGAACGACATACTATACTATGACTTTTTTTCATACTTTTAAACAACATTCTATACTATGACATTTTTTCATGATTTTGGACGACATCCTATACTATGACTTTTTTTCATAGTTTTGAAAGACATACTGTACTATGACTTTTTTTCATAGTTTATGACGACATAATATACTATGACTTTTTTTCATACTTTTGAACGACATGCTATACTATGACTTTTTTTCATACTTTTGAACGACATGCTATACTATGACTTTTTTTCATAGTTTTGAACGACATACTATACTATGACTTTTTTTCATACTTTTGAACGACATACTGTACTATGACTTTTTTTCATACTTTTGAACGACATACTATACTATGACATTTTTTCATGATTTTGGACGACATCCTATACTATGACTTTTTTTCATGGTTTTGAACGACATATTACACTATGACTCCTTTTCATACTTTTGAATGTAATGCTATACTATGAGTTTTTTTCATAGTTTTGAACGACATACTATACTAAGACTTTTTATCATACTTTTGAACGACATGCTATACTATGACTTTTTTTCATAGTTTTGAACGACATACTATACTATGACTTTTTTTCATAATTTTGAACGACATGCTATACTATGACTTTTTTTCATAGTTTTGAACGACATACTATACTATGACTTTTTTTCATAGTTTTGAACGACATACTACACTATGACTTTTTTTCATACTTTTGAACGACATTCTATATTATGACTTTTTTTTCATGATTTTGGATGACATACTATACTATGACTTTTTTTTCATGATTTTGGACGACATGCTATACTATGACTTTTTTTCATGATTTTGGACGACATGCTATACTATGACTTTTTTTTTTCATGGTTTTTGATGACATGCTATACTATGACTTTTTTTCATAGTTTTGAACGACATACTATACTATTACTTTTTTTCATAGTTTTGAACGACATACTATACTATGACTTTTTTTCATAGTTTTGAACGACATGCTATACTATGACTTTTTTTCATAGTTTTGAACAACATGCTATACTATGACTTTTTTTTTCATGATTTCGGACGACATGCGATACTATGACTTTTTTTCATAGTTTTGAACGACATACTATACTATGACTTTTTTTCATACTTTTGAACGACATGCTATACTATGACTTTTTTTTCATAGTTTTGAACGACATACTATACTATGACTTTTTTTCATAGTTTTGAGCGACATGCTATACTATGACTTTTTTTCATAGTTTTGAATGACATACTATACTATGACTTTTTTTAATAGTTTTGCACGACATGCTATACTATGACTTTTTTTCATGATTTTGAACGACATACTATACTATGACTTTTTTTCATACTTTTGAACGACATGCTATACTATGACTTTTTTTCATAGTTTTGAACGACATACTATACTATGACTTTTTTTCATACTTTTAAACAACATTCTATACTATGACATTTTTTCATGATTTTGGACGACATCCTATACTATGACTTTTTTTCATAGTTTTGAAAGACATACTGTACTATGACTTTTTTTCATAGTTTATGACGACATAATATACTATGACTTTTTTTCATACTTTTGAACGACATGCTATACTATGACTTTTTTCATACTTTTGAACGACATACTGTACTATGACTTTTTTTCATAGTTTTGAACGACATACTATACTATGACTTTTTTTCATACTTTTGAACGACATACTGTACTATGACTTTTTTTCATACTTTTGAACGACGTACTATACTATGACATTTTTTCATGATTTTGGACGACATCCTATACTATGACTTTTTTTCATGGTTTTGAACGACATACTACACTATGACTCCTTTTCATACTTTTGAATGACATGCTATACTATGACTTTTTTTTCATAGTTTTGAACGACATACTACACTATGACTTTTTTTCATACTTTTGAACGACATGCTATACTATGACTTTTTTTCATGATTTTGAATGACATACTATACTATGACTTTTTTTTCATGATTTTGGACGACATGCTATACTATGACTTTTTTTCATGATTTTGGACGACATGCTATACTATGACTTTTTTCATGATTTTGGACGACATACTATACTATGACTTTTTTTTCATGATTTTGGACGACATACTATACTATGACTTTTTTTCATGATTTTGGACGACATGCTATACTATGACGTTTTTTTCATGAATTTGGACGACATACTATACTATGACTTTTTTCATGATTTTGGACCATTTACTATACTAAGCTTTGCTTCACGATATGGTATGATATTATTGTGTGAAATTTGACGACATACAATACTATTAATCATTTAATTTCATTTTGACAACATACTATACTATGATTTTCATGTGTTTTTTTCGAAGGTATATTTTAATGTTTACTGTTACATGTAACATACTTTACTACTTGTTTTATGGCATACTATACAATGAGTTTTGACATTATTTTTTTTTCCAAACTACTAAACTATCCTTTTTGTTTTATGATGTAGTATTCTACATCTTTTTTGTAAACCATATTAGAACTGTTTTTAAATGGGGTCTTTTTTCTTTTGTATTTTTTACCACATACTAAGCTCATATTTTTACAATGAATTTTTTTTCAACGTATCATTGTTCCGGCCTGGCTCTGAGACCATAACAAATAAAGGAAGCACACACAGAATTATACCAACATAGAACAGTTTTTATTCAACAAGAGTTCAAGCTTAACAAATATTACAAATTTGGAACTAACAAAAGAAGCTTACAAAAAAATCTCACTGTCAAGTAAGCTAGGATAATGCAAAATAATAATAATGCAATCTTCATGCGACCAAGGAGGCAGTCGCCAGCTGCTTCTAATTCCCTGTTTGAACCTCCTGCAGGATCCAGGACACTCAATGCACCAAACACAACACAGCAGCACCAAACTCAACTCAATACCTGGGGCCGTACCACATACATGCTATACTTTTTTTCATGATTTGGGATGACATACTATACTATGACTTTTTTTTCATGATTTTGGACGACATACTATACTATGACTTTTTTTCATGATTTTGGACGACATACTATACTATGACTTTTTATTTAATCATTTTGGACGACATGCTATACTATGACATTTTTTCATGATTTGGACGACATGCTATACTATGACATTTTTTCATGATTTGGACGACATGCTATACTATGACATTTTTTCATGATTTTGGACGACATGTTATACGATGACTTTTTTTCATGATTTTGGACGACATACTATACTATGACTTTTTATTTAATCATTTTGGACGACATGCTATACTATGACATTTTTTCATGATTTGGACGACATGCTATACTATGACATTTTTTCATGATTTTGGACGACATGCTATACGATTACTTTTTTTCATGATTTTGGATGACATACTATACTATGACTTTTTTTTCATGATTTTGGACGACATACTATACTATGACTTTTTTTCATGATTTTGGACGACATGCTATACTATGCCTTTTTTTCATAGTTTTGAACGACATACTATACTATGACTTTTTTTCATAGTTTTGAACGACATGCTATACTATGACTTTTTTCATGATTTTGGACGACATACTATACTATGACTTTTTTTTCATGATTTTGGACGACATACTATACTATGACTTTTTTTCATGATTTTGGATGACAAGCTATACTATGACTTTTTTTCATAGTTTTGAACGACATACTATACTATGACTTTTTTTCATAGTTTTGAACGACAAGACTTTTTTTTTCATGATTTTGCTTGACATGCTATACTATGACTTTTTTTTTCATGATTTTGGATGACATACTATACTATGACTTTTTTTCATGATTTTGGACGACATACTATACTATGACGTTTTTTCATGATTTTGGACGACATACTATACTATGACGTTTTTTCATGATTTTGGACGACATACTACACTATGACTTTTTTCATAATTTTGGACCATTTACTATACTAAGATTTGCTTCACGATATGGTATGATATTATTGTGTGAAATTTGACGACATACAATACTATTAATCATTTAATTTTATTTTGACAACATACAATACTATGATTTTCATGTGTTTTTTTCGAAGGTATATTTTAATGTTTACTGTTACATGTAACATACTTTACTTCTTGTTTTATGGCATACTATACAATGAGTTTTGACATTATTTTTTTTTCCAAACTACTAAACTATCCTTTTTGTTTTATGATGTAGTATTCCACATCTTTTTTGTAAACCATATTAGAACTGTTTTTAAATGGGGTCTTTTTTCTTTTTCTATTTTTTACCACATACTAAGCTCATATTTTTACAATGAATTTTTTTTCAACGTATCATTGTTCCGGCCTGGCTCTGAGACCATAACAAATAAAGGAAGCACACACAGAATTATACCAACATAGAACAGTTTTTATTCAACAAGAGTTCAAGCTTAACAAATATTACAAATTTGGAACTAACAAAAGAAGCTTACAAAAAAATCTCACTGTCAAGTAAGCTAGGATAATGCAAAATAATAATAATGCAATCTTCATGCGACCAAGGAGGCAGTCGCCAGCTGCTTCTAATTCCCTGTTTGAACCTCCTGCAGGATCCAGGACACTCAATGCACCAAACACAACACAGCAGCACCAAACTCAACTCAATACCTGGGGCCGTACCACATACATGCTATACTTTTTTTCATGATTTGGGATGACATACTATACTATGACTTTTTTTCATGATTTTGGACGACATACTATACTATGACATTTTTTCATGATTTGGACGACATACTATACTATGACTTTTTATTTAATCATTTTGGACGACATACTATACTATGACAGTTTTTCATGATTTTGGACGACATGCTATACTATGACTTTTTTTCATGATTTTGGACGACATACTATACTATGACAGTTTTTCATGATTTTGGACGACATACTATACTATGACATTTTTTCATGATTTTGGACGACATGCTATACGATGACTTTTTTTCATGATTTTGGACGACATACTATACTATGACTTTTTATTTAATCATTTTGGACGACATACTATACTATGACAGTTTTTCATGATTTTGGACGACATGCTATACTATGACTTTTTTTTTCATGATTTGGGACGACATACTATACTATGACTTTTTTTTAATGATTTTGGATGAAATGTTATAATATGACGTTTTTTCATGATTTTGGACGACATACTATACTATGACTTTTTTCATGATTTTGGACGACATGCTATACTATGACGTTTTTTTTCATGATTTGGGACGACATACTATACTATGACTTTTTTTTAATGATTTTGGATGAAATGTTATAATATGACGTTTTTTCATGATTTTGGACGACATACTATACTATGACTTTTTTTTCATGATTTTGGACGACATACTATACTATGACTTTTTTTCATGATTTTGGATGACAAGCTATAGTATGACTTTTTTTCATAGTTTTGAACGACATACTATACTATGACTTTTTTTCATAGTTTTGAACGACATGCTATACTATGACTTTTTTTTCCATGATTTTGGTTGACATGCTATACTATGACTTTTTTTTATGATTTTGGACATCTTGCTATACTATGACATTTTTTCATGATTTTGGATGACATACTATAGTATGAATTTTTTCATGATTTTGGACGACATACTACACTCTGACTTTTTTCATGATTTTGGACCATTTACTATACTAAGATTTGCTTCATGATTTGGTATGATATTATTGTGTGAAATTTGACGACATACAATACTATTAATCTTTTAATTGTATTTTGACAACATACTATACTATGATTTTCATATGTTTTTTGAAGGTATATTTTAATGTTTACTGTTACATGTAAACTACTAAACTATCCTTTTTGTTTTATGACGTAGTATACTACATCTTTTTTGTAAACCATATTAGAACTGTTTTTAAATGGGGTCTTTTTTCTTTTGTATTTTTTACCACATACTAAGCTCATATTTTTACAATGAATTCTTTTACACCATGTCATTGTTCCGGCCTGGCTCTGAGACCATAACAAATAAAGGAAGCACACATAGAATTATACCAACATAGAACAGTTTTTATTCAACAAGAGTTCAAGCTTAACAAATATTACAAATTTGGAACTAACAAAAGAAGCTTACAAAAAAATCTCACTGTCAAGTAAGCTAGGATAATGCAAAATAATAATAATGCAATCTTCATGCGACCAAGGAGGCAGTCGCCAGCTGCTTCTAATTCCCTGTTTGAACCTCCCGCAGGATCCAGGACACTCAATGCACCAAACACAACACAGCAGCACCAAAGTCAACTCAATACCTGGGGCCGTACCACATACATGCTATACTTTTTTTCATGATTTGGGATGACATACTATACTATGACATTTTTTCATGATTTTGGACGACATACTATACTATGACATTTTTTCATGATTTTGGACGACATGCTATACTATGACTTTTTTTAATGATTTGGGACGACATGCTATACTATGACTTTTTTTTAATGATTTGGGACGACATGCTATACTATGACGTTTTTTCATGATTTTTGGACGACATGCTATACTATGACTTTTTTTATGGTTTTGGACGACATACTATACTATGACATTTTTTTCATGATTTTGGAGGACATGCTATAGTATGACGTTTTTTTTTTAATGATTTTGGACGACATGCTATACTATGACTTTTTTTCATGATTTTGGAAGACATGATTTTTTTTCATGATTTTGGACGACATACTATACTATGACTTTTTTTTCATGATTTTGGACGACATGCTATACTATGACTTTTTTTTCATGATTTTGGACGACATGCTATACTATGACTTTTTTTTTCAGGATTTTGGATGACATGCTATACTATGACTTTTTTTTCATGATTTTGGACGACATACTATACTATGACTTTTTTTCATGATTTTGGATGACAAGCCATACTATGACTTTTTTTTCATAGTTTTGAACGACATGCTATACTATGACTTTTTTTCATATTTTTGAACGACATGCTATACTATGACATTTTTTCATGATTTTGGACGACATGCTATACTATGACTTTTTTTCATAGTTTTGAACGACATACTATACTATGACTTTTTTTCATAATTTTGAACGACATGCTATACTATGACTTTTTTTATAGTTTTCAACGAAATACTATACTATGACTTTTTTTCATAGTTTTGAACGACATACTATACTATGACTTTTTTTCATACTTTTGAACGACATGCTATACTATGACTTTTTTTCATAGTTTTGAACGACATACTATACTATGACTTTTTTTCATAATTTTGAACGACATGCTATACTATGACTTTTTTTCATGATTTTGGACGACATACTATACTATGACTTTTTTCATGATTTTGGACGACATACTATACTATGACTTTTTTTCATGATTTTGGATGACAAGCCATACTATGACTTTTTTTTCATAGTTTTGAACGACATGCTATACTATGACTTTTTTTCATATTTTTGAACGACATGCTATACTATGACATTTTTTCATGATTTTGAACGACATGCTATACTATGACTTTTTTTCATAGTTTTGAACGACATACTATACTATGACTTTTTTTCATAATTTTGAACGACATGCTATACTATGACTTTTTTTATAGTTTTCAACGAAATACTATACTATGACTTTTTTTCATAGTTTTAAACGACATACTATACTATGACTTTTTTTCATACTTTTGAACGACATGCTATACTATGACTTTTTTTCATAGTTTTGAACGACATACTATACTATGAATTTTTTTCATAGTTTTGAACGACATGCTATACTATGACTTTTTTTTCATGATTTTGGACGACATACTATACTATGACTTTTTTTCATAGTTTTGAACGACATACTATACTATGACTTTTTTTCATGATTTTGGATGACATACTATATACTATGACATTTTTTCATGATTTTGGACGACATGCTATAGTATGACTTTTTTTTCATGATTTTGGAGGACATGCTATACTATGACTTTTTTTATGGTTCTGGACGACATACTATACTATGACGTTTTTTCATGATTTTGGACGACATACTATACTATGACTTTTTTTTCATGATTTTGGAGGACATGCTATAGTATGACGTTTTTTTTTCATGATTTTGGACGACAGACTATACTATGACTTTTTTTTCATGATTTTGGAGGACATGCTATAGTATGACGTTTTTTTTTCATGATTTTGGACGACATGCTATACTATGACTTTTTTTCATGATTTTGGACGACATGCTATACTATGACTTTTTTTCATGATTTTGGAAGACATGATTTTTTTTCATGATTTTGGACGACATGCTATACTATGACTTTTTTTCATGATTTTGGACGACATACTATACTATGACTTTTTTTCATAGTTTTGAACGACATGCTATACTATGATTTTTTTTCATGATTTTGGATGACAGACTATACTATGACTTTTTTTTCATGATTTTGGAGGACATGCTATAGTATGACGTTTTTTTTTCATGATTTTGGACGACATGCTATACTATGACTTTTTTTCATGATTTTGGACGACATGCTATACTATGACTTTTTTTCATGATTTTGGAAGACATGATTTTTTTTCATGATTTTGGACGACATGCTATACTATGACTTTTTTTCATGATTTTGGACGACATACTATACTATGACTTTTTTTCATAGTTTTGAACGACATGCTATACTATGACTTTTTTTCATGATTTTGGATGACATACTATACTATGACATTTTTTCATGATTTTGGACGACATGCTATACTATGACTTTTTCTTCATGGTTTTGGACGACAGACTATATTATGACTTTTTTCATAGTTTTGAACGACATGCTATACTATGACTTTTTTTCATAGTTTTGAACGACATGCTATACTGTGACTTTTTTTCATAGTTTTGAACGACATGCTATACTATGACTTTTTTTTCATGGTTTTGGACGACATGCTATACTTTGACATTTTTTCATGATTTTGGACGACATGCTATACTATGACTTTTTTTTTCATGATTTTGGACGACATGCTATACTTTGACTTTTTTTTTCATTATTTTGGACGACATACTATACTATGACATTTTTTCATGATTTTGGAAGACATGCTATACTTTGACTTTTTTTTTCATTATTTTGGACGACATACTATACTATGACTTTTTTTCATTATTTTGGACGACATACTATACTATGACTTTTTTTTCATGGTTTTGGATCACATGCTATACTTTGACATTTTTTCATGATTTTGGATGACATACTATACTATGACTTTTTTTTAATGATTTTGGACGACGTGATATAATATGTTTTTTTTAATGGTTTTGGATGACATACTATACTTTGACTTTTTTTTCGTGATTTGGGACGACATACCATACTGTACCTTTTTTTCTGTGAAATTTGATGACATATAATACTATGGCTTTTTTTTTAAATTATGACTTCTTCTCATGATTTTTGACAACATACTATAGTATGACTTTTTTTCATGATTTTGGACAACATACTATACGCTGACATTCTTTTTATGATATTTGATGACATACTATACTATGCCTTTTTTTTTTGTGAAATTTGATGACTTTTTTTTTTTTAAATTATGACTTTTTTTCATGATTTTTGAGGACACATTATACTTTGATTTTTTTTCATGTTTTTGAACGACATACTATACTATGATTACTTTACTTTTGTGGACATTCTATAGTAAAACTATTTTTTTGTTTTCTGGCATACTATCGTATGACATGTTTTATCACTTTTTTTATTATGGCATTTTTCATGACATAGCCTAGTTTAAATTTTTTTCAATATCTTTTGTGGCCTAATATCCTTTGACCTTTTATGTAATCTTCTGTGTCCTGTGACTTTAATGGCATTTTTGAAATGATATACTACACACAGAATTTTTCTGTAGCGCATAAAAAACTACAATTTTTTGGTTTTTGAGGTTTTTTGGAGGACTTTTAATGCCTTTATGATGAGCAGCTGAAGAGTGACAGATACGAAGGAGAGAGAGATGTGAAAAAAGACGGCAGGTCAAATTCGAAGCCATGCTGCTGCCAAGAAGTCAGTCTATATGGAGCATATTTATTACATTTTCTACAGCATGCTATACTGTGACTTTTTAAAGACATTTTTATGGCACACTATAGTAAGAGGTTTTTTTTAAATCAAATTTTTAGGGAATGCTATACTATGGCATATTTTAAGACACACTGTAGTATGACCACTTACTGTCTTCTTTAAAATGACATCCCATATGGCTTTTACAGCATTTTTTTTTTTAAATACAATACTATGACGGTTTTTATGGCATATTATACTATGCCCTTTTATGCCTTTTTTCAGACTATATTTGACTTTGTGTGACATTTTTACAGCCTTACTATCATTAAAGTGGAAATAGAAAAGATGAACACAGTTATACTGTTCTTAACATTGTCAGCCCCATTCTCTCATTAAATGCAGACATTTCCAGGCAGGTAAGTCAACTGAAATAACAAAGAGAATTGTGTCTTTGTGCACAATGAATGCATTTCATTAAAACAGGAATGACTGTACTGAAAAGCTGCAAATTAATGTCAATCAAGAGCTCCGATTGGACTAATGAACATCTTCAATCACTGAGGGAGAACTAATTATTGAACAGCTGGTGAGTGCTAATTGGTTGAAAGGCAATCAACACTCTCACATACGATTGGACGAACCCCCTGTCTAAGTTGTTGACACCAGCCAATCCTGAGCCGTTACTAAGGAGCAAAAAAGCACACCGCCTGCTCTGCTCAGCGAGCTGCTCAGAGGTCTTCAGTCCACACATATACACGTACTACACACAGTATCAGACCATAAGTGGATCATCTTTTATTATAAAAAATTATATGTCAGTGGCGGCCCAGTTAGACAGAGCGTTAGAGTTTAAAGATGGTCACCAGATTTGAAGCATTGAATGTTATGAAAGGGACGGTTAGCATTTACGATGAAGGCTCTGTATTGCAGTTTTGTTCACATGTGCATTCAACTTAACTTTAATATATCTGTTTTTTGGTTAAAAACCTTGGTAATACACATTAATAACTGGTTGGGTTGATTTGCATTGTGCTTGTGCCATAGTGATATTCATCTTGGTGAGGGTGATTTATTGCTGCCAAACCCTACAGTGTGACCCACCCTGATCCCCAGCTGTTGTTTCACATTTATCAGTGCTGGACTTTGCTCCTTATTCCTACTGTAATAACTCCATACCAGCAGATCTTATCAATAAACACAGTGTATAGTTAATCACATAAATACAAATAGGCTGAGCTGAAAACATGACAGCGTCTCTACTTTGTCACTGCTGACCATCAGAGCACTGTGCAGTGGCCAACAAGAGCAAAAGTGCTATGATGGTGCAAAACTTTTTCCATTAGGATAAATTTGTTGCAGCTTCATCAGCGATGCCAACTCAAAAATATGTGCAAAAATCCACAACAAATAAGAAAAGCAAAAACATGGTACAAATGGGAAAAAGTTCTCCAGGCCTCTAGGGGGAGCTACGTAAATGTGTTGCTGTTTTATAAAATTGTATAGGACTAAAGCAGGATTTATATTTGTGCGTCAGCTGTATGCAGAGCCGTAGCCTACGCTAACGTTTCTCATGTTTCTCCTAAAGTAAATTTTTTGAAGCCGTTATTGGCCACTGTATTGAAGATACCATATATCAACCATAACGCTATGGTGTGTAATGTTATCATGGCGTCATCTCATGTCTTTAGACTGTAAGTGTGCTGAAACAAGACATCAACGATAGGCCTTTTTCACAGGAGACAATTTAAGGAAAAAAATGTGTTTAAATAATATAATCAGGGTCCTGGCATTGTGCATGCTGACTCACTGTCACAACTTAACTGTGACACATCATTAATGTAATTAGCAACACCCGTGATTTTCCTACTATGACAAGTCAAAACATCTGCTGTGAAAAAGGCCTATTAAAAAATAATCTGTATACTATGTAGTAATGGTTGACTGTGTAAGAATAAAGCTAGGGTAATATTTATGCTCTTTAGGCTCCATAAAGTGGATTGTAGAGAAACAGAAGCATCTTTAGAGGACCATTTTTTCCTGAAGTAAAAACATAGCTATGCTGCACTAACATCATGTCTTTCCTGTAGAGAATGTCCACCATATCAAAGCTGATTTTCCTCTCAAATTATCCGTCCCCGCTCCACTTCAAGATCACTTGAGAACCTCTTTGGGAAAAGCCGGTCCTCTTCAGCCTGTCAGCCTGAGTGCAGGGAGGATGTAGAGATCTGAGTGGAGTCCAATCAGCAGCCTGGTGGCTAACAGCGCTCCACACGAGGCACTTCCCCGGTTCGAGGACTGGCTGGCTCCTGGATTGATGGGGAATGGCATGAATAATTTAGGCCTGCATTAAACTGGAAGGAAATGGTGACTCATGGAAGAGGAAAAGTTGAAATGCTAAGTGGTTTAGAGAGTGCCGCCTTGTTGTAAGGCAGTGTCTGCCTGGCAGAGCTTCCACTGAGCTCAGTGTGTAGCAGATACAAATACTAAACACATATAACACAGCATACAGGACAGTATGAAGGCATGAATATGATGTCCAGCTAATGGACATCTGTTTTGGCAAATGTTTAAATACACACTATATATTTTTGTGTGTGTATAATACAGTCAAATAAAAATAGAAATTCATGAGATCAAGCTAACAATGGCTGATAAGCAGCCTATTACAGGTCTGGGACCATGGGGGAAAAAAGCACCAGTTCATGTGCGCTATCTACCCTGTGTAACTATACAACATGCTGGAGGCACAGTGCATAGCAGAGCACTCTATAAATAGATCTCCCCTGCAGCTCCGGAGTCAGGAGTAGAGTTAGTATGTGCATTAGTGGGCTGGCACGCAACACGAATGACTGGAAGTTGACAGGGAAGAAGAAAAAGAAGTGATGAAAACCACTAGCCCCTCAGAATGTCACCAGTTGTGCTGCGACATCTTTCATTTCATCCTGCATCGACTGGTGATTAACGTACTCATTTAGCATTAGCTTCATTCATGCAGCTGTACAGTGTATTGATTGCAACAGGGCCTTCTGCTCGTGATGTAATTTCCAGTGGCTGCCCCTGGCCTAGTTCTCCTACTTATATCCTGACCATGTGTTTTTCTACATATATGCGTCTTAGTACACATCCTATCCATGTGAAAATGTGCAGCATGTTCCACCACCAAGGACACATTTCTACACTGGTCTTCAGTCTTTGATGACACAACTTACCTCGTGACATGTTTATTTCTGGTGAAAAAAAAAAAAAAAAACATTCAGGCACATTGCTTTAGAATTTCCAAACTGGATTAGCACACAAATCCCAAACTGTTTCTTGACGCTCTGATAAAATCACATAAATATCTAAAGAGAGTGGGACACAAGAACTGAGTCTGTGCTCATACCATTTTGAGTTATGTAACCCCTGTTAAGGCATCACGGCAGTGATAAGAACCAGAGTTCCTGCAGAGCGTCAGTCATGTTTCAGTGTGAAACTAGAAAATAGCAAATACTACTATTCTGTATGAGCCAGTATAGTCCAGTCCAGTAAATCAAAGTACAGTACATATGTGTAACAGGGTCAATTATACAGCAGTTATATGTGTAACAAAATAATATGTACATTTGTAATATGAAGTATTATAATTACACAAGATTTGTTTCAGTTGTTATTACCTGACACACTTAGGCCTCCATAGTCAATATGTGGAACATCTGATACTCAGTTTCTGTGCCCCTATGTTCACCTTTGGGGGTACCCCACCTATGAAGGGGTGTCTCCCGCCCTAGCACTCCCCTTTTGCTGTGGTACTCCATGGTAAGTGACGTTGCTCTCTTAGTAGTTTTTGTGTTTTAGTGCTTATGTTCATAAGTTAATTTTTAAGCCTAAACTAACTGTATAACATGCTGTCATATTCCTGTGTCACTTAATCTGTGCTTGAATTATATGGTCGTAAGTGACGGAGGATTTTGTTTTTACCTCTTGCTGTCAGTTGTGCAGAACAAATGGAGATTGCCTTCAAAGATATCCATGGTTTGGGCCTCTTCATATCAACACAACACAGACAACACTAGAGTCCACTAGAGACACCTACTTGACAGAGACAGCTAACTAGCTCAGCGACATGACCAAACACAAGTATGATGCTGACCGCATTAAACTGTGGGACCTCAAACTAATGACTAAAGAGAAATCTAGACCCCATGGCTGGACCAGTTGGGAACCATTGCTCTAGCGGTTGAGACATAAAACCAAATGCCAGCCTATGTGATATCAGGCTATATAAATCAAAGTGGCTTCACTTAACCTCATTTTGTGATGAGTGAGGGGATCATCACAGTCAATAGAATCCATCCTCTGGGAAACATGAATGTCTTTACAAAATGTCATGTCAACTTGTATATTTGTTGAGATCTTTAAGTCTTAGCCAAAGGGAAGGACTGACAGGTTGACATATAGCAGACCTAATAGCATCACTTAAAAGTATCAATAGATTCATTAGTACTAAAATATTTAGTGGTTGTACTCAGAGTATCATACATGCATCTCTTGGCTTTGCCAGGCTCTACAGTGTTTTCATTGCTCCACTAGCATCCATGCCTGGTGCAATTGTTTTCAATGACCTTGCTCAGTCAAGAGTAGAGAGCAAATCTCCATCAATTATGTATCTATCTGGGCATGAATAATTCATCAGAGACATTCTGTATGATGGAATTATGCAATTTGGGGCGTTAGGACACATTTCAGTGCAGCAATGGCCCTATATCTCTGTGCATATGACACCCATCTCATATATCAGCTGGCTTATCACTTTTTCTTCACTTCATAAAATACAGACCTGGCACAGTAATCCACAGATCATGAGCCACGTCAGTGTCAGGATGAACTCACATTCCCTCTGCAGAGTCCTCAGTACTGATTTTTATATATGGTATATATGTAATTAATATTAGGATATTAAAGGGTAAGTTTGGTATCTTTCACCCTGGACCCTATTTTTTTGTGAATAAGTGACTAAAAACTGGTCCAGTATAAAGCAAGAGCACTGCAGCAGTGACTAAACAGGCTGCAATGTGGTTACTCAGGTCATATTGCACTGTCAATATACGTCAACTAAAAGTGTTTGTTTTTGTTACTGATGGGCTCAGATGGTTATTTAAGTGTCTGACAACATTATAGAAAGGATCCTACAGAGACTAACCCTTTTTTGTTAAAGAGTAAGATCCTTTTTGTTTAACCAGAAACAGCCCCGAAATTGCTGTCACCACACTTACCAGACGCCATTTAAATAAACTGTGATTTTATTATCGTAAAACACACCTTAATCAAAGATGGAAGAAACAAAAAAAATTCACAATAACCATCTTGGTTTGTCGTTTCACTGTTCCAACAAAAACTAACTCTGGTTTGGTTGAAATAAACCGATAATCTACCCAGAGAGATGTGGAAATATACTGACTCTACACACGCTAAAATGACTGCTTATTTAAGTGGAGTCTGGTGGGTTTGGTGACGGTGATTTCGGGGCTGTCTGTGATTAAACAGACAGGAGCTTATTCTGTTACAAATAGGTTTATCTCTGTAGGGATCCTTTCCATAAGTTGTCAGACACTTGAAATAAAAATCTGAGCCTGTCAGTGGCAAAAAAAAGCACTATTAGTGGACATACGTTAACGATGCGAACATGCCCCAGGTGTTTGCATTTAAGCCTGTTTCGTAGCTGCAACAGTCTTGCTAAATACTTGTCCAATTTAAAAACTTGCTGCTCCTATTGGTCACTTAGACAGAAAAACATGGGAAAATAGATTCCAGGTTGAAAAATAGTCAAGTAATTTTATACTGATCGGCCTGACTGGAGCGCTCTAATTAAACCCGATGCATTGTGACACTCTGTAGGGATCAGACAGCCTGATGGGGGCGCTACTCTTAACTGTCAAATTACAACAGTGACGCAGGCAGGAGGGCTGCCTGCACCAATCATGAGGGCTGACATGTTTTACTTGCTCTCTTTCGCATGAATGACCATCAGATGAATAATTTAGCACAACATTAAGAAGCTTAGCACACCCATTTAGTTATCATCTTCCTGTTTCCAGACTTATGATACACACAGCTCCCAGTGGCTGAAGAGGAAGACCTCTGACGTCATGTGACCAGCATGCAAATACACAGTTTGGAACCTAAATAAGGAAGAGACTCAATACGTTGTTTGTTCTTTATTCTGTTTCCAGATACAACCAGTCTGTTTCCAGTCCAGGCTCAGACTGGTGGTGTGCACGCTGACTTGGGACCTTTGTTCTTTAATTTACAAGATCACTGCTTTTACAGTCCGCTTTACAGTTGTATTTAGTGTGTCTGTAGAGGCAGCATGAGGTGGATTTATTCAACAGAAATGAGAAAGGTGTATGTGTGTGTGAGGGAAGAAAGCTGTGAGCTAAGGGCTAAACTCCTACATTCAGATAAAGAGTGTAATTACAGCATAAAGAACAGGCATATGGCACTGCTGCAGATGTGTTTACACAGTGCACTCAGCTGGGGTTGGCTCATTACCAGAGACGGAGGGGAGAGAGAGGAGCAAGGGCAATCCCTTCCGTTCCTCCCTCTGGCGTGTGAACAAGCCTGCTTTGGGAAGAGCGATAAGCTGCTTCTTCACCTTTCTAGAAGTGCGAATTTGAATATGTGTGTGTGTGTTTGTGTGGGAGACACTGCACAGCTTCTCTTTACTTCTTCACCATGCCACCTTTGTTGTCCACAGTGACAGGTATAGTGGTCTCTGAGGACTCGATGGCCGGTCTGATCAAAGGAGCCTCCACGGTCAGCACCCCCTCAGGAGACAGAGACGAGGCCACCTTCTCAATGTTAGCTGTAGAGGGGAGGCTGGAGAACACAAGTGGGTTATAAGTCTGAGAAATCACTCCAGTAAATTTACAAAGAGCTCCAGTCTTGATGAAAAAAGCATCACGGCCTCTACTCAAACACAGACTGACTGAAACATTAATGCCTGAGTCACCCTTGGGTAAAATCAGATCCAAGGCCAGCCCAGATTGTCTTCTCAGTGTGTGTTGTGGCCCCTGGATGGCAGCAGAGTCCTATGAAGCTAAAAACTCAGCTCAGATGGATGAACACTGGGAGGTGGAGGCTGCTGCTGCTGTTGCTTTTCAGAGCATGAAATTCCGCTATCAGCAGCAGCCAGCCCTCTACAGGCCGGACCAAACCAAAACCAAAAAGACTCACGGCTGCAAAACCACAATAAGAGAATCACAGGAATCTGGAGCCAGCCTGAGAAATGCCTTTCCTCCATGAAAATTCACCGTAAATCCACCAACAAACAGCCACAACAAACCCATTTTAATACGAAATCTGTTCGTTTTGAAGTGAGTTGTTGACATATTGCATGGCCAGTAGCTTCCTTTCATCAGTTGGACTACAAACATGTACACAGTGATCAAGAACAAAACTAATTTCAGTGAAATGTTGTTCTACAAGCTTTGTCTTTGATAATGAATTCTGGGAACAATGAGCTACTTACGTGTATTTCCTGGTGAAGCTTCTGGACACAAAACCGTGCTCATCCTTCCTCTCCTCATGTTTGCCTGAGGACACAGACAACATACATTTACCTAAATGTGGCACTTATTTGAAGACACATTCACTTTAAGGAAGTTGAAATGGAATCTGTCTGTCTATCCATTCATCCATGGTATGTCATAAATATCATAAAAAAATGTTATACTATACTGTGTCCAAAACAAAAAAGGTTCATAAAAAGTCACAGTATAGTATGCCAAAATAATGAATGAAACATTTGGAGTATAGTATGCCATAAAAATGTCACAGTATAGTGTAGTATGTCATAAAAATATCATAAAAAATGTTATGGTATAATGTGTTCAAAATAAAAAAGTTAAAAAAAAAAATTCACAGTTTAGTATGCTATAAAAGTGTATGAAAAAATGCATGCTATGGAATGCCATAAAAATGTATGAAAATGTCATAGTGTAGTATGTCATGAAAATGTTGTGTGGTATGATGTGTCCAAAAACATAATAAAGTTCATAAATAGTCAGTATAGTGTGCCATGAAAATGAATGGAAAATGCCATAGTGTGGTATGCCATAAAAATGTATGAAAAATATCATGGTGTAGTGTGCCAAAATAATGTATGAAAAATGTCATAGTATGGTATGCCATAAAAAAGTATACAAAATGTTGGAGTATAGTATGCCATGAAAATGTCATAACAAATGCCAAAAAAATGTTATGGTATATTATAATTAAGTAAATAAATAAAACAATATAATAGTATGCCATAAAAATGTATAAAAATGTTGTAGCATATTATGGGATTAAAACTTTATAAAAAATGTCATATTAAAGTGTACCATAAAATAGATGAAAACATGTTATAATATAGTATGCCAGTGAAAAAAGTGAAAAAATGTCTTAGTATAGCCTGCTGTGAAAAATGCCATATAAATGTCTAAGTACAGCATGCCATTAAAATGTCCTAGGTAACATATAGTACATGTGTGGCCCCTGAATGTGTCATGGAATGCATATGTTATACTATAACCAGCTCCTGGCTCGAGCTTTACAACTATTATTATTATTTTGCGGCTTATGAGAGGTTATATAATGCACAATTTCTTTGCACAAGAAATGTCAGGCAACCTCATAGTGACTCCAGGAAGTCACACTGCCTGGCCAGGAAACAGTCAGGCCCTTCCAGTCTTTGTGCTAACTTTATCCAACTGTCTCCTATCTTCATATTCACTGTACAGCCATTAGAGTCGTATCAATCCTTTCATGAAACTCTCACCAAGAAAGTAAATAGGCATCTTTCCCAAATGTCATGACATTCACCTAACACTATACTGCATGTGTGTTAGTGCTGCATGTAAACAGTACAATGACTGTGCTATTTTGTGCCTGTGGAGGCTTTGTGGTGGTATTTTTATCTCCTGCAGCTCCTCACCAGTCTTCATCAGGTTGTGTCAGTCTGTCATGGCACTGAGACGCCTGGCTGCGATGTTGAAACATGGCCCTTCATTCTGGCTCTAAATACAGTAATATGTTTGTTATGACAACGGGCTGATAAAGGTTGCTCTCCACATGGGACCTGACCTCTTTTCAACAGGACAACACTGCTACTGCAAGTGTGTCCGGGCCAAGTCCTCACTCTTTCAGCCACCACATGATGGGTCATTAGTCGCATGACAAGCACTGTTGCATAAAGAGGTCGCACTTTGGCGTGTGTACTAAACTCTTCATTAAGCCTATCCTATCTTCTCTAAACATATAATCCTCGTTCTCTGGTGACATGCAAGAAACATGAGGTGGCAAATTCCACTTGGACTAGAGCTTGTGCTTTGTTTATCTGTTCCTGACTAGGCCCAGTCTCTCAGCAGTGAGGTATTGGCCATAGTCTGGCCCAGGACCCTGGACCTGGACAAGATCCAGCAGTCCTTTTAAAGTAGCAGACACACCGGGTGAGTCATGGCTAAATCCCCTACTCTAAGGGAGTGATTCTTTGTGAAATGGCAGACAGAGAGGCTGAGACTGACTCAAAGAAAAGGGGAGCTCAAGGCCTCAGAACACTAAGCTATTATATGATCCATTCCACACATTTTTTCTTCAGGTTTGCACATTTTGCTCTGGTCCTCCACAAGCAGGGATGGACAATGAAACCATTTCACAGCAAGAAGGGGAACTGGCTATTTACTAAAACCCTCTCTGCACTGTGTTCATCTGTGAGCTGCTGCGAAAGTCAACTCCCACATGTTGAATTGTGTTTTGTTTGCATCTAGCAGGCGTGCATCCAGAAGCCCCCGCCCTCCAGTGTGCTGGATCTCAGGATATTGTCTCAGGACATTATGTAACTCTGCAGCAATGCATCTGCCTTGTGCTTGACCTAGCAAAAATGTTTCCTGCCTTTTTATCTTGTGTCTTTTTTTCAGTACTGAAGCGGTTTCTGTTGTACATGAAAGAGACAAAGCCAAGTACAGCAAGTGAAACATGTTGTTCTCTTCCTGCCAGTGAATCTGTACTATACGTATCTAAAGCACATTTTTAGATGTCATTATGTTGGTCCACTCAAAGCGTGGCCCTTCCTGACAGGAAACTACTTGCCACACATCAGGTGTTTAAAAACACTATGCTCCTTGAATCTGTATGCAAAATGTAACAGTAGAGTGCTGACAGAGGATCAGTGAAGGACAAATGAGTGCTCACCTGTGATCTCCACCACACCATCCTTGGTCTTCACCACCAGCTCCTCAGGTGAGAAGTGGTTGACATCGAGGGACACCTTCCAGCTGTCTTGGGTCTGCTTGATCTCTGACATGCCACTGCTCATCTGGCGGGACAGTGCACGGGCCTGCTGGGCCATCATGGGTGCTGGGTACATCATGGGGGCGTGGGGCACCATGGCGCCCATCTCCGGGGTCAGGACAGAGGGCCGCAGGTACCCCGGCCAGTGGGTGCTGGGGAATGTGGCGAAGTCCTCGGGCAGGGCCGGCATGCCGAAGGTCTGGTCGAAGATGCGGCTGCTCTGGTGCCAGTCACGGAATGGGTCCCAGCTCGGGGTGCGGAGCAGGGTGAAAGGAATACGTCTCTCTGTCATGGCTGCTGTGTTTAGGCGGCAGAGGAGGGTGGCTGTGACGGAGAGCTGCTGGCTGCAGACGAAGAGCCCTTTGGCCTCTCTGAAAATGTTTTTCCAGCGTGCTGCCTGCCTCTCAGCTGAGAGCTTTTATACACACTGACACCACCCCTGTCAACAGAGCCCTCCCTTCTGACTCAAGCCCCCTCAGCTCACACCCCCAACTCCTTTATGGAAGGTACTAGAATATCTATTTGTGGGCAGACGTAGCACTGGAATGGAATCCAACAGGGCGGCCTTTCCCAGTAACAGCTGCCCAGTGCACTGTTAACCCTGCCTCCCTTTCTCTGGGAGTTATCCGGGCCTGCTGAACACACAGCACAAGAGTTAGATGAGACTAGCATGCTATTTCTAACATGGCTCTTTATAGGCCATGATATGATATACAGTACAGACAGTACCATGCTATTATCAGACACATATTAAATACACAGTGGGATGTCAGGTTGGGATGTGGATGAACGTAAACATTGCTCAAACACCCATAAACACACACAAACACACAAACACACACTTAAAAGTCAAAAAGACAAAAAGTTGGGTGTGATAAGATTTCGTGATTCATCCTGAGGTCACTTGGGAAATACTGACACTAAGCATGATGCAATGAAGGAACGTAGGAGACAAACTATTTGGTCAGCACTCAATAATCAGCTCACATTTACAATAAGCTGTTATCAGATTAGTGTTGGTGACGTTTTCTGCAGCCCCTTGTGTTATTAATGTCATAAACTGGGAGTGTATAAACTGTGGTTTCTCTCAGCTGCTGACAGCCTGACAGACTGTTATTGCCACTGTGATGCTTTATTGTATGTCACAGATATGTTCCTACCAGCATCACACTGACACTCTCATGAGATGTTCTGCTGCAGAGTCAAAAGACTTCTGTGTTGACCCCCGTCACCCTGCGCGTATAGGATCCAGCTATAATGTGAGTCAGATGGTTCACAGTCTACCACAGACTTTTTTTTTTTTAAATTTACTACAGTATAATAGTCACTTCTGAATAAAACTGAACAAAATTTAAGAATCAAACAAGAGAAAAAAAAGAAATAATCTGACACAAAAAGCAAAACATTTCAGTGTGACATTTTTGCTTGTTTTTTTTTTCAGTTTCACAGCTCTAGCTTTCAGTTACACGTCTGACAAAACGCTTTGGTGTGGGTGGTTACATCTCCACTGACCAACATCTTTTGGCAAGATGGTCTAACTGCAGACGTCGTGTATAGCCCCATTTACACCAAACAGTACGGTACAGTTCAGTTCGGTACGCTTTATCCTCATTTCCTTTCAGTATGCTACCTTTGGAACCAAAGGTAACTCTTCAGACATGGTACTTAAGCCCTGTTTCCACCGAGCAGTACACTTGAGTTCAGTACGCTTTTTTTCCTGTTCCCACTGTAAAAAGTTGTGGATGGTACCAATAGAACCATTCCATACTGTCCCAATTTTTGGTCATTCTTCTGTTGGAGTACCTAGCACACAGATCTGGTACTAAAAGGTGGAGCTGTGAACACTGCAGTCCATTGATTGGTCAGTAGAGGACGGTCACTGTTCATACCGTGAAGAGTTTTGAATACATTGGCAAACTTTAACTATAAAATGAAAGGATGTTTTGCTAGCTCTAGCACCAGCTGACCCACGGTCCACTTAGCGTTTCCACTGCAAACAGTACTCTTTCATGTGGGCTGGGTTGTTGTCACTCACTGCTCCATCCAGTCTCACTGTATTTCCTCCTTTATCAGTCTGTACCTGGTTTATCGTCCACAGAACAAGGCTGCACGCCCACATTTTACAACAAAATATAACAGGCTGCAGTGAGAGTCTCTCTCCATGGGGCATTTAAAAATAGTGGGTTTGTGCATTAAGGGTGCTTTCACACTTTCCCCTTTGGTTTAGTTTAGTTAGTTTAGAAGTTCATTTGCGCCCTCAGTGTGGTTCGTTTGCGCAGGTGAGAACACAGCAATTGCACTTGGGCATGCACCAAAAAAAAAAAAAAAGGGCCAAGACCTTCTTGAAGAGGTGGTCTCAGTCCGGTTACAAACAAACTCTGATGCAGTTTCTTTGGGTAAGAATGTGTTCTGTCCTCGATCCGAACCAGCTGCAGTCACATGACACATTGTTTGGGTTAAACATGAGCATGTTACAGTCCTGGAGGATTATTAATGTGCGCCTCCTCCTGTACTGCCTTAATATGCACATTCAGCACATCCAGTGCATCAAAACATTGTTTTCTAGTTGGAGCCGCGCCTCGTTTTCAAACTGTATGCTTTGACTCAAATGAACAATGACAGCAATATAGTCCATGAAGATATGAAGATGTTTGGTGTTTACACAGAAGTTACAGTTGTGTCATTGTGAGTGAGAAAGACTTAAATTAACTGTAAAGCCTTTAGCTTTTATACTTATACAGACAAGGAAATTCTTACCTCTGGGGACCCTGAAGGAAGTGTCACATCTCATGCATGGGGACTCTATCGTCTTCCTTGTGTGCAGTTGAAGCTACAATCATTAGCCAGAAAGTCCGTCAGTGGTGTAACTGTATTTATCTTCCTCTATCTGTACAAAACAGTAGAGGATGTGTGGCCCCAACAGCAGCCTTACATTACAACAATTACACAAGTGTATGCACTGATGGACAGCACAGAGTGACCATGTCATGTAGCTGTGGCACGTTCTGCTGCACCCATGTTAGCTGGTTAGCTTCCACAGAGACACAGCTGCCATAGCTGTCTGTCTCAGACACAGAGAGGAGGAAACAGAAAAACTGGCAGCAAAAACAAAAGTAGTGAAAGTAAAACAGAAATCCCAATCAGAAAGAATACAGGAGAATACTGGTGACAAATGGGATGCTGTTGTATAGCTTAAATGTAGGTTTTGCTTTTGTTCTTATATTTTCACTCACGCTTAATTTTATTTTTGTTATTAATTCTTGAGAGATTTCACTCAGTTCTTCTTCAAACAAATATAATCCTAGTTTTATATCACAGCAGTAAGTATATCTGCACATTCCCTAAAATAGACCATATCCTCCCCCCAGTCTGGGCTGAACTGAGGATTGGGATGGTTCGGCAGAGCTGGAGAACATTCTAGCTCATTTCTGTGAGGTTTCATATCATGAGCATCGAGTACCAGAAGGCCCTCATCAGTGCCATCTGTAGGGAAATATAAGCACTGCATGACATCATACCACTGCACCTGAAGTTCAAAAGAGAAAGAACAACATGAGAGTGGAATTATTTCCCCATTTGTTTCTGTTTATTGTCAGGTATAATAACTTGCACACTACAAAGAATGACTCGTAGAACCAAAGGGGCAATGCTATACTTGGAATAAATTAACAGGATTGCAGAGTATCATAGTTGGGTTAAGTCTGGTTACACTAAAAATGCAACACTGTGTGAATGACGTGAGGCCGGACGGATGGTAAGGAAGACTTAGGGTGATGATCCCTGATTGTATCGCCAGTTTGTTAAACGTTCTACTGAAGCTGAGGACAGAGGAGGCGTTACACAGCCTGCTGCTGTCTCTGCTCAGCCCAGACACCAGAGGAAAATGTTGCCATTGTGCAATGCTGTAAACCACGAATACCTTACAGTATGTGTCGTATGTATCACATCAACCTTTCTAAAGTGATGCAGTACATTTAGCTGAACTCGTCCACTCGGATGGTGGATGGTGTGACACCTAGGCTAGACCAACAAACAACAACACTGGACGTTTATTAGTGATTCACTGCTGTGTTTCCAGATACTTTTTATGCACCAGGGGTGAGTGTGTTCTTTAATGGCCCATCGCTGTTTGCTATCCAGCAGATAGCAGCACAAAAAGTGGTTGTTTTTTACTGAGATGTTGCTGCGTTTGCTGCCAGAATAGTGCTGCTTTTTTTTGCCGGGAGAGCACCATGAAAAGTGGTTGTTTTTAACAGAGATGTCACTGCATTTCCTGCTGGGATTGAGCCATGAAAATAGCTGTTGTTTTAACCGAGATGAAGCTGCATTTGCAGCATGAATTGTGTTGAAACTGTGAAACTGTGTTGTTGAAACAAAGTTTATAGTATCCTCTACATCGTAACATCAAACATAATGTATCCGTGATTTGCAGAGATATACAATGCCAACATTTTGTCTGGCGATTGGCTTGCTCTGCTGCACCAGGTTACATCACGTATATTCTCCCCCTGAAGCTGGTAACAAGGGGAACTCTGACAGAAACATTTTGCAGCCCATTATACAAGGGATTAGAATATGTGGTGGAGACATACAGTCAAGTAGAATAATGGACGCTGGAGATGTTTGGTTCTGTTCTGATCCTTCGCTCCTCAGCACAGGCAGAGCCACAATGGCTTGTGTTAAAATGAACCACTACAAAAGGCCGGGGGTGCCATAATGGCAGTCGTGGGAGTAGCTGTGGGCGAAGGCTCCGTTCCACTGGCTACAATCAGAGCATTTTAAAAACACACAGCGGTGAATCTTCACCCTGCTCACTAATCTGATAGTGACAGCAAGCCTTCGCCGAAATGAGAGACCGATTTTGTGTAAAACATGGACATATACAGTGCATATTGAAATGGGAATACATTTGCAGCATCTTCAAAGCATGATCCGACTGCTTTACAGCTCATTGCAAAAAATGATAAATAAATTAATAAATAATAAATAAACAAATAAATACAGTAGAATCATAAATAGCTGTGGTCAACACAAATGTGTGCATGGAGACTTTTTGCAGACAGTTTACCTGTACAGTACCATACAGCAGCCTCAGGTGCAGGCTACAGCGGCGCACACATCAATGATTACCTCACCGGTCATTGCAGAGGAGGTACACACACACAAACACACACTCTCACATAAAGTCAGGATTAGCAGAACCAACATAATTTAAACAGGGAAGAGTAAAAGTACATAATAAATAGTCCCATTCACCTCTGTACGCAGGAGGCTGACACACTGTATGGGCCGGTGCAGAGCACAGACGCATCCTGGCACCTCTCCTGTGGGCCAGGTACTCTCCTTCCAGCAGCGAGTCCCTCCTGATGCATCATGCGAAACAAACCTCGTCAAACTAGATGGAATATACAGTGCATAGTTTACAAAGCCAGAACTGAAGAGAGTTTACATCTATACAGACAAACCTATACAATACAAGTTTTATCATAAAAAAAGTTCCTTCTCTTTTTTGCTCCCGTTTTCATCTGCCGACGTCTCCTTTGTTCTAACTCTCGTTGATCTCTGTGCTTCGATGAAATGGAAGTCTTTGGGGAGATGAGGAGGGGGAAAAATTCTGAGATGTACAGTAAGCCGTTGATGTGTCCTCGTTCTGTCTTCTACTCAGCTCCTACTGTCAGGATATAGTATATATATATATTTATATAGTATATAGTTTTTAATGGATTCATTTTTGGTTGCGTTGTGGAAGAAGAGAAAGAAAGTGCTAACATACAGCAAGATTTGATCTTTGGGCTCTACCAAACTAATTTCTGACATGTGGTAACCCTTTTCCTGTAATACCTTGTTTACGTGAAGACATGAGCAGTGACAGCCAATTTCATAGTAATGTGCTATATGAAAAGACGTTTCTCCTCTTTGATCCGGGCTCTGTGTTGGAGAGAGATGATGGTCTGGGGTCGAGGAGTTTGGGCCCTGGACTGTACAGCAGTCTGTGGAGGGCTTGTTAAAGATCATGGCTGAACTAGAGCACAGTAAATTTAACAGGACTCCTCCTCTGTTTGTTTTCTCCCTCTGCGCTGCGTGTGGCGCTCAGAAGCCGGGGCTGTCGTAGCTGCTGCGGCTGTAGTAACTGTGGTGGCTGCGGGAGCGACTCCTGCTGCGGCTCCAGCTCCGGCTCTGGCTGCGGCTCCGACTCCAGCTGCGGCTTCGGCTCCGGCTTCTGCTGTGGCTCCGGTTGTGGCTCCGGCTGTGGCTTCTGCTGCGGCTGTAGCTGCTGTAGCTGCGACTACGGCTGCGGCTGGACCGCGACGGGCTGCTGTCGTAGCTGGACGATGAAGGGCTGGGCCGGTAGTACGGGATTGGACGCTTCCGAGCACTGGGAAGAGGAGAGAGGGGGAGGATGGAGTGTTAACAGCCACTAGAGATGAGTTTTATGAGTTAGTGTCATGGTCAGTCCTTCGTCTGACACTGATGAAAAAACACACACAAGATTTAGTTGGTTGAGAGCAAATCAGAGTGTGTTAGCTTAGGGCTGCTCGATTATGGCAAAAATCTTGATAACGATTATTTTTTGTCAAAGTTGAGATCACGATTATTAAACATGATTACTTAGTGACTTTGGAAACATCATGCATTTATTTAAGTTTTGTTTGTCTGTTTTTTAAAAAATTGTCTTTTAAACTGTATTCTTTTCCTTTAAATATTGTTAAACTGAAAAACGAAAAAAAAAGTAAAACAAATGCTATTAAAACTTGTCTTTCTAACTGGTGCTTTTTAAACTTTAAATATAATTCAATTGTTTAAAAAATGTAAAAAAAGAGATCTTTTTAACTGTGTTTTTTCTTGAATTTTAAATATAATTCAACTGAAAAACAAGTGAAAAAATAAATATAAAAAACAAGCTAAATAAATAAAATAAAAACAAAAACTTGTGTTTTTAACATTGGATTTTCCATAAATTAAAATACTCTTCAGCTGAAAAGCAAATTTAAAAATAATGTATTGAACTATAAATAAATAAAATAAATAACATAAACACTTGTCTTTTCAACCTTGGGATTTTTTTAACTTTAAATATAGTTCAACTGAAAAAACAAAAATAATGCAAAGAAGGAATGAATACATTAAAATAAAAAAATATTAGATAAAATAATTAAACAAATACTTTAAAAACTTTTTGTCTAAAAAAGTGTTTTTTGAACTTTAAATATAATTCAACTAAAAAAAAATATTGAAAAAAAAGATAAATAAATAATATATAAATAAAAACACTGGGCAAGAGGACACAGAGGAAGTTGTGCTGTTGGCAGAAGAGTCGTGGTCTGATTACTCTGAGCAGCATGGGCATGAATTACAATCTAAAATAGTTGAATCTACTTCATGCTTTTTCCCTGATGGTCTGAATAAGCTGCTAAATTTGTTGCTAGTCGTTTTTTTAGAGATTAAGTCACCAAGAGGGTCTGAAAAAAGATTCCTCAGGGTAGTGAGAAAGCCACCAGAGCTGTTAATGAAAGGGAAACGCTGGATTTATAACACAAGACTAAACATGAGTAACTTTGTGAAACAGAATGCAGCAC
Source organism: Cephalopholis sonnerati (assembly GCA_019142605.1). Lineage (NCBI taxonomy): Eukaryota > Metazoa > Chordata > Actinopteri > Perciformes > Serranidae > Cephalopholis > Cephalopholis sonnerati. The sequence continues at coordinate 39,027,953 of JAGQAX010000017.1, forward strand.
AAGAATCATTTTATCTCGATTATCTCGTTTTTTATAAACCTTGGAGGCCAAAATTGTAAACTAAAATTCAATGAAATCGCCCAGCCCTTGTTAGGTTACAGAGGTGGTAGACTTATGATCAGTAGAGGATCTGAAAGAGAGCAGCTATGTGGGTTAAAAAAAGTCAAAGCTGTTGAGCCACACACACACACACACACACACACACACACACAGTCACGCTCATATCACACACACCCCTAGCAGAGAAATGCAAGTCGTTAGTTTAAGCCTAGATTGCCTTGTTAATAGCCACCCTGGAAGTGCTTCCTGTAAGGTAATTAGCTGTTAGTTCCCATAAGAACCTCATCCTCTCAGCGGAGGCCAACACCCAGAGAAATCAACAGTCAACAGTGCGCGGAGAGATAAACGCTATCAAGGTATCCCCGCTGCTACAAGGTGTGTTTCACCTCGTCGTTTCAGCGGCACGTAGATAAGTCAGCCTGAGCTTTTGTCTTCTCTATCTGCCGTGGGAATCCACAGCCTGTGCAATGGAGAGATATCCGCTTAAATAAACCTTGATAGCGTTTTAATCTCCCTGTGTTACAGCATTAGTGCATCGTCGCAGAGGGGTGTAGCTTTAGAGAGGGTGTGAGTTTCTTTGTGTAAATTTCAGGAAGGAGATGAAGGAGCAGAGAGAGGACAGAAAAAACAGGAGGAGGCCAGGTTTACTCAGGGGAGCTCTGATGGTTTGCTGTTCAGCCGAGCTCCAGGAGACTGACTGGTCGGATCCTGCTGCGCGGCAACTGTTACCGGGGTAACTAGCCTGCAGCAGCTCAGTTCAGCAGCATCCTGTCGTCGTGGCATCAGGACCTTTAGGACTGGAGTGAAAGATGACACACAATTCACCTATGTCTATTAACACTTGTATGTGAGGGCAGAGAGGTGACATGGAGAGCCTCTTTTTCTCTTTTACACCACAGAAACACTTTTCACAGGGACGTGGAGGCTTTCTCTGTACGTCCTAATAACTAACGATGAACCACTTTTCTATTAGGTCTGCACAGTAAATCATTTCTTTATCATCACTATGATGTCAATATGTGTGATAAATACATCGTCAAAGAGTGTGATATTGCACTCAGGGGCTTTTTGAGTTAGATGAAAGAGAATCATTAGAAAATTGTCACTCTTTTATTATTGGTGCCTTTTGTGTTCACTTCAATGTTTGATTTGGTGAATAAAGATTGTTGGAAATAATTTCTGTTCATTTGTTTTGATTCAACAAGCAATTAGTTGTATTTTTGCAGTGCACTGAAAACAGCAGAAAATGGAGCACATCCTATTATCTGTTTATTTATTGCAAGTAATATTCATACAGAGGACAACAGATGGCTTAAGTATCAATAAATACATAAAGGTATAAAGAAATATTGAAATAATAGAAAAATAAATAACCGCATTATTAAATAAATAAAATAATAAGTAAATAAATATATTAATGTTTACATGCATAAATCCATGAATAAATAAATGAATATCTTTATTTATTACTACAATTTTGAATTTAATTTATTTATCTATATATTTATTAATGCATATATTTATTTAAACATTTATTAAACTATTTCCATATTTATTTATATATTCTTGTATTTATTTATATTTACATATATTTATTCTGGTATGTATTTATTTAAAAAATTTATTTACTTACTTTTGTATTTACCTGTACATTTATTTATTTATGTATTTAAATCCTTTTACATTTATTTACTTGGTTCCATATTTTTTTATTCCTATGTTTATTTATGCATTCATTTATTAATTCCAATACTTATTTATTTAAACACTTTTTTGCTTGTTTTACTATTTACGTATATATTTATTTATTTCTGTATTTATTTATTTACTTATTTTAGTATTTACTTATACATTAATTTATTTTTTTATTTAATTACTTATACATTTATTTACTTAGCTATGCATTAATTAATTGAATTATTTGTTTATACATTTATTTATTGATTGATTCTTGGTTGTTTTTTGTCCTCCACAGTTATCTTGATTTCCAACAATGTTATCTTACACAGCATATTTCCCTGTGACAAACTTGATGAAGTTTCAGTGGGAAAAGGTCAAAAGATCAAATCATAAATAAGAAACTTTGAAAACAGGAAAAAGTGTAAAATGGTAAAATGATTTGATGATGAGTTTTCAAGGAATGTAAACTGTGTTCAAACAGAGCAGGACACAAGATACAAATGTGCTCTCAGTGTGGAGGAGCTTTGTAAATGGTCATCAATGAAACAATAAACAATACCAAACAAACAAATCAGTGCATCAATAAATAAAGAGAACTAAAGAGACGAACTAAGTAGCCAACACAGATTCCTCTTGGCCTTTATAATCATACTTCACTTCTGTATTGATTTTATGCTCTTATTATTATGGACTCTCAGTTTTCAGTGTATCGGGCGCAGCAGCCGGCTGAGACTGATGTCAGCAGTTACATTTATGAAGGTTATAAGGTTCAGTTTTTGTTGTTTCAGAGTAGCGTCGATTCAACTTTATGGCCATTTTGGAGGCTGTAGTTTGTGGTGCTGTTAAACTGTATTGCATCACACAGAGAGGTGTGTCTGTGGTCAGGCTGCCCTCAGTGAACACATAGAAACACCTGACAGTAAAGCAAAAGACAAGTTCAACAGCACCACAGCTTATAGCCACTATTCAGGGCTGAAAGGGAAACTTCCTCCGCATGATGTCAGGGTGAAAACAACAATAATAACATCAGTTAATCTGTTTTTATGTAGCGTTATATTCTCCAATTTTAGATTTGACTATCAATCAAATATAAGGCAGTAAAGGACAGTCCTCTCTAAAGGAAAGGTGAACACTCTCCTCATAATGTTTGATCAGCTGGATTAATATAAATGCAGAAAAGCAGGACATTTTGTGTTTGGTTAGAGAACGCCTGCCCTCATGGCGTCCCCTCCAACTGAACTGTAAACACCTTATCCATTTGTGCCTGCAGTTTTTCATTTCTACTCTACACTGAGGATTTAATGGTTCTGAAAATGATTCCTAAAATTTTCCACTTTTGAGTTAGAGCAGGAACAAATTCCCTCGTTTTATGCCTTTTGTTTGTCATTGCTGTAATTTGCAGCTGTGGAGGAACGACGTTCACCCAGCATGATTGCAGTGCAGTAAAATGATGGGAAACGTTTTAAGTGCGGAGTGTTAACATGCCTCCGGCAAAAAGTGTGTTGTGTTAAAGTGCTGTTAATTCCAAACAAATCAAAGCTGAAAATGAAATTCAACACAAACAAACCGTCTCACAGGAGCTGTATTTCTGATGTTCTGCTGGAAGAGAGTCCACACAGTTGGTGAGTTGTGAATAAAAGTATGATCTAATCTTAATATTCTATCAGGATGATGCTGGGCAGCTGAGTTACCTGGTGATCCTGCGAGCCTCCATGAAGCTGGGTGAATCTCTTCTCCTTTTGCGAATGGGCGAGTAGCTGCGTGAGCGGCGGCGAGCTCGGCTGTCGGTGTCAGAGCGGTTGGGGCTGTCCCGTTCTCTGCATGACACACAGAACAGCAACGACACAGCACGTGAGATCAAAATAAAGCTGGAAGCTCTATAACAACTGGTTTCCAGTGTGACAGAGGTGTGATGAAGTGTCACCTGGAGTTGTTCTGTCTGTTGTGCGGGGACTTGGCCTTGCTGGGGCCTCTGTCTCTGGAGGCTGAGCGCGAGGACGATCGCCCGCTGCTCCAGGAGCTGCTGCGCTGCCGGAGGTTGGGTTTGCTCCGAGACTCCTCTTTCTTCCTGCCCGACGTGTGTGGGTGGCGTCCCGGAGATGCCGACGGGCTCCGGTGGTGTGCCTGACCCCGACTGGAGCGGTGGTGACGCTTGGAAGAGTGGCCACCTTTTGCCCTTGGGTAATGGTCAAATAATTCTCTCTCAGTATGTCTCGCAGTTTGACCAAAGTCGGATGTATAAAATGACTTTATCGAGAGCACTTAGTATAAAATGTCATGTTCTTTAAGCCACAGGCACGAGACCTGCTTCAGCATTTCAGTTCTGACGCTTTATAAAACGACACAACAAGACACAAGAAGTAAAAAACTCACTAACATGATGCGTCACATGCACAGTGCTCTGTTTAACTTTATTAGAACTGTGCTTTATTCAACTTTATCATAACAATACTGTCTTTAACCTTATTAAACTGTAGCCTAACTTTATTGTAACAGTACTTTATTAAACCTCATCATATTTAACTTCATTACAACCGCATTTTATTCAACTTTATCAAAACAGTCCTTTACATTTATTATAACCTATTTTAGTTTACCTTATTATAACAGTACTTTATTTAACTTTATCAAAACCACTTTACTATGCTTTATTATGACGGTACTTTATTTACCTTTATTATAACCATACTTTATTTAACTCTATTATACCAGTACTTTTAAAATTGTATAATTATAGTGGTTTATTTGAATTTATTGTATCAGTACTTTTCTAAACATTATTATATCAGTACTTAATTTAAACTTATTGTTACATGACTTTATTTAACTTCATTATAACAGTGCTTTATTTAACTTTATCGTGACAGTCCTTTACATTTATAACAACCTACTTCTTTAACTTTATCATAACAGTACTATATTAAACTTTATTGTAACAGTGCTTAATTAAACTTTATCATAACGGTACATTATTTAACCTGACAGTAGCAGTACTTTATTTAATTGTATGATAACAATACTCTGACTTTATAGTAACACGACTTTACCTTTATTAAAATGGCACTTTATTTGACTTTACTATATATATTACCATTGTAATACTACTTCATTTAACTTCATTCAACATTATGACAGTACTTTATCTTTTTTGTAACAGTACTTAATATGAAATTACAATATCTGAACTTTAATTTATTGTAATAGTATTTTTTAATCTTTATTTTAATAGTGCCTTATTTAAATTTATTTAAATGTATTGTAATAGTAGTGTACTTATTAGTTTAGTATAAAGCAGTCTACAGTAGTTTAGAGATTCCAAAATATCAAGATAACTATTGTGTTTAACGTATTATTTTATAGGCCATATCTCTCGGCCCTGGATGTAGACTCAATGAAGTCAGACACAAGTGGAAGTCTTTGCACTCACTTTCTCTGGTGGCGAGAGTTCCTCCCTCTGTGAGCGTGGTTGTGCTGGGAGTGGGCCGAGTCGCTGCTGTGAGCAGGAGAGTGGGAGGTCTTATTCTGGCCTCTCTGGCTCCCTCTCCTCCCTGACGTCTGGGTTACGGCGCTCCCTACAGCTGTGTTCCTGCCGTCCACACTCCCAGCCTCTCCTGCTGCGCACATCTGTCCCGTTTGGCTCCTGCTGGGGGTGCTGTGGAGCTTGTGCTCTCTCAGCAGAGTGGTCTGGATGCTTGCAGAGCTCGCGGTCAGCAGACGGAGCTTCTGTAGAGAAACGATGACCAACAAAGGAAGAAAAAAAAAGAAAAAAAAAGAAAAAGGACAAAAAGAGCATTAGAGTGTTTCCAGGTTGGTGATTGAGTGCTACGGTGTACTTGCCAAAAGAAGGTAAACATCTAAAAGAAAAAGATCTAGGTTTTCTCCATATGGCTTATAGATAGTCCTCTATGGTGCAGCGCATGCAATACTTGGCATGCAAAACCATAATGAGTTGAAGAAATCATAATCGCAAAAACAAACAAAAAAAACTAGGAGGAGGAGGAAGAGAGGGAAAAATAAACAAAAACTGTGAACCAAATAAGTTTAAGAGCAAAGGCAGAAAGTACAGAGCTACAGATTTTGTAGAGTAGAAAAAGAGGACTTCTTCAGGTTTTTTTTTTTTTTTTTTTTTTTTTAGTAATGGTTAAAAAAATGAAACAAAACAGAAAGAGAAGACAACTTGACGGAACATCACAGAAATGGAAGGAACAAAATAAAGATCACAATTATTGAATCAATCGAATCAGAAAACAAATCGTCTGCTACTCAATTTTCTCTGTCTGGATTTTTTTTTTTCCTGTAGACAATTGCTGAGATGTGAACAGCGACCCATTTTCTTTGTTTTTTTTTTTTAATGGTTACTCTTGTTTAACTCCCTTCTGGTTAACATCCACTTACCAATAAAGTGGTATTCCCTCCTTTAGTAGGTAAGGTATGAAGAAAAGGGAAAAGTGGGGCAACATAAGTGCATCATTAGATTCACAAAATGCAAGAGAAAAAGACACAAAACCCTTCCCTGCCAGTGACTCATGAGACAATGCATGGAAATCAATGGAAAAGAACTCAAAAGCAAGAGGAAAACCACAATGTGCAGGGAATCCCTCACACAGAGAGTAAATCCTCTGGGCCCAGGCACCTTACTAAGCATCAGAGAGCAACTGCTGGCAAGAGTTAAAGGTATTTTCTTTACCATTTCCTCTCCGTGTAGTATCTACCACGGGGCAGGTGTTATTTCACTGTCTGACATGTTTACAGGGTAACTACCAGAGCTTCTGCTGGTTACAATCACTGCTTGTGCTGATACGGGACACTTCTACTTCTCACAACTTCTCTGTTATTGTCGTTCCAGGAGTTGTTGCTACATAACAGCGAGTGTGAGTGAGGGTTATTACTGACATTGGCTTAGGTTCAACTACATTTTATGTCAATCAGAGTTTATTTTGGGGGAACTGACTGATGTAAGAACCCCAAAGACCATTTGGTAATTGAAATTCTATCTAACAGATAAAACAGTGAGAATGTAATTAGATCTTTTGGTATTTTAAAGCGAAAAGCTACTTTCAGAGTCATAAATAGACTCAATTACCTTGAAGCTAGCAGTTTTAAAATGACCAGTTTTAAAGGATAAGGCCGGCAATATTCTGTATGTTTGTCAAGGCCTTTACACACCAGGGGTGTTAAGAAGAAATGACAAGTCAAAACTATTCATACTGGTAGCAATAAAATTTGCAGCAACTACCGTGAGCCTGTTGACACAGAGCAGTCTTTCTAAAGTAAGTGTAAGCTGTTTGAATTTCCCTTTAGCAAAATGCACTGCTTGAATTTGAGTCTCCTCTGGTAGACAGTTAGGCAGTGAATAAGTCTGGGGCTTTACTTGTGAAAGGTAAGAACAAAAGGAAAGGATCTGTTTGCCTTTGTCAAAGTTGAAAGGATCAATAAAGTTAGCTGTTTTGGTGACTAAGGAGCCTCTGTGGCTTTTTTTGGCACATATATTTGCATTTTATGTAAAAACACTCATGACAAAAACAACTGTTTGTAAAATATACTGATGTGCGCATTAATCATACCAAAAATGCCCCTGATGTGTAAAGGCCTTTACTGTCAATAAATCCCATGAAAAGACAAACCCAACAATGACTTGATCGTACCATGATAGCTTAATGGAGCTTATTTCTCTGCACCATGGAGCTGCAATTTTGTCCAACAAATATTACGGACACATTAGAGAGTCACTCTGCTGCATTGGGTGACATCTGTGTTCCTTCATTAACATCAACATTAACATTTTGGTTTATTTTTTAGACATCATACACTCATAGACTGATCTAGATCTTAGTTTTAGCTTTGGGAAATAACAAGAACCTAACCTAAGGGCAGCTCAGCTGGCTATGGATGTCAGTCATCTGGTCCACTTTTGGTCCACAGTATTGTATGGTTTGCTTTGTATTTTGTACAGACATTCACATTACCCAGAAGACAAATCCTCTGGTGATCCAGATCTAGTGCCATCATCAGGTCACATTTATTTTGTGCAATACACTTCATGACGAGATACCTCCAAAACTTACGCCTCAGCTCTACTTTGTGATTAGTGCTAATTAGCTAATGTTAGCATGATAACATGCTAAACTAAGATGCTGAACATGATAAAAATTACAACTGCTAAACATCAGCATGTTAGCATGTTAGCATGCTGACATTAGCATTTAGGTCACAGGACCACTATGTCTAGCCTCAATGAGCCGCTGCTGTGGCTGTAGACTCTTTATGGGCCGTCCACACCAAGAACGATAACTATAGCAAGAACTATAACGATACTGATGTGAGCATTCAAACTGATGAACAATAACGTTCTGTAAACAGTGGCTCCGAGCACATGCTGTGCATATATTGATGACCTGTCACTTCTGTAACGTTTCTTTACAAAGAGAAAGAATATTAATATCAAACAAGATGGGTTAACGAAATCCTTTAGAGGTGAGAGGTTAGGGTTATGGTTAACTAGTTCAGGCAGTCAACTCGAGTTGCACTGATTCATGCACGTGTCACTCTTTCCATATATTATCCAAAAAAACAGACCCTCCCAATTTGGCGGTCGGTTTATGCAGCAGATATTTCCCAGCCCTCCCTCTGCCCTGTCAGTGCATTAGCATTGCTGCCTGCTCTTTCAGCTCCACCTCCACCTGCAGGCTCTCGCTATGGAGTGATGGGGCATTTCAAACATGAGTTGTCTGACTGAGTGAGCTGTAACTCTACTACCATAGTTGCTGTCATTTGAAGACAAATTTGATGCATACTTTTGTGTGAGACAACATCAGTTTCAAGGTATCCTGGCGATCGTCAAAGAGGTTATCAGTGTGGACGAAACAAACTGAAGAGACACATCGGCGCCAAAGACCACTTGGCAGTATGTCTTAGGTCAGTGGTCCCCAACTGGTCCAACCACAGGGTCCAGATTTGTGGTGAGTCATTAGTTTGATGTCCCACAGTTTAATACATTCAGCGCCATACTTGTGTTTGGCCATGTTGTTGACAGTCTGCAGTCTCTGTCCAGTTGCTGTCTGTTAGTCACTCACTTTACAGGCAGAAAACGTTTTTTTCTAATGTGTAATTAATTTTCAATATCTCACCAAATTAGCAAACATGATGTAACTTTTGATGGATTTTGATTGGCTGTCAGTGTTTCTATCGTTCATTTAATTGCTCTACAAGTGATACCAATTCATCGTCGTTATTGCTGTGGTGTGGACTCGACCCTCCACTTGAGTTAGAATGATTATTAAAACTACAGTATATTTATAGTTATTGTTCTTTGTGTTGACGGCCTTTTAGTCTTAATGTGTAAGAAAAATACATATTTGAGACCCCTGTTTAAAATGTTACATCTCTAATGGGAACTCACAGATTTGGGACGGAGTGACGCAGATACAAGAAGGAAGTCAGAAAGTACTGACGGACATGTCGACTCTTGGTTTAGGTCTTTTCATGGGATTTGTTCATAGGAAGAAAAACACGTAATGCCAGCCTTATCCATTGATCTGTGTATGGTAGAGGGAGAGTTCAAATATATTCTAAACCTCTATTGCAGGCATTCAACAAAAATAGGACTTGGTAAGTGATTCAGTGGGAGTCAGGGACTGAAACTTATGATGCACAGTTACACACTGCTCATTGTAAGCAGGTTATAAAAAGAGGGTGGAAATCCAAAAAAGGCGTTTTGTGTGAAACCAAATACAGCTGGCTCTTGCGCATGCATTATCATGTGCTGTCTGAAACTGCTTCGTAATCTGAGATACAACAAAAGCACCGACTGGTCCTTTGCAGAAAGAAGAGCCGTTCTCCACTACAGAGGAGACAACTAAGCGGTATAATAAGAAAACACACAACCACTGGTGCTCATGACAGTTGTTAGAAACAGTCGTGGAAATAAATATGGTGGAAAATCATAAGACGGATGTACTAATTCACCAACAGACAGAGAGATGCTGGACAAACAGGAATGCATTCTACCAAAAAACAGAAAGAAAAGAAAAGTGGAGAAAGAAATGGACCTGGAAGATAAAGCGGGATATTGGACTTCAGAATGAAGTTAAGGAGGAAAGAGAAAAACCAGAGCTCTACGTAATCCAGTCTTTTAAGAGTCAAATCATAATTGATGAAGTAAAATCAATTTTGGTTAAAGACCATTGGTAAATAACAGAAAGAGAAAGAGAAAGAGAGAAAGAGAGAGAGAAACATTGACGTCACTCAGGCTAGGGTGCTTGTCACATTCTCATCTGCATAAAGATCACGTGCGTAGGCAAAGCATTACCTACCTTCCATTTCAATCAGTGACACGTATGCAATATCAACAAAAAAAAGGAAAGAAAGAAAAAAGAAAAAAGGAGAAAGGAATGTTCTCCGCAGCGAAATGGGAAAAAGACAATGACCTCTTTTAGTATCAAAGCTACATACTGTGTCCAGAGACTAAGGAGAAATAAACAAACCAAAAAGTACAAAGAAAATAATAAGAGGGGAGAAAAATAAAAAAAAAATCCAGATGGAATTCAAACAAAAATCAGAAACAAAGGATGAATCTATAAACTACATGATTTGCTTTGTCTTTTTCGCTTGTACAAATGCAGCCATATTTGTATCAAAACGGGAGGAAAGGATAGAGGTAAGCGGATAGAGTTAATTGTCATATTAGTGGACATCCATGTAGAGTAGAGTAGCTAGGAGGGAGGGAGGGGAGGAAGAGGAGGGGGGAGGGCATGCAGAGCTGGCAGATGTGAAAGATACGTGGGAAGAAAAATGCAAGAGTGAGACGTGAGTCACACATGACACAGATGAACAGGTAGGAGAGGAGGAGGAGGAAGAGGAGGGGTAGAAGAGTGTTGGAGGGGCAGTCACTGCTAAGATGGACAACTAGAGAGTCAGCACATTTGAAAGGGACCCCAGTCACATTTGGGCCTGGGTCTTCTTCAGTGGCAGCACGTCACTACTCTGTACTTTCATCCAGGCAAACTTTTTTGATTTATTTATCACTATAAACACAGGTACGTACGGTGAGACAGAGCTTTGTCAAATCTGCAGTTTAAACTGTTAGCTGTCAGCAGGGAGCTTACGTTCAAAATGGCTTGGGTCCCTTTAAAATAATCATGTTAATAAATGTGTGAGTTGTCCTAGTTTTATTCAAGAGTCCATGTACTTGGTGTTTGAAGTGTTTGAAGACATCCATTAATAATGAGCAAGAGGACGACCAGCCCAGTTTGGGACTGAATCGTTCACTGTGTAGGAGACAATCCTGGAAGCTCCTCATTTAAAAAAGCTTGAGGAAGCAGCTGTGGGGAAATTAAGCTAGTGTATTTACCAAACCAGCCAGAACATACTATCACAAAACACTTCTCATCTCATCTTTGTGCAGCATATCCAAGTAAACGTTTTAATCAGGAACAAATCTTTGTTCTCCAGCTCAATATCCTCTTCATATCCCTCATTTAGGAGAGTTTTCAAATGGTTTGATGTTCTCAGCAATGTTTTTGCTCATGTCAAATGTCTACTTTGCCTACTGATGGTATTCTCATTGACACCTAAACACTTCAATTTCTGCCTTTTGGGGTTTTCTTGACTTTAGACACTGATATCACCACAGCTACTGAACAGATTTTTACTATTCAATCTGCATTTGCAATATTTATATTCCTTTGTTCATTTGCAATTTGAACTGTGAAGACAGCCCTTACCAGGGTGCTTTCACACCTGCCCTGTTTGGCTCGGTTCAGTCGAACTCAGGTTTGTTTGCCCCGTGAGAGCAGTTCGTTTGGGCAGGTGTGAACACAGCAATCGCACTTGAGTGTGCACCAAAACAACCAGTACTTCTTGAAGAGGTGGTCTCGGTCTGGTTCCAAACAAACTCTGGTTCTGTTTATTTGTGGTGAGAACGTGTTCCGACCTGGATCTGAAGCAACTGCAGTCACATGACACATTGTTTGGGTTAAACATGAGCATGTTACAGTCCTGGAGGATTATTAATGTGCGCCTCCTCCTGTACTGCCTTAATATGCACATTCAGCACATCCAATGCATCAAAACATTGTTTTCTAGTTGGAGCCGCGCCTCGTTTTCAAACTGTATGCTTTGACTCAAATGAACAATGACAGCAATATAGTCCACGATGAGCAGCGCTAAAATCAACCTGCGTAGTTGTCCCTCCATTGTGACATTAGAAAGTGTCACATTTATCTTGACAGTGTACTCTTCTTCAACGTTTGCTTTACTTCCTGGATTTTTCCCACATGGAAATTCTGACCAATCAAGAGCAGCTTTCTCACACAAGGCATTTGATCTGGTCCGCTTGTAAATGCTGCCGTGAGAACACGAACCAACTCTAGGCAATTAGTCCCTGATTTGGACCAAAGCAAGTGAACTCTGGGTGTGAAAGCCCCCTCAGAATGCCAGTTTAAATCAAGAGGTACCCTGTCAACACAGGGAAGACCCTGCTGCATCCTCTTTGACTCATACTGCTGCACCAAGCTGTAATGAGCCCTTTATTACCCACAGTGGTCACCTACTTGGCCAGTACTTGTGCTTTAATTGGCTAGTACTCGTCACTTTGACGTGTCTTAGTGGGAGATGGTTGGGGTTAGGGAAAGAGGTTACGATTAGGAGTAGTACTGGCCAATTAAAGCACAGTAAGGTCGGACTTGATAAGAAAAGCAGTGGGTCTCATAATAATGCATCCATGACCTGCAAGACGAGGGTCATGAAACCAACAGGAGTGGTCGAGCTAGTGCTAACGTAGTGAGCTTATGTGCTGTGCAAACTAGTACTGACTGTGGGTTTGACAATGTTGCTTTGTGAGCTTTTATTCAAAAAAGAAAATGGTACAATGTTTACAGTTTAGTGGGAAGTGAGTATTTAAGCTTTGCTGAGATATTACAGTACCTATCTCAAACATGATGGGCTGCTTGGCCTCAGGTATTGTGGCTTGCAGCTTTTTCAAGAACAGCTCATCCAAACAACCTCACACTCAATACTGCCCTTCCTTGGGTCCTGAGCAATAAGCATGCCATCTCATGGCTGCATCTTTTAGCAGTGTTGGAGTATAAGTGTCATTTGCTAGCTTTTTGGGACCAGGCTATATCCAGGAGCAAAGTGTTTATTCCCAAAGTTACATCGCTAAAGCTTAAAAATTTTTAAGTTTGCCTCCCAAGTCTCCTGAATGTACTGTATGGAGCGATGGAGAGTGAGCTGTACCCAGCATGCTGTTTGGCACTAACAGTTAATTGGAGTTCTCTTTCAACACTACACAGTGTGTACATAACGCACTAACATAATCCAGCTTCCTCCCACAGTCCAAATACATGCAGGTTAAGTGGTGACTCTAAATTGCCCGTAGGTGTGAATGTGAGTGTGAATGGTTGTCTGTCTCTATGTGTCAGAGCTCCATCATTGCCATTTTCAAAAGTTAACTAACCAAAGGTTATGTTTGCATTAACGTTCAGAAAAGATATAATGTCATAGTTTGTAGGACGCTTGGCTCACTACAAATCTTACAGTTTATTTTTCTAATAATAATATTAGAGTCTGACTAATCTTCCATGGGTAGTTATGTTATGTGCTTCTTTGCACACTTGAAGAGCTAATTAGCAAGCAAGGCTAATGAAAATGAGCCTGCTGACACCTTTGGCTTCATTCTCATTATCCTCGCAGGCCGTATTGAGAGTCTCCTGTAAACACTCGCTAACACTGCGGTTGGTGAGAACTGTGGCTGTTGTGGCTGTGGTTTCCCCCCCATTGGCCACAAGGAGCAGCAATAATTTTACACTTGAAAAGAAACTTGAACGAGCTGCACAAAGATGAGATATATGCTGTAATGAAATTATTTTCAGTTTTCAAGGGCTTCAAGGAGCAGGACTAAGTTGCTGGTTTGGCAAATGCACGCCTGCTTAACTTTTCCACCCTCTTATTAAGAGCGGTGCACAGTCGTTTCCTTAAGCTTCTCTGTGGGAAGCATCCAGAGTTTCCCCCACACAGCGGATGAGACAGTCCAAACGGGGCTACTGGACGACTACAGGAACACAAACTGAGATGATAGAGAGACAACCAGAGCTGCTATACAGAACATTTGCTAAACCACACAACTGCTGCAGTAAAATCAAACTTCAGTTGGATCCAGGATCTGTCACACATAACCACCCTCCTGTGCAGACATTTTAGTTTGGGGATTATCATGACACAAATATTTTAGCTTTTGGTGGAGATTACCAAGAATGGCAACGTCACCTTACACTACAAAGATGCAGCTTAGAAAAATGAGCCAATTGAATGCTCCTCTTTCACTACATCCTGACTGAATGGCTCAAACAGACCTCCCTCGCCATTCTGCACTGGCCTGAGCAGATAGAGTAGAAACAAAACGCCAGGGACAGAAGAGACACTGCCACCTAGGGGCAACATGCACATCGACATGGTAAAGTAAAGCAGTAGAGAGGAGCATGTGTTAAAACTCCTGGTGGTTTGGCAGGAGCTGTTGGACGCCTGGAGGAGAAGAGGATCTATCACTGAGCAGAGCATGTGCTTGAGAAGAAAGACAACTGTATTGACAAGAAGAAACTATTACACATACCCAGTTAACCTACTTGGTCCAGTTCCAAAGCATTTGAGTGCTTTTTATATAAATGAGACAGAAAGATTTGGGCATTTATTCATGGGTAAATACCACTTAAACTGATAAGGAAAAAAAAGAAACAGTAATGAATGAAATAAGCAGAGAGAGAGAGAGAGAGAGAGAGAGAGAGAGAGAGAGAGAGAGAGAGAGAAAGAGAGACCAGATAAGACCTCATAGACACATGCGAATATAAATATAGAAGACATCAGCTCTCTGAAATGAGTGTTTACAGGGGGTTCACAGCCCATTTAGATGCTTATTCAACAGTGAATGATTATTTTACAAGTGTTCCTATCAGTCTAAGTGACTTTTGTTTCACTCCAACATAATGGCTGTCATCCTACTGTAGCTCTGATGATCCATTTACAGTATGGGCTGCCAAGGTTGTTCCCGTAATAGCATAAAGTGATTTAAAGCGATTTAAAAGGATTTAAAACTCAGTGTCTTTTAGGTAATAAAAGACTAACAGAGTTGTATATTATTAAAGGAACCCCAAAAAATACAACAAAACCAAGGAGCTGTTCCAAACTGAACATATCTATATATGATTTTTAACACTTAAGGAGCTTATTGTGGATCGTATACAGCGCTGTTTTTTTATTTTAGGAACAGAGTTGCAACATCTTTATTAGGCAAAGCGTCCCCCTCCCGTGTCACAGATTTTAGCATGCTGCTCAGCTCTATGGAAGATTTAAAATGCCAACATAAAAACAAATTCAACACAAAAGTAAAGTGAAATACAATAAACTTTGTTACATGTATGCTTTTGTGTGAAGTTTGCATGTTCTCCCTGTGTCAGTGTGGGTTTTCTCCGGGTGCTCCAGCTTCCTCCCACAGTCCAAAGACATGCAGGTTAATTGGTGACTCTAAATTGTCCGTAGGTGTAAATGTGAGTGTGAATGGTTGTCTGTCTCTATGTGTCAGCCCTGTGATAGTCTGGTGACCTGTCCAGGGTGTCCCCAGCGTCAGCTGGGATAGGCTCCACCCCCCTGCGATCCCCAACAGGATAAGCAGAAAATTAATGTACGCATTAACTGTGTCATAATCTAATGAAAAACAAATGTCAAAAAGACATTTTTTAGCCTTTACTGCTGACTTTAAATTCAATTACATTTCTGATTTCACTGATTCTGATGACGCATTTCCATTTAAAAAAGACAACGCTCCCTTGCACCTCCTCATGAAAACTAATGATAGTGCTTTACATTTAGTCCAGGCAGATCTATGCTGCTCTCTGCTGGACACCACTGAAAGTAAATGTACCTTTCACTTTGTTTTCTGTGTTGTGGTTTGATTTTAAAGACGCAGCAAAATAAAAATACAAAATTTTTACCAGCCGCGACATCGTAGCAATGGCCAGTATTGTTTTCATCTCGTGTGTCTGTGTGTGTGTGCCATCATGGCAAAATGTGGTACTGGAGACATCTACTGTAGCGGGAACTACTACAGAAGCTGTTTTGAGCATTTTGGCAAGTGTTTATGTGTCTCTGTCTGTCTGTGGAAAGGTTTTGACACAGTGAAAGCGTCACAACCATGCAGCAGAGTCCCATTGGTACCTGGCTGGTATCTCACAAAAAAGGTGATTCGCAGGTGGTATTTTGTCTTAACTTTGTTTTTGGGTTTAGTGCTGGGAGAAAAAAAGACCTTACAGGTTAGGTCGCAGTTGTTGGATGATAAATATATTGAAATAAAATGTTTTGTAAATGTTTTTATGTTTTAATCCTCCTGCTGACTTTGTGTGTCGGCTCTGTCCTCTTCGCCAGCTGGAATATGAGAGCTGCTCCAATCAGGAGCGTTACTAAAAGGCACGTTAACTGTGGAGATGTGCTGCTCAATATTATGAGAATAAGCAAAAAAAATCAATTTAAATTGTATTTCCTGAATTACTCTGGTTTTAAAGTACATTATTTTAGTTAGACATGTATGAAGTGTCCCAGAATGATCACTTTAAACATGCTGCCTAACCAAATTATTTGAATGGCGCATGGTTATGGGATTTGCGGTTTCAGGTTGGGCTGTGTCAGGTGGCGAGGCAGGGTCTTGAAAATCAGACCCTTGCATGACTCTGCAAGGTGAGGTCACAGAACTTTACAGGTGTGTAGCTGAGATCAAACTGAAGGCCAAGTTTGAAGATGGGGATGGTTCGAGCAACAGCTGGAAGTACTTTACGCCTGTGGCCCACACCCCTCTGCAATGGAGTCTGCCATGTTGTTTTCACAGTAGCCCAGAAGAGACAAATCAAACATTGGCTCTAGATAGGGTAATCTGCATTTTCGTGTTGGCCACTGAAGTTCTCCTACATGCTTGGCACACTGGAGACGTTTCAGTTCTGCAACGTCACCGCTAGATGCCACTAAATCCTACACACTGGACCTTTAAGATAGCAAAAACTTTGTTTCCAAACAATGTGGTTGAGGTATAATTCATTATTTTAACCCATACAGTATCCCTCTCTGTAGGATTTGCCTTAAATCTCATTTGTAATTAAACCCTGCCATCATATTCTGTTCTCTGTGGAACTAGGTCCAACACAGACACTATAGATGCTTCTGTTTTCATTTCACTGAGACTTAATGTGGTGTGGAACATTGTTGTCACAGTGAATTCATTAATAACATGACAACTGTCTTTTTCATATATGTTTTTCATTAAATTAAGACACAGTAGAAGCATGAATAGGGTATATATGTAACAATGTGTGTTGCATTTCAGTTGATTTCTGTTTGATTTTTAGGTATTTTAAATCTTCCATACAGCTCAGGACAGCTGATACCTGGCATAGAGAGAGCTGTACCTTGTTACAGTTCATTTTAGCATGCTTGGATCAAGACTTTCCATGAGTAATTAGATTTGTCAGTTGAAGGACATATCGCAGATAGCTATCACTTTAAAGCACCGCCAGATGCCTAATTGTGACCCCTGCAACATTGGCTTATAACGAGTTTATCTGCAGTAAAACTGAGACATTGTCATTCCTGATAGACACGTTTTTCTTTAATGTTTCTTCACGGACATGAAACTTTGGGGGGGGAGCAAATGTTTTAAGTCCTGTTCCTGTCTCAACTGCTTTTATGTGTCTTATGCCTAAGCAGGCACCCGCTCGGAAGAAACAACACATCTTTTTGCTCATTCATTTGGAAACACTGTGTGCCAGTGTGGCTCATATTTCCATCCGAGGTGTGGTATGCCAACCTCGACTCAGAGGATGTGTGCTGAACAGAAACACTAAAACCTTTCTTCTCTTTGCTCCCTCCCTCCGCTACCGGCAAACAACAAGAACAAACAAACAAAACAAAAAAACAAGATGGCAGAGGAGTCAAAGAGAGCCAGAAACAAAGCAGCAGGAGCGGCAAGTTTTACACAGGACAGGAGTGTCTTTCACACGTCAAAAATAATAATATTAATAATAAAAACTGGCCTACAACCTAGGAATAACTGATAACAGAATGAAAAAATCTTTCAATATCAAACAAGATGAGAATTCATGTCAACCAACACAAAAGGAGCAAGATAAAACTCAGTTGTAGAGACTGTGGTAGATACCGTTGGAGTGGGTGGGGGAGGGTGGGGGTGTGGGAGCAAAATAGAGGAGATTACATACATCGTGCCCTTTCTCGCCATCGCCGTGGTTGAGTCTGCCGGCCTTGCCGTTGCGGCTCCGCTGCTGGGTGTGGTCTCCGTTGTGCCACGCGGCGGGAGTGTTGGTGCCCTGGGGACAGCGAGGTGCCGGACGCCTTCTGTCCGTCCGTCTTGTGCTTGGAGTTCGGTCTGGAAGAGCAGAGTCAAACAGCAATGCATGAGGTGAAGCAGAGCCAATGACAAGGTTCAGAAACTGTGACTCCTGTTGACCTTAATTACAGCCCAAAGTTCTCAGAGTGCATTTTTTGACTTAAGTGAAAGATAAAAATGGAAACTCTTTTCTTTTAAGGAATACTTCACCCACAAAATGATTATGTGAATATCAATTACTCACCCTGTGTTTCACTGAATTTGTCAAGGAAACTTTTTGTTTCTCACATGCCTTCACGGAGAACGAAGAATCCAAAAACAGAGAAAATCCTTGTTGAATTAAAGTCATAGGGGTCCATGTTTAACAACAGCAAGACTATATTAAAACATCTGTTTACAAATCTCACACAACTCGTGCAGTATAATCCAAGTCTCATTTATCCAGCTGTATACTCAGTACTTCCTAATCGGACAGTCCTTTCTGACGGGGAACTGAACTAGAAGCAAAACTTATCAATGCTCTCTTCAAAGCCAGACTCCACTGACAAAAACAGTAATTTTACCTTGCTGAACACAGGAGCTGCTGGTCTACCGCTGCCTCAGTCAGTTAGTTTATTTGTGTAATTGCATGTCTTTGGTGTTTGAAAGGATTAATTTGGATTCAACAAAATCACCCAATGACACAAGCAAACTAACTGATCAAGACAGCTCCTGTGTTCAGCCAGGTAAAATTACCGCTTTTGTCAACGGAGTCCGGCTTTGAAGAGAGCGTATATTAAGTTTCACTTTTAGTCCCCTGCAGGAGAGGGCTGTCTGTTTGGGAAGCACTGATCATAAAACTGAATAAATGAGACTTGGATTATACTGCATGAGTTGAGAGTTTGTAAACAGATGTTTCAATATATGTTTTTGCTGTTGTTTAAAGCAGACCCTAAATAGTTTAAGTGATGAAGAATGTACGCCTTTTTTGGATTTGTCATTCACCGTGGAGGCATGCGAGAAAAACAAAGTTTTCTTCCTGAATTCAACGTAACATGGGGTGAGTAACTGATATACAAACGATCATTTGGGGAGTGAAATGTCCCTTTAGAATAGTCTGTATACTGTAGGACAGAGACAGAGGTGACCACTTACCATATGAAATATATTACCATTGGTCATGATGAAGAACATGTTATCTGAATCAATATGTACAATTCAGAATAGTTCAGTTTTAGCCCACAGTTTCATCAAAGATGCAAAGGTTAAAAAAAAAGCTGCACTGCAAACACCTTCTGTGCATCTTCATTGTCTGAACTTGTCAGTGTGGTACTAAATTCTTCCTCTGATGAGCACATCTACCAACAGCAGAATCTATTTCCTGCTCCATTTTAGTTTTCTTTTCGCTTCAATTTCAACCAATTTCCTATTATTTCATCCTTGTTTATATAATATAATACATTGTTGTTGATTTCACATTAAAACTGCTACAAATTTCGCACAAATCAATTTGATTTTCTATTAAAATCACACAGCACAGCAGAACACCATATTGTTTTTGTTTTTTAATAATGAGCAACAGATGTAGCATACATCTTGATCTTGGATTAGTTATTCAAGGTTTTAATAGGAAAGTGTGGAATGAAAAAAAAATATCTGTGGTCTTGCTGTGTCGATTTGGATCCTTTCTGATCTTACTCTTTGCTGTAAATGGCTGTATCTCACTTGATAAATGCGTCTTATTTTTCACACTAGGCAAAGAACGTCTTCTCTCATTAGTTGGCTCTGTAGATCATTCTGATGCTGAATTCTTCAAGGTTTCATAAATACAAGTCCAGTAACTTTGGATAAATGTGACATAATACCTCATATAAAATAAACATTCTGTCCTATTGTTGACTTCTTGAGACAAAGGATGAAGACCAGGGGAGAGTGGAAATCTTAGTAAATGCTCCTTTATACTCTTATTGGCACTAACAGTAATAGGAAAAAAGGTTTAAATGCTGTTTAACATATCAGAGCTAAAAACAAGAAAAACAGAAAAAGAAAGGATGTTATTTAGTCAAAAATGACACCACATCCAAGAAAACTCATCAGAAACCCAGAAATATCGACTAACTGAGCTGCTTGTATGTACTGGCTACAGTTACACCTCTTTTTCTCTGCTCCTATGACAGCTCGACTCCTCTCCTCACCAGTGATGTATACAGAGAACTCTGCAGCTGTTGCTGTCTCATGTATGACAAAGACTGAGGTTGAGAAATATCCCGAGCAAAACGACTCACAGTCCTGACATTATAAAGACAACGGCCAAAAAGATATTGCCAGGTGTGTCATAGATCTGGGGATTGGCTCTTCAGGTGAGAAATCAAGTTAAATTCGGGGCTCCCCACACATTTGATTTTAAGCCAATGCATAGGTGGAGGAAGCACAGATTTTTCAGTAAAAGAAGTAATGACTTTGTGTGGTCGTCTGTTGACATGTGTCCAGTGTTTGCCAGAGGCAACACTTGACACACACCACATTATGCAGAGCCAGTATGCTTTTACTTTCAGCTTATCTCCTTTACTTAATGTTGTGAGACACTTACAATAACTGAGCCTTTAAATGAACAGTAATTTTATCATCATGAAACACACTTCATTCACAGTCGATAGAAACAAAATTAAACCCACAAAAACTATCTTGGGTCCTCTTTCCACTGTTCCAATAATCAGCAACTCTGGTTCGGTTGGAATAAATCCTAATTCACCCAGTTAGATATGAAAATATGCTGGCTCTAACTCTTTACAAGCTAAAACTGCTGTTTATTTAAATGGAGTCTGGTGGGTTTGGTGATGGTGATTTCGGGGCTGTCTCTGCAGTGATCCTGTAGGGACAATACTAAAGTTACCCTTAAAACAAATACTAAATTCAGCTTTGTAAATACAAAAATAAGATGTTCAATGCTACATAAAATGACTTACAGTGTTCTCAACAGTGAATATCAAACACAGTATGAGTACAGAGTGACATAACAGCCATTTAATGGGTGTTATAATAGGAGCGCCATTGGTATCCTAATATATTCCCTGAGGACTGAGGGTAAATGACACTGGCGGCCACCGGGGCAACTGCTCCGCAGTTAGTGGAGCGACACCAGTGTGTGACAAAGCCAAGTGTGGGTGCTGATATGTGTGTGTGTTGAGGAGTTTACCTGGCGGGAGATTTGGAGGTGCTCCGAGTGGAGGACAGGGAGGCGCTACGGGAGCTGCAGCAGCTGCCTTGACGCTGTGAACTCCTGCCGGGGGTCTCACCGGGGGACCTGGTGAATGACAACCAATGGACGAACACACACCACACACACACATGCATACATATGCATACATAAAGCCATGTTGTATGTACGCATACATCACGGGGACACACATGCCACAGCAAGCTCAGTCGACAATCTCATGATATGTAAAACAGTTCATGCACTGCCAAACACTTTCAATATAAATTCTAATCAAGTGCAGGGTGCGATGTATGGCACGGGGGGGCTGTTGAAGTCACACATTAGTGCTGAGAAGATGCGATCTGCTACAGTCGTTAACATTCTCTGAGAGTCTCAGCCTGAGATAATGGATGTAAAATACCAATATAAATTTATGAGAGACAGAACGTGATTCCAATTGTTCCCTTTGTTAAAGACTGACAGTACTGTTTGTTTTACTGTGTGCAGAGAACATATTGTGCTTATTCTTACACACTTTATACTGTATATGTATATCACATTTAACTGATGTAATAATGACGTGAAACTTCATAGAGAAAAAAGCAGATGTGCAGTTTTTTTCAGTCAGCTCAGCATCAACATGTAAAGCCGACCTTACACCAAACATCTTCTTCAAGCCATTAAACTATCGCTGACAAATTTCCAAAGTCAGTACAGTCATGAGAGTTTTGTGCGAGTTACTTGCTCCCATGATATTGATCGTTTGGTGCAAGGTGGTCATAAAACTCAGTCTGAGCTGTCTAAACTCAGACTTTTCTTTGTTACGATATTCTGACAAAATCTAGCGTGTTAAATATTATGTTTATTTGCACCCACGTGAGAATAGTCACACTGCAGCTTTTTACTTCTGTGTCGAATCGACGCCGTAGCCTGACGTGCACCTCCCCAGGAATGTAACTACAAGTTACGGCGACGCAGACCTGTCTATTTTTGTAACTTGAAACCATCTCCCGCAGTGGAAACCAAGCTTTTGTTTAGTTAAGTTTCACAGATAAGAAACAATACATTTTGAAGGCAATAAAGCCTCCGCAAAAATAGCATTTTAAGTCCTGCATGAGATTTTTCCTTCAGGGGTTTATACTTTCGGATTTATTCTGGCTTCATATTAGCAGCAGAAATCTCCACTCGTCGCTAGGCTAATTTATACAATGTAAAATGCCATAGACTTGTGCTAATAATGTAAACATGTTGTATTTGTTTGGTAAACATGTTTAGTATAATACAGTTGTTTTGTCAGTGAACCCTATGAGCTGTAATGGAGCTGAATTTTGTAACGTTCCCTTTGTTAAATGTTGCTGTTGTTCCTGGTTTCATATGAGAAGAGGAAAAGTCCGCTAGCCAGTGGGCTAATTTATACAATGTAAAATGCCATAGGCTTGTGCTTTAAACTTTAGCAGGTTAGATGAAGAGACCAGTTTATGCCAACATCATATTTCAACACTGCCAGGACGCCCATATACACACGCAGGTGAAAATGAAATTTTGAAATGGTTCACCTCTCATTCCCACTGTCTCCTCTCACTAAAATAGCATAGCGAACCAATGGAGGCTGAGAGCAAGTTGAGGCAACTAAATCCAAAATCTAAAGTTTGTAAGTAAAAACAATTTATTTTAATGGATTATATTGATGCTGAATTGTCAAGAATATTGTTGGCGTATGACACCTTTTATCTTTTGTTTCTAGAGTTATGTGTTTTTGTGGACATGTAAGGAATTTTTACTTGTCATTTTTCTTAAAGGGAGTTTGGCGTAATCTCCAAAGGTATCTAGTCATAGTTTTGTAAATATTGTAAAATGTCTTTTCAAAGTCCTCTAGGGTTTGGTAGACATATATTGCATTAGAGTGTCTCTATATGCATCTCACCTCTTCTTCTGTTTGTTCTTGTCTTTGTGTTTGTTCTTTGGGCTGCCCGATCTGAAACAAATGTCACACGTAAGAAAATGAAGCTGTGTGCTTTAAAGCACAGCAAACACACATTCACACCCTTTGTAAAGAAAACAGGAAACTCAATGTACCACTCACCCATATGGATTGCATTGTCTTTTGAACAATCAGTAGGCAGAAACGACAATAACACACACCTTACACATGTTATGCATGTTATAATGTACTGGTTTTTTTTCTTGTTCCATACACACCTGTATCTCCTCTTTTTCCTGGAGCCAGATGCAGATCTATAAAAAGTAAAAAAACACATCAATCATCATGATGATGAACTGAACAATCCATATACAGTAATGCTACAGCTGTGGACCAGGTGTGTGTTCCAAGAAGCAGGTTCACTAACTTTCACACAGAGAAGGTATTTTTACATCCATGCTCCAGATCTGAGGCGGTTCTGGGAATTACTAAACTGCTTCTTGAAATAAATTCTGGGACATCAGAGGTAGTATTTTGGACAATTGCTGGAGGCTGAACCCAAAATCTAATCTAATCTGTGCTGTGTGCCACTTTTTATTTACTCTAGGGGTGAGTAAGCTTTCCAAGTGTTTAGCAGCAGTGTATTTACACTGATAACTACTCTTATAACTCACACACCCAGTGGTGGAGTGTAACATTGTAGTACTGTACTGTGGTACAAATTTGAGGTATTTGTACTTTATTTTCCTTTCACATAACTTCATACTTCTCCTGCACTACATCACAGAGGGAAATACACATGTACACATGTCCTGTCAAGGGATATCAAACATCTGATGGATATCTTGAAATTTGTTAGATAGACAAACTCCCCCTCTGTATCAAAAAGGAAAAGTACAAACTTGAAGTATTTGAGCTCTACTTGAGTATTTCCGAGTTATGCTACTTTCTCCTCCTCTCCTCATCTGACAGCTTTTCAGATGACAGCTCTTCATTTGCCTCCTGGCCAGTAAAAACCATGTATTTCCAGATGTGTTGGTGTTACATGTTTGTGATTAACTGAAGGATGAAGTGTTTCTATATGTGTTGAGAAAATTCTCCCTCTTGGGGTGCCCCAGTGGCTTTGTGGGTAGGGCAGGCGTCCCATATACGAAGGCAATGTCCTTGCCACAGCAGCTGTATGTCAGATTCCAGCCTGTGGCCCTTTGCTGCATGTCCTCTCTTCTATCTCCCCTTTCACACTTAAACTGTCCAATCTAATAAAGGCAAAACGACCCCCAAAATATCTTAAAAGTAAAATTTATTTCTTCTTACGCTTAATAAACTCTTTAATAACCCTCTTGGACCAGATGGAAAATGTATCATCACAAAGCTGGCACTGGCTGTTTCTCTGACACCATGGAAACTTTTAGAGATATGTGGTTTTCACAGGACAGTGATGCTACAAACATGACGATCTTATAGAATATGATGCGTCGCTGCAGATTAAACTACCCAACAGCAAATAAAGGAGTTAAAATGGGCACAACCTTAAACATGCAGCATTAAAATGCAACAGACACATTAATGCAGCAGCAATATTGATCCAAACACATCAGATAGAACAGGAAAACACTGACAGGGAACATTTTACTGCAATGTACATACTGTTACTTTAAAGAGGACCTATCATGCTCATTCTCAGGTTAATACTTCAATTCAGTTTCAATTCAATTCTATTTATTTATAAAGCCCAATATCACAAATCACAATTAGCCTCAGAGGCTTTACAGCATACGACATCCCTCTGTCCTTGGACCCTCACAGCAGATAAGAACAAACTCGCCTCCCAAAAAACCCTTTATTACTTTTATTTTGGGTTTCTACTAGAACATTTAAATGCTTTAATGTTCAAAAAACACTTAATTTTCCTCATACTGTCTTGACTGGAACACCTGTATTCACCCTCTGTCTGTTTTAGCGCCTGTCTCTTTAAGCCCCCCAGTCTGCTCCGACTAGTTAGCATTTTTGGGCCCTCCATGCCACAGTGTCTCTCCAATGTCATTGAAGCCACTGAATGACTGTAACAGAGAATAGCGGCACTTTCTACCCTGAAATATCACCAATATAAAGACGACCTGACATTTTTCAGTAGAAATAAGATCCAAAATCAGGGAGAAATTGACAGCATCAAGATTGCATGTTTCCCTGATGTTAGCACGTAGCTACATGTAGCAGTGTATGTAATGTAAACACGTGGGCGACATGATGGTGCAGTGGTTATTATTGTCACATCAGAGGAAGAGGGTTCCTAATTTGAACCCGGGGTGGGAGAATCCTTCTGTAGGAGTTTATATGTTCTCCCCGTGTCAGCGTGGGTTTCCTCCAGGTGCTCCAGCTTCTTCCCACAGTCCAAAGACATGCAGGTTAATTGGTGACTCTAAATTGTCCGTAGGTGTGGATGTGAGTGTGAATGGTTGTCTGTCTCTATGTGTCAGCCCTGTGATAGTCTGGTGACCTGTCTAGGGTGTCCCCAATGTCAGCTGGGACACACAGGAGAAAGTATCATGATAATATTGTATTGTGGAGCCTCCGGTGATGCCCACCTCTAGCATACACTCAATAAAATATCTGTTTTTCATATGATGACAGATTTGCCTCAACATATGACTGATCAAAGGATTCTAAACATCACAGACACACAAAGCAGCTCCCAGCTCTCAGGCTTAGTTTTGTCACAGAATATTAACATGTTCAAGATTCTGTGAACAGCAGGAGGATCATGTATTTTCATGTGCCAACTCCTACATGGAATATTTCAGCATGTATTTCGGCACTCTTAATGATGTGCATGCATTCTGAGTCACATGCATACATCCATATCTACAGAGGTGTCCGCAGGGAGCTCTCACTTCAGGCGTTTCCAGTTGGTATTCTCCAGGTTGTGGATGTCACGCTTATTTTTTTCTACTGCTGCCTGCACAGTAGAAGATGCTGCTCCCTGCGATACAGCAGCGATAATAAGTCCCTTTGACCACGTATCGAGCGTACAGTAATGACGGGGAGGCCGGCCATTCCTCAGTCCTCAGCGTTCCACTGACACATCACCTCCATATCACTTTCACCCTCATTGCAGTTTCCATGGTGATTAGTCAGGCCAGTCTGCGAGTTGCTGCTATTTTCCTGAACAGCACTTCATCCCCCCTGCTGTTTTACACACCTACAGTGTGCAGTGGAGTGGGAGGCAGTGGCAGCACAAAGTGTGTTGATCCACTGAGAGGGGAGTAATAAAGCTGTCACAGTAACGTATATGTGGCTGATGTGTGACTCAGAGCTGTAGCAGCACATGTTTCCCCACTGGAGGGAATCAACTGGGGACTGTACTGTATATGAGGCGTTATTCTGGAGAGCCCATTTTTCTTCTTCCCCCACACACTCTGGTCGCAGTAAAATCCCTCACATCACCTTCTACTGAGTCTCTTTAGCTCCACAAAAGGCCAATTCACTGTTTCCACATCCGTGTGTCCGTAACGGTCTGTGTGGACGCCTAGGTAGATGTCAGCATGCAGCCTATCTTTTCTGACCACGTGAACTGTGACTGTGCATGCTCCAATTACAAAATATCATCTCTTGTTTCACACTCCAGTCCAGTTCAGAACACTGCGGTCAAACCAGCAACAGCTGGCGCACTGCAGTGAAGTTAGTTTTAAGTTGGATATTCAGCAGACATTCAATCCGGCACCAGCGGCGTTTTCTTAGTTTCAGTTTCGCCTGATGTTGGCAGCAGGAAGGTAAATTGCAGAATGGGCTGCACACGTTCGTCTGCATAGGTTCCAGAAATGTAAGAGGAAACAGAATTGGCCCTAAGTCGGCCATTTTGATTTTTGTGCAAACCAGGAAATCCTCTACAGACTAGACCGTCCCATTTCAGAGACTGGTCTGGCTAATGCGGTCTTCAAAAGATGTGGCTGACACTGACTGCAAAGGCTGCGTCCTTTGAAGGCTGCAGCTCCTGAATTGAGACACAGCTACTGACTCACAGTCACTGTGTCGCCTACTGACAATGGGAAGTCAGTCCTCTGTGACAACTAACATTTGATTTGTTGTAAAGAGTTTAAAGGCCGATCAGATGACAAAAAAACATGAGACACAATTTCTCAACACGCTGCTAAAATAGCTTCACTGGTCTGGTGGTTCTGACAAACTGAACATTCATAGTTTACTGCTAACCTGACCTCCAGCTCACCTGCCTGTCCAAAGTGCAGACATGGTCTTTTTCCTCGCTCTCCACACACACACACACACACACACACACACACACACACACACACACACACACACACACACACACACACACACACACACACACACACACACACACACACACACACACACACACACACACACCCCACCGAGTGCTTCTGTAGAGGCTGTGCCACACTCTGCTGTTTTCTGACAGTGTTTACATTTAGCTTTGTGCCCACACGACCCACATGCCATCTTTATGTGTACCAGCAATTTCTTTTCTGTATTTCTGGATTGAGTTGTTTTGTCTCTGTTACTGAGAGTGCAGGGTTGATTAGGGGAGACCGGGGGCAGTTGGAACAATTTTTGGTTTTGATGTCACTGCCCAAAAACTCCTTGATCTATCTGATACCTATTGTTATGTAGGTAACATGTATCTGTGTTTTACTTGTTAATAGTCGATAAGCTGTTTTAACAAACAATGTTAGAGTCACAACATTTTTCAAAGATTTTTTTTTTGCATTTTGGCTTTTATTAGATAGCAAAGCTCTAGCGTGAAATGAGGAGAGAAAGAGAGGACGACAGGCAGCAAAGAGCCAGAAATGGAATTGAACCCACAGCTGCTGCGGCAAGGACATGGCCTTTGTACATGGAGCACCTGCTCTACCACGAGAGCTAGCAGGCGCCCCAGAGTCACATTATTGATTGATGACTTGATGTTGTGTTGTCTTGCTATTGTTATTGCTGAGGCCGTTGTATCATGAATATGTTCCATTTTGTAACTGTGTTTTTTATACAATAATATCTGTTAGCAGCTAAAGTATTCTCTGTTTCCTGACCAGGGACTAAAGATGAACATTAGCTTATAGCTAACTCTGGTGCAGCTAAGTAGCTGTGCACTGTCTCTGTTAAATAAATGAATAAATATAAAAATAAACAGCAGATGTTAAATGTTAAATCAGCCCCTAAGTGCAGGAGCAGTTGTAACAGCATACAGGAGATGGGAAGCATTTTTTATACATAATTTGACATCTACAAATTAATGGACGTGCTAATTATCTTCCAGCAAAGCAAAATAAACCTCACGCACTTCAGCACTGCTGCTGGAAAAAATCCTGAGGGAAACAATGCTTTAAATACAAAAATCTTAGTTTAATGCCCTCAATGTCAATTTTTCCCCGCAGTATCAAAAATGGTATTGATTATCAATATTTTTCAAGTCACTGTGTTAAAGTTAAAAATCCCACTATTCTCCAGGGCCACAAAGTGTGGTACAAAATTTGCAATAGGTCATTTCCACATCGCACTCCGGGCAAGAAACACCGTCTAACTCCTTCGCACAGTGACCAACTTTCATTAAAATGCACAGACGTGTCAACCAGCAACCCTGAAGCACATGAAGGTTTGAGGGCCCGCTCATCGCTGCTTGCAGCTTTAATTATTCCTCTCCTCCCTCATACACTCTGGTCACAGCTAAATCCCTCACCTCCCCTTCCACCACAAGGACATGGATACTTTATGTGAGACATATGCAAGCTCAATGAGCCCAATGAAGCTGTTATATTAAAGTGAGATACAAACAAGCGGGGGGGATGAATTTTTTAGCTCCTAGCATCGAGGGAGGACGGCTACTCTCTGGGGAGGAACCCTGCATTCTGCTCCATCGATACATTATTCATATATCAACAGCACCTGCAATGCAGAGCAGCTTTGGTGTGAGGCTGGGAGGGAGGCACGGGGATGAGGAGAGGAGGCACGGAGATGAGGAGAGAGGAGGCACAGGGATGAGGAGAGAGGCGGCTCTGGGATAAGGACAGAGGAGGCATGGGGATGAGGAGAGAGGAGGCGTGGGGATGAGGAGAGAGGAGGCGTGGGGATGAGGAGAGAGGACGAGGGGGACTTGGATGTGCGTGGATGGATGAGAGGTGGGAAACAGGAGCGGGGCGGTGCAGTGGGGCACAGCAATTTGGTGAGAGGCTCATTTTTCTTGTGTGGCGCGCCCCCGTACAGGCTGGGTTATTAGAGCAACACATTTAGCCCCGCTCCCCCCGAGTCAGGCGCACACACACACAGAGGGGAGAAATTGGAGGAGGACGGCACTCCACAATTGCTTATTGTCGTTATGATATCCCAAGGCGCTGCATGAGTATTTGTTGATGAGCTCCTGCTCTTTCTTCTCTTCTTCTTTTTTCTTATTGTCTTTCCTCTCTTTTTCCTCTCATCTTTTCCCCTTTTATTTTCACTGCTTCCTCTCTTTTAGTCTCTCCTTTTTCTTTTTCCTCTCCTGTACTCCTTGTCTTTCTTTTCTCTTTCCTTATCTCATCTTTCCTCTTTTCATTTTTCACTTCCTTTTTCTTCCTAGCTTTTAAACTTAGACAAGCTTAGTTTGTCCCTTCCTTTTCTTTTTGTTCCTTCCTCTTTTTTTATTTACTATTTTTCACTTAGTTTTTCCTTCTATCTTTTAGTCTTTCCTTTTTTCCTGTCCCGGTTCCTTTTCTTGTTCATCTCATCCTTCCTCTTTCACCATTCATTTCCTGTCTTTTAAACTTTACTTTGTCCCTTCCTTTCTTATTTGTCTTACCTTCTTTTCCTCTTCCTTTCCTTCCTTCCTTTCTTTCTTTTCCTCTTGTTTTTCCTTTCCTTCCTCCTTTTTATCTTCTAGTCTTTCCTCTCTCCTTCTTTTTGTTCCTCATTCTTTTTTCCTTCCATTTCCTTTATTTCTTTCCTTCTTCCCTACCCTTTTCTTCTCATCTTCCTCCTTTCCTTTTTTACTACCCTTTTCTTCCTTGTTTTGGTCCTCCCTCTTTCCCTTTCTTTTTCTCTCTGTCTTTCCCCCTTTCCTACTTCCTTTTCTTTTTCTTTTGATAAATAAAATCTCACTTCCTATTGCTGTCTATCTTTTATTCCTTCCTCCTTTCCTTTGTTTTTGTTCCTTTCCTGATTCCTTTCCTTTTTCTTCTCATCTTTTCTTCGTTTACATTTCACTTTCTATTTCATCCTGTCTTTAAATACCTCAGCCTTCTCTTTCTTCCCCCCTTTCCTCTTTCCTTCTTCCTTTTCTTTTTCTGCCTATCTTTCCTCTTTTAAATTTCCACTTCCGTTTTCGTCCTATCCTTCAGTCTTTCCTACTTCCCTTTCTTTTTGGTCCTTTCCTTCACCCCTTTCCTTTTTTGTGTCTTTCCCTTTTAATTTTATCTGTTAGATTTTCCTACTTTTCCTCCTTTTTGTTCTTTTCCTTCTTCCCTTCCTTTTTCTTTTTAACTTTCCTACTTTCCTTTTCTTCCTATCCTTTAGACTTTCCTTAATCCCTTTCCTTTTTCTTCCTGCCTTTCCCCCTCGTCGCCTCACCCTTTCTTCTCACTCATCTGTCACACCCGTCAGTGTGAGGGCAACTGTTCATAAACCCTCAAAAAGTCACGCCTCGCTTTCTTGTGCTGACATGTCACTGATGATGACACTTACACACAGCATGAACACACTCACCTGTCTCGCTTGTGTTTCTTCCCACTCTTTTTCTTCTTCTCTCTGTGAGTGGGTGAGGAGCTGCCGAACCTTTTGGTGGAGAGAAGGGAAGAATTTGCATGCCATGACAAAGATGCAAAACGAGCCTCAGATTGCTGCCAGCTTCTGGCTCTTCACTCATCACTGTGTTACATTACATCACACCTCAGAGGGGATCATTGTTAGCAAAGGTGACAGCTGATGTTTCTCTCTTTGTCCCCAGCTCCATTCATCTCTCTGCCTGTCTCTTCTCATCCTTTCTTCTCTTTAGCATTGTCTCCCTCTCTCTCAGTCTCTCACTCTGTCTGTCTTCTGCTGACCTCGTCAAAAGACAATGGAAAATGAGACTTTGCTAATGACTCCCTATAATCGCCCCCCTCTCTCTACGATCGCAGTATCTGATGGCTTGTTAGAAATATTCCCTCCAAAATAATTGGAATTCCATTTCACAAAACCACAGCGTAATTATTCTGTCAACGAGGCGGCAGGAAAAAAAGAAAAAGGAGAAAAATCGAACCACTTCATCAGCAGAAGCCGTTTCCACTCACCGACTCCTTCGGCGGCCAGATTTCTTCTTCTTCCTTTTCTTTGGACGAGGGGATGGAGAGCTGCTTGATTTCCTCTTCACTCTGAATTGGCCACAGAAGGAGAGAACAAGAGAGGGAGCGAGATCGAAAGTGAGATCCAGAGTGAGAGAGGCAGAAATAATTCACAAGTGATTGTTATTATAATAATTTCCAGAAAGAATACATTTCTGATTATAGTTATTTGCCGCTGTGCGAGGCGATAAGGGTCTATTTTCTCATTTCCTCATTTCATTCTGCCATAACATGCAATACATCAGACAATGGAAACAGGAAATCGCTTTGAGGAAATGACACTTAATCTTTCCTGCGAAGTGTCACATCCAGAAAATCTGAATGACCATCTGCATTATGGTTTGCAAACATAAATAATAATAGATGTTTATCTCCAGGTGCACGCTGTTGCCGTGTGGCGGGAGTGAAGAGCATTTCATCTAGAGATTAATTTATGGATATTACCATAGGAAACATCCAGTGGCCATGTGAAGGAGATAACAGGTGGCTGATTTAATTCACCACTTAAGGGGTCACAGCTGGTCAACACATCGCCATTAAACAGCATGTATGTGTTTAAACATGTGCTTTACCGGTTGTCGCTGTGGTACTCATGGTCATAGCCTCCGTCTTCATAGCCAACCAGTTCAGGGTCTTCTTCATACCCGTCAGGCTGATAATGCAGGTGGTTGACCCTGAAAGCACAAGAGTCAAAGCTCATAAATGTGAAGTGTGTGTGAGTGTTGATAATCAGAGGGGTAAAGCCTTTGCACACCAAGTCCGTATTTTTCGTATGCATAGAAGCCGATCCCAAGCAAAATGTAAAAATAGAAAAGTAGAAAAATATTGGAGTCCAGAGCAAGTAGAGTTTAGCTGCTGATAAAGGGGCTGCAGAATTATCCTGATCATTTCGAGGTCTATTCCAGGATGTCAGTGATCCAGTTTGATATGGCACTCACAAAACTGGAATCACACATTAAAAAGAAGACTGAAAATTTCTGCGATCCAATTAATCCTGGAAAGTCCACACACATCAAATCGATATCAAAGAACTAGTGGTGACAACAGCCAACTGTTGCATCGCCTCACACTGCTTGTGTCTCAGCCAAAAAACTGCATTGTGTACACTGCAAGGACTGACGGTCAACAAACACATGAAATGCGTGAGAGACAGTAACTATCTATACCACCAGGAGGCAGTAGTCTGTATTCATTAATCGAAAAGGGAAACCTGAAGGACAGATTCAAGATGCTAGTTAGCCAGTTAGCATTTTAAGAACACAACCCGATGATGAAAGTGATCAGTAACATAAACAACTGTGAACTGTTTCTGCTTAAGAGCTCAATGGCTAAAAAATAGTCTTACCTAATATAAGAACTTTGTTTCAATCTCACCCCCTCTTGATTTTAGTCATTTGTTTTCCTCACCTCTATTTCTCTACGCATGCACTGACCTGAGCAGCCAGTCGCCGTCTACGACATCGCATCATCATGTTGAATAGGCCGAAAAAAAGCAGACACGAGCTGACTGCTGTCAGATTTTCACCGATGGCCCAGCACTGACAAGCGGCCGACTGTTGGCTTGGTGTGTCAGGGCCTTTAAAACCCTGTCTCCACCAAGCAGTACGGTACGGTACAGTTCAGTGCTCCTTTTTTCTGTTTCCACAGTGAAAAGTTGTGGATGGTACCAATAGCAGCGTTCCTTAGCGTCCCCATGTTTGGTCCCCCCTCTGTTGGGGTACCTAGCACACACATCTGGTACTAAAAGGTGGAGCTGTGAACACTGCAGTCTGATTGGTCAGTAGAGGACGCTCACTCTGCTCAGGGCTGAGTTGTGTCTGGTTTTGAGGCTCATGTAACCACTGTTCATACTGTGGAGAGTTTGATTAGTAAACTGGAACTATAAAATGAAAGGATGTTTTGCTGCCACTCACAGCAGCTGGAGTCGGAGAAAAAATCACTTCATTCACTGGGCCGACTGCTGGCAACTTTTAAGGTGGAACGTTAACTTGTAATGTTACTCAATGCATGAGTTGATGACGTGAATCCATCAGCACACCTTAAATTTCACTGTGACACCTTTGACCATCACTTTAGTTTTTATATGACAGACACTTTTAGTAATGAGTGGATCTATCTATCTATCGATGTATCACTGTATCGATCTATCGATCGATCTATCTATCTTAAATCCATCCTGTACTGTGTTGTCAAAAAGCTGATATTGGCTGATATATCTGCCAGCTTTAACACTAAAATTTGATATTTTGCATTAAATACAAATTAAAATTTTGATGACATTATGGTACTAGATGACTAATTTAAGGACCACTAGTTTTATTACAGTTTAGCCTGAGGGGAACACAAATGTCTGCACCAAATTTAATGGCAATCCAATCTTTGTTAAGACATGTCACTCAAAACCACACTGCTGGTGGCGCTAGAGGAAAAGTCAGAGGGTGACCTTTGTCAGTAAGATTCATCCTCTGGAGATCATGAATGTAGACAATTAATGGATATCCATCAGATAGTTGCTGAGATTTTTCAGTCTGGCTCAAAGCGGTGGATCGAACTGATGAAGCTGTGCTGCTGGATAACGAATGCACCCGGCGTGTACCTACCCATCTGGTTTCCTAACTGTGGTCCAAAAAACAAGAAGTTAATTAAATGTATAAAAATGTGATGCTCACACTGAACTTTGTTGTGACTATGGTTTTACACTGACATTTGTAATTCTTCTCTCACCCCGGCAGTGAGAACA
This sequence comes from Cephalopholis sonnerati, assembly GCA_019142605.1. NCBI lineage: Eukaryota > Metazoa > Chordata > Actinopteri > Perciformes > Serranidae > Cephalopholis > Cephalopholis sonnerati. The sequence continues at coordinate 39,062,234 of JAGQAX010000017.1, forward strand.
TCATCATCTCTCTCACTCTTACAGCTCAGCTTGTGGGATTCATATCTTCCCACTTGTTCTTTACACACACACAGTGTATTGTATATACAGACAGATGGCAGCAGCCTCCTCCCTAATCCTCCCTGCCCGCTACCCCCTCCTCTCTTATGTGGGCTCCTCTGATCCACCAGATCTGACCTTGCAGGCTCCATGCGGGCTAAAGAAACAGATAAAGAACACGCCACACTGATTATTTTTCCCTCATGCAGTCCTATCTCTCTGACCTTGTATTGGTTTAAACAGCGCAGGTCATGCTCTGGGCTTTCTGGTACCTTTCATGCAGAGATGCTGCATATGGAAGTGGAGGTTACTTGGATTAGAGCGATCGTGACAGAGACATAACCTCGATGACGAACCATGCAGCCTCAATTAGTAAGAGAGAGATGAAAACAGGCAGGACTAATGAGATGAAGAGCAACACACAGAAAGAAGATGACAAAGCAAAGGATGGTGCATCTCTACCGAGGAGATCAAACACAACATCAGAGCGAAGAGAGGAGGGCTGGTGCAGGAAAAAAAGGACAAAGTGAAGTGGTGTAAAGAATGTGGAAGGAGAGAGTGTGGAGGATTTGAACAGGACACAAGCCTGATGGTTAGTTAGGAAGAGATGAGGCAGCAAAGCTCTTAATTGGCTGAGCACCACTGGGCACAGCAGGGATGCCAAGAACCGGCGAAATAACCTCACTTCACAATGACAGCGTTTTCTCTGCACAGAGAAGTGTTGGAGCCCCACACACACACACACACACTGCAACATGCGTTCTGATGAATAAACTTGCATTACAAAAATCATGCTAATTTGAACTTGAGCAACAAAAACAACAGTCTGCGAAAACAGAATCAATTGGGGAGAGAAGTAAACAACTGCAGGCAGTGTGGGTGTGACACAGCTCACATGGGAGACGGAATTTTAATGTGAACAAAGTAAGGAACTCTATTAAGTTAGAAACTGAGAGTCAACACAGACACACTACTTTTGATGGCACTCATTTTATTACTGAAAAAACTTCTGAATATTGAGCTGAGGACAGTCGATTACACAGACACACACCCTGCGCTTTTCCAATTTAAGTTTTCACTAAAACCTCTTTAAACAGTATCTTCTTAGACCAGCTACTGACAACGTGAGGTGACAGAAGACAGGAGCCGCTGAAGGAGCGGTGACTGAATTACAGACTTTAATTGCCCTGTGTTTTGCCTCACAGGCTAACACCCTACCCTCTGAGCAGTAGAGGTTGTATGCACATGCTTTTTGGCAGAAATCTTTTCATTTTAACCCAAACCACATGTTTTTCCTAACTTAACCAAGAAACTCCTCTCTGGCAGAAAGCCTACTGGGCAAATGTATCCCAAAAAGTCTCACTCTGAACTCATTGAAATCCGGTGCTTGGGCAGTGACTTGCGGTGTCAGACACGGACGAAAAAGCTGTCCTTTAATGTCGGCATGATACGCAGCCCAATGCCGTTGTAATTCAGCAGCTCTCAGCAGCATTAGGGGCAAATGCAGCAGGACAAGAACAAAAATTAGGTGACAAAAGTCAGAGTAGCGCACGCGGGTTGGATCTTTCCATATCATTAAAATGCTATTCAATTTATCAATTTTTCAATTTAATAAGCTTTATTGGCATGATTGTAGATTAACAATATTGCCAAAGCCATTACTGATTTACAAATAAGGTACAATAATAAACGTAAGTATGGAAAGAAAAAATATATATATAACAGATCATTTAAACATATAATATACATCAATAAAACTGAAAAGAACAATATTGCCAAAGCCATTACAACAATTGAGACATATATTGTTGGATGCTGAAGGAGGTTGAGGACGTGAAGTTGCAGGGGGCCATGTTTTCTTTCTCAGGGATTTGGCCAGTGGAGAACTATGTCTGTTGTAGCAGCAACTCAAGAGACTGATGGTGGACATCAGCGTTGATTGGTGGCTTGAGGTTACAAACCATGTGAGAGGCGCTTGATGAGGCTGTGAAGAGGTGCTGGGGAACCGTCACATGACTGGCCTTTGTTCATGCTGACCTCGACTGGAAAAAAGAATCGGGCAGTGGAAGAAAGACTTGCTCAGAGGAGGCTTTACCCTCTGTCCTGCAGAGGTTACTGAGATAGTGCACAGTGGTAAACACCTTACAAACCACCCATACAGCAACTGTAGAAACCAGCCCAAATGCTGGAGCAAACCAGGGCAACCATGACTAAAATATGACTATGACTTTTCAAGTTCAGTTTCAATTTCACTTCAACTTTTCAGTGCTGGCATCCGGGAAGATTTGTCGAACATCGCTAACACATTATGAGCTGTTTTACAACGTAGTGATGCTGAAGCTTCACGCTGTCTATTAATCACATTTCTGACGTAGATAGAGCCATAAGCAGAGTTGAAGGTAAGCATGTACGCTCAAGCTGCAGGCCAGCCGCTGAGAGGCTGGATTCATTTGCATATTCATATATAGGATATATATATAGGACACCTGCTCTACCCACTGAGCCACTGGGTGCCCCACAGATTTGTATCTTAAAGATGAAAAATGTATCAATGTTTTTAATTTGCGCATTGGATCATATGATATTGAACTGTTGATTGTTGAATCAATATATTGATCCAGGTCTATGTATCATTATACCCCTACTAGGTTTCTCACCATCCACCATCCCCTCCCCCGATGACAAACTCTGCTCATATACAAGTAATCAGAATTAAGTCACTTTATCTCGATATGACACGTCTGAAACGCACAAATGCAACGCATCTATAGTTTGCAGGAATGTACAACGCCAGTGTTTCTTCCGGTGACTTGGCTGAGCTCTTAATAGTGACGATGCACACAGAATATTTATCTATCACACAGAATGAGGTCCCTCGTGGTTTTACAGGGTTAGTGTGTTAATAATGAAGCAATTTACACTGCATTTCAATTAGACTAAAAGTCATTAGGAAAGCCTGATTGGACAGCATTCATGATAATATGTTATTTTCTAGATCGATATAAAAATGTAAAATACCATTTGTTTTTGGCTAAGCCTAGTGTCCCTGTAGGGCCGGGAGCGAATGCCAAGAAGAGCAATTAACAACAACTGAAACTATCTAGTGGTCCCATGCTTAGTCATTAGAGATAAATCAACTAATTCCCCATCCTGTCTCTAATCTCTTAAGCGATGCCATGCTCCAATATGCCGGAGACATCTGTCCAGCCTGGTGGTGATCAACGCAGTGTCCCTGTTAGGCAGATGAGTGAGTGTCCCTGTGCTTAATGGTGCCATGGTGAGGAGGGAGGCTCCCTAACTCAGCCACTGTCCCCGGGACCTGGCAGTGATGGACCACGGCCAAGGCCCTCCACAGGGCTGCGGCGCAAGGCAGTGCAGCCCATTCATATCCACGGCCAGACAGCCACTCTGCCACTGAAGGCCCGGATATATTTCTATTGCTGCACAGAATTATAGTTTGTTATTCTGGGAGGAGGTGGGTGGAGGTCGGATTGATTGCTCCGCAGCAGGAGGGTGGGGGCAAAGCCAGTAGCTGGTATCTTTATGGTGGTCATATTAGGATGAAGGATTGACTGGGCTGGAGGTTTAAGCTGATCAATTCTGCGATCATGGGGAAAAACCTTGATGTTGTGGGTGCACTCAGATTATCTGCACAACACTCAAACACTAGATCCATTTTTATTGCGACTGTTTGCTAATGAAGAAACGTCCGTCTCAGGCATTTCATCAGATATCGATTACCGATGTGAAGCCCAGGATCAGCTTCCTCATTGATCTGGCTCTGTTCAGACAGTCTCGGTGTGTAAGAGGCTTTACGCACTGCATTCTTTCTCCCGCCCCGTGTTCCCATCCATTCTGCAGGAAATCAATGTGGGACATCGGTAAACAGAGTTATGAGCTAGCTCATCCATGCTTACTGCTGGCTGTTTACTGCTAGTGTGTAAGAGTATTAAGCTACAGCTGAGCGGTGCAGCCTGTCAATAGTAATAGTCCCTGTGGAAAAGATGGCATCTGAATAAAAACCTCACAGCTGAGCAAAGTCACACTGAAGGCAGCAGCATTATCGAGGTCGTGATGGAGCGTCCTCTCATTTAGCAGATGTGCATTATCTACCGGTATGTCTGTTATCTGTATCTCTTTGTGTTTTACATAACATCTGGGTGTTATTCTGGACAGTAATTTGACACTGGAGCAATATGTAAAGAATGTAGTCAAGTCTTGTTTCACTGGCTGAGGAATACTTCCAAATACAGGTCACTTCTGTCCTTCAGTAACACAGAGAAAATCATTCATGCTCTTATATCCTCCCGCCTTGATTACTGCAATGCCTTGTTCACCTGCTTCAGCAATGGAGCTTTACATCAGCTCCAAATTGCTCAAAATTCAGCAGCTGGACTTTTGACCAAAACAAAACAATCCTCACACATCACACCTATTTTGGCCCCCTACACTGGCCTCAGTCTCTTTCAGAATCCATTCAAGGTACTTTTAATCACATACAAGGCTCTTAATGATTTGGCACCGGAGTATATAGCTGAGCGTCTCACGCCGTACCGTCCAAACAGGCTCCTCGGGTCTGCTAGTCTGGGTCCTCTAACTGTTCCAGAGTCCAGGTTAAAGACAAAGGGTGATGGAGCCTTTTCAGTTCATGCTCCTCGGCTTTGGAACAGCTGCCCACTGAGCATCAGATCAGCTGACTCTGGTCGCATCTAGAAATCTCTTCTGAAAACTAACTTTTACAGATTGGCCTCTCCTGAGAGTTGAGAGACATATTTTGTGTATTGGAGTGTAAGTATTTGCAGCCATGTGTGTATGTATGCATGCTTACAGAAATGTATGTATTTATTAGTTTTATCTGCAAACTAATGTTTTATTAGTATCACTTTTGTTTTGCATTTTCTTCACCTTGGAAAGCACTGTGTGCTTTCAGCTTGAAAAGTGCTCTACAAATAAAGTTATTATTATTAGTATTATTACATCAGTTTGCACCTAACTTTAGATTTATATGATTTAATGCTTCATAATTAACTGCTGCTGGTCATAAAATAAAGAAACACGCAGCTAACAGAGATGTGTTTTTTTTGTTCAAAGTAGTTTCTGACACATTTGTGACACCATTGAAATACTTCATAAAAACTTTACTCTTACCTTTATTTGTTATATTTTTCTTTAATTTTCTGTTTTTCATTTACTGAAACTGACTTTGTTCATGTGTGTTGCATAAATTTAGAAGCGCTTTCAAATTTCAGTCTTAAATTTCAGTGCAGGTAAAACTCAAACTAAACAAGACAAAGACTCTACAGCAGTGGTTTTCAAACTTTTCGTGCCCAAGGCACACAAAAGGTAAGTCAAAAATGTTAAGGCACACCTGTATTCATATCTGTGCACAATAGCTTCTATAACATGTGTTATCACTCTTATAATGACTGAAGATAATAAGAGTAAGAAAAAATAAGACAGGTAACTTTCATGATACTTTCTACAGACAGTTTTTTTTCTCTTATCTTTTGGTGTTAGGTTGTCTACGCTGGTATTTGCTCCGTACAATAAAGCGATTCATTGTCCCACTCATGGCTTTCTCCTTTTAACTGTTATCATCCCTCACACTGGCTGCCAATCAGGGCTTTTGATGTGTCACACATTTATAATTCCCACACACAAACGACGACAAATAGTTTCCCCATGAAGATTTTTTTAATTAAATTAAATTCAATCTTTTAGCTTCAGTTTGCCTCTTTATTCTGAAATGGGTGTGCACAACTTACTGATACAGTCAACTTAAAATTCATTCAGAACTTTTTGTGTAGGCCCAGTTGAATATTGCAGTAATAATATGTGGTTATCACAAAAGGATTGCCATCACGACACACCAGTGTGCTGCGTCACAGGATTTGAGAAACAGTGGTCTATAGCACTATACACCAAGTACAGCTAATGGTAATGGGAATGTCATTAGTTGTGCAGGTATCTGATCATAAACCAAAGTAAACAAGCACAAATTCACAATAGCTTCCACCATGTATGTACACGTATCCACGTGCTCCTCTAATATGAAACAACTGATTTATGCAGGTTGTTGTATCGACTGTGCAGCTGAAGTATCATGAACAGAGAGATGATCGTGCACTGGAATAAATTCACTTCTGTTAACTCTATTTTGACAAAATCAAACTTAAGACAGTTAAATTAAAGCACTTAGAAACAAAAAACAAAACAACAATGGAAATCAACTTAATGACCATTCACAGCTCATTCTCATCTCTATCTGGCTGATGATTGGTCGACTGAAGGTGCTGCTGCTCTGTTCCATCCACTGAGCACAGCCAGTCCAGAGAGCCACATAAGTGCACATTCACAGAGGAGTTGAGACCTGTCCAAAAAGCTGCTAGCTGCTTTTCAACTCATGTTGGCCCAGTGCATTTCATTCTCTCAGGACCATAAATGTACAAACTTTCATGGCAATCTATCGAATAGTTGTTGAGACAACTCAGTCTGGACCAACAAACCAAGACTGGTATTGCCATCCCTAGGGCCGTGCCACTTAAACTGTTAAATGAAACAGACACAAAACGGGACCCTAGTTTTAGAGGCATACCAGGGCTAAGCACTAATGATTGCCCGACTACCTGAGGCAAGTGTGACGACCCCTTCCACTCCGCCTGTCAGTTGTTTGTGTTTGCAGATGATGGGAGGTGGCTGGTAGGTGGAGCTGGGAGGGTCATCTGGTTGTACCTGCCCATTTGGGTGGGGCTCCCAGAGAGAATAAAAGAACTGCCTCTCTAATCAGTCGCCCTCTCAGCCGGGCCTGCTGCATGCTCCTCAGCCTTCTTAGTTTGGTTTGCTGCATTATCCAACACACACTACACCGTTCGTTCATTTATTCATTTTCTGTAACTGCTTATCCTGTTGGGGGTCGCGGGGGGCTGGAGCCTATCCCAGCTGACACTGGGAGAGAGGCGGGGTTCACCCTGGACAGGTCACCAGACTATCACAGGGCTGACACATAGAGACAGACAACCATTCACACTCACATTCACACCTACGGACAATTTAGAGTCACCAATTAACCTGCATGTCTTTGGACTGTGGGAGGAAGCCGAAGTACCCGGAGAGAACCCACGCTGACACGGGGAGAACATGCAAACTCCGCACATAAGGGCCCCCCCCACCCAGGGTTCAAACCCCCCACCCTGGGTGAGAAACCCTCTTGCTGTGAGGTGACATTGCTAACCACTGCGCCACTGTGCCGCACTACACCATATTTTCGATCATCCACACACTTCCTACATGACTGATCCCTTTTCCTCTTACACACTCCACCAGTTGTTTAATATGTTTATTAGTCTAAGTTATATAAATCATTTTTTGATTGATATATCTGTGTGTGGCCTACCTTTTTGTTGCCAGCCTTGAGCCACCCGGTAATACAAGAAAAAAGCAGCATTGGGCTGGTAAATCTATCATCTCAGTTGCCCGATAACGCAAGAGAAGAATTAATATCTTTTTTTTCTGGAGCTGAAGATGGAAGAAGCTAATGAGTTAGCCTTCTCGTTTCCTTCTCATCTCTGTTGAGAGTTGCACAGGTGCAGTACTAATCGGCCGTTCACTGGAAAATAGCGGCAGCTAAAGACAAAGTTTATGCACCGAAGAGCAAGTGAGCATTTTAATTATAATGGAAACAGGGGTTTAGTTGGGTGGCGTTAGAGGATGTGGGTGAAACTGGGTGGGTGTTTTTCATGACAATTAACTTAAGTCATTGTTGTTAACCACTAACAAATAAAACAATCTGTATAGAGGCAAGTACAAACTGACTTCAGCGAGTAGATTTCTGACCCTCCTTGCCTGACAGGCCAAGTGAGACAAAACATTAACGCTGAACCCTGCAAACTGTAAAACAGAGGGAAACAACCTCAACACTAATATGAGATCACTAGCATATCTGAGTATATGTTAGCTGTAGGCTCTTGGGGCCCCTTGTGCGCCCACGTTAACTGACGTGAGGGTCCCGTACCATATTATCTATTAATGTGGAGGATTGTTGATCCGCTTATTGCTGGTGGCGGTGAGCGTCAGGGGGCCTATAGCACAGCTTTGCCCTAAGGCCAACCCACGGGTTGATGCTGGCATACTTCATATAATATTTCAGAAGGAGGCACTTCACATTTAAAGTCAGAGTGGTGGGCAGAGGGATGTAGATTACTACACAAAGAGGTCTGCTGTTGTGTGTGTGACTGTGTGTATGTGCGTAAAGGGCCTGGGGGAGTGTTGAGTGTGAGGGGAGTGGGGGGATAACAACCCTGCAAATTACAACCTTCTTCAATTTTCCACATCAAGGCCTTTCTGGAGAGAGAAAGTTGCAGAATTGGAGAGAAGCTCTGAAATCCCAAATTGACCCGAGTCAGAAGTGCCCTTGAGAGTGAACTAACCCGAAAAGCAAAACAAACAAAGCTTTCGGTATCTTCAGAGTGTACGTTCTCTGGGCCACAAATTATTAAATTAAAGTTTATTACATTCGTCCTGCTGAGTTTAACTGTCCTCTAAACTCCCTCCTTGTTTCAGCGTGGACTGGTTTAATGTCAGATGCCGACTGAGGTGCAGAGGAGGATAAGTCATTAGTCGAGTCTGTGAGACAGGAAGCATCAGCGTCATTAGCAGTCATTAGTTTGCAGACAGCGGGTCACGTCGCCACCACACGCTGCCGCTCTCCATCATTCACACATAGAGTATGATGGACTGACTCAGGAGGAACACCACGCCTACATCCTGCTGCTGCCATGTCTCGTGTGTGTGACGACTGAAGCAGTAGCCTTTGTGAGTGTGTGTGTATGTGTGTGATCTGGACAGAGAACATACATGCAATAATTTTTTTGCTCCCTTTAATTCCATCTCTGCTCGCCTCAGATGAGACACTCTCCACGCCGCCTCGCGCTCGGAGCTGGAGCGAGGCTTATAGCGCTAAACAAATTGACAATTATCATGCCAATCTTCGCCTCATTGGCTTCCAGCAGAGTTTAGAATAGACTTTAAAATGCTGCTGATTATTTTCAAAGCGTCAGAGTTTAACCATTCCCTGTGTATCCAGAGAGAGGCATTATCAGTCAAAAGCCAAGGATTCAAATTAAAATTTATTGCACTGTTGCAATTACGGTCCATATTGTTTGGAGCCGACCGCCTGAAGACATTATTAGACTTGAGGGCCATTTCTCATAACCTCTTTTAAAAATCAATTTCAGCCTGTATTTGATATTTATGGCTGTGTAGTGTTATTAGATTAATTTACTATAATTCATTTATCTTCAAGGATACAAAACTCTTATGGTTCCCTAATAAATTAGCTGGAGAATGAGCGACAGAGAGGAGGACAGGTGAATAACTATGCATGCACATTAGAGGTTTATATATATTGTTTGGATTTGCACAGATAATGTGATGTGAATCTAGATTTCAGCAGTCTTCCCCTATCCTGATCTGTAACCTGAAAACTCAGTCACCAAGAGAAAATGTTGGCATTCTTCAAACCACAGATCTGATACATTTGCACGTTATTACGTAGCAGATGTGTCGAAACTTTTATCATCGCTGTCGTTAACGTGTGGTTACGTTTAGGCACGAAAAAAAAATGGCTAGGAAAAGATCATGTTTTGGCTTGAATGCCTTATTTTGGAAGTCCAATCCCAGCTGGAAAAACGCTTTTGTGGCACCATACTGGCAGGAAACGGAGCGATATCTCTGTAAAAAAATGACAGCTTTTCATAGCATTATTCCCCGTAAAAATGCAGTGACAGATCACAAAAGAAAACAGGTGTAAAGTAGTAGTAGCAATAAAGTAGCTGTTGTTTTTATATAATATGTATGAAACAGGCAAACATAAGGTATTTGTGGTTTGCAGAAACAGACAATGCCAACATTTTCTTCTGGCGACTGGGCTACACCTGATTGGCACAATTTTGGGGACCTAACAGCACTTCTTCTCAGAGACATTCCTCAATCAAATCTTAACACACGGATATGATACATACCCTGCTACGATCATTCACTCTTTACTGCTGTATCTATAACGTCCATTGAGGATATATTTTATGTCCGTAAAGTTATTCAGAAATCAAGCGCTCCTTGTAACTTCACATCATGCCTCATCATCCTCAAATTCTGTCTTCTTCTTCCGTTTTAAAGTAACCCAGGTCGTTTTTGTCTGCACAGTGTGAACAGAGACTGCTGTAGCCAAAGCAGTGGGACTCATGGTGCAGATGTGACAGAATGTAAACGTGTAGATAGTTTTAATATTCAGTCATTTAATGTAATTCATCCTTAATAACTTTTCATCAGACTGGTTGTGCAGTGCAGCACGAGGCTCGAGTGATGGTGCAGGTTATTTTTACTTCATGATCCTCAAGAGGCTCAGCACTTTCATTGACACTTCAAATAAACTTCATTTTCTTCTGGAACTCTTTCTCCTATTTTCTACAATTTAAAAAGAAAATCATGGAATATGGTCCAGTGTATCTCTTGTATTGTAACGCCATGTTCTATTTCTATAACTAGTTTTCGTTTGGAAAATAAAACTGGCAGCTTTTGTTTTTTTCTGAAAGTGTGGTACAAATACTTTCCATGTTTCGCCATCTGCAACATTAAAATGATGCAATGCATCAGTAATCATAGTCAGATAATATAATATACTATTTGATGTTTGTACTTATGTACTTATGTGAAAGATCTGAGTGCTACGGCCTAATACAGATGTTTTTGTGACATAAAAACACACAGACAGTGGCTTTGTGTTACACACCTACCGCACACATCACAGACAGTTAACCTGACATACAGTAACTTACACTGGTTGTGTGTGTGAACCCTCTCTGGTGATAACGCCCTCCTTGTCCATCAGCATTTGTCTGAACGTGCTCACTTTCTGTCGAATCTCTTCTTCTGTGTACCTGAGGTTGGACACAAAGACACAACAGTTAGTAGATGCACACACTTAATTTCCTGCATTCTGTTTGAATGAGTTTTTATGCTCTGCGTACCTTTCTGCATCAATTTCTGGTGTAAATGTCTGTTATTTTGTCAGAATAAAAGTCCTCTGCTACTTTCATGCTTTTATTGGGGGCGATAACTGCACATGTTCTAAATATTGAGGGGGACATGTCCCCTGTTTCCACCTTGAAATCTACACCTGTGCATACACACATGTTGGTGCTCTGCATGTTTGTATCAGTACTGCAGGTTTGACAACTCGGCTGAGCAGTGAGCAGACAGGGATGAAAGTGAATGATGAACATATTTCAACCTGAAGCAGCAGCTTTAAATAACAGCGCTGAATGCAGCATGGTTACTGGCAAAGCTAACTGTCATCTGTCATAACTGCCAGATGTCCGTGTAGGAGCCATGTCATCCACAGCTATCACACAGAGTCCAACAAATGGCAAAGAGCGGTGCCCTGACCGTTTCCTAACCAAAAATGACACGCAGCCCGAATGATGTATATTCTGATGACTCACTGTCAACCTCTGCCGACCCCGGCGGGTTTCCTGTTCAGGCCCGGGCTGCATGTCATGTTTTATTCTGTAAGCAAAGCGCTGAGTTGAGAGTAACTGTGGGGCAGTGAGAGGAGCTTTCAGCAGGCTGACAGAGAGAATACTGCAGACTGCTGCAGAGAGACATTACTGTCTGTGCCACACTGTAGAGTTCTGTTTGTATTTTCTAATTGAGAATGTCTGGATTTTTTTAGTTCTGATATATTGTGTGTGTATCAGTGGATGCAACAGAAAAGCATCAAAACAATCAGTTATACTTTAAAGGGTAATTTTGGTAATTTTTTGTGTCTAGGCGAAGACTAGGAACAACCAATCAGTGGCTGCGAAACAAGCGGCAATGTAATCCCTGCAGGGAACTGAGCACCATCACTGTACGTCTAGTAAAACTGCTTGTTTTTGCCACTGACAGGCTCAGACTGTTATTTTAAGTGTCTGACAACATTATGGAAATGATCCCTACAGCAACAGAGCTTTTTGTTAAACAGTAAGATCCTTTTGTTCAACTAGAAACAGCCTAGAAATCACTATCACCAAACCCACCAGACTCCATTTAAATAATCAGTAATTTTAGTGTGTATATAGTCAGCATATTTTCACATACAACTGGGTGGACTAAAGGTTTATTTCAACCAAAACAGAGCTGGTGATTGTTGGAAAAGTGGAAAGATAAACCAAGATGTTTTTTATTTTAGTTTTATAGTTTTATTTTGTTTCTGTTGACACTGAATGAAGTGTGTTTTACAATTATAAAATTACTGTCTATTTCAATGGAGTCTGGTGAGTTTGGTGATAGCCATTTCAGGGCAGTTTCTATCCATCCATCCATCCATCCATCCAACCATTGTAATTTGCTTATCCGGGGCTGGGTTGCGGGGGCCGCAGGCCGAGCAAAGCACCCCAGACATACCTCTCCCCAGCAACACTTTCCAGCTCCTCCTGGGGGACCCCAAGGCGCTCCCAGGCCAGCTGAGATATGTAATCCCTTAAGCTAGTCTAGGTCTGCCCAGGGGCCTCCTACCAGTAAAACGTGGCTGAAACACCTCCAGCAGGAGGCGCCGTGGAGGTATCCTGATCAGATGCCCGAACCACCTCAACTGACACCTTTCGATGCGAAGGAGAAGCGTCTCTACTTCAAGCTCCCTCTGGATGTCTGTGCTCCTTCTAGTTAAACAACAGTTTCTAGTTAAACGAAAAGGATCTCTAACACGAAGGTCTGTCTCTGTAGGGATCCTTTCCATAATGTTGTCAGACACTTAGATAACAATCTGAGCCTGTCAGTGGCAAAAACAAGTACCTTTAGTGGATGTACATTGATGCTGTGAACATGCCGTGAGTGGGAGCCTCTGTCGCTCAATACTGGACCAGTTTCAATTCAGTTGCTGCTGCCATTAATCACTTAGACACAAAAACATGGGAGAATACCTTCTGGGTTTAAATTCTTTGTTATTTTATTTGGTGAAGTAGACAGAGTAGATACATAATGAATAAACTATGCATGGAATAAATATTCTATGCATAGTTCATTTCATTTCATTAATGAATGAAATGAACATTCCATCCATGCAGCTTTGGGCTCCATCTGCCCAGTTTGCGAATAACACAAGTAAGAGTCTCTGACCACAGGCCTGCCACTGTAAGGCTGTATCAGCTGACAGCTCTGCAAAGGGGACAGCAATAATTCAACCAGGCTGAACAACCTCGACAGCGACAATGAAGCAGCTTCTGTCCTGTGCCATTCTGCAGACTCTCATAGGGGACTTATGTCTGAGAACTTGACAGCGCATGGCCTCTTTAATGCACTGTACACCGAGCTGATCTCCTGGTGCATTCACACCATCTCCACATTCTGCTCTGGCTGTGGTAATGGGATGTAATGAGCTACAGAGGCAGAGAAACATGAAGGGAGAGGAGAGGACAGAGGAGGGAGGGGGGGAATTAATAAAGCCGTCAAAGTGTAGCCAGGAGCCAGACATAGACTGACTGGAAGCCTCGGCCATTAATAATACACTGTAGTGTTCGTATTAAGTACAACAAGAGCATATGTGAGGGGTGGCTGGGATACAGCAGTGTGTTCAGATAAAGATTCAATAATCAGACACAATTAAAAATGAGTATGAGTAAGTGATAACATCTGAAATGTGCGCTCCATTTGTAATAATGAAAGTATTGAGGGACTGTCTATCACTTTGTGCTGAAACACACACTCTTACTTGGCAACATTTTCTCTTTGTCACTCTTAAAGCAACATTTTGAGGAACATGCTTATTTGCTCTTTTGTCGAGAAAAATACTGCGCGATGAGACAGACAGGCATGCCTGTTACTGTAGTTCAGCCAACTTAATCAACATGCTTAACAAATGGAGCAGCAGAAGTGATTGTGACACACAGCACATGGACGCAATTTAAGTACTTTAAAACTCTTAGCGCCCAATTTGCATCCATCAAAAAGTCTACTAAGAGATCACAGGAAAAAAGACGGGACTTGCCTGAGAATCATCAGTATCAAAGTAATTCAGTGAAAGCTGTCTATACACCCATGGCTACACTGCAGACAGGAAGTACTCATAGCTAATTCAGCTACTTTTAAATGGTGACAGTTTGCCAAAATATAAAGAAATATAGGCTTAAAAAAATTATTATACTTCCTGTATTTGTTACACTCTCCTCTGACAGGAGGCTGCAATCCATCATCATCAAGGTCTAACACCTTCGGCACCTCCTGAACTATTATCTTTGCACATTTCACAAATTTGCACCACTGGGAACATTGGCTGACGAATATTTTTGCACCGTCTGTGTAGCTTACTCTGATACAGCTGTAAACAGCTTCATTGTACATATTTGCTATGACAGTAGTTTTTTAAAAGTATCTTAGTTATATTTTTTATTAGGAATTTTCTTTTCCATATATACATATATGGTTGAGTGTTCCAGTACCTGCCTTATTTTTATTCCTCTTAATGTTTACCTTTTTTTTTTTATGTATGCACTAAAAAAACAAAACAAATTTCTTGTAAGTAAAAACCTACTTGGCAATCTGAGGGAGCCTCACAGACTTTGAAAACCCCTGCTCTAGACTGCAGGATCTCTCTGATTCTCCATTCACACTACAAGCAAATATGGCCCAATAATCATGTGAAACTGACCTGAGTCAATTTTTTCCCAAATCACATCTGAGCCACTTTCATATGTGGCCCGAGTCAATCCTAGTCATTTTGCCATCCATGTGTGTTTTTTCTATACATTGATAGTTTGTCTATGTCATGCTTCACTGCACAGGAGTAGTTTACAAACCACACAGTGTCAGAGTGGTCCGTTCAAACTACAGAAGGCTGCTGTAGCCGTACCGCTGCTGTGATAGGCTGCCCCAGTCACCAGCCAATAGAGCCCAACTGCCAGGCGCTTTCTGACAGGGACAGATCCACACTTCGAGTCCTGCCCTGACAGCGTTGTTGCAAGGTGACAACAGAGATATTGAAGTGTAGCCCTAGACATCCTATGTTTGGAGGAACTGTTCTTCTGTGAAACCCTCAACATCGCGGCTCCACCAGTCCTGACTCCTCTCCTGGCTGCACCCATATCTCCCTCTCCACAGAGCTGCCAGCAATGGCTGCTAATAGAGCTTTAGTTTAGGCTTTTGCGTTCCTATGTCTTCTCACCCTCAACAGATTGCCATCTGACCTCCGCAACAAAATGATTCGGAAGATGCTTGCAGTGCTTTTTCCCCAAATGCCTCCCTTGCAAATATTACATTATTTGTTGTTGTTTAAAGGAGCATGTGTGTGACAGTTTTTCGTTGCATGTGAGGTGTTTCAGGGCAGAGATGAAGTGTCAGATATGGGACAATTCAAACATGGATGTGTACAGTTCAGGCAGATTGGATCTGGGGGAAAGAATTGGAATTAAGCATTAAGGCCCCGATCACACAGAAAGTGTTTTGCATGTTGCACAACGTGAGGCGCACAAGACTGCCTTTAAAAAAAATGGAATGCCTCTAGTAAAAGAGTTGCTTGCTGCACCTTTTTATTGTTGCCAGGTAACCACCCCATCACGCCCTTACACTAACCCTCCCATGTAATCAATCTACCGTTTTGTTTTGTTTTTTTAAATTTCACAGTAATTATTAGCTACTTCCTAAAATGTTTCCGCAGAGGGTACTGTCTGTAGCTCTGGTTGAGGGTGAGAGGCTGTCAGCAGATAAACAGAGATCTGTGTGGGTACATGAGACCCTAAAAAAGAGGCTGGATCACGGGGAGTACCACCAGTTGGTCCAGGAGCTTCTCCTCCATGATGGACATTTTAAGGCATATTTTAGGATGACTCAGGGGCAGTTTGACAACCTGCTGTCTATTGTTGAGCCGTGTAGCTCTGGGTATCCAGCAACCACTACCACCAGTTTCTCCTCCATTGTTTACCGACTGTGTGTGTGTGGCCACCACAGAAGCCCCGCCTCTAAAATCACTGCATTGGACAATGGGAAAAAAGATGACATGGGGCGCACTTCTGCTCTGAGTTTAAGTTTTTTCAACTTGAGGAGTGCGGAGTGCTCTGGCAAAAATGCCAGACACCTACAGTGCAGAAATGCGAGACAAGTCGCAATGCAAAACCACGAGCAAAGAGCTTCATTCTTATTAAAAACAATTTCAAAAGGCCGCTTCCAGCTGTTAAAATGCTGTTTGTGTGATCAGTGCCTAAGCCTACTAATGTGAATGCAACTTAAAGGACCTGACCAGCATTATGAAAATCAGCCCCAGACCAAGAGTACACAGAGGTCATCAGGTCATGTGACACGTGAGCTCCATGTGCAGTACGTAGCAGTGCAGGGGAACTGTCCATCACTCAGTGCTGAAACATGGACTCTTACTTGGCTACAGATTCTCTTCCCCTCTCTGAGCCGGGGCTCGAGGCAGGACCAGTTCTATAAACTGGATTGTAAATTAACCAGTGGCTCATCACAGTGTGGAAATGGCATTAGTCTGAGAAGTGTTTGCTTCTCCCAGATTAAATATAGCAGCCTGATAGCATGTATTCTGAGTTTGGTGCTATCAGCACATTGGCAGTGTGGAGAATGAGATTAGGAGAAGTGCGATGGAGAGCTGAAATAGCTGGAAGATGGCCCAGCAGACAAGGAGCCAGCCGGTGTGACAGCACCGTCGGGTCCCGCTGTACGGCAATCTCTCAGCCCAGCAGGTGTCAACTCAGCACAAAGGAGGCCACAAACACACACTTTATATTCATGGCTTTCCATGCACATCGCCGTACGTTAGCTGCGTCCCAACGACTCTACAGCAGTCCCCCTCGTGCTCTCAGCTGTCGTTTATCGAGGAAGGGTGTACAATAGGTAAAAGGGTGAGAAGTCTCTGAAAGGATACTGGCTGAATGGCCAGACAGACGCCATGGCTGTGGGGCTTTCTCCTTCCCATTGTGCTGATGATGGTGAGGATGTTAGCGCCTGCAGCTATCTCTGTTGAATCCAGCTGCAGCAAGGAAAGAGGGGTCGGAGCTTGTGAAGCTGAAGCGTCTGCTGACATATGACCTATAATGTCCTCCTCCTCTTTCTGCTACTCTCTCTGTCCTCCACTGAATTGCTCCATTCTGAAGTTTTGCACAGCTTCGCAGCATGAAGCAGCAAAGTTGGGTTCTTTGTGATCGGTCTAGCTCAGTAACCAAAGCCAGAGAACGTATGCCCAGCAGTGCTGCTGCTTCAACAAAGAGGTATGAGCCAGGAGAATCCCCCACAGCACCTGAATGCCTGCAGGAGACTGGCGAATGGTGGGCCGGTTTACCTACAGCGATGAAAATCTGAAAAGA
This sequence comes from Cephalopholis sonnerati, assembly GCA_019142605.1. Taxonomy (NCBI): domain Eukaryota; kingdom Metazoa; phylum Chordata; class Actinopteri; order Perciformes; family Serranidae; genus Cephalopholis; species Cephalopholis sonnerati. The sequence goes on from JAGQAX010000017.1 coordinate 39,079,618, forward strand.
AGTCTGAGAAAAGAAATCTAAAAGCTTTCTTTACATGACTGCCAAACTTTTAAGTTGCATTAAAAAAAAAGTTCTGCAGAAGTGGGCTCTGAATCAATCTGTGTAAAAGGTTCATATTGGATGCTTGTTGGTGGTTATTAAGATGAGTACACTGAAACAACACATCTCTCCTCTGCACATTTAATTAGCACTTCCTGCAGCTGTAAAGGTAGCTGCTTTCTGCCTAACATACCATCTGTTCTGCCCTGACACAGCGCAGAGGAGGGGAGATCGGAGCGGTCACTCTCAGTCAGACTGGCTAACACTGAATTCAAATTGAAATTCATGTTGAACTGAGCACAGCACCTGCAGTCGCCAGAGGAAAATGGCAGCATTGTACGTTTCTGCAGAGCATGAGTATGTTACATTTATAGGTTTCATACATGTTTTATCAACATTATAAATTAGATGACTTTGTCAATCGGGATGTGGAGGTGGATGACGTGTCACTCAGACGAGAATCATGCCATGCTGCAGACCACTGCTTGAGAGCAACAAACCACAAAACCGGTTGTTTTTTGTGAGGCATCACTGTGTTTCCAGCTGCTGCCCTTGTACCTCTTTTTCCTGCAGCTTTTTATCCCCCAAACATGAGTGTGTTTAAATCGACCCATTGCTGTTTTTTCAGCCAGCATAGTGCCACAAAAATCAGCTGTTTTTTCTGAGACATTGCTTTGTTTCCTGCCAGGACACTGCATCAAAAAGTTATGTTTTTTAACCCAGACATCGCTGCAGAGCCACAAAAAGTGGTTGTTTTTAACAAAGACATAACTCTGTTTCCTTCCAGGATAGTGCCATAAAAATCTGTTTTAAGGAGAAGTCGCTACTTTTCCTGCAGGGATTATGCTACGAAAAGCAGCTGGTCCTTACAGAGACATTACTGCATTTCCTGAGGGGATAGTCCCCCCGAAACTGGGTGTTTTAAGCCGACACATGATCTTTTTTGTGAACGCTCTGTGGTCTTTGTGCTGTAACATAACTACGTTACTACAGCACGGTTGAAACGTGAAGTTTCAATGTATTCGCTACATGACAATGTGCAAATGTAACGTATTGTTTGTTTGCAGAAATGCCAACATGTATCCTGGTGACTGTTTTCATTTGTGTAAGTATGTACGAGGTGAAACTATTCAGAGGCCAGTGTTCGTCAAGTGGATTCAAATGAAAGCCATTTAGCCCAGACCCGCTGCCTACAGCACATGGAGTTGCAGTGATTTGGGCGGAGAGAGACAGGGACATCGATCAGAGTGAGGGGCTCCCCGCCACCCCGGCCATGAAAAATCACCACGATTAAAGAACTTGATTGGAGTAATTAGACAGCTCCGAGCACCCACAGATTCCCCCCATTAACTCACGATCCTGCAAAATGAATAGTTGTGGCCCAGAGACCATCCTTACGCTGATAGTCATCGATTTGATGAGGACGTGTCTACGCGTGGGGTGTGTGTGTGTGTGTGTGTATGTGTGTGTGTGTGCTCCTTCTGACTGCCAGTGATGTTTCTGCACTTGATGTCTGAGGAGCCTTTTTCCACAAGTCATCCCCAGGCGCTGCGTACACCTATGAAACTCTGCAGCCATCAATCCTGCTGCAAAGAGTACAGAGGCAAAGTGATGCCAATGTAGTTAGTAAGATTGAATGGCGCTGGGAACATGGGAAAGCAAACCTGAACACCCCCACATTTCTATTTCAGGGGCAGAATTAAAACGACCTGCGGAGCCACAGTGATATAGTTTAACTCTCAAGTGGAGAGGACTTTCAATTGATGCTCTCCACAGTCATAGATTTTCTGGTTAGATAACAGAGAGACCAGACAGAAAGAGGAGCAAAGAAAGAGAACACCTTTCTCTCACTATATATAGCTGCCCTTTTCACCTCCCCCGCAGTGTAAGCAGATCAATGGCTGGAGCAGCACAATCTGCCGTTACCACTCTTTCTGATTGCTCGTCTTCTCTAATACCTTCTGTGACAACAGCATTTGAAGCTCTTTTGTCTAGCATGGACCTGTGATATTGGCTCAGGGACCCCCGGTGACAAAAATAAAACAGGTCATTCTCCCCGAGATGCCTTCCCTCTAATTTTCAGTCTGACAGGACACAGGCTTATCGTCTCATGACGCAGGCTCTGACTCGCAGGAAAACCTCCATCAGAGCAGAGATAGTTATTTGCTCTGGCCTCTGAGTGCAGCTCTCTTAATAAGATTCAAGCTACTCACATCTCTTGCAATTCAAAAAGTGTCACTGCAGATAGTATCAAAGCAATACCACAGCAGCTGCGGCCAAAATGCAGCAATTTAGCTCCCGACTATAAACCTCTCTCCTTTCTGTCTCAGTTCACTGTTTTGTCTTGGTGTTATTTTGCTTGTATGTCCTTATGTTCATGTGAAAACAAATTCAGTATCACTGTGTTATGTTGAGTCTATTTTGCCTGTGCTGGGCTACATCTCTCTACTTTGAAACAACACATGATTATTTTCTAGAATGCACGTGCACATCTGTTTTTTCTGCTTGGTGAAGCAGGAGGAGTCATATCCTCTGCCTTGTGTTGAAAAAGATGTTGCCCTCATGGTCATACGCAGGGTTTCAGCAATACCAAGGTCCAAAAACTGCCTTGTGTACAGTCTGTAAGGAATACTCTACTCACAAAGTGACCATCTGTATATCAATCACTCACCGTGTGTTAGATTAAATTTGTGAGGAAAACTTTTTTTTTTCTCTCACATGCCTCCACGGTGCACAAATAAAAAACAGAGAAGTCTTGTTTTTTTTTTTTGGGAATTTTTAAAGTTATTGTCGACCAGGTTGAACAGCAGCAGAACTATATTAAAACCTCTGTTCACAAACTCACACAACTCATGCAGTATAATCCAAGTTTCATTTATCCAGTCACATGCTCAGTTCTTCCCAAACACATGCTTCTTTGTATTGAAACATTACAATCTAAAATAGAACTAAAAGGAAAACTTAAAGCCAGACTCCTTAGACAAAAACAGTCGTTTTACCTCGCTTAAAACCGGAGCTGCTGGTCTACCGCTGCCTTGATCAGTTAGTTTGTTTGTGTTACTGTGTGAATTTGGTTTTAAAGGGTTAGATTGGATTCACCTAAGCAACACAAAAACACAAGCAAACTACCAGTCCAGGCAGTGGGGTAGGTAGGATTAGTATTTTTGTCAGTAGAGTCTGGCTTTAAAGAGAGCAGGTGAGTTTCACTTCCAGGTCAGTACTAAGGTTCTAGTGATAATACATGTATTTGGGCATATGACTGAGCATACGACTGGATAAATGAGACTTGGATTATGCTGCACAAGAAGTGTAAGAGTTTGCACACAGATGTTTAGATAGTTTTGCTGTTGTTACACATGGACCCCAATGACTTCAGTTAATCACGAATTCTCTCCATTTTTCGATTCTTAGTCCACTGTGGAGGCATGTGAGAAAAATAACATTTTCTTCCTGACCTCAACATACACAGGATGAATAATTGATATACAAATGGTTATTTGGAGGTGAAGTATTCCTTTAAGATGTGTCTTCTGTCTCCCAACCTCATTTTTTGTGTCTCTCTGCTTCTTCCATATCCTCTTTTTTCTCTGCTGTCTACATTAAATTCTTTTCATGCATGTGTCTCTGTCCTTGATTATTTTTCTCTCACTCTCTGTATTCACTGCCTGTCCCTTTCTCTGCCAAAGTGTATAAAAAATAATGCGATGAAATCATATTCTCCTTATCTATTTAAGCTTTGCATCATTTTAGATTTGAATTATAGAAGTGTGTCACACAAATATATTGTTGCAATGATACTATCTTCCTACACTATGATCAGGCAGGTGTTTGTGTTGTTATTTAAACAAGCCTAAAGGTTAATTATCAAAGAACACATGCAAAATAAGTCTGTGATAATGACATTGATCAGGTCATTTGTGTGAAATGAAATAAAGGACATAATGTTAACGCTATCCTGGGCACAGCTGGAAGTAGCTACCTGCTCTTCCTCTCTCATCTCTATCACTTTCTCTCTTTCTTTTTTCTCTCAGTCTTCTCATCTTGTCCAGCGTTTCTCCCCTTGTTAAAGTTGAGCTTTGATTGTTTCATCTTTATTGATATCTATATCTAAAAGTTACGGCGTCACATGAATTTGATGTGTTGAGTAGTTTCCGTAGAAATCAGGAACGAACAGAGATCACCCACTTTACCACCAACACCAGATGAAAACACTGCCGTTGTACCTTTCAAACCACAGATATGTTATATGAGCTGACTTTGTCATCTGGTGGTGGAGGTGACGGTGGATGGCGTGACAGCTGAGCAAGACAGCTGCAAAGCTGCAGACCACTGTTCAAGAGGAACAAACAATAGTTTTTACAGCAGGGATTGTGTCCCCAAAAGTGGACATTTTAAGCAAAAATATTGTTTCCTAAGTATAACCAAGTGGTTTACCATTAATGAAACACAAAGAAACATGCAAATAAAAGCTGACACAGTTGATGCTCTGTTATCAGCCTGTGTGTGTGTCTGTGTGGATACATTGTGCCGATGCATATATGGGGTTCCTGCGTTTAAAAGGAGCCCCTTTTAGCCTGCAGATTAGAGTGAGTGAGGCCCGGTGAGGAGAGCTCATTAGAGAGCTGGAAAAAGGCTCAGACACCACAGGAGTTCAAATCATGCCCAATCATTATGCCTCAATTAGTGTGGAAAAACACCCCCGAAATAAAAACTGGACCCTTGCATGCATATCAGCCCTTAAGCCTGAAATCTGTCAGTGAGCTCAGGCTTCCTACGGCTCAGATTTAAGACTTTTTTAATGCCACTCAGGATGAAATTTAAGACTAATTTTAGGGTAACCACAACTGAAGAAAGAAGAAGAAAGAAAGAGAGCCAACATAAATTACAGTTTTGCCTAAATGTTTTTTGGTGACATAAAATGTGACTTTTTGGAGAAATAGCTGGTGTTTGTCAGCAGGTTTTCTGGGTAATTTTATGTTACTTACTCTGCATGTGGGATTCAATTGCCTTGATTCCCGTTGTGCATCTCCTTGTACCAGGGTCAGCCTTGCCGCAGATAAATAAATTTCTACTTCCAATGTCTTTGCAATTTTAAAGTGGAGATGAAATGAAAAATGCCTTTTTAACTCTTACAGATCAAATCGCAGACATGTTGCACACCTATTAAAAAACATATGCCAAACAAATTACAAAAAAATCTATTTTTAATGTTTATATCAAAATCCAATCTTGTTTTATTCCTGGAAAACAAAATATGATGTACACTTGCATAAACCTCTACCAACCACTTTCAGTTAACAACACCACAACACCAACCCATCAATCAAACTGACACTTTTAGCCACATAGAGCTAGTTAGCTAGCTAGCAACCACATGCTACATCGTTGTGTCTTACGGACTGTGGGCTAGAATTTATTCACCTAGGGAGAGTGGTATCTGTGACAGCTCCAGATTATGGGTAAGGAATTGTACATGGAGCACACAACTGACTTCCTCTTTCTCTCCCTGAGAGATACAACCATCCTATCCATGTTACACCATCAGGGCCTCACTGTAATGAGGCGCCTACTTTTCAACTTTCAAACCTTTGTTTCATTAAGAAAACAATGTGGCTAAGGTCTAGTTCGCTCATTCGCTCATCTCTCCCTCATGATCCGGATCCAACACTGATAGAGGTGTGTGTGTGTGTGTGTGTGTGTGTGTGTGGAGCCACTGGCTGACTCAAAGCCTGTGGTCCACTGTAGCTCTGCCAAACTCTAAACCTGCTCACTGTTCAGAGGTCAAATCAAACGGGACGTACTTGATTCAAATCCCTCTGAGAGCTGTACAGCGATCAAATATTCCACAGTATAGAGGCCATAACTTCAGTTTCACTTTTAGACTTTTGAAAGATGAATTAAGACCTTATTTTTAGATGAATTAATATAATGTTTTTAAGACTTTTTAAGGATCCACAGGAACCCTGGAGGGGTGTTATGGAGTGTTTGTTTAAGTGTTCAGTACATGAGATGTGCTCTGATGGAAAGATGACAGGATGAGGTTCACGATGCTTCAGTAATGTACCATGTCTTCCGAGAACTCCTCCTGCAGATCAAATGTATGTAACCCATAGCACATCTAATATAAGTAAAAGGGCAATGCTCTCTGCAGCCGCAGAGCACTGATGACGGGGGGATGCTGCCAGGCCTTGAATAGCTAAATGAACAGACTCCTTTAATTGCTGAGCCCGTCTAATTGGCTCCCAGGGTGAGGCCATCACTCATGACAGACTATTTATCCTGGTCTTATCTCTGGAGAAGAGCACGGCTAGATGTGTGTAAAGGGAGGAGGGGAGTGTCTGCCATGCTGGCAGGGTTAGAGAAGGAGGCAGGCATCCAACCTGCCCCCCAGCCTAATCCTTCACCCAGGCCTCAGTCAGGACGGGGACTCGAGGGTGACGTAGAGTCTGAGCCTGCTGGCTTATATCCACAACAAATGAAAACAGACCCCAGCCACCATTTTAATTGTGTCTAATGCCTGGCATTGCTACGCCTCTCTATCCCAGTGTTTCATCCCCCGCTCGATCCCTTAATCCTGCACACATGCACTCACACTCTCTCATTTAAAGAGGAACATTAGAAATTGGAGAGGCAGGGGGAGCGGTGCTGAGCCAAGCTGGCAAATGAGATTCTCCTTTTATTATAGCTTAACGAGATGACTCGAGTCCGTCCAGAGCTTTAACACTCAGCTGCCGTCCTTCAAGTGCGACTGTCTGCCAGGCGAGCTCGTGCAGGCTGACGAGCTGGTCAGCACCGGTGTCTGGTCTCCTCGTATTCTGTCATCATTAGCCAAGCTGCTGCCTGCCACTACACTGTTCCACTCGACATCATGACTCTTTTACATCCCTCTCAAACCAGGAGCAACTAGGAGATGAGTGGACCTTGACAGATGGCCGCGGCGCACCCCCTCCTTATTATTTTTTTTTTTTTAGGGTAAAGTCCAGCAGTTCCCTTTCTGCTACATCAATCTGTTGCAGCTCCACCATTACCCTGCAGTCTTAACGAGGCCCTGCTGCCTGACAAGCCCAGTCACGCTCAGGGAAGGAGGGACGGGTGGAAAAATGAGAGCAAGAAAGGTGTAATCCATCTCCACCTTCTCACCCACCCCCACAGGAGCATCGATTTAATTCATCTCCATACTCCAACAAACAATCAGCAGTGGGAAAGAGACACCAGTCCCACATACTGACATTCAAGTTTGTGCCTGTCACCTCTCATATCTAGCTTTACCCCCCCCCCCAAAAAAACCCTCACTAATTAGCTTGCCCTTTATTCAATTAAACCACCCTCCCTAATGCATCAAGGATTAGCCGGCTTTCTATAAATGACAAATGTGATGTGAGTAAAATGTCACGAGGTATCAGTGGGAAAGTGAATTTCCTCCGTACCGACACAAGATCACAGAGCTCGTCATTAATTACAGTCTCAGCTAGCCTGGAGTTCGCCTGCGAGCTGTGGTTATTCAAGCAGCAGTGTGTGTGTGTGTGTGTGTGTGTGTGTATAGATCAGCCTGAGAGCAGCCTTGAGATTGTGGATTAAGGACAACAGCAGTCACTACAATTCTTCATGGCCCTTGGCGCTGGCGCACACTGAGCTCCTCCTAACTTTGTGCTGGAGGACACACATCATGCTAATGAAACACACTACACTGGGTTGGCCTGTGTTCTTCGCTGACTGTCTCTATGGCAACCTCACCAATAACCATTACTTGAGGATAAGGCCGTTAATACAAAGTTCAAGTGTTGGGGGCTGCAAACATGCAACAACATCAGGGATGAGTAATGTTGCCCCTGTGACATGAACAAGATGCTAAAGCAAACATGGCTGCTGCTGACGCATGAATCTCCATGTTTGATCCCTGGAACTGTGTTGGAGGACCGCATTAAACTAGCAACTACTTGTACTTCAAGCAGCAGTGGTGTTATGACGTTAATGCAGTGGAAAGGGAGAGGGAGAGTGTGATATCTCATAGGTAATGTTTCAACGATTGATGCCGTACCAACCCAACAGCTTTGGCAACACTGAGCACGCCTTCCAGTCTCCCCCCAGGTTGCCCCAGTGAGTACACAGCTCAATTTTGAGCTGCAAAACCCCTTTGGCATTGTTAACTATGATGTCACTGTTAGCTCTGTTTGCACTGGTACCATTGTCAGCAAAGCTAGTGGTCTTAAATGACAATACTAAAAGGGTTTTGTGGCTCAAAATGAAACCACTTACTCACCCTTGGGGCGGCTGTGGCTCAGAGGGAGAGCAGCTCGTCCACTAATGGGAGGATCGGCAGCTGGATCCCCGGCTCCTCCAGTCCACATGTCGAAGTATCCTTGGGCAAGATACTGAACCCCAAATTGCTCCCGATGGCTGTTCCATCAGTGTGTGAGAGCATGTGAATGCTTACTGTGTAGCAGGTGGCGCCATGCACAGTCGCCTCCGCCACCAGTGTGTGAATGTGTGTGTGAATGGGTGAATAGATTAAAAGTGCTTTGAGTGGTCAGAAGACTAAAAAAATGCTATACAAGTGCAGTCCATTTAGTCATCCAGGCTACCTGGGCGGACACCAGAGGGTTGCCACCATGTTTTCGCAGTAATGCCATTCTGTGTTACCAGAGCTGAACGACGGACATCTTTCATAGAGGTAAACAAAACACTCATTTTGGACCTGACAACATTTTTTTTAAATGATTTGTCACAATCATAATATTTTTAGGAAAAGTGAAACTTTTATTCTGCACCTTTCTAAGTGCTCTGTGAATGTATTATTATTTAAAAAATATTACTGTACATAAAATTGTTATAAAAAAAAAAATCTTAAAGATAAAGGTATTTGGTCAAAATACTGTAATATTTGATTTTCTTCACATCACCAAGGCCTATGGGCAGCATAAGCAGCACATCTTCAAACATACCCATTTTCCCTTTTTCTTCACTAATATTTTAACTCTATGTGTTCACCTCTTTGCTCCTGTATTCATGTTTATTATTATATGTAGTAATTTATGTGTGCTTTTTATATTGTGTGCCTAGCTCTTGCTTTTTATTGCTACTGCGGCAAACCAATTGCCCTTCTGGGACAAATAAAGGTTTTGAATATTGAATCTTGAGGTCAAATTTGTGTCATTGCTGTAATTTATGACGAGTTTACATGGTGCAATCTTGGTTGTAGGGATAACCAGGATTTGTTGCTCCCACCTGCTCAAACCAAACCACAAACACACCTAATAATTCTATTCAAAAGCCCGAATTCAAAAATAAATACAATATTTTTCCCCCCATGAGGTGTTTCTTTTTTCTCCCATGTTTCTCACAGTTTCACAGGCTCAACTCCCAGCACGCTGCAGTTCTTGTCACAACTAACTCCCACTGTTGGCCCGGGGGCAGCAAAGAAATCCCAACACACATACAGTCACCAGGCTCTTCTTTTTACCCGGCAGCAAAGCTCTTCAACGCCTCTCTGTCTCTCCACAGGCACGCAACCAGCAAGCCTGGTCCTTCAGTGGCTTGCTGATTGTGAACATTGCCAATTATGTTAAAAGGGGCAGCTGGCCAAGCGGGAAGCACCCAGGTCTCTGCCAAAATGGTCCCTGTAGAGTACTTCAACTAATATGGAACTGTTCCTTATTCCAGGAAACATTTACCTCCACGATCAGAGCGTCCCTCCACATCAGGACATCAGTTTAAATCATAGCAGATTTGCTTCACATTTTTCTCCGCTAAAAAGTTACCATCATACAGACATCACACAAAATCGCACTGCTTTTAAAGGGAATGAAAACGATCACATTATTATAGGGCTGTGTCAAATGTCTACTTTTAAATACTCAAAGCTTTGAATGTCTCTCACCATATTTTATAACCTCATCTCTCTAAAAAAAATCTTGAACAATATCCTCCGTTTGAAAACACTAAATCAGCAGATTAGATGAGTTATCTTTTCTTTTTAAATCAACTTTCTTTAATGAATAAATATTTGAAATGACCACGACCTCTTAACACTGTATTGCATGGTGGTGGCACAGTTGGGTTTACACACAAAAACTGCTCGATTAAGTTTAGAAAAAGGTATCAGTTCACATTAAAATAACTACATTTGTTACATACAGGATGTAAGAGGAGCATGTAATGTGACGTCACTACGTTAAGGACATAAATACATATAATTAAAAGAAGTCATTGCTGACTTTTTGTTTCACATGGGACACAAACAGTGATGTCCTGGATGAAAGTCCTGTGTTTGTTTGATTCATCCTGCCTACGCAGACTTTCTTGTTCTTTCTAATACCAATGGGGTCGTACCATTAACTATCACCCAACACGTGATGTCGTTAAACTAGAGAACTTGTGTGTCCACCATGACAAAGGATCCTAATTGACTATGGTGCTCTGACAAATAGAGCTATCACTAAAAATTACCTACAAACACAATACACACATTTTCTGTGCATTTAAGAGGCAACAAATAAATGAATAAATAAATTCCAGAGGACACGTCCATACTTTTAACCACATTTACAGAGGTAGTAACACATTCTATCTCTTTTACTACTGGTAGGTCATTCTGAGCTTGCAGCTCCATGTGACATAACACCAGCATGTAACTTTAACACCAGCACCACATAACGCTGTGTTAAGAAGTCTGGGTTATTTCTTGTATTTCGTTGAGATAGTGATGACCAGAACCTGGTATTAAACAAGCCCCAGTGCTAAACTATCAAAGAGGTTACGGTTCTTTTATCAGTGCTTTTTAAATTTTGGTTTAATTCATACTCTGGTGGCCAAGGCTATAAAACAAGGTGCACACTCACACAAAGATGGAACAGCCACTGAGAGCAAATTGGAGTTCAGTATCTTGTTCAAGGATACTTCGACATGCAGACTAGACGAGCCAAGGATCCAGTCACTAATCTTCCAATTAGAGGACGATCCACTCTACCTCCTGAGCCACAGCCGCCCCCGATGGAAACTAGGTGAGGGTAACTCTAAAATTACTTAAGTTGATGGCAGCTACACTCGTTACTGTGAACTGCAACTGAACCTTTGCAAGTAAAAAGCCAGTACTTTATCAATACCCGTGTTCAGAAAGCGTAAACATGTAAACGTGCAGACAGCGATGTTTTATTCTGCTCTGTCCGCAGTCTCTCATCCACCGTCACCAACGTTATGTCTTACACAAGGGCAGCAGGCTAGTTCAGCTAATAGTAAATTCTTGCAAATAAGCTAAAATGTATGGAGTCTAACTGTTAAGCTTAGTTGCCACTTATCTTAAAGTTGGGAAAATTCTTACACACCAAGCTGCTGGCTGACACAACAGCCCCTCCTCTCTACCAGTGCTAATGATACCTGTACACGGTGAATCACATCAGCAGAGAGGGAGCAGGACAGAGGGACAGAAGGAATAACTTATGTTGACGGATAAATACTTAACTTCACTCAGTATTGTGATGTCAGGAATATTATTTATATGTGACTTTGCTGTTATAAAGATTACTATTGCTGCTCTAGAAACAACATTTAGTTACATATATAATATTCAATAATCCCAATCTGGATTTTTTTAATCAATATATTTTCTAAAAAGTAATTATTTGGAAATGAAAAAGAACCAGTGAGAGTATCAATAAAGCACCACACTGATACAAAGCATCGATAATTGTAGTAGTATGGATTAAATCTTGATGATGAGACCAGGCTGGTGCCTCTTGTGTAAAAACTGTTTTTTTTGTTTTGACTCCAGCGAAAATGTTGAAAATGGATTAAAGCAGAATATTTCTTTAGGTAAAAACAAGTTGTGAGTTTGACTTTTGGACTGTACAACACTCTGGAGTTGTTCAAAATAAACAAGAAACAAACAATTTTATGCAGCCACTGCTGGAATCTTATTCTAGTACAATACTAATATTAGAGTAGCCTTATCTTTATGTGCAGCTGTGCTGAAATACCTGGTTATAACAGAATGAAAAGACATTTTAAAAAAAGCTTCAAAGCTTTGGACTATTCAGTACAGCACTCCATTACCGGTCATAAAAGACACCAGCTATCACAACTACTGATACTGCATTCATCTCATTTTTACCATGCTGCTAAAGACACAGCTGCTATGCACCATTTCCTAACAAAACACAGCTCCTTATGTTTACCACCCTCCTCTGCAGGGGCTTATTCTTTGAGTTTCTTCTTCCCAAAATTGCGATGAAAATGACTTTTGGCAGCTAACAGATTTTGAATGTAATGTTTTGGTGCAGCTTGTGAACTCAGCACCCCTACAGGAACATACCTGTCAGTGTCAAGTGCTCCACCACACAGAGAATGCTTTCATGGCTCGCACTCCAACCGGCTCAACGATAACCAAATTATAAAGAAAAGATAAACAACTGCTGTTTCACTGAAAACAGTAACGTCACTTGACATTAGTGCAACTGGAGTGTTCACTCGCTCGGTGGATTTTTCTGTTTAAAACATATTTGGCTTCATGCAAAAATATTTTTGTTTTCTTCTCCTGAAACCTGTTTTTTTTTTTATAATTCTGTGAGGCTCGTTTGTGCAAGTGTTCCAATTCAGATTCATTAAAACCTCTTAACTACATTAACTTGTCATAAATGACTTGTTTTAACCTGAAGAGTGCCAACTTTGCCCTGCACATGTATATGATTTGATCATTAGTATGATCGATGGCCCTAAACTGCTTTATTAATCTAACATATCCAATCCATTTGTGGGTGAGTGTCATTTCCAAAGAATGTCACCAAAGATTAAAAAGAAATATTTTATATTTCATATCTTACCATCTGAAACCAGCAGACAAAAACATAATGGATGTTGCAGTGTCATTTTAGAGAACGCCAACATGATGCCATCAGTGCTGCACTGTGACAGAAATCATAAAGAAATGGTTTGCATGGTGCGGCTCGACTCAACTTGACTCGTTCTATTTTTGGTTTTTCATTAGTAAAAGTTGGGGAAGGTTTATAAGAAATTGGCACCACTTCGGTTGAGGTATGAAGCAAGCTGAGCCGATATTAGACAGTGGGATTAAACAACTGCAGACCACTGACTGGTCAAAGAGAATCACGGGATATCCTGCACAAACCCGCCATTTTTAAGTGGCCGAGCTACTGTCAACAGCCACTGAAAACTTTTCATTTACTCAAAGCAGATTATTAAAAAACTGGCAGCCGGCAAAACTACACTTTGGAATTAACAAAGTGCTTTCAAAGGGGCTTGGCTCTGCCACCACGAAACTTGCAGGATGTGTCCACATAAGTATCTGAAATATATGCCCCTGAAAGTTTCATTCTAAATGGACCACAAGGTCAAGACATAGCATAACACAAACAGACTATAAATCAGAAATAGTTTGTATGTATGTATGTTTTTTGATATGTTTCATGACAAAGTTGAAGCACATGTGTGAGATTATTCGGAAATTGCTCCATAGGGGGCGCCACCAGTTGCAAACATGTGCATTGACCTGGTGCAAATTTCGCCATAAATCAATGACAGTCTGTCCAAACATCCCCAAACTCTGTGGATATTTTGATAAAGCTGGTAAAGCATTTGACGCTGATCAAATTGCAGCTATATTTTTTATTTGGAGTTGTGTCTCTGGCTACAAGATCAAAGCATGTCTAATATTATCATTACAAAAATACAGATTATAGCTGCTTTAAGTGGACCTGTTGTGTGGCCCATGGTATCATTGTCGGTAGCTGCTCTTTCCATCTACTCACCCCTGCTCCTCCATCATCTCCTGCAGCTCCATGCATTTGAGCTCTACCCTCCTCTTCCTCTCGTGGTCCAGAATCTCTCTGTGTGGCTTTTTTACCAGGATGGGCTCTGCTTTGGGCTCCTCCTCCTCCTCCTCTGTACAAGGCTGTCCCTCCTCAGTTTTAGCTTGCAGGACTGCGGTCGGCGTCGGCCCTCCTGATCCCGCTGCTGTTCCTGCTCCTGCTCCAGGCAACACGGGCTGGGCCATCCCGTTTGCACCATCCTTAGGAGACGGCACCCTCGCCGCATCGTACATGATTACTGAACTCTGTGGAGACACAGGTGACGGAGAGACATGGTCAGAATTGTCATTTTGGCTTTTGGCTGTTGTATTGCTGAAGTCTGTGCACTGTTAATAGGGCTGGGAGTGAATAATTCTTTTACACACGGCATACATTTAGTGAAATATATAAACCACAAACCTGTTAGATATTTTCCACACCCACACACACACACACACACACACACACACACACACACACACACACACACACAGCCACATTCTGTTGTACAACAACGTATTTGGACATACAGTACACTGCAGACACTAAGAGGTGAGCTGAGATGCTAATACCTCTAGACAGGCTGCAACGTTTCTGCCTGAACTGAGAATTACCCTCACACACACACCAGCATACTGTACACACACGCACTTTCCCAACATGTAGACGTGCATTGCCAGCGACAGCGCTGGCAGCAACTTCAACTTCTGCATGAGTCAACAGCCCAGTAGTGCCGCAAGGCAGGTTAGGGGCGAGAGAGTGAGAGTTAAATTCCTATTTAAAACTCTCTCGTCTTCTGGGCTAAATTGAAGCTGTAAACCAAGGTCATGTACCACACACAACACGAGAGCCAGAGGAGGAGAGGAGCAGAAGAGGCTGTTTACATCTGGTGTTAATTGGTGTCTTGGGCGATCCAATCCCAAATGGACAGCTATACGTCTGTCTGTTCACACCTGGCATCTCGAGTGACCACTTGTGTTTGGATCTCACTTCCCCAATCTATATTCAAATATACACGTACATCATTTCAGTTTGCAAAGACCAGATGTGTTGGTCTGTTAACTGAAGGGAGGTTCATCGTGCTACATGTATACTTTGGTAAAGTTGGAAAGATATTCACAGATTCAAACTTTCCAGATCAACAACTCATAAGTGAAACGTTTTCGTCAAGGCAAGCTGTCCTCCACCTTTCACAATAAAAGCCTCAGACAAATATACCAGATCTTCTGGCCAAATAAATTCTCCAAACTTCAACTGTACAAGAAAACAGGTAGCCAGAGCATCACCAAGGAAATCACACACAGATGTTAAAGATGGCTAGGCCATGTGCTAAGAATGGAACAAGGCCGCATCACAATAGTCACTTTAAGGCGAAAGAAAACCCTGAAGGCCCAAAACCACCTGGTGCAGAGTTGTGACATTGGAGCTGGAAAAGATGAACCTGTCACAGGGAGAGGCGCAACATGCTGCCACGGATGGAATGCAACAGAAAGAGCTCAATGAAGCCTCATGTCCCATAGGGGATGAAGAGGAGTAAGTAAGAGCCATCCTCTGAGCTGGACAACACTGGTCTCTATATGCAGCCGGCCAAGTGCACAGGGACTGTCTACAAAGTACAACAAGGAAAAAAGATACTACAAAAATATTTAGTCACTTTTCTCTCATCATCATCATCATGATTTTACAAGCTTTTGTGGATCACCTCTCAGTGAGTAATGCTGAGATCTGTTTACCTCAGAAGTCAAAGGTTGGGGCTGGGAATGACGCCACGCTTGAGTTGACTAGTTCCAGGGAACAGTCGAAAAACCAAGGTTTTTTTTAGCAAACCAGTTGATAACAACGCAACATGCTGTATTTTAACACAGTGTTTGTCCACAGATAGACGTTGGATGGTACTGTGTGCACAGTAGGGGTGTAATAACCCATCAATCTGGATCGATTTATCAATTCAATGATCAACGGCCCAACATTATCCATGCAAAGTGAAATCTTTGATCTATATCATCATCTTTAAGATACACCTTTATTTTGAAATTCTGTATCACCATCAAACAGCGGCAGGCAGATGGCAAACAGCTGAGGGGAAGATGATGAGGATACAGTTATTCAGCAGTGCAGAAATATTTTGGATTTCTGAGAAAATACAGGTCAATGGGCAAAATACATGCGTATGTAAACAATCCTGTTACAAGTTAAAAGATGCTGAATGTTTCCCATCTAGCCAGCATCTCACGGCTAACTTCACTACACTACCTACCCTCTACAGTACAGCAATGTTAGCTGCTCTGTTTCAACAATGTCAGGATGAAAAAATAAATGTAATTTGTTAAGCTATGAGTAAAGGAAAGAAGTCTGCCAGCCGCTAGGCTAATTTATGCGACGTAAACATGCTTAAGTTAATAATGAGTGACTAGGAACAACAGTTGTCTTGTCCATGAACCATGACAGTTATTACTGAGCTGACTTTGATACTTATGTTAAATGAAGTTGTTAGTCCATGTTTTATGGCTGTTTGGAGAAGTCTGTCTTCAGGTCTTTAAACTAGATAGTCCTGAAGTTTTAGGAAAAGATGGTGGTTTGGATTAAAATGAAAAGATTTCTTCCAGAAAGGTTTTTCTGGTAGAAAGCCCTGAAGGTTAACTTATCCCATGTGCTTTATATGTGTGTTAGTGGAGTCAGTTTAAGGTAACCTTTACTGCTGTTAGACGGTTACAATTATTTACATTACTTATGTGTTGTGTTCATATTTTATGGCCAAAAGCAGAAAGGAAGGGGTGCTAACTTCTTCTCATATTGATCTCAGTTCCTCCACATCGCACCAAATCGAAATCGTATCGTGGCAGACTTTGTAATATCGGCAAATATCCTATCGTTGTCCAAAGAATCAATTTAATATTGTATAGTGATGAAAGTGTTGATTTACACCCCTGGTGTGCAGCAGATTGTATGAGACACATATACTAATAAACAGTATGTTATATTATTTTGAGCTGATCGACAGATTCCATACAACATATGTTATTACCAGGTGTAAAACAGGGCTGAAGAAACTAAGCAGCTTAATGACAGAGAGACTGGGAGAAGTCTGTATCAACAACATTTAGAAAGTTTCAGTTTGTCTTCAATACAACTTGATTTTACTGTATCAACACTGGACGCATTCCTTGTTTTTGACTCTTGACCTTTCTGTTTCTGGCTCGTTTACCAAGGAAAGGATGAGGTTGTCATTTTAGTGAATGAGAAAAAGTTGTCTGGTACAAGTGCTGCATGGACTGGGCTCTGATTAAGATGAATTGCCCCTTTGAGGCCACTGAAGAACATGCAGGAAGAGAGGACGGCCTTCACGTGCCCACGAGCCTCAGCTGCCCAGCTCCGCTCGTCTCCCTCTGCGACTAATGGCTTCATTTTTCACTGAGAAGCCAAAACAGCCCAGCTGAGGCACTTCATCACTGTCACACATGGAGGAGCGGAGACACGATGACACTGAGGCTGGACGGACGAACGTCCACAACCACACGTCTCGCCTTATCCTGACTTATTTCATCTAGTCGCTGGGAAGTGTGCAAACAGCTCTTTCCATGCAGTCAGGCGCTTCTCTGCGTCTGAGCTGCTACTGGAAGTCTTTGACTGGTTAATAGGGATGTGCTTGTTTTTGAAGTGCTGCGAGCTGGTAAACGAGCCGTGGATGTGTGCGAGGCGACACAGCTCTCGGCTGACAGAACAGGTGGCAGGACAGCAGGAGGCATCATCGCTGAATCTATTATACAGTAAATCAGCACTTGATATTCCATGACAGCAATCTCTCATCTGCACACGCTCGTCACAAAAAACAACTCTGTCTAATATTCCAGGGAGAAAAGCGCTCCATCGCTCTGAGCGGACTTTAAAACGACGTTCAGGTAGACAGGAACAACATAAAGGCCCTCTGTGCACTGCAGAAACTGAAATCTAAGTACGACGAAATATCTTAAATCAAGGCGATATGTGAATGTTTTTGTCTGACAAGATATGGGGCAGGTTTTTATGTTGGAGCATTTCACTTGTTTCAGCTTTTTTATCATTAATGGTGTATTCAGAATGACCTGAAACTTGAATTACCAGAATTATAAAGCTGTTTGATCAACACTGACACGAACAAAAATCTGCTTTGTCAAAGTCTGAATGTCTTATTTCAAGCATCTTATCCTTTTAAGCTCTTCACATATTGAAAACAGATAATGACCAAATGGAATTCACTGTTTTATTGTCAATCTTACACCACAGAACAGTAATCATGTATTCTAACAGACAGAAAATAGTACAGAACAAAGACTTTTCATATCTTGGGAACGCACTATGAGTCATTTGAAATGTTGTACAGTTACATCATATCCTCCTGAGACCTCAACTTTTGTTTAGTTTGCATTTTTAATTTAAACAAGTATAAAAAAAACTAAACATTGCTAATGATAATTAAGCCCCAATGTCCCCAGATGAGATGATAATAAAGTCACAATGTCCTCAAATGAGATGAAAAGTAAAAGCTCTAATGTCTTCAAACGAGCACTTCCTAATTAACAGTGTGTCTAAAATTGGTCAGATTTGTTGCCGTATTAAAATACAAACATTATTGATCATAAAATAAAGAAGTTTCAACCATAAAATTTGATCAGGTCTTGCCCACTCTTGTGTCGGGGTTGGCTGCAGACTGACTTAGCAGAGATGGCTGCCATCTTGTTTTTACATGGATTAGTGTATTGTGCTCTTACTGCCACTAGATGCCACAAAAAAGTGTCCACAAATGAGGACAACAGGTTTAAGTTAAGTAGAATGAAGTATAAGGTCAAATAAACCCAAAATGCGATGTCCTCATATCAGGACAGGGGGCTCAGGAGGATATATTACACTGACCGATTGCCAACCATGACCTGACATCAGAGGGCCTGTGAGCTGTGGCCTTGCCTTTATGCACTCGGGTGTGACCGAGACCGTCTGTCTGCCTCAGCTGACAGAGGAGTCCATCGCAGGGTCACGGTTAGGGCTGGGAATTGATAAGATTTTATTGATCATACCACTGCCATTATCGATTCTGCTTATCGGCCCAGTTCTTTATTGATTCCCTCACATTGATTCCTGATCAATTTTCTGAGTGGAAAAAGTAGGTCTACATTGCTTATCAGTGTCAATGCAACTGTGTTATTCATCCACTAAAACGGATGAAATAAGAGAGTATTTTTACATCACCTGTTTTCATTTAGGTTTTCTTAGTCAAAGAAAAAAACCTGCTCAGCTTGCCTAGTGTTATTGTTATTGAAACCGACTACTTACCCTCGGTAATGGACATGCCGCTCAGTTGGGAGGCAGTGGCACTGGTGTAGAGTGCCGCATATATAGCATTCATGGAATTTAAGCCCATGTTGCATAGAAAGATGCTTTATCATATTGCTGGTGTTTCCCAGCTTCCTAGAAATGATCATTTTAGACACTACAAGCAGCACTGTTGTCATCTTCTGTCATGAATTGGAATCACACTTTAAATCATCTCTTCCTTTCTACCCTAACCCCTTCTTTTTACAAGTTTCCAGCAGCGTAGACACAGGTTTGACGTCATTGTTTTGCAATGTGCAGCTGTCGGAAAAACACGCCAACATCTATGCAGGGAACTGATACACTCAGGCATATGATTCAGATGGAGTGGAAAATTTGGAAACAGATACTAGAAACAGTTCTCAATTACCATCCTTAGTAGAGATTCTCAGCCATCAACACGATCCTCCCTGCTCACACGGCAGGTCAGACATGATGTTTCTCGAGCACAATGCATCGTCTCCTCATCCACATGTTCCCACATGGATGCTTTGCTTTGCCCCACTGCTCCCAGCAGCACGGCTCACACTCCCCAGCACACAGTTGAGGTAAGCAGGCGTCTGTGCCGACCCGTGTACAAAGGCTACCTGGTCATTTCTGCCAGTAGTGTACACTCGTCTCAGAGATTAAGCCATGCAAGTTTAAGTAGCCTATCATAACATCGCTGCAGGTCAAAGTCATTATCAGACATGCTGGCGTCTCCATGATTGGGGCTGCCGCGGGCACTTGTTGCTTTCTTCCCTTAGCTTCAGACTCTGCAGGGCCTGGTGCAGTGGGCAGGCTTATAGGGAACAGAAAATTGAGAGATGGCTGGCTGATCTAAAAGAGACCTCAACAAGGTAAAACCTAGGAGTAATGATGTTAGTAGGGTTGAGAAAAAAATCTTAATTTTTTTTTTTGTATCTGTAAAAATGTACAAGTTTCACGTGTAGGTATTTTAGTTTTAAGGTATAATTCTTAAACATACAGCCTCATTTCAAGATGACAGCATTAGCATTTTCTAACGTAGAGAAAAAATATATATTTTCTTTGTATCCACACAAATGGCCTTTTTTTAGTCTGGCTGCATGAATTTTAAAATATCTGTTGGTTAGATGAGATGATTGTACTTGTCAGAAAAGATCTTGGCAGGTGACATTCTCCTGTTCTTTTGGCAGATAATTTTGCATATTTTAAGCCATATTTTCTCTTGTTTTTCAGAGCTGTCTTTTTGCAGTGTATGAGATTGGACGGCAGTCAATTAATATGACCTTGTTTTCCACTAATTGAAATGTCAGAGCAGAAACAATGGGTTGCTCTTCCTGCTTCCTGTCTTGCAGGTTTTTTTAATTAGACCATTGGCTGTGAAAGCTTCAGCTGGACGGCTCAGGTCTGGATCTTTCAGCTGGAGGGGAGGACCATTGCTAATCCCATTTGTGCTGGACATCATGTCTTGGCCTCCTGGTAACAAACCGCACGATGCCTCACCACATGCACTCGACCAAACACAAGACGCTGTTTGAAATTCAGCCATAATGAGCTTAAATAAAGTGAAGATATCATCTGAAAATCTGCGGGAAAGGACCCTCCCATCCCAAATGAAATTCTCCACAACGCCAGATGTGAGAGTCAAAAGCTGCGGGCCAAGCGCCAGTCTGTGTTAAACCATGCTGTAAATATCGAGCCATCTCATTATACTAATGCATCATTCCACAGTCATTCCTTTTGTTCCCAAGAGGGGGGGGCGCGAAAAATCTGTTCTCTTTCAAGTCAAGACAACTAAATCATTTAATTGTGTAATGAAAAAAAATATTCGGAGCAGAAAGGGAGACTTGTCAGTGAGCTGATAAGGCAGCAGAGCACACAATTAATTGTGCGCGAGTCCTCTGCGGGGACTGAAGGTTATCTGGAGCTACTGTATTAATGGTGGCGCCAACCTCTTCTGCTATTATTGCGAGGGCGTATAAGACTGTCACATCCCAACAAACACTGCTTGTAATTAGTCATTATGCTAAGTGAAGTTGTTAAGCCACATGCAGTAAGTGTCACCATCACTCTCACTTGAAATCACAAAGAGATAATGTGCACTTGAACATTCAATATTGTATTCTGGAGCAATGACGCTGATTGCTTAGAAATAAAGGAGCCATTAGCTCATCATGCCTTCTCTCCATCGACTGAAAGGAGATGCTTCCTGTTGTCTGTTTTTAACCTTTGCCCGTGCTCTCCTGCGCTGTCGGCTTGATTGGATGCTGCTGCTGTCGAGGTCTCTGCTGAGTCTGCACTGCAGCCCGTCTTCTGCTGACAGCAAAGCTCATACAACAATAACACAGGCCCATAAAATAATCAGAGTGGGTGTGAGATTTTCGGTTCTCACTAAATGTTGAAGGGTTGCTGTAATTCCCATTCAAGCACCATGATCTCTTAATGACACAGTTGCTGGTAGCCCACGCAGGGCAGCCTCGTCTGATATGCACTAGATGGATCACGCACTTAAAGCTCAATTAATAAGGATAACATCCACCGTGGCCACACTGTGAAAAAATCTCAGTCTCATTAGGAATCTAATGTTGCATTAGGCTAATGAGACATTAGAGACGGGATCGCCTGGACTTGAGCCACAGTGTGTGATTATGGCAAATTTTTTTTACATGAGGGATTTTATGGGAATATATCATTAAGAAATAGACGTAATTTGTATTTTACTCTGTAGCCCCTGTGAGTTGCAATCTGTTGGGATGTTTGATGGATAGATTACGAGTTAACCGCATACATCATTAGATGGAAACTTACACGGGGAATTGACCTCAAGAGCTCCCAAATTAGGAGAAGTGAAAGAAGATCAATGATTTTCTGTTTGTAATGGCGTGATTTATTCAGCATTACCATCGGTCGCTGCGATACATATTAATAATGAGAAAAACCTACTTAATATTTATCCATGTCCTTAAGACAATTTAAGTGGAATTTGCCATCCATCACAATTTCTTTAATCAGTCGACTGACCGACCGAGTCAAGCCACTACTTTGGTTTGGACGGTCTAAAACAATTGGATGGATTACCATGAAATTTGGCACAGATATCAACAATCAGCTTTTGAAGTGTCTCAAAAACAGAAATCAAACATCCACTGGTGTGGAGTGAATAAACCAGGCTATGCAAAGTTGGTGGTATAGGCTACGTTATACACAAGGCTTTCATCCACCAATAAACAGAGTAGAAGATGTAGAGGTTGTAAACAGGAAACAAGTCGCCTCAGCCGTCTAACCCAGTGGTTCCCATCTGGTCCAGTCACAGGTTCCAGTTTTTTTCTTAGTCGTTAGTTCAAGGTCCACACAGTTTAATACATTTGGCGTCATACTTGCATTTGGCCATGTTGTCAAGCTAATTTGCTGTCTCTGTCAAGTACCTGTCCATTAGTCACTCACTTTACAGCAGGAAACAGCACTTCAAGATAAAAGCTCTGTGGCAATAATTCACTGTACTTAAAAATAGAGTTTGTTTTTCTCAAACTTGACATGTTTGCGTGTCACTTGCTGTCCATTCAGAGTGGACCAGTGACCCACTTTTGGACCACAACCCACCATTTGGGAACCATTGATCTAACCCATCTACGAGAGAAAAACTGAGAGGTCTTTAGGAATTTGTTTTAATTGTTCTTTCATGTCAGTGGGTATTAGTCATGTTTAACACTGTCCAGAGACAACGACTAATTTGGTCATAATGGGAATATCTAGGAAGACACCAACAGTGGAAACAGCTGATTGGTCAGGTGAGTTAAATGTGTGCTACGTCAGAACTTATTTAGTAAAAGCATTTCCATACTGCATTTATAGCAGCAACTCCTTTTCAACAGAGGCAAAAAACACTATAGGTGAAGGTAAAAACTATTTTGTCATTTGGTGATCCAGAATCAGAATCAGAAATACTTAATTGATCCTCGAGGGGAATTTATGATTCATTAAAGTTGCTGGGATGTGAATGAGAGGATGAAATAAAAGTATGTAAATCCATCCACAAATCTATCCACAGACTTTTCCTTGTTTTCCTCCAGCCCCATCATGAGGTTGACATCTGTGGTTCATCCACCTGTTTTTATGTGTATTTTCTACAGTATTGCAAAATGTTTTTTAAGCTTGGCTTCAGCCAAGCAGGTAGATGAAAATGTTGGCACTGTATGTTTCTGCAAACCATGAATGTGTTATATATTCACATTTCACATGTATCACATCACCGTTTCTAAAGTGACATAGTAAATGAGATGATTTTGTCATCAGGAGGTAGAGGGGCCTGTATCATTACCAGAACCCCCTCCATGGATCATATTACTCCTGTTCTCCAGCAGCTTCACTGGCTTCCTGTTAAATATCACATATATTTCAAGATTCTGCTTCTCACCTTTAAGGCCTCATGATCAAGCCCCTTCCTACCTGTCTGAACTCCTTCATATCTACACACCCTCACATACTCTTAGATCCTCTTCTGCAATCCAACTCACATCACCATCTGCCCGCTTGACTACCATGGCTTCTAGAGCCTACAGTCTTTCTGCCCCCGCCTCTGGAACCCTGTCTGAAAACACAAATTTTCAAGACAGCATATTTGGTCTGATTTAACGGAGACACACAGCTGATGACTTTATGGTCATGATTTTATATCTAACATTTCTAATTACAATCTTTGTTTCGTCAGTTTATTAACTTTTATTGTATATTACTGAATTGTTTGATTTTATGATCTCTGGATACACCACTGCTTTTTTTTTTTTTTTCTTTAACAGTGTGTTGTAAGGTGTCCTTCAGTGCTTTGAAAGACACCAACAATTAAAATGCATTATTATTTTTTACATAATAACATGGATATGTAGCATATCGATTGTTTGCAGAAATGTACAATGCCGGCATTTATTCTGGCGATTGGTTTGTTGGCTGAGGTGGAAAAGGTTAGTGCATCAATAATGTGAAAATGTGCAGCTTGTTCTTTATACAGTGTGTTTTCTGTATCTAAATATAAGAACATGATGCAGCTTTTTCACATGGTGAATCTACACAGCAGAACACTTACAGCACAGAACATATGTGGGGCCATCTGTACATTTAGTCTTGATAGACCTGTTAATGTAAATACTGCAGATTCAGCCCTGTATGTACTGGAGGAGAGACAGGAGAGAGTCAACAGGTTGTTTGTGTGATTTTCTTAAATTCTGAAATAAATCTTTGCAGTTATAATTATAGACAGTGCTTGACTAGAGTCTGCACTTGACTGTAGGCAGGGGAATTAGATTATTTCAGCCAATATGGATTTTCCAGCACTGACATGACATCAATACTGAATGTCTCTACTGCTGTATCACTGCTGGCCATTGCAAAAATCCACTTTAATAGCAGGAGTAATTGTTGTTCCATCTCATCATATCTTCTGCCTCTTATTTTGATGCCTAATTAAAATCTACTGATAGGTTAATGGAGCTGACTTTGCAATTAGAGTGGAAAAACACAGAGAGACAACAGCGTGCTTTCATATCCTGTGCACCTGAGTAAATCTTCGGCTTGTTTA
Organism: Cephalopholis sonnerati; assembly: GCA_019142605.1. Lineage (NCBI taxonomy): Eukaryota > Metazoa > Chordata > Actinopteri > Perciformes > Serranidae > Cephalopholis > Cephalopholis sonnerati. Next base: position 39,104,338 of record JAGQAX010000017.1, read on the forward strand.
AGTGGATTCCATTTCACCTGCTACACTCGAGGAGAAAGCAGAGAGGTGGGACTGGTCTCCTTGTAGCCACTTTCCTCACTAAAAGGCGACTCTCTCTTTCTCTGTAACGCTTCGCCCCTCTCTCTTAGCGAGCTAGGTCACTCTGTGTTGTGCACAAAGGCCCCGCTGATTGGATCTCACTCAGCGGTGGCTGCACCTCAACCATGATTGCAGGGTGGCAGTAACAAGGGGCCTGACCTTGACCGAGACTGTCAGAAAGAGGCTGAAAAACATCCTGGGTTGCTATCTCCCAAAAAGAAAAAAAAGAAATCAGAGTCAAGGTAGGTGTTCTGGGTATACTTTGTGTGCACATGTCGTAGTCAGACCTGACTGTATCTCCTGTCACCAGCAGCTTTCACTGAAGTTTCCCCTCTCCCTTTGTCTCCTATCTCCCGCTTTCCATCACACCTTTCCTCCAAAATAATCTGCCCCTTGGCTGGAAGCTCGTGTTTTGTTTTTAGCACTTTGGCACCCAGAGGATGTGTTTAGCTCTCCCAAGGTCAGCTGTCTTCATTCTAGGCACGTTGGATTGCTGTTGGGTGCCGGGAAACAAGCTGCTTCAACTTTTCTCTCTCTCTTTTTTCTTTTTTTAATCGTAGTTGGATGGAAGGTGCATGCAAAATGAGCAGAGGAGCTCTAAGGAATGGTAATAGAGGGAGAAGGAAGGGATAGTTGTGCACAGTGGCCTTGTTTGAAGTTTAAACGGGGGATCAAAAGTTTTGATGCGTGCAATTTCTTATTCACTGCTGTTTACCAAAGCTCTGCCACTTGTGTAATTTAGCACGTCACAACGAGACTAAATATTTCAAGAGAGATAGACTTCAGTTGGCACATTCTCACACAGCAGCTGCTCTCATCTGGTAAATTCATACCCCGGCACAGCCCACCATTCAGCTGAGTTTATTAAAGAGACTGTTTGTTGTTAAAGAGCTTCACATATTCTTCTGTTGGTGTTTTGTGAGCTGCAGCACAGGGCCTCCTTTTACAATGTTGTAGATGTAGGTTAGAAAGTTCCTGCTACACCAACTAATGAGTTCATTATGGTGTTAGTGGTTTAGTGGCACAACCCAACTGAAAATGCAGCAAAGGCTCTTTAAAAAAAAAAAAAAAACACCCACTTTTGGTTGAACAACCCCTTCTGGAAATGCAGAAGGGCTTATTAAAAAATCTTGCTTTGATGGCACAATTCCCACTGAAAACACAGCAATGGCTGAGTAAAAAACACCCACATTTAGGGCCACAATCCTTACTGGAAACACAACTATTGTTCAGTAAAAAATACCCAATTTTGGAGGCTAAATTCCCCCGTTAACACAGCTATGGCTCAGTAAAAAACACCAACATTTAGGGGCACAATCCTAACTGGAGACGCAGCTATAGCTCAGTAAAAAATACTTGCTCTTGGTGGCACAATTCCTGCTGGAAATGCAGCTGTGGCTTGGTAAAAAACACCTGCTTTTGAAGGCACAATCCCTGCTGGACACACAACTATGGTTTGGTACAAAACACCCTTATTTGGGAGTACAATTCCCGCTGGAAAAACAATAATGGCTCAGTAAAAAACACCACCTTTTAGTGGCACAATTTCCACTGGAAATGCAGCTATGGCTTGGTAAAAACATCCTTTTGGGGGATACAAGTCCCACTAGAAACACAGCAATGGCTCAGTAAAAAACACCCACATTTAGGGGTACAATCCCTGCTGGAAACGCAACTATCGCTCAGTAAAAAAACGCCCACTTTTGGTGGCACAATCCCTGCTGGAAATGCAGCTACTGTATAGCTTGGTAAAAAACACCCTAACTGGGGGCACAATTCCCGCTGGAAACACAGCAATGGCTCAGTGAAAAAAACTACCCAAATTTAGGGGCACAATCCTTGCTGGAAACCCAGCTATACCTTCGTAGAAATCACCCGCTTTTGGTGGCACAATCCCTTGAAAATGCAGTGATGGCTCAGTTCAAAAAAGAAAAAGTTTTTGGTGGCACAACACCCGCTAGAAATACCTTGACGTCGTCTCACTATTGAACATCTGGAGTTGTTACTTGCTGGTCTGGAACAGTTGTCTGCAGCTCATATACATGCCGCCAAGTAATAACAACAAACGTGAATTGTAAACACGCTAGACGGTTTATCAGAGGCCTTCTGACCTACATCTCTTACACTGGTAACCACTACTATCGCCTCTTTAATAGAGTGATAACATTCAAACTGGGTGCAAAGAGTAAAGTAAGTAGTTGAGAGAGATTTCTACTCTATCAGGGAGAAAGAGAGGGCTAAAGCAGAGGAGAGGATGACTGCTGGAGCCTGTTTGACGCTATTGTGCTTAAGAATTCCAGCTACAGCTTTCAGAACTGCAAACACCTCTTTTCTTATTCGCAGAGCTCTGTTAAAGCTACACTTTTATGTGCAGAGCTACAAGTAAGAGCCACTTTGTGCATCATTTGGAGCTAAGTAGATAACACAAACAGGATGGCATCAACATACTAATGAGTGCTATGAGAGAGAAACAGAGTGAGGCGAGAGGGCGGCTGAAAAAATTGTGGCCTTTGGCTGAGAAACATCCTTGGCAACCTCAGAGACAGAGTGTGACAGAAATAACCCACCCCTGTCCCATTTTTCCACACAGACAGAATACTGCGAGTCACCTCAAAGGAAGACAGAGATGCTGTCTGTGAGGTGACATCTGGGCTCATCCTGGCACACAGTTCAGCGGTGGGTTGAATACACACTCGACCTCAGGACAGGGCTTTGAATAGTTTTCCCTGCCTAGCTCCTCACGGATCAAACTGTGCTTTTTTTAATCTGTACTCGACTCTTTAGCAGGTTTACATCTGCTCCGGGTGGCTCGTGGCACATTCACACTGCTCAAACTCATAAACTCCAGCGTGTCGCCATGTGTAGTGTCTCAGGGGAGGAATGATTAGCATAGCACTGCTTCTGATGCGATTAGTAGGGTCACTGGAGGGGGAGAGACGGGCCCAGGTCTGTGTGCCTGAGTCAGTCGCTGCCTGTCAGTACGCTCCAAAACACAACACATCTCCCTCTGTGCAAACACTGATGTGATCTTTATCTGGCCTTGTCCTGCATCTCAAACTGATCATGTAGGATTATTGATTTCGTCTTTATTTATCTCAAATCTCTTCCCCTGATCAATATATTTGCACAGCCTGCGCAAAACTGTTCAGCTTCCCTAATCTGAAACGGTTATATTGAACATATCTATTGTGGTACTTTTATCGCATCTTTTTCATATTTCTGTAATCATTTCTTTTTTAAATTTACAGCATGCTTTTGAGTTTTGCAATACTTTCTGTGCCTTTACTTTTATTTTCTCTTAGGATTTTTATTTTTTTTGCACCAAACTAAGCCAAATTTCTTGGAAATGAAAACCTACTTAGCAATAAACTTTATTCTAATCTCTGCCTGATGGAGGAAAAATCTTAGAATGAGCAAGAGAGTTGCAGCCAGCAGCAGTGCAACATGCTGCATGCAAAGATTCTACAAGAGCAACTCAAACCAATAACAAAACCATAAAGCAGTGAATCCATAGATAAGACACACCTGCTTATCTACAAGCCATGTATGATTTCTCTACAGCCTTCTTAAATCTGCCACAGAGTCACTTTAATCACAGAATAATAAGCCCTCTGTCCCTGCAGGACAGTTTACATCAAAGTGAGACGACCTCATTAAATAAAACTTAAATAAGTTACAAAAGAAAGAGCTTGTGCTTTTCTTTGAGATATCATCTCAGTATCTTGTGTATTAATGGATTCAGCCTCCATCACGTGTCTTTGCCTACTCAGCAGATCCATCTTAAGTTGCATTTCAGGTTTCATCAGCTGCATTGGCCTTTGTTCCACTGCTATAAGCTTCAATGTTGTTTCAGCCAGCAAAGCAGTTTTTCTGATACTGCCACAGTGTGCTGACGAGAGGGAGCTGAAAATTTAGCTGCAACACAATACTGTGTGGTGTTGAAAACCTCTCTCAGTTTGGAGTCTTACTGCATTTGGGAACGAGGCAATAAATTGCCCTCTCTCTTCCTCAAGTGCACATCAATCCCAGACAACTTCAGTCAAACTTCTGCGTGTGACTTGACTAACTTAGAGGGCAGCAGAAATTGAACAGTGGAATTTAAACAAAAAAAGAAATCTTTCATTCAAAGATAGCGATAAGAGCAATTTCCTCAACTGTGCCCTCTTTCCCTCCCTGTCTCTGTCTCATGCAGGGAATGTCAAAGAGCTATCTGAAGATTAGCCTGCCCTATGCACTCTCCATCCAAACCAACCATCCATTATAGAATTTATCAAACATCAGCCAGATTAGCTCATCACCATACCAGCAAGTGCTTCTGTGCATGTTGAGTTCAACTGACCTTTATAAATTACCATCTTAAAGGTCCAGTGTGTAGGCGTCAGGGGATTATTGGCAGAAACTGAATGTAGTAAGAATGTTTTCTTTAGTGTTTAATCACCTCATATGAATCATTGTATATCTACAGCCGTGTATATCTACATAAGGAGCAGGTCCTTATCTACAGAGATCACCGTGTTGTACCTCAATGTTTCTACAGCAGCCTAGAACACTGGCTCTGGATAGAGCCATTGGCATTTTTGGGTTGGCTATCATAGTTAGCAGGCCCTCCATAGCGAGCTGATCAGCATCCAAAAAACACAGATTTGTAACGTTATACTGCTTTATTCAGTGCTTTTACCAGTTTTAATCACCTGTTCTGATTGCTTTGGAGAGGAAGAGACCTCTGTGGATAATCTGGCTCCCAGTTAAAACCTCCTGAAAGATAAACAGGAATTCTGACCAGAAGAAGTTTAAGCCAGTGCAATCTGCACTGCTTGACGCCACCAACTCTCCCTAACTCTTGCACACTGGACCTTTGAAGGAAAACGTAGGTATTTTTTAACCTGGACCCTATGTTCCCATGTTTTTGTGTCTAAGTGACAAATAGGAACTTATAAGTTTTTTTAAAATTTGCACAGTACTGAGCAAGGCCGCAGCAGCAAAACAAGATTGTTATGCTAAGTGTCTGACAACATTATGGAAAGGACCCTACAGAGAAATTAAATTCTTACCTTTCCTTTTTGTTAGTGTGACAAAGTCTCTCCAACGGAGAAGTCTTGTTTTGAAATCTGGCAGACTTCTCCTCATTGTTGAGATCAGCTTAATAGTCAGCCATGACACTAAAAATCTTTTAAATAACACTAAGCTGCGTTTTCTGCACTTCAACCCAACAATGTCTTTCCAGCACTTTTTTCTCCAACTCCCACCAATGTTTCCACTGTTACTTTCATGCAACAAGTCACCTCTTGTGAGACAGCAAAACGAAACTTATGCTTGAGCGAGGCTTGGTCACAATGACAAAAACAAACACTTTTAGTGGACATAAATTGACAGTGCAGACATGTGGTTGCATTTTAGCCTGTTTGAGTTTCCTTTGAATTTTACATATTTTTAAACTCATGACTTTTATAAATTACTCATTCATAAATATTTCTTGTATGATAATAATCAAAACTGACCACTTCAAACTCAAACAGAATGGGAAAGTTTCACTACAGGTTTCTCAAAGGGGCAAAGACGGTGGAGCACCTGTAACTTACGACATGTATTGCACAGTCAGCTTCAAAGAAAACCCAATTTAAAAAGTCAGTCGAGGCAGAGTGCTCCAGGCACAGAGCGGCTCAGAGGTTCCTCCTCAAAGGGTCACTGAGGAGTGATCAGGGTTACAGTGAGCAGTGAACTTCACAGCCCAGAGGAACGGACACTTCAGGAAACACAAACACAAATCATCACAGGTGGCCTCTGTGAGTCTGATTCCAGCCGGTTCTTTAAAACTGCAGTGAAAAATTCTCACAATATTCCACAGCGCTCCACCTATTTAATCATGTTTCCACACTGTATGCTTTGAAGACATGGTATTGATATGGATGAAATCTTCCTCTGATCCACCTGCCTGCTGTGTGTGTGGGTGATGGAGCCGGTCAAAGAGAGAGTTGGCTGAATAGAGTCAACGCCTGCAGCAATCTGAAGCCAATCTCCAGACTGCTGCGGCACAGAGACGAGGCTGTCCGCTTCCCCGCCTGCCTGCCTGCTTGCGCTGCTGCTGCTCTTTAATTGACACAGCACTCTGGAGCGCAGAGCGATCAGCTTCCTGATACAAAGTGATGCCTGTCAGTTAGCAGCAGACGCTCACTCCCTGACTGCAATCACCCCTGGACTGCAGGGACACCTCTCTGACTCCTGCATTAAAGCACCTCCACCTCTGCCAAGTGCAGCACCAGCTTTCATCCCACATAACAACCACCTCCTACCAATCAGAGCAAAAACAACAACAACAACAACAAAATCTCTCAAACTTTCACACAAAGCCCCCTCTCATTTCCCACAGGAGTAAAACTTGTCAGAGGTTTGCAGAGGTATTGTTTGGCTCAGTGCAGCCAAAGGGCTGATTCTAAATACAGGTTTGCTACCTACACCATCTCAGATCGTAATCAGCAGCAGCCAGCGGCCTTCCACTGCCTTCACACAGCTTTATGCATCCAGAAATGATGCGGGCTGATGAGTCATGAGCTCAAACCTCTGGTTAATTACACGGGGGACTCAGGCTCTCTGTCACTTAGCTCCAGGCGAATGAACCAAATGATTCTGTTATTAGTTCTCTACCAGCTAACACCCAATTTGTTCTGTTTTAGTTCAAATAATCTGACCCAACTGATTAATGAGAACTGAAAGAATTTAGAGTTGTAGTGATCAGCATGATAAGCTGATCATCATCAAGTCAGTTCCTGCTTGAATAAAAAGATTTTTATTTAGTAATCTATAGATATGATCAGCTAAATTCCATTCTCTTGTCACAGTTTAAACAATCCAGTGTGTAAGATTTAGGCAGAAATCGAATATACTGTACATATATATAAATAATAAGAAGAATGTTTTCTTTAGTGTATAATCACCTGAAAACAAGAATTGTTGGTTTTTCCTTCCTTCAAATGAGACGTTTATATCTACCTCATCTACAGAGATCGCCATGTTGCACTGCTATGTTTCTACAGTAGCCCAGAAGGGATTTTTACTGGTTTCAGTATTTTTACTAGTTTAAATCACTTTTTTTTGGAGAGGGAGAGACCTCTGGATAATTTGGCTCCTGATGAAAACCTCCTAAACATCTGAATTTCAAGAGAAAAATGGTGAGCACACATATGCAGACTGTTATTGGCTCACCCTTTTTCCTCTTTAGGGGTGGTGGCTCTGTGGGTAACCTGTGAGGGTGTGACGTGTACCTCATGGTGTATGTGGAGGGAAGTAGCTCTCTTGGGGTGTCATGGTGAGGACGCATGCAGCAAGTAGTGATGATAGCAGAAGCGTTATGTGTCTAAATGAGCTCAGGGCTGCTGCGAGACTTCATCAGAAGGCCATGTTTGTCATTTTGTGGTGAAGACTGCAATAAAGTCATTGTTGTCAACGGCACCTGAACGCCTCGCTATCCTTCCTTCTGCAGAGTGGTCCGAACCACGAGAAGCTAGCTAACAGTTAATAACGAGCCAAGCTAAAATTAATGTAAATAAGCCAGCGTGTTCCCAGAGAGTTGACAAGGCTAGCGGTTCGTTTGCGACATGTCAAACAGCATCGGACAAACACTGATTTGTATCGTGAAACTGCTTCATTCTGTGTTTTTACTAGTTTTAATCACCTGGTCCAATGTTCTGGAGAGGAGGAGACCTCTGCGTGTAATGCGGCTCTTTGTAAAAACCTTTCAGCCTGTTGTGATCTGCATTTTAGTAGAGGGATTTAGTGGCATCTAGTGGTGAACTAGATGCCACTAAATCCCTCTACTAAAATCTCACACTGTGTGCCTTGTAAGGAGCACCTGTAACAAAAACAATTTCCCCTGGGGATCAATAAAGTATTGCTGATTCTGATTCTGATTCTGATTTAAGAGTTTTACAGTTATAGTAGTAAATATAACACACAAAGTGGCATGAATAGTTCATGATACTGTACCACCTTGTAGCCAATAAAATGAAGAATGATACATAACGATCACCCACGCACTCACAGCGACCCAAGAGATGAAGGACAGATCCAAAAGAGACCGAGCCATGTTTATTGGTTTTGCTTCTACATCTAAAATTATGAGAGCTGGGATGTAAAAGGACACTCAAGGCTGCTTTATTGACTCTCAAAGACATTTTATGTTGCATCATGTTTATTTAGATTAACTACTTTGCACCAAAATCATGGCAGTTTCTAACTCTGTGTCAAAACGTGCAGTATATCACCGAGAAAGGAGCAGACGGTGTAAACAGAGGCTTTATAAACAGTGGTGAATATGAGCTGCAATTACAGCTACTTTACTGACATTGTAAAATGTTCCTGCAACAGCCAGGCCCATTTGAACTTCCTGTAATACAGCGTGAGGGCTTTTGTTTCCTTCATTTTAAATGCTATTTACACATCATTCAGTTTCAAGTGGACTGCCAAATACACAAGTGACTACTTGCTGCTCAATTGTGGTTTTACATTTATGATGTGATTAATGATAAATACACACTTGTCAGTCTTGGAAAACAACAAGACTGACTGGTACATCCACAAAAGAATTGCAAAACTTTTGTGGCCGCTTTTAATACTGAAAGCAACCACAAAAGGTAAAAGGCACCCATAACTGCCCTGCCAAGCAAATAGCATCTCAGTGCTCCTGTGCTCTAAGCATGTTTTAAAAATAGGTAATATACAAACATTTGGCAAATAAACCTCAGCTCAAAAAGATCAGCGCAAACAGCCACACATAGTTACAGTGAAATTACCAGCACTTTGGGGAGTTGGTGGGAATTGAAATGCATTCATAAAGGGTGTCAAGACCAGCATTTACCCAAAAATAGTTCCTTTCTGTCACATTTAAATTCCTGGCCGGAAGTTTTAAGGAATGCCTCCGTACCTCATCGAACACGACCTGTAGCTCACAATCTGAAACCCTCACTTTGCTTTTGCTCTCTCTTGTTCTGCCTACTGTGTTCTTAGCGCAACTGCAACATTCATACTTTGCCACGAGGATGATTCCAATCAGACACAAAAAAGGGCAAATTGTACTCAGCTGCAAAACTTAATGGGTGTGAATGGGCTGGAATATCATAAGCACAATATCTTTAGTGAATTGGACCTTGAGACAGGGGCAGATAATGGCTTTAATTTATGTTCAGTTCATGGGGCTATCAGTGGCTGAGATCTATTCTTTGTGATTTAGCCCCTAAAGCTGAAAACACTGGTGCCGCTGCAGCTCAGTGCATCAGATGACTCGCATCGAGTGACAGTCACGGATGCCCCGTGCTGCAGCTTGTTAACAGAAGACCACACAAAGTTTTTACTACTTTCACTGAAAGATCAATTTTCTACCTCTGCATTAGCTTCAAATCACATGCTGACATGCCCTAATTAAATCTGATTTCTCACCTGAAGAGCCAATCTCCACTTACTCACCAGGCAATATCTTTTTGGCCATGGTCTTTATAAAGTTAGGACTATGGGTCGTTTAGCTTTGGGATGTTTCTCTCAAAGTCTCTTAACAGAGTTCTCTTTAAGCATCAATGGGGAGGAGAGGAGTTAAACTGCTATAGGAGCAGAGAAAAAGAGCTGCTACGGGAGCCAGCATGTACAAGCAGAGAGCGAATGTGGGAAAAATTTAATTCCAGGTGTGCAAGGCTGGAAATAGGACAGTGGCGTGAAGTCCTGTGGGGCAGCGTGTGCAGGAGTGTCAACATGCTTCTAGCCACCACCAGTGTGGTGTTATACATTGAAAATAACAGGGGCGTATTTTTTGATGTGCGCCAATGTGTTTTGGCCTTAAGAGTACTTTGAGCTAAATGCTAACATGCTAATTGTTTAGCAATAATAACGTTCATAATCTTAGTTTGGCATGTTAGCATGCCAAACTAAACTCAAAGCGCATCTGAGGCTGATGGGAATGTCAGGTTTGAAAGGACCAAAGTTATAAAAATCCTGGGGGAAACTTAAAAATATCTGCACCAGATTCCAAAGCAATCTCTCCAACTGTCACAGCTGGTTATGCAGGGAAACAGGGACAGGACCTGAGCGCAAAATGAGCAGGCAGCAGGATGACCTCAGTGATTCACTGATGAAAAAGCTTACAGGCAGGCAGGTAGAGGTCCAGGTAAACATTCAAATGACAGACACAAACACAAAAGCAAGAAAACAACAAATCAAACACATCATCACACAGCACGAACTGACAGGAATAAAGGATCTGGGCCAACATACAGAGGGTGCTTTTTGTTATGCTAACGTGCCTCCTCGTTTCCCTAACTTGCGTCTCTTCCTCACGTCTTAGCTCCTTCCAGTTAGGAGAAGACATTTAGGATACACCTGTGTTAATCATCTTTATAAGCTCCTCCACACAGCCCCTCTCTCCTCGTCTCCTTGAGGTGCACATAAGGATTTGGAAAATCATCCATGATGGTGGAGAGGGAATGATTTCCAGGTCACAGGAGGAGAGAGGACATGAGGAGGCGTAAGTTGGCATGAAGAAAAGCACCCACAGAGAGAGGCGGGTGAGGGAATGAGAAGCAGGTTAGGAGGCGGGCAGGGAAGGCCAAGCAACTGCAGAGCAGATGAGGAGAAAGGGAACAGGTGTGAAGATGGATGAGGTGGTCAGGTGATGTGGACAGGAGGGAAAGTCTAAGGGCATCTGTTGGATGGATGCAATTGCAATGAAGGGGACTGGAGAGGAGGGACAGAGAGACATTATGCGACACCAACAGTATATCCAGAGACATTTCATTCTGGACAAAAGTGATGGACCGATCGCCCGATTGACCGCCACCGAACCACGTGGTTAACATGACTTAAAACTGAGAAACATTCAGATCCTGGCCTCTTCCAGCCGACAGCAGACACGTCCTCAAATCCATCTCCTTTCAGTCTAGTAAGACTGCACTTGCATCTGCTGCTGGAGTATAACATATGACTCCAAATGGAGCGTAGCCAACAATGCATCTCAGCCCTTATTAAATCTGGCATGTTGACTGAGACGCCACGTTCTTATTTATAGTCACAGCCTTGTCCATATGTACCGCTCTCTCCTGCACCCACTAATTAGATGGTTTGTTGGCCCTCTAACATGTTTACAAGCTTTAATAATATCCAGCATGCATTTCTGTCTTTCCTCGTGTATTGTTACATCTAACAATGGCACGCATTACCATAAAGGAAAATTCATCAAAATAGATCTAAAAATACCCAGCAGTTCTGTTGACATTTCAAGGCTGATGTATTCAGACTGGTCAAAACCAGTCGTGGCAAAACAAATAAAAGCTTCATTTGGCTGGTCAAGAATGGAAAACTGTATTACATGCAGGGCTGCCCTCTGAAAGTCAGAGATTTTTTGAAAGTCTGTGTGCTGTGCAGTGTACTTCTGTGGATGTTTTGGTGGAGTTAGAACTCCTCACTGTCACGCTACTCTTTGGCACAGACAGCTGTGGACACAATGCCCAGAGGAAAAGAGGTTTTGCATCACAAGGCTCTGAGATAACTTTAACTTCTCTCCTCTGCTTGGCCTGTACCTGGTGTTAACCCATGTCTTGGTTGATCCATTACAAGTGCGTAATGGTTAGGTGTAAACAAACACCAAGACGTATTGTGATCCGATCACTCAAATCGCTTGCTGAGGTGGTCTGAGACACATTTGACTACCTATCTATTGTAGTGTAAACTCTAATGCATTCTGATGCGTTCCTAACAAGACAAGATTTATGAGGCACATGGTGGTTGTTTTGGTGACAGTGTGCTAACGCTGTATAACTTGCCCATTTTACAATGAGTTGGACAAGTGTTGCATGACTGTCCACAATTTTGCCCTATGGAAGAAGACATGTTGAATGACTGCGATATCTTTGGTTGTACCAACACAAACGCTAATATGACGAGCGAGCAGCTACCAATAGTGCAGACATAATAACTATACGCGGGCCTTTTGACCTTCTAGCTAAAAGATGTAAGCAGTGACAAAATCTGACCACAACTGGTCAGCTAGAGACACCTGATAGACACAGGAGTGAATGGCGCCGCTGTGTCTCAGCTGTCTACTTATGTTCAGATCACCAAAACATGTGTAAGACACTCTGAGAGGTGAACTTGGAGCTTGGAGATACTTAATACGATACAGTCTCTAGCTTTTGTTAAATATTTAGTGTCAGCAAAAAATGTTGTTGCACATTTCCGATCACTCATTAGCGCAGTTAGCTTGTTTACTGTATTACATGAATCAGCTGTCAAACTGAACGCCCTGCTGTTCAAACTTTATAAAATAAAAAACTTCTATAATATAAAAACTCAATATGGAAAAAAAAAAAAAAAAAGATCAAATATACGTATTGAACTGCCAAATCTGATTAGACTGACATAATTCTGAGTCAGGTACGGCCCTTAGAACAGTACATGTATATATATATGTTTCAGACCTAACCGAAACATCTGGAATGACTTCAGAGGGCCTGCAACTAACGATTATCTTCATTGTTCATTAATCTGATGATTGTTTACTCTAGTCATGTCAACAGTTAATCATTAATAGAGAATATTTTTGACTGGTTACCCACAAGGTCTAAAGGTTTATCTTGCCCCCCTAAGTTTACTGCACTGTGCACCACTCGGGTCATGTGGGAGCTAGCTAGCTAGCGGCGCCACTCATTTGGCGATTACTGCTAGTAATGCCTTCCCAATCCAACAGTACATCATACCTAACTTCCAGTCTCCCCAAAGTACACCCTGGTGAGGAAGCAGCTCAGATTTTAGCCACTGCCCCCCTTAAGCATTGTTAACTATGTTAGCACTGTTAGCAGTGTCGGAATGGCTAGTGATGCTAGCAGTTAACAATGCTAAAAGGGTTTTGTAGCTCAAAATGAAGTCACGTAGTCACCAGGGCAACATGCGGAGAGACTGGAGGGTGGCCATGTTCTGCCGCAACTCCATTAGGCCTATGCCACTGGGAGGGTGGCATAGAGAGGTTATTAGAAAAAGCAGCGCTTCAAGCTAGCTCCCAACCCTGTGTTGCACAGTGTAGAGCGGTCAAGGCTAACATCAGCTAACCAATGGAGACCAGAGGTTGGGCAGTGGGCAGTAGGTAAAGGAAGATATTAACATCATAAGACATTAAAATTTCACCACCCCTAAATGGATAGTGGTTAGTTAATGGTTAATGGGTGCCAGGATATCAAAAGCAAAAGTAACCGAAACAGACTGCCCTAATTTTCCTGATTAATCAATTAGTTGTTTGGTCAAAAGAAAATGGTAAGTAATGTCAAAAAGTGTTTCACAAAGCCAAGATGACATCTTTAAATGTCTTGTTTTGACCACAACCCAAAAATATTTAGTTTACTGTACCAGAAAATATTCACATTTAAGAAGCTGCAATCAGAGAATTTTGACTTTTTTTCTCAAAACATTAATTAAAACTGACAAATCAATTATCAAATTAGTTGGCGATTCATTTAATAGTAGACACTGAATTATTCAATAAAGTAAACCTAAACCTCAGCGCATAATGCCCAAGGTCACTGCTCAAAACTAAACCTGGAATCACGACATAGGTAGGCCAACCTATTCTTTTTTCTGCAGTCGCGCTGAACCAAACTAATTATGAGCCCCTCTCCAAAAGCATTCATATCGCCCTCTCTGTAGACCCTGTATATAAACGCACAGATGGTACTTTCCTTTTAGTCATAGGGCTTCTAACAGACAACAATGAGCCCTTCAATATGAACCATGCTCCACAGACAGGGCTTAAAATAGTGGGAGGCAGAAGAAAAATCGGTGGTGGATTTTAGGTTAGACAAGGGCAACTACACACCATTTATCAACAGACAGTCTAAGGAAGTGCTCTACTGGCTACCACTACTACTAACAGTATAAAAGACAAAGAGATCTCCATTCTTGTCAAAAAAAAAAAAAAACAGGACAAAGTCTATACAACAGTGAGATGATTTAACAGAGGAGTGATTAAAGGCGTAGACAATATCCAATGACAGCCTCTCCATCATCTATCACTGTACTCATATTAAAAGATATGACAATAGCCATAATTATGCTCTGTGTGTCCTGCTAGCTGTTTATTTCTACTGTGCTTTTTCTCTAATGCATAAAAATGAAACTCTGTGCACTGGTTGCTATGGTAATAAAATAATGGATGTTAAGCTGCAGAGCACTACAACCTCACATTTTCTGGTAGTAAAGTTGGCCTTTGGAAGGAGCTTTAAAAATGTTTCCTCAAGGCCAACAAGATTTATTTTCTGGAGAGTAGCTGAAAAAACATTTTATCTACTGTAGTAAGTGGAAGACAGGGAGTGTTTCTTTTGTTTTTCAGTTTCAGGCTACATTAAAGGGACAGTTCACCCAAAAATCAAAAATACCTGCCTGTAGCGCTCTTTATCAGTCTAGATTGTTTTGGTGTGAGCTGCCGAATGTTGGAGATATTGTTGCCATATAAATGCCTGCCTTCTCTCCAATATAATGTAACCAGATGGCACTCAGCTTGTGGTGCTCAAAGCGCCAAGAAAAACGGTTGACAAACTCAACAGCAATGTCTCTTTATAGAAATCTGGACCCAATTTCTCAATATAATCCACAGACCTTGTTTCATGTAGAAACCATTTTCCTTCTACTAAACTACACTCATTAAGTGTATCACCACGCAGAAGGAGGCACGCATCTTCTGCTAGCTCAACTAGAGCCAAAGAGCTAGCTAACGTTACAGCAAAGCCAAGGAAGACGCCATTAATGTTTACATCCTCACGTCCATAAGTAGATCTACGCTTCCTTCAGCATGGTGATACTGTTGGTGGGTGTAGTTTGGTAGAAAGAAAATAGTTCCTACATGAAACTACTCACAACAACGGTCTGTGATTATCTCAAGTAACTGGGTCATGATTTCTAGAAAGAAACATTGCTGCTGAGTTTTTCAAAAGTATTTTTTTGATGCTTTGAGCACCACAAGTTGAGTGCCATCTAGTTCCATTTAGGGATGCAACAATTACTGATAGTAACACCAACCTGACCAAACAGTATTGGTGTTAAAAAATTGTGCCCACCTTCCTGTCTCCCACAGGTCACCCTGCTGAGTTAACAGCTTCATTTTGAGGCGCAAACCCTCTTTAGCATTGTTAACTATGTGATCAGTGTTAGCTGTATTAGCTTGCTAGCAGTGTCAGCACAGCTAGTGGTGCTGACGTAGTTAACAATGCTAAAGTGGTTTTGGTGCTCAAAATTAAGCCGCTCACTCACTGTTGTGACCTGGGGGATACCAGAGGGTGGCCACCATGTTTCTGCAGTAGCACTGCGCTGTGATACAGTGATACAGCTGGTGAGTGCAAATCCGTAGAAAGAAAGTAGTTCCTATGTGAAACTGCTCACAACAAGGTCTGCAGATTATCTTGAATAACCAGGTCATGATTTCTGTAAAGAGACACTGCTGTGAGATTTTCAAATGCTTTTTTTTTTTTGGTAATTTAAGCACCACAAGCTGAGTACCAACTGGTTCCAATATAGAAAGAAGAGAGAAGGCAGACATCTTTATGGCTGATATCTCCAACACTCGGCAACTCACACCAAAACAATCTAGATGGATTAATAGCAAAATTATGCATTTTTGATTTGGGGTAAACTGTCCCTTTAATTTTTTCTCAAATCAGAACAATGCATCCATCAAGCTTAAATCAACTTTCACATCAGCTTCTATGAAGATGGGTTTAATCCTCCCATCCAATAAGTACTGCATTGTCGTTCATTTCATGAGAGGCACACACAGATCCCCCCATGGCCACTGCCGCCCTGCTCAGTTGGTGAATCAGACTTCATAAGAGGCATGAGCTGCTGGCTTGTCCTCTGAGTCATGGCATTCACAGCTGTCAGCCAAGGGCTCTCGAGCCATGAGCCTGCACGCAAATCAGATGCAGTTTTCTCTTCACCCCACTTTCATGTAAGGACAGCGGAACACAAAAAAGGGAGATAAAAACTAGTTTTAAGAAGGTTAGGGTCACGCTGGCTGGGGATCAGTGGGCCTACTGGCTATAGATACAGAGTTGAACAAGCACGACATACTGTATTACGACGGTCCACCAGGCTCCTCCAGATAAAGAGGACAGGATAATGGGGAAGAATGGTGTGTGTGCTAAACGAGACAAGACCATACATAAGAGAGAAGAATGAAAAGAAAAAGATGGGTTTCTCAGGCAACAGAAGAAGGAACAATTTAATAGGAAAAAGAAAATGCGAGGAAAAAGTGAATCAAAGGGAGAGTAAGAACATTCCCTTCCAATGAAACACCTTCAAAGAACAAGATTTATTGCAGTATTGTTGGAACTGTATCGACAGGAGAAGCCTTTTAAAACTAACCAATGACTGTCAGAGCTGAGGCCAACGTGCGGCGCCGCCTTGTTGGCTAGTTAGCTGGAGAACAGTGAGACCAGCCAGTGAGACGCTACACACAGGAAGATGCTCAGCGAGCCAAGGTAAGGCTCCAAAAACACTGTGACATCTGGGACATCAATAACTGCAGAAGGACAAGACTGATGCTTGGATCCAACCAGCTGAACTGGCATTTCTTCTTAATTAGTGTTTTTAGCAGAAAAGCCTGAGAGTAGTGAGCTAAAGTACACAGCAACAATAAGCTCATTACAATGAGAGCTATATGATTCATTAGGCAGACCTCCTTGATCAGCACACTGGACAAGTGTTTACCTTCCTAAAGAACCTTGTGTGTTTGCAACTTTTAGCTCTTTAACTACTAATTATGTACGCTTAACAGTTCTGCTGACCGTTTTTAAATGCATTCAGCAAGCGGCCATTGGTTTCTATTAACTCCAGTAAGAGGTGAAAATCAAATGGCAAATGCATGAAACAATATAAATGTACATATACAACTATATACGTAGACATGATGTTCACTCAACCCAATCAGCACGGTAAAATATTGGCATTGTACATTTCGGCAAGCCACTGATATGTTACATTTACACGTTTCATATTTAGCACATATAGTGAAACTTTATGTTTGTTTTTGTTTCAATATTCAATTTTATGTTCTGACAACACTGTGGTTACTGAGTGGCTATTTTAAGGCAGAGAAATTACTTAACTATGGTCAGTAAAACACCATGTTTTGGCTTAAAATACGTGGTTTGTTGGAACACACAGTGCTGGACATGTACGGAACTGTCCCAAGATTCAATTCTTTGCATTCGATTGGACTGCTAAGGGGCGGCGCAGTGATGCAGTTGTTAGCACCAGGTTCAAACCCTGGGGTGGGAGTTTGCATGTTCTCCCCGTGTCAGCATGGGTTTTCTCCGGGTGCTCCAGCTTCCTCCCACAGTCCAAAGACATGCAGGTTAATTGGTGACTCTAAATTGTCCGTAGGTGTGAATGTGAGTGTGAATGGTTGTCTGTCCAGGGTGTACCCCGCCGTGTTGATATGCAGTGCACTTGGGTACACAACAGGGCGTTAAATGCACCACCGTTTCTGTTTTAACAAACGTTCTGCTTCATCTTGTCGGGGCCGAATATGCCCCTGTTTTTAGATCACGAGGAAGACAAGGGAGAGATGAATGAATCAGACCTCAGTAACATTGTTTTGGCAATGAAAACAGAAGTTTTTAACACTGATATCCAAACACACACATCTTCCTATCTTGCTCCATACTCCTCTGTTACCTTTCACAACCTTCACAAACAGTGAAGTGCAGTTTTATATGACCACTGTAGCTAGTTAGTTGCACAACATCTGGTTTGGTTAAATGAACTCTGTAAATGCCCCTGAGAGCAGGATGAGTCATCAAGCATTCAAGACTGTTTTACAGAAAAAGAAAAGACAGGGATTTCGATTAAAAAATACTCTGATACTGTTTTTTTACATACATATTTAGAATATAACGGGAGATAAATGATCATTAAGACAGAGACATGGAATTAAACCTGGGACATTTATTTTTAATGTCACTGGGTCTTTAATGACGACTTGCTGGGAGTGAATAGCGTTATCATTAGCTGACAGGAAATGAACTGATTCATGGCACGCGTTAAATAATGTACTTTTTAATCTTCAGGCTCGGCGGAAGATATCAAGTATTTTCAAGTCAAATGGCTCAAGTTCAAGTGAAGTCATTGGTGCTGAAGTTCAAGTAGAGCTGCAAGTCTGTTTTGATTTTGTCAAGTTGAACTGTATGTCATCGAGTGTGTGACTAGAGTCCAAGTCATGTGGTAACTTAAGCTAAATATAGTGCAGTAAAAAGTATAATATTTTGCTCTGGGATGTAGAAAAGAAGGAGACTGTAGCAAAGGCTTGAAAAACTGCAGTACAATTACTTCAAATGTGTACTTAAGTGCCATACTTGAGCAAGTATACTCCGCCTGTTAAATCCTGAATTGTGAATCTCTTTTCAAACAGAGCACACTTCAAACTGGGAAGAAGAGCACGGAGAAAAAAGAAACAGAAATCTCTGATGTTCTGTTCTGTTGTAAAATACAGCGGGGGCTGTAGATACACAGGCCTTGACAAATCAATGGCACTGACAAATCCTAACTATTTCCCTTTATGATTCACCCTCTTCACCGCAACCTACAATGAAATGACTATTTCATTTCTTAAAAACGCAGAGGCGGCCGTTCCTATGACAGCTCAGGTGAGTTACAATGACTGGCTTCCGCCTCAGCGTGTCTCCAAGGCAACCCCGACATTCCATTTCAAATTAATTTGGACAGTAGCGCTTTTATAAATCGAGCACACAGCAGAGGCTTCGCTCCATCTTCGGGGGAAAAAAAGACGCGGGGCAAAATGTCAGTCTATTAAAGACGGTTCTGCTCCGTGTGCCTCTTGAAATCATGAGGCGACCGTTTGCATTGAGCTGCAACTGTCACTCATTTGACTGTGGTTGTTTGATGATGATGATAGTAAAAATGCTTTTCTAATACCTGTGGTTGTTTTATTCTCCTAGCACAAGTCCCTCAGTGTGGATGATTAGGGCTTGCCTGTGCATCAAATGCTGGTAATAAACAGGGATGTAACCTGTCCATTGAAATTCTCCGGAGATGGCCAGCTTGGCCTTGAAGCGTACAGGTTTCCATTTCACGGCTGGCTGCTCTTGGATGTAATCATCTATAAGAATAAACAAGGGTATTATTTGCATGCGTGCTCCAATTAGAGATGTCGGCTGGTGATATCTAGATTCAGGCCCTGTCGCTGGCCGACGCCGCCTTCAATGACAATAATAGACCAGACACAGATATGAGAAGGAACAAGTGTCACCGGGGAGGCTTTTCAGAGGTAGTACACTGTGTCGCCTGTCATACACTGCCCTTCTCACCAAGATAAGACACACACACGCACACAGATATACCTTCCTCCTTCTACCTTCTACGCTCCCAGCCCTCATACAATACGTGCAATTCATCCACAGTAGAGAAACAGGACTGTACACTGCACCTTCTTCCCTCTCTGAATTCACAGTGTGTACATATATTTCTACTCTGTATGTGTGAAGATGGGGGGATGGAGGGCGTCCACTGGGACCACACAAGAGATTGCTGACAGATCGGGAACGCTGTCTGATGCTGCGCCACAGGAGAGTGATTAGAGACGGTTTTGTCATTTTTCCCAATATTTTTGGGCCTCAGTTGGAGTCTTTTTCCTCCAAAAATCACTGACAGGTCCACTGCCTGTCACGATAAGGAAGCATTCTTTTCATTACGAGGAGAGACACAGTGATTAACTAGCACTGGAGGACAGAGAGCTTCCACTGAATCAAGGTCAACCTGCAAAAAGCCCAGTTTCGGCAGAGTTTCTCAGTAATGGCTTCCACTGAAAAATGCAAAGCTTGTGCAGACAACATCTACAGAGCAGTATCTGCACATGAATGTATTTTGTCACTCCTATTGATGCTATTTCATTCTCTAAGTAGAGAAACTACAGTTCCTCAAAATGCTTTAAGGGATTCAAGCTGGAAGTACTGTATACGTAATGTTGCTACAGAGTCAATGAGTTAGCCTTGAGTTTGTGCTCTGAGTTGTTTTTTTCTTTGTTTTTCTCTTGTACCTTTGAAAGGTGATTACACATGTTTTCAAATGAATCACATGACATGACAACGTCTAAAAAACACTTGTGCCTCTAATGTATTGAATGTGAAACGTCCGGAACCTCATATGCTGTCAAGTATCTTAAATGTGAAATGTCCGATAACCACACTGCCACCAAATGCCTTAAAGGTCAAACGTATGAAATGTATCACATGGGAAATGTCCGAACTCCACACGTCTCGGAACTTTTCACGTATGGAGCGTCCGGAAACCACATGCGCCTCTGAGTGCATCACATATGAAACATTTGAATCCATGTGTTTGCAGATGTTTCGCATGTGAAATGTCTTAAGACCACATTTGCTCCTGAATGCATCACATGTAAAACATCACATGTAAAACATCTTAAATCCGCATGTGCCTCTAACTGTTTCACAAGTAGGACGTCCGCAAACTATATTTGTCACCAAATGCAATGTCCTACAACAATACCTGACCCTAAATGCATCACATGTGAAACATTCGAAAACCATACGCTTTCAGATGTTAAATGTCAAATGTCCAAAAACCACTCTGCCACCAAATGCCTTAAATATAGATCATCCAAAATGTATCAAATGGGAAACATCTGAAAACCTTAAGTGCTTTCAAATGTTTTTTACATGTGAAATGTCTCACAACCACATTTTCCACCAAACGCATCAAATGTGAAACTTCCGAAAATCACATGTGCCTCTGAATGCATCACATGTAAAATGTCTGAAATCAACATGTCCCTCCAAATGTTTCACAAGTAGGACATCTCCAAACTATTTATGCCCCAAATTTAGCACATTTGATATGTCCAACAACGTACGTGACCCTGAATGCATCACATATTAGACTGTCCTATCTAATAAAGGCAAAAGGCCAAAAAAAAAAAAATCTTTAAAAAAAAGTGAAACTTCCAGAAACCACATGTGCCCCTGAATGCATCACATGTTCACATGTGATCCATTTGAAATCCACATGTACCTCTGAATGGTTCACAAGTAGGCCATCCGCAAACCAGATATTTTCCCCCAAATGCATCAAATTTGAAACATCCAACAACCACAAGTGACCCTGAATGCATCACATTGGAAACGTCTAAAAACCACATGTGCCTCTGAGTGCATCACATAAAAAACATTTAAAAACTACGTGCTTGTGGATGTTTATGTTAAATGCTCATAACCATATTTGACCCCAAATGCATCAAATGTGAAACTTCCGAAAACCACACGTGCCCCTGAATACATCACAGGTAAAATGTCTGAAATCCACATGTGCCTCCAACTGTTTCACGAGGAGGACGTCCGAAAACCACATATGCCCCCAAATGCAATGTCCTGCAACAA
The DNA here is from genome assembly GCA_019142605.1 of Cephalopholis sonnerati. NCBI lineage: Eukaryota > Metazoa > Chordata > Actinopteri > Perciformes > Serranidae > Cephalopholis > Cephalopholis sonnerati. The sequence goes on from JAGQAX010000017.1 coordinate 39,125,847, forward strand.
GACATGACCCTGAATGTATCACATGTGAAACCTCCAAAAACCCCGTGCCTCTAAATCTTTCACCTGTAGGATGTCCGCAAACCATATATGCCCCTGAATGCATCACATGCGAAACAGCCGACAACCATACGTGACCCTGAATGTAATACGTGCGAAGCATCTCAAAACCATGTGTTTTCAGATGTTACATGTGAAATGTTGGAAAACATGTGCTGAAATCCACTCATCATTTGAAATGTTGTTTCACATGTGATAAGTCACGTGATGTTTTCATGAGGGAAACAGCCACTGAGGCACAGACAAGGACAAGATCAATCTGGCACAGATACTGACTGACTGAAAAGCAGAACCTCGAAGACTGAGTGACAGAAACACTGAATGTCAAACAGCAGGGGCCGAAGAAAATAGAGACTGATTGGCTGACGGATTGAAGGAGGACTGAGACGACACACAGGTCTTCCCAATCACCTGTGATCCTCTGTGACCTCGAGTCCGTCCTCATATTGTAAGAAAAAGAAAAGATCAGATTAAAGAGAAAAAAACAGGCCTCCATCATGAGATGAGAGAGGTGGAGCCGCGGACACACTGACAGCTTTGTCGCTCACAGTGATGATGACCATCTGTCATCAGCTCCTCACACACCTCACTGCCCTGCGGAGCACACACGCACGCACACACCCTGCAGCTGGAGACAGACGAGTTGAAAAAACACATTTTAGCAGCTTCCCTCAAACTGTCAAGGTGAGATCGGTGACTCCTTCCTCCCCTGCTGTGCTGCTCCTGCCTCCCCTCCCTGCTTTTACATCTCAATCTGCAGCGCTCCTGTATCGCCGGCCGTGCATAAAGCGCCCGGGTCATGCCAAAAGGGAGATAACATGAGACAAACCATAACGCCACAATGGACATCCCACCTCTCTGGGCCTGCTCAGATTTCACATCTCCTCAGGCCATCTGTCAGGAAGGACTACGTGCTAGTGGGCTATGAAGCGGCAGATATTCCAGCATTAACGCAGACTCCCCTGCACTGCCCAGAGAGACGATGCGCACATGCATATGTGAATGCAGTAATGCCTTTGATATCTCATGAGGGCTGAATGTTTTGGGGGGTCTAAAGCAGTGTTTCTGGGCTAATCACTGTTGAAATGTGTTTACATGCCGGGGGAAGGAGCTGATATTGAGTAAAATCTTCAAAAAGCAGGGGCTTCTAATCTGCAGGCTGGGAGCAGGATTAAGGCACCTTTCAGAGGAGGCATCCTGCTATAATCCCCAGCCTCTGCACAAACAACAGTCTGTATATTCATACACAGACCGGGAAGTGAAGCGGATGTGGATCACTTCTATATCTATCTTAGAGTGAGCTAACTTTACTCCAATAAAGTTCTTTAAGTAACATTAAGACCGTGTTTTCATGGCTGTGAAGTGGAGTGGGGTTAGAAAATGGGCTTTTTCAGGAAAATCAAAAATCTATTTAATCACTCAATCAGAGCCTAATGAAGCTCATTTCATCCCTTTTCCATCTCAGAGGTGTTAACTGTTAACACCAGCAAGAAGTGCATTCATGTAGCAGGCAGCGTGTCTGTTGTTATTATTTCATGTCACCTGCAGTGACGGCTGTGACTGCAGGTCACCTTCATCTGAGCCTACTGTGATGTTTCAACTGAGTAAAAAAAGACAATTTATGATAATGCAGTGAATTTATGGCTGCTTTAAGGTGGTTTTGACATCACTCACACATGCACCTGCTCACAGAGCAACAGTGACTACATTTGCAAGCACACTAATATTCCACTATTATTCCAAATATGACAACATTCTGATAGAGGCCTGTTAACAGCCTGTTCCATCTGTATATTCTGAATTAGGCCTGATTCTGAGTGTAGCATGTTCTGATTAAGACGTGGGATATTGTGGTATATTGTGGGATTATTATTATTATTCAGCATTGTAGTAATAATAAAAAAAGAACCTTTAATCTTCAATTCCAGATCTTCAGAAAACTGTCCCAGGATCCTAAGCCTTCAGAATATGCATCTAAATCAGGGTTTGTAATCGCAATTTGTAACGCACAGCCTCTTGCAGATTTACGGTCAGCTCTATGTGTTGTCATGAAGCACTGCACACAAACCAGTGTTAATTTCATTTCCAAAATCTATGATGAAAAATGTTCATCAACAACATTTTCTCCATGGGGACCATGAGATGTTGACAAGCTAAAAAGGGACAAAAATGTTAGTGGCGTCTATCGGACATTTAAATTGAGAGGAAGGGAGAAAAGAATGATAAATTATTTTTATGAAACATATGAAATTAAAATGAGCAGTAGGGGCTTGGAGCAGCAACGGGTTGCTAAACTCCAGTAAATAGTCGGTGCCTGGATGTTTGCTAACCTGCAAAGCCCTCACACCGGAGCAGCGTCAGCCGTTAGTGCCAGTTTTCCACTGTAATTTGGCAATAAATAAGCAGCTGTGTGTGTCTGACTGTGGATGGTAGAGCTGTTTAATGGATCTGAGTGTGTTAGCTGCAGTGGTGTCTGTTAGCATCTAGCTCTGCTTGCAACAGAGTGAGCAGCCACTGGACTTAGACAGTAGGAGGCTCCGTTATCTATCAGTGTAGGTATGCTGTATGGTAACAGTCTGGACTCAGCTGAGTTTTCTCTGAAGGCTGAAAGTCCAGTTTTAATCACCATCTCTGTGAGAGGACACAGACGAAACCTCCAGACGAACACGGACTGAAATAAAGTTATTTTTCTGCTTCTCATCGGTGAGATTGTTAAATCAGAGTTTACACTGAACCTGGGTATAAATCCTAGTTGTCGCAAATTAGTTATTTATGCTCTCAAAGTTTGAGAACTTGAGCTATTTAAACGATGATCAGTAGGTGTGTGCAGCCTGTCAAAAACTCTGCTGGAGAAATGGAAGTTTGAAAATGTGAAGACATTATTTATAGTTGCAGAAAAATTCTGTCTGAATGAAATTTCAGCGCTTGACACAACCTGGTACCTCGACTCCAATATCTGATATGAATTATTTTTACGAGAATAAAAAATTTTGACTAAAATCCATTACTAAAAGTTGACTAAAATGTAATGACTTTTTCTCCACTAAAACTGGACTTTGATTATGAATGAACAAAATGACAAAAATGTGACTAACTAATACTAATACCCACTTTCATATGAATATTAAGACAAAACCTAAAATAGCTGCCAAAATCAACACTGTAACAAACCAACAGTTAAAAGCCGGGGTAGAGATGCATGCCCGAAAGAAAAGCCCACATTTCTGGTTGGAAGAATAAAAACACCGTCTTTTAAACATTATGAAAAAGTTGAATATCAACAGGTTAAAAAAGGTGAATATCAGCAGGTTCTTGGATATGCGCAAATATCACAACGCCGACCTTTCTAAGAAGGTGGCTGAAGGAATAAAAGAGAGACGCTGTGTTTGCACGGTCACACACGTCCACCACCAGTGGAAACTTTGGAAAAAATCCTATTTTGATGCAAAGAAGCAAAAAGGCATAGTGGCTCCAGCCGTTCCACTTTTCCATACACTGACGTGATTACCAACATGTTAGGGCACGTTAATCGGAGTATGCACGGGCTGCTTGTAAACCCATTTTAATGAGCTGTGTAAACAGCTTAGAAGGAACATTGTCTTTTTTGGAATAGGGGCAAACTCTGGAATATTCTGTGCATGTAAACACAGTTGGTGATAGGGAGCACAGCCCGGTAGAGAGGAGTCCCTGGCTCGTCTGCAGTAAAACTATCTATCTTCACTGTCTGCTCTCCTCTGCCATCTTCGTCTGCAAGCCTATGCCTGGAGACAGGCTGCAGAGGCCAGCCAGCTCTCTGGGGAGCAGCAGATCCAGCTTGTCAGCACTAGACAGCAGGGTCTACAGGAGCCAGCACACTGAGAGTTGGCTAGAGAGAGGGTTGGGTTGGGAGGGGGGGGGCTCACTTTGAAAGCACTCATAAAGGTCAGGTAAGCTGGCTGCTGCTCTTCCAGTGGGCTACCACTTGGCGCCTCAAAGGTTAGACAGAGCCCTTGGCCGCACCAGAGGCGATGTGAGAATACAAGAAATGTCACCAACACCAATAGAGCTCCAGACAAAGTCGATACTGACACAGCAGCAGCCACACTGAATGCTCCAGCCTTTGTTACAAAGCCATTTCACTCATAGGTTAAATGTCCTTCAGTGGAGGCCAGGGCAGAGGATAGGGATGCACCCAGATCTGAGTTCGTTATTTGGAACAGACAAATAACTTGATAGAAACAGATATTTATTCCCCAAAGTTGCTCGTTACATTTGGGGAGAACAATTGACATATTTGTGCATGATGTGTCTTTAAATTGATTCATGTTATTGTGGGTGACCACGAGATTAAAATGCCTCTATTTGCAACACGAGAATTTGATTTCACTAACTGGTAGTTTAATTTACTTCACATTATTGAAAAGTGATCGGTATATCCTGATCGCCCCCGCCGAGTCAGCGCACAGCAGGCAGCTGGCTGAGAGTGCATTAGGAGGAGGAGGCGTCATGTGCTGGAGCAGCGAGACAAAAGCCTGGTGTGGCGGCTGAATTTCTTTCAAAGCCTGAAAAATTAAACATGACAATGCAGCTGAGAGCATGTAGTCTGTAGCTGTATGTGTTAATATCCTCCATTTTAAGAACTCAGTTGGATTATTGAAAAAAAGTTTTACCTTGTATTTCAGTAAATATTCCTCCATTTAAAATGTGACATGCTGCATGTTTATGTCATTGTCTGTTCAATAGCGATGCACCATTTTTTTGCTGATATCCAATATGCCAATATTAAACGACTTATTTGGCCAATAACTGATACCAATATCGATATAGCCACTTTTTTCCCCATCAGCGTTAGTGATCATCAACATGATGGCCCACCAGCAGATGGAGACATGAAACACGATGCTTTTGAATGTTTGTCATATTCATTCATTGTGCAAAACAAGAGAAAGCATGTTGGCCAATACTAATAGTTCGTTTTACAGCTGATGTCGTCCGATACTGACGATGTACTGATATTATTTTAAGTTATCTGTCTCTGTATTTAGATAGATGATCAGAAGTGGGCGTGGCTTATACTGGAAGTCATGTTAAATCAGCAAATATTCTATTTTCTAATCTAATATTCATTGGCAATACAACTGCTGTGCCTTGACAGAATCAAACTGAATTACTGGCTATAATTAATTATAAAATATACTTCTTCATACATACGTACCTCCTCATACAGTACTTTCCATCTCTTATTTATTCTTAATTTTTTAACTTAACTAAATTTTATGAACTGTCTGAAATAAATAAATGAGGATATATATTTAAAAAATGTAAATATAAATATTTAAATTGGTCAATATAGTTTGATAAAAAAAAAAAAAAAAAAAAAAAGGTGTTTTGTCTTCTATGTATTTCACAAATTGACTCCCTAGTGCCAAATGTATTTATTTCCCAGCTTTTTTTTATTTCTGTCTTTTTAAATAACCACTAAATACTTGGTAGGTAATGCAAAATTCCATGAAACATATTCAGACATCTTTTTTTTCTCTCCAATATTTCAAATGGGGTTTTTAAAAAGAGACAAATAATCCACATAGCTAAAAGCTACAGGTTCTGATTTGTATTTTAATGTACAATTTTAGTGGGTTAGAAAGAAATCTAGATGTCACACCAGGCTTTTGTGTAGCTACCTGACGCCTCCTCTGTGCACTGACCCAGCGGGGTCACTTTTCAATGATGCAAAATAAATGAAACAAATCAAAGTCCTATGTTACAAACAGAATGGACATTTTCATCTTGTGGTCATCCACAATAACATGAATTCTGAATCTGAAGAAACATAATGTGTCATGTCGACATGTCAAATTTTTTGTCCAAAATAATAACAAGCAACTTTGGGAAGAATAAATCTCTGTTTATGCTGCATAATTTGTGCTTTCCTGAATAACATATTTGGGTACATCCCCTCTCTGTGCACCTCTGTTACGGGAATATACCAGACAGGAGGTGCTCCTCACTGGTTCTAAGCCAATCATAAGCTTGGTCACCTGTTGTAAAAGATGAACACCTGCAGTTTTCCAAGCGCTCTATCTGACTCCGTTCCTCTGCCCTCCATTACCAGACAAAGTGAAGCTGACTGGATCGTAACAATAACACGGTCCCCGAACATTACAGAGTCAAAGTGAGCCATTACAAGACAAAATGGCTAACCAGTTACACACTCACCCCCTCAGTGTCACATCCCTTCTGTGGCGCCCCATATGGGCAGCGGCCATGATGGGCTTATTAATCCCCTGGGAGGCAGGGGGACAGAGGATGAGTGTGTCCAGGCTCGCTGTAATATCCTCTGGCCAGGCACTGTGTCTATCTGTGCACCGCCCGCCCCCCCCTCCTCACTCCCTCCACCAATGCCATCTGTTTCCTGCACAGCACTCTGGCTTAAGTCCCTGCTGAGCATTGGTCTCTCCCGCTCCTCTGGCTCGCTCAGAGAATTTACCCCAGTAGGCTCTGAATGTACATATATAATCTCCAGGTTAGAATATACAGCAGACACCAACAGTGAATCAGCAGGACTTTCTGCAAGTAAAGTGCAGACACATATACACACACAAAATAGGAAATCTGAATTCAGTTTTCTATTTGTTTGGATTGAAAAATAAAAAAATGTTTAAGAGCTGTTTTGCTGTTTTGTTTATGCTGTGCGAGCCAAACTCAAATCGTCCAACTCCTGACAGGAAGCTGTCTTTAAGTTACTGCACGTACAGAAAATACACACTGTATACCTTGGCTGCTGTTTAAATCTCTCTGTCCATATGTCTCCTGGGGCCTCATTTCCAATCCAGCACCACAGGGAGTCCGCTCTGGTCATTTCAGCTCGCTGCCTGTGAAGCTAACACACTGCAGATCCTCTCACTTTCCCTCAGCGCTCGATCCTCTCCTAACACTCCTCTGCAAGTATACGTTCAATAAAAAGACTGTTTCTCCTCGAGACTATGTCACTTGTGTTTCAGACAGAACCGATGAACGATTTAATTTAAGTAGTTACTGCAAAGGCGACACACCTTTTGCTTTTGTTTTTTGTTTGCGGGTTGTTGTGTTTGCAAAAAATCCAGACATGATCAGATTAATGCCTCTAATCTCATGTGTGTGGCCTTCGCTGGTAGACCGACGTGAAAAATAAAACTTAAAAAGGGCTGTACCAAACGTCATTCTTTGACATGCAAAGCTTCTATTGAGAATTTCAAATGAAGCTTTGAATGTCTGGCCTCATATTTTATTAAAAATCCTTAATTAAAATCCTCAGTTTAAATAATAATAATCCCCATACTAAATGAGTTTGTCTTTTGCTTAAAAATCAGCTTTATTTCATGAATAAATGTGATTTACGCTGCTGTTAGATTGCTGCTAGACTGCCTGTTCATACAGGTGCGTGTCTCCCTTTGTGTTAGAGCAAACTCTTTTTTGACCACAGTGAAAATGTTTTTTAAAGGATTATTGCAAACAAATATGGATTGAAGCAGAATATTTTGTTAGATGAACACATGCTGTGAAATTTGGAAAATGATTACATCTATCTTTTGTTTGAATACATTTAGACTTTTGGACTTTACAGCACTTTGGATTGTTGGTAATATTTAGTGATATAACACTCATTAGCGTAGCCTCATCTTTATCTGCAACTGTGCGGAAATACAGAGTTTAAAAAGAATTAACAGACATGCAAAAATAAAAAAAGCTGTGCAGCTTTAAAATGTTTTTTTAGAATCCGCCTGTCAGTGTTATAAATAAAGCTCGGAAGCTTCAAACTATTTGGTACAGCCATAAACTTAAAGTAAAAGGCTGACATTTTGTGAAATAAGCTTAGCTGCTTTCTGGCAGAGAATGAAGCCTAAATGAGAAGATGGGTACCCCTCTCTATCCGTACACTAAATTTAAGGCTGCGACCTGCTGCTTGGCTCTGTTGTTGAATGGTGACAAACCTACCATCTACCAGGACCTCTAAAGCTCACTATTTATATCTTGTTTGTTTAATCCATACTAAAACCAAAATAAACTACAATTCCACATTTTACAGAGGACCGTGTGCCAGACTGTTTGCTGGCTGGGGGCAGTTACTTCCTGGAATCTCTACTGGTTGCATGGCAACGTCTCTCGGCCAAGAAATAGTCTGGCACATAAAACCCCCGTAAAACAGGCAAATGGTCGTATCTACACTTCTGTTTACAAAAACAGCATGAGCTCTAGAGGTGCTGGTGGTGGTGTTTGTTACATTTAGACCAATCTCAGAACCAATCGGCTATCAGTCTGATGACGATGAAGCCTCTGGGGGTGAGGGCCAATATTTCAGGCTGATCCGGTGCAGCCAGCAGATATCCAAGCCAAAACTTCCTCTTCTGAGCGCTGGTAATTTCAGCTAATCTCTATGAACATACATTTAAATTAGGGCTGTCAAAGTTAGGGCGCTAATGATGAGTTAACACAAATACCTTTGAACGCCACTAATTTTTTTTACAAGCGATTAATGCACATACGTTTTGTAATTATGACCCTTGGCCCACCCCGTAGCAGTAACATTGTTAATGTCAGGCAAAAACAAACCTCTGTGAGCTGAAATGGATTAAGAAAGGCGTCTTTTGAATGGCAAGTTACTACCAGAGTACATCAGGCCGCTTGTTTAGTTAACCCTTACAGTGTGTTAGTATTACTAAGGTATGTTTCATCAGATCAATACATCCATCTGTTGTTGCTTGTTGGGCTTGAGTTTGCCATGGTATGCTTTCAGCATATTTTTTTTAACATGCAGTACCTTTGAGATTATTCTGGAGAACATTCTGGACAGTATTTGTCCTTATTTTGGATTTTTGCAATAATAAGAAATTTGCATAAAGCAAGCAAATTTGTCCACTCCACTCCACTCCATGTTGATAAGAGTATAAAAACTTGAAAATATCTCGTTTAGGTACATTTAGAACAGATAAAAAATGTGCGGTTAAAGGTGCAAATTTATAAAAACTGCTTTCTTGGTACGGAAGCGCGTGAATTCAGTTGAGAAAAAAAATCTGCTAGTTAGTTCAGAAATAGGAGTATTTACAAGATTATCATTTCATTGATAGAAAAAATGCCTTTTTTTGGCATTTAACTTCTTTCAGAATCCTGAGATAATAATCTCGTTAATTCAGAAAAACAGGACAGAGTTTTTATTTCTTCAAGAGAGTGCATACTGTCAGTGTGGACATATAAAGCAAAGCGTATACAGTACAACAGCTTTGGCAGACTACTGGTTTGTTTTTGTATTGTAAGCACTGCTTGGTCCAATGACCACCTCACATCTTAACTCTATATTGCTGCACCACTGCACAGATGAACGGATGCCTCTGCTGCACCCAGTGTTATTTGGTCCACTTCAATGTCTGCACTTTAAAATCTGACAGAAACTGTGGTTTTTAGATCATTCTTCTCTGGTGTTTGAAGAACTGCTGATGAAGCCTTTATCAGCCTTTACCCACTGGCCTGACGAGCATTTGGAGTTACTTTTGTGTTTTAGCGTGGATGGAGAGATTTTGGAAAACAAAGGCTGTGTGGACAGATTTTTGTGTGTTTGTGTGTGTGTTTGTCAAACGAAGGGCAGTGGTGTAGTGGAGGGCATACGCAGGTATATGGGGTGTTAACAGTATATCCACCTATCAGTCAAAAAGCCATTGGAATATATACCACCAGAGCTCCTTCTCAGGAACCTACCCATCTACCAAGTAGGTACACCCACCTCATCAACTACCACTACACCACTGACGGAGGTGATTTATTCTCAGAAATATCCATATAAGTCTAAACATGGCCTGAGCTGAGCGGCTGCTGGCTCCATCTTCACGTTCACAGTATATTCATCAAACTCTCTGCAAGAAAGCAAATAAGTCTACTCCACAAAAATGTCAGACTATTTGTTACGGACAGCAGCATGACTGCCAGGAGGCTGGTAGTGTTACAAGAAGACACACCAGCCAATCAGAGCTGCGGCTCAGCTAACCGGCAGCATGAATCGAAATTCAGTGTCAGATTCTAACACACTTACCCTGAAGGTAACCAGATCACAGATCCATTTCTGTCTTCGCTCACTCACTCTAATCCTGTCTTTCTCCCACATTTCCCACTTTCAGCTGGTAATCATATTTGTTGCCGCTGAATAAATGGCTAACATCCTCACAAACCCTTTAAACAACTGCACAGCTGCCAAAGCTAAAAGCCCAGGGTCCAACGCCTCGAGTGCTTTAGCACCTTGAACTGTATATTCATCACTCAGTTACAGATGGGTTGGATATAGAACTTGGCAGTGCTTTCTATTGGTCTCTAGTGAGCTATGTGACCTCGCACTCTGATTCATAATGAGAGCTTTAAAATAACCTATAGGATCCTATAGGTCCTCAACTTCTAGCTGTTGGCCCCCAAGGAGGCAGATTCTCCTGTTTCTCCCTAATGGAAAAGGCATTGGGCATGAAATTTCCCCTGACAGCTGACTCCTTTAAACCCAGCAAAAGATCTGCTCTACACTGCGGGGTTAATCGATGAGGTTGGAGGACCGAGGAGAGAATACAGATGAGAGATTCAGATGTGTAAAAGAGGAGAGACCCATCTTCAGACAATACCAAACTCTGAACCTCTCCATCTTTCTCTGACACAACTCTAAAGATTCAAATTTGCGTGCTTCACGCCTGCTTCTTTAACATATCCATGTTGGAGCTCCAGGCCTGCTAATGGACATTTCCTATTGTTACAGGACTCAAAAAAACCGCCAGGGTGCTGAGAGGTGGCATTCACTCGGGTCCAGCCTGGCACCCACGGGCCACTTGCCTTTACTGAGCGAGTAAAGGTCAGACACTTTTCCTGTAGCACGGCTCTGGAGGAGGCCAGGGTCACTCGACAAACACTCTCCGCTGAAAGAGTACTCTCACAGTAGAATATTATGTGAAGCACACTGTGGGTGCATTTGTTGTTCAAAGGTCTAGTATTTAAGATTTAGGGGGATACACTGGCAGAAATAGATGCGTTTTTGTTATCTCAGAATGAACCATTTATATCTACATTGGGAGCAGGTCCTCGTCTACAGAGATCGCCATGTTGCACCACTATGTTTCTACAGTAGCCCAGAAAGAACAAACCAAACAATTAAAAGCCCCTACAAAACAAGAGCATGAGAAAAACACCTGTCTTTTCAATGTGAAACTGCTTCATTCAGTGTTTTTACTGGTTTTAATTATTGGGTCCATTTGCTTTGGAGAGGAAGACAACTCTGTGGATAATTCAGCTACTGCTAAAACCTCCTAAATATCTGGATTAGAGGACTGCGTTGAAATTCAGATCCTGTGGGACCCAACGTAAATCTTACGGGAACAGGCGGTTTTATCTTTGCCAAGGTTTAGACAAAACAAAACAAAAAAAGGTGCAGGTCCCGCAGATTAATTAACATAAAGAATGGCGAAATCAACAAGTACTGTGGAAAAGAAGATTACAGCAGGACATTACAATACAAAAGAAAAGAAAGGCAAGTCGGATAGTTAGAATTTCTCCGTTGTTACTGACAACAATGAGAATGAACATGACTTTGTTAGCTGCAACAAATGTGTGCGGATAAATCCGTTCCTCCACTTCCTACATTGAAGACCATCTGAGAATAACTGTTACACAGTTCCGGTTGTCTTCTCACAGATTGCGAGTGGAAATAGGGAGATGAAGTCGTACACCACTAGAACAATGTGTGTGTTGCTGTAAGACTGGCTTTCAAAATGAAGAACATATACTTGTGCGCCCTCTTACACAGGGTATCTGGGAGAACTGAGCTCACTCTTTCTGGACACTGATAAAAGAATCTCAGTCATGCTACCTGCATGTCTTGCAGTACTTGAGCACCAGCAGGCCTCTACTGAATGATGGGACTCTGTGTTGTAAGGTGTATTACCATTTAATGATTTTACTAATGGGTTTATCTTATATATGATTTTTTGTATACTGTTTGGACCCATATTTTTATTTGTTTGTAAAATAACTAAGTGCAGAGATATTATACAGGAATATTACAGATAATAAAAACACTGAATCCCAGAGACAACAGACTAACTCTAACTATGAAGGTAATTATGTGCTAGAACGTAATTTTGCTACTTATTACCGACGGATATGCAAATCTTTCTTAATATAAAATATAAAATAACATGTTTCCCCTGTGGGACAGGAGAAGACTCTGCCTATTGATAATCAATCTATTGTGTGTGCATGTATGATCAGAATGTTTGCGGGTGAGGGCGGGAGCTGACACACACCCTGCGGGAATGGGCAGTAATGGTCACAAAGCAGACGTGGGCAGAAGCAGGATTAGGAGAACAGTCCCGCGCAGGGTTCTGGTCTGTATCTTAAGTTATTAGATTAAAAAGGTGAGCACATATTAGCAGGTGCCGGGCTGCGACATGCCAAACAGCATAGGAGAAACACTGATTTGTAATATGAAACTGCTTTATTCAGTGTTTTTACCGGTTTGAATCGCAGTGTCTATTTGTTTTGGAGAGAGGAAGACCTCGCAGATAATTCGGCTCCCGATAAAAACCTTCTGATCAATGACTAGGACAAGTTTCAGGTGGTTGCAATCTGCAGTCCTCACCACTAGACCTTACACACTGGACCTTTAAGTCAGTTCCTTCGAAAACATGCTTGTTTTTTAGGTTTAAAAAAGAGCAAAAAGTTTAAGTGCTCTCCAATGTTTCATGCCAATTTCGTGTTTAAAAAGATCCGCACTCACTGACACTCATTTACACCAAACCCCTTCTGCTGGTTCAATGGGGTGCTGTTGACATAAAACCAATAGATCTAAGTAGCAGAGACATTATTAATAGCCTAAAAGACGTGCCTCTCCAAGAGACACATTTATATTTCTCTCTCATCTTCCTCGTAAATCCTTGAACTCTGTGTCTTCTGAGGAGATGAGACCGGCCAAACATCCTCCCTGCAACAAAACAATTATCCAGCAATAACAGCAGTGCGGAGTATCAAAGGACTATAGGTCTGCACTGCTGATGTAAGACGGCTATAAAGCCTGTAACTTCCCATCGCTATGAAAGCAGTCTTCATAATAACACACGTTCAAAATGTAAGTCAACACGGAGCCTCAGAAAGCCTGTCTCTTTTATCAGATGGGTTAATGTAAGTAGGCGCCTGTGGTAAATAGCGGTGCTGTGTTGCCAGCGACAAATGCTCCGACTCAAACACAATAGCAATAGTAAAATGTCCCTCTTCATCTTCTCTCCGAAGCCTTCGCCTGCGATCACGGCCCGCATTACTTAACAAGGGCGGGGAGCCCGGGAGGGGCGCCTCGACATCCTCACACCTCTGCGTCGGCCTCCCATTTCTAATTCTTCCAGCAAAAGTCCACAGAGAGCAATGAAGCCAAACATTCTCCCAAACAGAAATTGGCAGCAAGGGTCCATAAACGTTCACGGGCTCTGTGCTGTGTGAATTGCTGCTGGTGTTTGGCCTCGCTGAGCTCCCACAGCAGCTCTGTTTCACTGCGCGCGTTTCTGTCTTCTTTATTTGAACTAAAAGCTCTTTGTGTTATTGTCTCTAGCTGGGTTGCTCATTATGAGTTACTGTATTCTTTTCGCACTGTATTCTCTTGTGTCTAATGTTCATATGCATGTGGATAAAGATGAAGTTGGTTTTTAGTGTTGTACTTAAACAATACAGAAAGGGGTTCTGCTGCGGCTGCAACCACAACTGATTTCAACTCATCATCTTCTTCTAGTTTAATCAGCCTAATTAGCATACGAGGCTGGAAATGGCATAATTTCACTTATGACTGAAGTGCAAATTCTACTGATTGCAGAAGTTGAAATTGCTTACTAAATCAAGGTTGGGAAACTTTGATAGTGGTATGGTACAAAAAAGATTGCTGCAACAGTGAGAGCATTTAGAGGAGGGGAAAAAACAGTCACTCACAAAGTGCCATTATAAGCCTCGAAAAAACACAGTGATGCAGGTGGGATGGATGAATTAAACTAGTTCTGTAACAACTACAGAAGAAAATATTAATGTACATCTCTGCAAACCCTGGATATGTTACATTTTTATGTTTCATACATACATCAATGTTTATAAAGTGATGTACTATATGAGCTGACTTCATCACCTGGAGGTGGTTGGCGTGTCACCTGGGCAAGGCTAGCAAGGCACCAAGGCTTTGAGACCTACAAACAACAAAACTGATCGTGATGCTCTGTTCCCAGTGGCTTTTTAGGCAAGAAAAGCAGTTGATTCTTACTGAGACACTGCAGTTCCCTGCCAATATAGTGGAACAAGAAGCAGTAGTTATTTACCTGGATAGTGCTGAACTTCCTGACGTTGTTTTTTACGGAGACATGGCTGTTTCCTGCCAAGATAGTGATATCAAAAGTGATTGTTTTTTATCAAGACACTGTGCCAGGACAGTGGCACAAGAAGTGGTAGTTATTTACCTAGATACTGCTGCATTTCCAGACTGGATAGTGGCACAAAAAGCCAAGACATATCAAGACATTGCTGCTTTTCAAGTCAGAAACTGTGCCACCAAAACCAATGATCTTAAGTCAAACATGTTCTTTTCCTCGCCATGACCAAGTGGTTTTTGTGCCTAAACCTAACCACACTCTAAAAAATGATACATGGAGTTAGTGGATAATACTTAAGATAGATACATAGATAGATAGATAGATAGATAGATAGATACACACTTTACTGTCACTGTCATTTTCATAACAACGAAATTGAAAAGTGCATCCTCTGCAGTGTAAAAGACGACAAAAAAGCTATGTTAAGAAAGAGTAACAATAAATCAAAGATTATAAAAATAGAGCTATAATAGGACGTTCACATTCACAAAATAAAAAAAGCTATTCATCATAAAAAGTGACGTTTTCACATTAAAGTGTTTTGGTCAGTTGATAACTTTTTTTCAAGAAGTTAACATTTTTGAGTAAGATGGAATTAAATAAATAAATTAGAATATCTTAAGTAAAATGATTTGACCCATAAATATCACCACCACCAAGCTGTTTGAAATCTAAGCAAATCATGCTGGTTGTACTAAACTAATTGAGTTTGTCAGAATATAAAAAGACTTGTGGGATTTACTCAATAATGCCGGAGTTGGAACTACTGAAAAAGATGCATGCAAATTGTTACCTTAACTTATTTATGTTGAACCAATGGATTTACAGCGTTCTTAAAATGTGAAATTTCACTGTATACGCTACATAACAATGTTCAAATGTGACATTTCACAAACGTACAGTGACAACATTTATTCTGGAAATGTATGCAGAATTTTAGACATGCAATTCCCCTAATATACCCCAAATTATAACGTATCATTTAAATTTTTGTTTCAATAAAATTTCTGAATCATGGCTAGAAATCACAGTAACTCCATCCATCATCTAACTGCTGGTGAATTCTGAAATATTCCAATTACCGAGCTGTACTGTAGCTCCCATTTTATAAAAAAGGGACATGACTCAAAAGTCTGTGACACATTTTAGAAGTCCTGATGAGTCTGCTAGCAAAGATTAAATAATAAAATTGTAAAATGAACAATAATTCCCACGGGGAAAAGCGCTGCCACAGTTCCATAAAAGATGACTATAAATATTGCGAGAAAGAAAAATTGATTAAGTTTCAAAATTGTTTTATTTTATGATTTCATATTGGCATGCTGCCCGTAGAAAAAGTTTTTAGTCTGCAACTATGTGGCATGCAATTGGTTTTTTTTTCTTCTCTGACATCAAAGCTGATAACTATGACATAAACTATTGTGCATGGGCCGAGTGAAAACAATACAATTACTTCCTTTATTTATGAGCGTGCACAGAGAAACCAACAGAGTAATGAGCTGAGATTCAACCTTAAGCAGCACCTGCCCTGATAAATACAAGTTCTTGTGGATTTCTGGAAAGTCTGGATTTCACACAGAGGAGCTGAGCTGTTTGTAAACAGTCAATGGCAAAGTCATGTTCAGAAAATCTTTATATACAATTAAAGCATTGCAATAATTAAAGATTAAGAAAACAGTGTACTGAATCAATATGTATCAAGGGATATATCCTGTATTTTCCATTGTTTTTGTGTGTAAATGATTAAAGGGAACAACAATTTTTGAAACTGGTCTCTGGAGCAAACCAGGCTGCAGTGTAACCACTCACATCATGTTCACACCGCCAATGCACCGCCTTTCAAATTGTTATTCTTCTATTGTGAGAAGGATCCCTACAGGAGATAGACCTTCTTGTTAAATTCATTTTTATTTAACTAGAAACAGCCCCAAAATCGCTGTCACCAAACCCACCAGACTCCATTTAAATAAACAGTAGTTAAGCCCGTAAAGGGCCAGCGTGTCAGCCAACAGTATCAGCCGAGAAGAACCAAGAGGATTTTTGTGAGTTTTATTTTGTTACTGTCTAATTTGAATGAGGTGTGTTTAACAATGATAAAATGACTGTTTATTTAAATGGAGCCTGGCAGGCTTGGCGACCAGGATTGTGGGGCAGTGGTTAGCATTGTGGGGGGGGGGGGGGGTTCGAACCCTAGGATGGTGAAGCCCTTCTGTGTGGAGTTTGCATGTTCTCCCCGTGTCAGCGTGGGTTTTCTCCGGGTGCTCCAGCTTCCTCCCACAGTCCAAAGACATCCAAAGACATGCAGGTTAATAGGTGACTCTAAATTGTCCGTAGGTGTGAATGTGAGTGTGAATGGTTGTCTGTCTCTATGTGTCAGCCCTGTGATAGTCTGGTGACCTGTCCAGGGTGAACCCTGCCTCTCACCCAGTGTCAGCTGGGATAGGCTCCGGCCCCCCCCCCCGACCTTGAACAAGATACGCGGCTACAGATAATGAATGCAAAGGATTCCAGGGCTGTTTCTGGTTGAACAAAGAGGACCTGACTCTTTAACAATAAGCTCTATCTTTGTATGGATCCTTTCTGAAATGTTGTCCTGTCAGTGACTAACATGGCCTGAGTGGTTACACTGCAGCCTGCCCACCAGCCCATCATAAAAGTAATCAGGACAGAATCTTTCCGATGTGGCGATACTTTTCCTTTCAGAGGTCTTGATGAATTCCCATGCTGCCAATGCTTTCATTCTATAAATTGGATTCAATTAGTCGGAGTAATTGCTTGTGGTTGCTTGATCAAAGTGGTGACAGAAGTTCAGAGACATAAAAGGGGGTGATCATATAAGATGTTAAGAGGATGTCCTCTATTGACAGCAGCAATGTGTTACTTCAGCATGCCAGATGTACGTCAGCAGCATACCCAAAACACGTCTGACATCAGTACACTCAACCAGCCAGGCTGTGTATTCCGTGTTAAACTGGCTGAACACAAAACAACTTGGTTATGGTTATGAAAAGATCATGTTTTAGCTTAAAACCCACTTTCAGTGGCACAAACGCCACAATGTGTTGCTGAAAAAGCTGCAGGGCAAAAAAAAAAAAAAAATCCGCTTATATGCACACTTTAACTGAGCTTTTGTTAAATTGGTTTTGTGACTTCACACAGACAAAGAACAACAAAATCAAAAAGAGCCAGTGTTGCCTTATTATACTGTTCACACAGCTGTAGTTTCTGAGTTTTAACACATGCTTAGTTGGGTTGTTTCTTTTTTTTTTTAAGCAGCAGTCAGTTCCTTTAAATAACAAGGCGTCCTGCTGTGGGTGGATATTCATATCGTACGCCCACTGATTTTACTACCGGCATTCTTACAAACACAAATTGGCAGCAGGCACGAGTTAAATTGGGCAAAATAAATCACGCACAATAGATGCGCACAAAGAGAAAGCAGGACAGAAATATCTAGAGAACATCCCTTGTTGTGTGAAATCGCAACCACAACATGTACTCTGAGTGTGAGAGAGCCTAACATGGCTGTACCCCTCAAACAGCCGGTGTGTATCTATGGTAACTACCCTCTTCTGAGAGACAGTTTACAGGTATATGGACATGGATAGTGGATGGTGAATTATTTAGAAGCACTATCAGACAGACTCTGCCAGACACAGCTCCAGACTGTGAATTCAAACCTGATATTGGAACTGCGAGGAACAGATATAAGGTGGCAGACCCCTCTGACACACCGTCTCAGTGGAAAACCCACAACCTTCAGGATTTTTTGGTTTGTTTGTTTGCTTTGTTAGGATATAACAACAAATTTACGCAGCAGCTGACAATACAAGCATGTCCAGCTTTATATTTATCCACACAGAAACACAGATATGCATACAGATGACCAGAGGAGGATGGAAATAATCAGCTAGAAGAAAATGTTGACATTGTACGTTTCTACAAACCACAGATTTGTTACATTTGTGCATTTCATACGTTTCTAAAATACGTGACTATTGGCTGACGGTCACCTGGAGGTGGAGGAGATGGTGGTGGATGGCGTGACACCTCTGCGAGCAAGCTGCAGACCACTGCTCGACAGCAACAAACAACAAAACTGGTTGTGTTTTAGCAAGTCATTGCTGTGTTTCCAGCAGGGATTGTGCCATTATAGTATAGTACATAGTATTTATTTATGTCTCACACCAGTGTTTCTAAAGTGACGTAGTATATGAGCTAATTTAGTCATTGGGAGGTGGGTATGGTGGACAGTGTGTCACCTACGTGTGATGCCTGCCAAGCTGCTGACCGCTGTTTGAGTCCAACAAACAAAAAAACGGTTGTTAAGTAGTGAGTCAATGCTGTGTTTCCAGAAGCTTTCTAGGCAGCAAACATGGGTGGTTTTTAGGGACCCAACACTGTTTATCTAGCGAGGATAGCACCATGAAAAGCAGTTGTTTCTTACCGAGACATTGCTGCTTTTCCAACCCGGATTGTGTCCCTAAAACCAGCTATTTTAAGCTAAGACATGATCTTTTGAGTGTTTTTGTGCCTACACATAACCAAGTTAACTGCAGCTTTGCTCAATCATAAAGAAACGTAAACTCTGGAGTTGTTTCTTAAAACCCAGTCGATGCATGCTTACAGTATGCAAACCACGAATATGTTACATTTGCATGTTATTATGTAGCGGACACAATGACACTTAACGTTTCTTAAATCTGCTTTTGTTGGTTTTGAAGCTTGGCAGCCATCTTGTTTAGGTGTTGAGCCATCCACCACCCCCTCCACCTCCAGATGACAAAGCCAGCTCATGTACATGCTACTTAAAAACATATGAAATGCACAAATGTAACATATCCGTGGTTTGTAGAAACATACAATGCCAACATTTTCTTCTGGCGACTGGGCTGATTATTTCCATCTTCCTTTGGTCACCTCCAGATGACAAAGTCAGTTCATGTACATGTAATCAGAACAACATCACTTTGAAAAGTTGATGTGATACGTATGAAAAATGTCACACATTTGTGGTTTGCAGAAATGTACACTGCCAACAATTTCTTGTGGCAGCTGGGCTGAACTCTGTAATACTGTCCTAAACCCCTAAACTCTTTACTCTTCACAGGCAAAACTAATATGAAATTTTGACTACATCATTAGTCACTAAATATACTTACTCACTTGGGTTTTGTGTCGATGTAATATTGCTTACAGTTTCATGAGGTAGCAGTGTAATGACTGCCACTGTTCATGTCACAATGACTATTATTAACATTTATGTATGGCACAAAAACTGTTGATTATGGGAAGAAAAAGATTATGACTGTGCTTTAAAAAAGCCCAAAACTTCTGGGGGCACAATCCCGCCTGAAGCAGCATTGTCTCAGTAAAATACACCCATTTTATGGGCCTAAAAAAAGCCACAGGAAACAGCGAAAGGTTGCTACAAAACACCCACATTCAATGGCTAAATCGCTGCTGAAAAAACAGTGATGACTCACTAAATCACAACCCTTTTTTGTTGGTCTGAGGAAAAGATCGTGTGTTTTCTCAGTAAAAACATAACTGCTTTTTGTGGCACTATTCCTGCTGGAAAAATGACCACGGGTCATTACAAAACACCCATGCTTGGTGCCTTTAAAGCTGTAGGAAACACAGAGATGTCTTGCTAAAAAAGAACCAAAAAGGATTTTTCCTGTTAAAGGGTTTTTTTTTTGGGGTGGGGTGGGGGGGGGGGGGGTTCCTTATCCGCTGTGAGGGCCCAAGGACAAAGGGATGTCGTATGCTGTAAAGCCCTCTGAGGCAAATTGTGATTTGTGATATTGGGCTTTATAAATAAAACCGAATTGAAATTGAACCAGTTTTGTTGTCTGTTGGTCTCAAACAGTGGTCTGCAGTTTGGCAGGTGTCTCCCCGAGGTGTCAGGCCATCCATCATCCCCTCCACCTCAACATGATAGTCAGCTCATGTACTGCATCACTTTAGAAATACTGATATGTTTGTATGATGGAAAATGTAGTGTGTTAATGGTTTGCTTAACTGGGACTGGGCCTGCACGATATGCATGTAGCATAGCACATTGCGATTACAACGTGAGTCTTGATTTTAGCAGGAATGGTAATTTTTGCATTTTATTTTCACTTAATAAAATAAATGAATGAATAAATAACAATGACAATGATGTAAGTTTTGTTGTTTGTAGTCTGGGGCATCGCTGCAGTACCACACTGCTGTATTTTTAATGGTATGTTATGACACATCTGCAATTTGAATGTTGCACTTGGCCCCACTGCAATTTAGATAATATTTTAATTAATTGTGCGGCCCTAGTGCATATGTGTTTTGATGTGTCTGAACAGCACTTGTTAATCCTGAAGCCCTCTTTGCGCAAAAAAAAAAAAAAAATAGCGTCCAGGTGGTGTTAAGTGGCCATTAATCCGAGTTATGAGAGCAATCAAAGGGTGAAGTAAAACTCAAGCTGCTGGAGAAGTAGCTGTGAATAATACACACACTCGTCTTTCTGTTAAACAGGTTATTTATTATTTACCAAGAGCCATTTGGCCATAATGCCCATAATCACCTAACTGTGGAGGCTTCAGATGGATGATCGCTCACAAACACAGCCACACTGAGAGCGACGCATTCGTCAACATGCACACACACATACACAATTTTACATAATCATACAAAGACAGCATGATTGATTCACCCCTCCCCCACAGCAGCTGTATGACTCTCTGACAGAGAGGACTGAGTCCAACACAAAGACGGATAAAACAAGGTAAATTAAAAACCGAGCTCAGGTATAGATTTTGCACCGAGGTCAATCTGCCAGACGCATCCTCCAGCACGCCGGCTCTGAGCTGAGGATAAAGGGAACAAACTGTTATTTTAGGACTGGCCTGCTCTAAATAGGAGGATTCAGTGCGACGGCTGCAGCAGCCGAGGCTGATATGAATTCCCAGAATGCTTGGCAAAGAAAAGATGGAAAAGGTCAAAGCCTGCATTCATCTTTTCAGCACACTTTTCTGCTCGCAGCATCACCTTTTCCTGCTTTTATTCCTCTGCGTCCTTGGCCTTTTTTCCACATCTCCCTGGGGTGAATAAATGGAATTGTGCCACGCGGTGCGGCTCAGCACTGATGACATTTTGTCATCTGCTGGTTTCACTCACGCTGAACCATTGTCACTCATTACACGCGCCCGCACTGACAATAATGTTTATCCAGAGCAATTAAAATGCTGTTTATTCAAAAGACTGCACGTGAGCCAAACAAATGTTATTAAGGTTCAACATGATTTAAATAGAGCGTATAAACAGCGAGCTGAAGCTAGTGGGGGATTATATTAGTTTACCCTTGTAAATGCTGTTTTTAATGGGTGAGAGAGCGAGGTTAGTAATTCACCAAACAAGCCATTATTGAGGCTCTGTCTCATTTCCTCATGTGAGAGCTGCTCCCTGAGTCATCATCTTATCTTTGCCCGATCCTCTCCAGCACCTCACCCACTCAGGATTATGACAGCTCTGGATGGGCTGCTGAGAGGATCATTTCTCCCACACACTCTTTTGCTTTATCTACACTATCTACTGGCGCAGTACGACTCACAGAGGCACGACAAACACCTGCCATCACTGTATGTGTATGCAATTAAGCATCATTGACAATACAGCGTTTCTGTGTGTTTGGAAACTCTGTGTGTGTGTTGGGCTGCGGGTGCTAATTTAAATGTCAAGTCTTTTGTGGATTTTGAATAAAACAAACTTCCAAATTAAAACATAGTTCAGTCATTAATTTCTACGGTTTTCACACATTAAAGGTTAATTAGCTTGTTTTTTGTTTTTTTCTGCCACAATATTGCAAAATTGGGAGCACTGCTCACCTGACCCCAAATAAATAAATACTGTGCTGCTATTGTAAAGTAGCTGACATTAAAAAATTACACAGGCCTAAGAGAAGATATACTGTACTTGAGTTTAGGGCTGAAACTAAGTTTCCTACTGATTAATCTGTAAATATTTTTCTTGTATGTTTGGTCTACAAAACAGTGAGAAAGGCCTGTTATGATAGAGCCTAAAGTGATGTCATCAAATGTCAAATGTTTACAGCTGCAACACTTCATTCAATCAACAGAAAATTGATTGGCAACTACTTTAATCATCAAATAACTGTTTTAACCCAGAAATTGCAAGTTTCACTAAGATGAACATTAATTTTAGCGCATAAGGAAGCAGCATATGTTCCCATCTAACTGGATGAATTGAGGGTTTATTTTAATGAAACAAGAGCTGGTGATTGTTGGAACAATGGTGACTTCAGGCCCTGACAAACCAGGCTGAAAGTGTGCCGCTGGCCAACGTCTGCCTGTCACCCTAGTCTCTGTGGTAAACCCCGCACAGTTGGCACTAGTCAGCCCTTGTCAGCTGTTTTTCAGCTGATTCTTGGTGTTGACGCTGGCAGAGTCTTTCAGTGAAGGGAATCTCTCTGACTGGCAGTTCAGCTCCACGCACGAGAAGTGAGGAAGGCAAACAAATGGCTGAAGTCAAGAGGGAGTGAAATCGAAACAAACTTGTTTTTAACCACTGAGCTCTTTAACAGAACAGCAGTTCATAACTGTTTGTGTTATTGTTTCCTTGGGCATTGTAATCATCATTTTTTTCTTTCAGCACCAGGTTGTGCTGTTAATGCGCTAACTGGCTAACTAGCATCTTCAGTCTGTCTTGTCCGTCTTCTGGTTTCCCTGTTTGAATGATGAATACAGACTACCACCACCTACAGGTATGGAAAGCTATTTCCTCTCATGCAGACGCAGGAAGTATGTGCTAAGCGGCTGTTGGCTGTCGTCTTTGCACTGTCTTCAAGTGCAAATTTTTGGCTGAGACACAGGTGACATGAGGCGATGCAACGATCAGGCTTCGTCGCTGCTACTTCTTTGATGTCGGTTTGGGTGTTTGGGAGTTTGGTGGGTTTGGTGATAGCAACTTTGGGGCAGTTTCTGGTAAAACTAAAAGTCTGTCTCTGTAGAGACCCTTTACCATAATGTTATCAGACATTTAGAGTAACAACCTGAGCCTGTCAGTGGCAAAAACAAGCACTTCTAGTGGATCTGAATTGACGGTGCAAACACACCCAGAGTGGTTACATTGCAGCTACTTGCTGAACAACAGATCACTTTAAAAAATGATTGTCTCTATTAGTCATGAAGAAACAAAAACATGAGAAAATAGGGTCCATGCTGACACATATTTAGCCATTAAGGATATTGTTTTATCAGGAGATTAGACTGTTAACACTGACACATCAGGCAGCATGCTGCGGCTGTAGCTGCTGGAGGTGGAGCTACTTTTAGCTACTTCACACACAGTTAGCTAGTTTAGTGTTGCGGTTTCAAATTTCAATTTGAGTACAAAACCTGGAGAAAGGTAAATAGATGGTGTGTGTTTACTAAAAAGAGAATGGGGTAGTGATGTGTGTGTGTTTATTGGTTCTCTGGAGTCAACACAGCAGATGGTTTTGTGTTGAGGGTGTGTTGGCCGCAGCAGCTGCTCTCACTGCGCCTCTCTCCATTCTTCTCTCCATCACCCTCACGCCCACACACACACACACACACACACACACACACACACACACACACACACACACACACACACACAGACATAAACACACAAGGCTCTCTTGAAAAGTACACCAGGATCACCTGATGGAACTAGACACTGATCCCCTCCATTATTCATGAGCTGACCGAGAGCAGCTACATGACCACCCTAATATGCTGTAAATTCCTAACACAGCGCTCTCCTGGCGTCGGCCACTTTCTCTCGCTCTCAACGGGTTCTCCTGTGATTTCGCACTCGCCCCAACACTTTGTCAAACAGAAAACACCATGCAGCGTATGACATCACTCTGAAATTATGAGGGGAAAAAGCTCAGCGATGAGTGGAGTGTGTGCAGGAATAAAAATGAAGTGTTTTCTCCCTCCCCCCGCCCCTCTTTGTCTCCCTCTTCCCTCCCCTTCACCTCTCCTCTGAGGGGGAACTTCAAAGCAGCTCTGAAGTCAGTGGGATAGAGGAAGGGGATCCCAAGGGGACAGTACCACACACACACACACACAGGGTACACACACACACACACACACAGCCCAAAGATGGCTAACAAGCAGTCAAACTGTGCCCTTTGAGCAGTAACTGGGTGACAGCTTCAAACGGCCCCGCTCGAAAAGAGCGCGGCCGTTTCTCATGACTGTATTGACTTCAATAATGCAGTTTCATGTGCCTGTTTTATCACACATCTCTTGCACAAACACATACACCAGCACGCACACGCACATGAACTCCAGATCTGACAGAAACACGTCTGGTTGAAAAAGATGCACGGCTTTCAATGGATAGGCTAATATTTAATTGAGTAAGAATAGATCTGAGGAAACGGCTGAATAAAACATTCTCTGATTTAACAATTACCACTGTGCAAAGGACAAAGTTCATTAGAAACAGGCCCCAAACGCCTGCACAAAAAAAAAAAAAGTTGGGTTGAATTATTCAGTTTTTCGTCCTTGATGTAAATTTTATGTTATGTTTTTCTGCTTCTTGATGAGGATGAATCTGGGGCTAAGCTCGCTTTGATCAGGAGATGAAGAAGGGTTTCTCTTGATCTTCCAAGTTGCTTAAATGCTTCCCACAGTGGGAGGCTGACCCTGAACCGAAAGTTATTTTACTGACATACACGATCTAAATCCGAACTATCGAAAGAAAAACTTAACCACCTCTTCGTGTCGAGTCAAGTGTGATTCAAGAGGACGTGAGGGGAAGAAGGGCTCTGAACAGATGAGCTGAGGCTAATCTTGGCATCTTTATCCCCCATACAGGAGATCCACAGTCTGATTTGGTTATCAAGATGAGTCATACTCTATAGCAGGAGTCTTCAAACAGTGAGACGCACTTCCCGAGGGAGAGATGTGCGGCAAAGATACTGTGTGAGGCTAAAGGAGACAGGTGCATGCCCGTGCTCTAAACATAACTGAAAGTTAGTTATTGTAGTTTGGTCCGCTGGTTTCGCCCACTCACCAACACACTCAGCAGTTGCAGCTGTGACACACAGCTCAGAGGCAATATCCTTAAGACCTCTAGCAACTTTTTGCTGCACGTTGTCTCAAAAATTGCACTCTTCGCAGAGTCATACCTCTGAAGAACATTGCTTAGAACTCCTCAACTAAACAATCACCAGAATAAATGCTGGCATTGTACATTTCTTTGCAAACCACCTATATGTCACGTCTGTGTGTTTCATATGTAGCAGATATGTTGAAAATTTAAATGGCTTTACATTTGAATTTTTCATTTCATGTTTTAACAACGATGGGATAGCATGTGGTTAGGTTGGGACACAAAAACTACTTGGTTAGGGTCAGAGATAGATCATGTTTTGGCTTAAAATATGAGCTGCGGTCACTATAAACACTGCTAGACATATCTTGAATATGGGATGCATGATAACACTAGTACCTCATCGATATCGGTCAATATTGACTTGAAAATCAACTATCAGAATCGGCCAACATGCTTTTTCTTTCCAAACGTATATCCAAAAATTCAATTTAATGGCATCCCTATCCTGAACTGTCACTAAAAACACTTGCTTTTGTTACTACAAACACAGATTGACATGCCCCACACAGTTGTTAAAAAAAACAGTTTTTTGTTGCGACAAACACTGCGGGAAATGTTCTAAACTGTAGTTAAAAAATACCTACTTTTGTTGCTTGTTAAAAATACCTGCTTTTGTCGCTAAAAAAGCATCTGAAAATGTCCTGAATTGTCATAAAAAAAACATCCGCTTTTGTTGCAGCAAAGATGGCTGGAAATGTCCTGAACTCTATTTAAAAAAAAAAACACTTTTGCTGCTACAAACATGCGTAGGAATTGCTTTAACTCTTGTTTAAAAATATCTCTTTTTGTCACCACATCTGGAAATGTCCTTAACTTTTATTAAAAAACACCCGCGTTTGTTGCTGCAAAGATAGCTGGAAATGTCCAAAATTCTTGTCAACAATACCCACATTTGTTGCTTCTATTATGGCTGGAAATGTCATGAAGTGTTGTTAAAAAATACCCACTTTTGTTACTACAAACAGAGCTTGACAAGTCCCAAATGGTTGTCAAAAATTACCCGCTTTTGTCATTACAAACACGGTTGGAAATGTCCCAAATTCTCAGTAAAAAATACCCACTTTTGTAACTACAAACACAGCTTGACATGTCCCAGACACCTGTTAAAAATACAGACTTTTGTTGCCACAAACACTGCTGGAAATGTTCTGAACTGTAGTTAAAAAAAAAAAAAAAACGCTTTTGTTGTTTTAAACATGGCTAGGAATTTCTTGAATTCTTGTTTTAAAAAAAAAAAAAAAACGCCTTTGTCGCTACAAAAGCATCTGGAAATGTCCTTAAAAAATGTCCTGTCATTAAAAAGATTCTGCAAAGATGGCTGGAAATGTCCCAAACACTTGTTAATAAATATCCAGTTTTGTTACTTTACACATGGCTAGGAATTCCTTGAACTCTCGTTAAAAAATATCTGCTTTTGTCGCTACAAAAGTGTCTGGAAATGACCTGAACTGTCATTAAAAAACACCCGCTTTTGTCGCTAAATAAAAGGCTGGACATATCATAAATTGTTTTTGAAAAATACCTGCTTTTGTCTCTATAAACACAGCTGAAAATGTCCCAAACAGCTGTTAAAAAATACTGCCTTATGTTGCCACAAACATGGCTGGAAATACTCTGAACTGTAGTTAAAAATACCAGCTTTTGTCGCTAAAAACATGGCTTGATATGTACCAGCTGTTGTTAAAAAACAACGTTGTTACTTTTGTCGCTGCAAATAAGGCTGGACATGTCCCAAAGTGTCTGTACACTACAGGAGCTGCTAAAAGCTGATTGGCATATTAATGGTGCCAATTTGACAAAACATCAACAAATACAGTGGCTCAAGTTGTAGCCCACAGCTAAGTCACTGAATCCATGGACACATTCCTGTAGAAGCAGTGTGAGCTACCTTTGAGGCACATATATTCAGAATGAGACAAAAACAACACAGTCTCCCACAGTGAGTTGGTATTGCTTCACCAAGTGTTGGAAAAACCCACACATGATGATACATGTGCCGTGTGAGAAATGGGATAAAACATCAAAAGGAAACTCCATCAAGAGCCAGAGGGAGTGTGTACCTGTTTGTGTGTGTGTGTTTGTGTGCCGTCAGAGGAGGAGGATTAAAAATGGACGCGCTTTAACATAGGAAGAGTGGTGTGCTTTTGTCAGCCTGAGCGCTGTGACACAGGCTGCGCTAGGGTTGGGGATTTTCTTACCAGGATAATTCATCTCAGGTAACCTCAGTGCTGCATTGTGCCTGCGTGAGTGGGCTGCTGCAGATTCTGATGATGGCAACAACACCACAGCAACGGCACATAGCTCGTCTCAAGGACCACAGCCAGTGTAGAGTGTGGAGGGTATTGATCTGTATCAGATCAGGGTCTTAGAGCAGCTGCTAATAATTCTTCAAGTACAAGATGGTTGGACGTTACAGCATCAGGTGTCTCCTGCAGTGGCTGTTGTGATCCAAAGCTCCTGTGACATGAGGCTCCAGCTGTCTTGAGTTTTATCAAGTGGATTTTAATATAAGTCACTCGATTTGTGTAACTCAGCTTAAAATACATTTTGGAATTCATTTTTAAGATCTGTGAATTTTGTCCCTCGTAAGAAGCAATCTTTTAATTGCCAGTAGGAACCAGAAGGATGATTACAGCAAGCAAAACCTGTTCATACGGGCACTAGATTATTGTTCTGAAACAAAACTGGAACGTTGTGAACCTGTTTTTTAAGCTATAGTAAACTCATGACAGATTTATAAAAATGTCATTTAAGTGCAGCAACCTAATCAGCAGAATAAAATGTTTACATTGTAGGTTTCTGAAAACCACGAATATGTCACATGTGTATGTGTCATGAAGATATGTTGAAACTTTACGTTTCGATTTTATGTTGTGACAATGCTGTGATTAACGTGTGGTTATGCAAAAAGAAAAACATGTAGTTGGGATTAGGAAAACATCCCATTTTAGATTAAAATACCATGCAACAAAACCAACTAGAAATGTCCCAAACTAGGTTTGGTCGCTGCAAACACAGCCGGACAAGTCCCAAACTCTTGTTTAAAAACATCCACTTTTGTTGCTACATAGACCGCTGGAAATGTCAAGAACTGTCATTAAAAAAAACCAGCTTTTGCCGCAACAAACAGTTGCAACACATGTCCGAAACGGTCATTCTAAAACACCCGCCTGGTTACTAAAAACACAGCTGAAAATATCCTAAACCATCTTTTAAAAAAAACACCTGTTCTTGTTGCTACAAACACAGCTGGACATATCCCCAACTCTCCTTTAAAAACACCCACTTTTGTCGCCACATAAACAGCTGGAAATGTGAGTAGTTGTTAAAAAATACCCACCTTTGATGCTACAAACACAGCTGCAAATGTCCAAAACTTTCATTCAAAAACACCCAACTTGTTACTAAAAATACAGCATGAAATGTCCCAAACTGTCTTTAAAAAACACCTGCTTTTGTTGTTACAAACACAGCTGGAAATGTCCAAAACTGTTGATTACAATGACAGCGTTTTTTGGTCTCTGACAGTGGTCTTCTGCTGTCTGCTGCTCGGCAGCCATCTTGCCTCTACCATCCATCATCCTCTCCTCCCAATGAGAAACTCAGTTCATATACATGTGGTCTGAACTATGTCATACATATAGAAAGTGCAAATGTAACATATCTGTGCTTTAAGGAAAGGAACAGTACCAACGTTTAGTCGTTCTGGGCTGAGTGTGGATCTAGTTTAATACAGTGGTTGGCATAAATGAAGTTATCTCAATATAATTTACAGATCTGTAAAAACTTAATCCCTCCAGTTTTTATCCAACCTTATGAAATGTTTACTTCCTTACTGTAACCTTGTTGTAAAAGCCAGGCCCGTCTATTATCAAGTTTGGATTTTCTGCACAATGGTATTTGTTGTCTTTATTTTAGCAGGATAACAGCAGTTGGTTAATACTTACTTGCTTTGTTCATTCATCTGTATAAGATCATTTACAGCTCTCTATTATTGTAACCATCAATCATTAACATGCTGTGAACATACAGTGCTACAAATAGCTTGGGGGGAAAAATATTTAGACAATTTAAAGGAATACTTCACCCACAAAATGATCATTTGTATATCAGTTACTCACCCCCTGTCGAGTTGAATTCCTAATGAAAACTATATATTTTTTGCATTCCTCCATGGTGAACGAAGAATCCAAACGATTTTGCTGAATGGTGTAGGCCTGCAAATAAGCCGCGTTTAACATCCATTTACAAATTCTCACACAACTCATGCTGTATAATCCAAGTCTCATTTGTCCAGTCAGTACTTCTCAAACAACATTTTCACCAAAACCTTACGACTTAAAACACTTTCATATAGACAGTCTCCGGTATGGACAAGTAGTGCACCTGGGCAAGCATGTGCTTTTGAGTTTAAACACAAGTGCTACTCGTCAACACATTCTCACTCTGACCTCGTCACATATCAGCGTTTGGTCATGGACCTTCCACATCCAGACACGATGTGAAAGGTACCCTGGGTGTGTTGGTTGTTGACGTTCTGGGATGGCATGTCAAGTTCTGCCTGTTACATGTATTGTCTTCTCCCAAAATACTTTTCTGTTTTCACAGGAAATTTAACATTTACATACAGTCTCTTTAAAAATAAACACACTACGTCAGTACGACAACGCAAATTGATGATTTTTTTCCTCCAACAACTAATGGATGTGGTTGGGTTTAGGCAACAAAAGCACCTGGTTAGATTTAGGAAAGAAGAACAGGCTCTGGCTGTATAGTCTTCTGGGCCGCAAACACCTTTTCCCATGTCAAAGTCAGTGTTTGTTGGACCCGTCCACCACCCTTCCCACCAAACCTACTCAGATATTGGCCGCCCTTAACTTTTGTTCTTGTCCCACCACGTTTCCCACTGATGCTGCCACGCACCGGTAAACTATCATGGTGACTGGCCGCGTATCATGCCAACGTTAAAGGATGACTTTTGATTGTCAGTGTCTGTCGGTGCAAGCCACTGCTCAAGCGCCGGATTTAGACAACTTCAGAGTGAGACCTGGTTGTACTCGTAGTGTTTTATATTGTAACGTTTAGAAAATGCATGTGTTTGGGAAGTACTGAGCACAAGTTGTTTGAGAGTTTGTAAACCAATGTTTGACTCTTGCTAAATGTGGACCCCTATGACTTCAGTTCATCAAGAATTTTCTCTGTTTTTGGATTCTTTGTTCACCCTGGAGGTGTGCAAGACAAACAAAGTTTTCTTCATGAATTCAAGGAAACACTGTGTTAGTAACTGATACACCTTGAAACCTTTTACTAGCAGTGCAGAGACAACTGACAGAACAACATTAAATATGCTGTCATTTAATTTTACAAATTTAAGCTTCTTTTCAATATGAAATGCTTCAAATATCTTCGCACGGTGGTGCAAGGCCTTTTCAATCACCTTCTCTGTTTACTGTGAGTTCGCTTCAACAACAGCAAACACACAACTTTCCTAAAAGCACACTTCATGTCCACTCCACCCAAATGATACAGCAGCAAAACTTAACTCTTTAGCTAGAGATACTCCCTCTGCGGCCTTGGATTTGAGACAGGAACACGGACTGACAAGCCTGTTACATAAAACATAAAGGAGTTACCACCTGCAGTGATGCCATACAGCAGAGCTCACTGAAGTGCAGATTCAAGGAGAATCAGAAAGTGATGTTTCAGGCTGATTTTCTGTCTCTTTGGCATGGATTTCTTTGAGTGAACAGAGACTCCCCTGCTGAGCTCTCACATTGGAGCAATTTGTATGTTTGTTTTTTTAAAACACACTATTAGATCACGTTGTGAGACAATGTCTGACTATTGGTACTTGCCTGAAACACTTGATAGAAGCTACCTCTCCATCCTTCCTCTGCCACCCGTTCAACTGTCCTTCCCTCTCCACCCCCCCACCCCCCTCGAGGCTTCACCAACAGCGGCTTCGCCCTTCAGGAGAGCTGAAGAGGAAGGAAGTAGGACAGGAGGAGGAGCAGTGTGAGTCTGCCAGCGGGATGAGAGGAGAGCGCAGGGAGGCATGCACTGACAGAGGCTGCATGTGGCGGGGAGGAAAAGCAAAGATGTGCTGCAGAGTGGTGGAGGTGGAGGTGGTGGTGGTGGTGGTGGTGTATCACTGCTCATCTAGGAACAATGTGAGTGTGGAGCAGGCAGGAGACAGATGCTTTGCGGAGAAAGAAACCAAGAGACAGACGGCGCAGGAAGATAGAGCGAGAGTGACTGACACTCCTCTCACACCTCTATGAGCAGCCACATCCTAATACAAGCTAATCCCTCTATCAGCCTCTCACCTCACCTGGGCCTATCGCGCCAACAGCAGCGCTCTGACAAAATGGAAGACCGCTTTCCGAGATACACTCAGTTATTTCAGTTCAGCCGGGCCGGCACAGTGGAGGCTCAAATCGCATGCAGCTGAATATTTGGTCAGCACTGTCGCTGTCCCGTCACTCGCACAGCTCCTGCTGACTTCCCTTTTTTAACCGAGCAGCATGTCACAAACTGAGCACTGATTACTGATTCACAGGGTGTTCATGAGGACTGAGACAAACAGCGTGGACTGTGACTGTCGTCACACAGCTGTATATCGTAATGGAATTCGCAGCAGCGTGGTGTGACTGTGAGTTTTTGTTATCAGGCTGCGTTCAGTGATTATTTTGGGATAAAACAGACTTTAATCTAACTTTTTTTTTTAATTACCAATTCAGTCTCAATCATTTAATCGTTGACTTTATAATCTGTCAGAAACAGGTACCAGACACTTAAATATAATGCTTTTTACAACCTTTTCAAGATAATTTTTAGCCAAATTTAAGAAAGATTTTTGGACAAATCATGTTTTTTTAGTCAAACATTGCAGGTATGTATGAAGGTAAGTGTGTAGCCCTGTGCCCCATGTAGGAATATGGTTATTAGAGTGAGTTAGGTAAATCTGCATTTGCCAACAGGTAGGTGCAAATACAAAGTAAAAAGACAGTATAAGGTTCAGTGGTGGGTTTAAAGATTTGTGACATCACAGAAGAGTGTGACTCATGCTGTCAAAAATAAATAAAAGATAGATCAATGAAACTGCATAAAATGTTTGTGGCAATTAAGACCTCACAAATTCAAATCTAATGACTTTTAAGGATTCATATTTATTTAGAAAAAATAATTTAAGATATTTTAAAGGACTTACAAACACCCTGCAACACTCTCAAAAACAAAAATATTCTGTTTACAATGACATAACAGAAGAGAAAGCAGCAAATCCTCAAATCTGAAAAGCTGGAAACATCACGTTCAAAAATGATTCAAAGGACCAAAATATTTGCTTTCTTTTTAGATTGACTGATGGATTAATGACCTAATCGTTTCAGCTGTAGTATCAATATTTTGTGTCACAATATAATATTTCATGTATCATAAGTAGGGCTGGGTATCGTTTAAAAAATTGCAGTACTGGTATTCCAACAAAGTACTTCATCTGATACCCCTTTTTTATACTTTATATGACACCCATCACATTAAGAGAAACATATACTATAGTCATACTTTAAACATTTGGTCACATCTCAGCACGCTGAACTGCCAACTCTGTCACATACGCTTTGCTCGACTTCACGACACCACAGACTGTATGGGTTGCAGCTGCTGCAGTCGGGGGCCAATCACGCGTCGCATTTAATCAAGGAATGCTTGCAGTGATTGGCCGCGAACAAAACTATAAGTCCATTTTTTTCTACTACTGGCTACAAAAAGGATCAAATATAGGTACTGTTTGACTGTAGAATTTTCAATACTACTTGGGTCATTATGTTTACATAAGTACCAATACATAGTCCAAATTATGAGACAGATCAGAGCATCACAAGCGCTGTCTATTTAAAACTAATGAAACACTTTACCCTCCCTGTAGAAATTTACTTTGTATTATGATCTCTAATGTATTTCTATCTTCTTCTGTGTCACTATACCTATAATACTCAACTAGAATATTACACCCTGTTTGTATATTTGTGTTGATATTTCTTATATTATGTGTTGTGACGTTCAGGGGATCTATCATAGCCTAGACAGGACACTGAAGTCCACAAAAACGCATTACATTGATGCACATCTTGGACTATGATCCTAGTACAATACACATATTTGCTATACTTTGAACTTTTGCACATCCCCTGTTTAATATTTATATCATCCCGCACAAAGCTGTACAGCTTTCTCATCCTGAAACAGCTATATTTTACATATTTGTTCTGTCGCAGTATTTTCTTTGTGCCTTTTTCATATATTATTGTGATGTTTCTATTCTATAGTTACGCTCTTGACTGCTGCAGCACATATGCTGTTATTTTATTTCCTCTTGTTATGCAATTGGATGTTAAATGTATGCAGGAAATTCGACTTTTATTTATAAGGCCCAATATTACAAATCACAGTTTGCCTCAGAGGGTTTTACAGCACATGACATCTTTGTGTCATTGGACCCTCACTGCAGATACGGAAAAACTCCCCCAAAAAGACCAAAGCAAATTCAGAGTGCAAACCTACTTGGACATAAATCTCGTTCTGATTTTAGGAAGACTGCAAAATGACTCAAAATAAGCTCATTCTCAATCTTGAAAATGTAATCTAGCCTTCTGTGCATGTTCGTGGGTTTTGTCTTTCAACTCCATGATTGCCTATAAGATGTGCACAGATCAAAGTTTCAATAGCAGAAGCTGTGAGAAATAATCCTGGGTGCAGAAAGCTGACAGCGCTGGGGGAAAAGGATTCACACATTGTTAATAAAATCTGTCATCTGCTTCCCTTATAAACACATCAGCATCACCAAAACAATGTGTGTGAGAGTGTATGTGTGTGAGTCCTACAAAGTGTTTTAAAGCACCAGCAGGATAAAGTCATATTCACAGTCACTTCTTTGTGAACATAATTCAAAATTCTGCTTCTTTTTGAAGGATCCTCGTCCATATAACTAACATTAATATGTTTTAGACAACATTAGGAATATAATGTGATCACCTGCTGTGTGTGTACACTGACACAACACAAGCCTCTTAATGCACAAACACAGGCAGCAACATAAGCAGAGTGTGCCTGGTGTTAAATGTCCCGCAGCCTGGACACACAGAGGAAATAAAGAAGCAGCAGCTGGTCACAGTGAAGCAGCGGAAATCGACGAGTTATAAAACAGCACCATCTGCAAAGCGAGGAGACGCTGCCCAGCGAAAACACCGTCTCCGGTACCGTACAGCCCTCCGTTAATGAAGCGTGCCCGTTTCGCTCCAATAAACTGACCTCGGGATGAATACATGAGACACAGACACAACACCAAGCTAACGTAAACACCGCCTTAATGCGCTCATACAGGATTGATGAAGCAGGAGAGGAGGAAGAAGCCGTTATCACCGCTGCCTCCAACAACTTGCTCCTTTCTCAGCGTCTTTCGGGAAACTCTTACCTCCTCTGTGGTGTCTCGCCTCGCCGGGTGTTTGGTGTGTTTTCTGGTGCTGATGTGGAGTCTTCTGCGCCTCCTCTCCAGCGCTAGCTAGCCCCGCTGCCTCTGCTCGGCTTGTGGTGCTGAAGTGGACAGCGCACCGAGGAGAGCTGGGAACAAAAACCCCGCACACACTGCGCCTCTGCCGGGGCCGCCTGCGGCACAGCGCCCTCTGCCGGAGCGGAGGAGCGCCCGCAGCCTGCAGTCTGCAGCCACATGGAGCCAAGTGCACTGACAGAGCGCCACCTAGCGGTGTCATCTACAACTGGTTCTGTGCGAGTCACCACAGCGGGCAAGTTCAGTTCTCTATTATCATTTTCGAGGCAAGCCCTCAGACACAGAGCAGAGATTTCACTTGCTTCCAGAGTGAATGATGGGTAAAAAGTCTGCAAAGGATCAAACTCCAGCAACACCTGAAGTATTCAGAGCGCGTTTGGCTTGTGGCCTTCATCATCACAAAGAACTTTTAAATAGGGTAGAGCCGAAAACAACCAATCATATACACCCACTCCACCCACACATCAGCCAATGAGGCACATATAGATGGGCTGGATATTTGGTCATGTGGCTTCAGGCCAATCACAGTCCCAAACAAGCAGAGAGGTCAAAGGAGTGACAAGAGGCAGAAACATAAAGGACAGAGCTGTTTTCCTTACCATTGAATAAAGTGATGACCCCTGACTGAGTGACACACTTTATGGCTATTTCATATTATATTCAAAGCATCACAATAAAAATAGAGAACAGCTGATAAACTGCACATTTACCCAGAACAACAAACCCAATGACTGCAGGAAGTTTGTGTGAAACAAACAGCAGATTATTTCCTGTAATACTGCGTCAAAGATTAATTTTCCTGATATCTTTAGGAACTTTTTATATGACTCTCATGGGCGTATTATGAGACAGTGGGCCCCTGGGCACAGATATGCACAAGGCCCCACCACCTCTCCTACAGAGGGGCAAGACAAACAGACTCTGTGGTTGTATTGCTTCTTTTTTGTTGCTGTTGTTTTTTTGTCTCATCCTAGTCATTTTAGAATAGGAATAGAATAGAAAGAACTTTACTTATCCCAAAGGGAAATTCAGCTGTCCAGCAGCTCATAAGACAAAAAACAAAATAAAAGAAATTATATTAAAATTAGAGCACAAATAGAGATTAAGTTAATTAGAATAAAATTGTTTCACAGTTCAGCCAGTTGTGGCTTATGTGATGTT
This sequence comes from Cephalopholis sonnerati, assembly GCA_019142605.1. Classification (NCBI taxonomy): domain Eukaryota; kingdom Metazoa; phylum Chordata; class Actinopteri; order Perciformes; family Serranidae; genus Cephalopholis; species Cephalopholis sonnerati. The sequence continues at coordinate 39,162,156 of JAGQAX010000017.1, forward strand.
TGTAAATGTGTGTGTGACTGGATTCAGGAGGTGTTGAACAGTCTTACTGCCGTGGGGACGAAGGATCTCAGGAAACGCTCTGTTCTGCAACGCAGTGAGATGAGATGAGCCGACTGCTGCTGCTTTTGCAACCCTTTTAGGTCATTTAATGTCGCTTTGATTTCATTTTGTATTTTTTGTCTTTTTCGTCACTTTGTGTCTTTTGTTGTCACTTTGTGTGACTTTTCGTTTGTTTGTTTTGCCCCTCTTTGTAGTTATTTTGTGTCTCTCTGCAGTTCCTTCGCATCTTTTGAAGCCTCTTCCTGGTCAAGACCTGTTAATCATAGTGACACTGTGCAGGTGAAGGCCAGGGGGACCTAACTCTTTGAGCCTCTGAGCCCTGGCCTGGTGGGCCTTTTTGAGTAATCCATCCATGATGACTTTCTTGAATACTTGTAACTGCAACTTCTGGGTCTGTCATGTGACGCCATATGACGCTGTGTGGCCCAAAACACTTTTTCCCACAGACATACATTACATTGCATTTAATTTCTTGTTTGAGCATCACCATCCATGACTCGTTTCACAATCAGGATATGATCCATTTAGTCTGCTAACATTTTGAAAGTCTAGAAGAGCTGCATGATTAATTAACTGTATCCCCATTAAAGCCCTCGGAGGACTAAACAGGAGGTTAGCTGCTCAGCTGGCAAAGTCTCTAGTGTCCCTGCCTGGGATGTCAAACTTTTTTGACTCCATGTACCACTGAGCAACATTCATCGTACTGAACGCTATATCAAGTTCGCTTGATATATCCATGCACCCCTGACACATGAGAAGTTTTAATTGGTTGCTATCTGCAACCTCAGCGCTCCAGATGTCACTGACTCCTCCACACCAGACCCTTAAGAACCACTAAACTTTACATTCTGAAATAATCCCTGTCAACTAAAGCTTTTCATGTTCTCTTACTTGTTTCTAAAACTGGCACTGGTGTTTGATACCAAATACAGCACAAGGTAAGTTTGAAGTTACTGCACTGAGTAAATGTCAGTAACTGAAGGCAATAATAAACGCAGTAAAGGTTACCTGAGATGAATAAATGCAGTCGTCAGCTGATGTTACCACATTATTTAAATTAAACAAAATGATTTTGCGGCTGAGAAATAACTACAAGTGTACAGAACATTATGCTTTTATCAGAGTTTAAGCACAGATCACAGAGCTCCTATGATTTTTGGGTGAACTGGGATACATTCTTTCTGCAGCTGGTGAGTTTTATTGGAATGTGATTATGCATTATTAAAAGTCTCTGAGTCTTTTCCATCTTTCCATCGGCTCTCCCCTGACTTGTGGTCTCCTGTGCGTTTCCGCTCAGTCTGTTTTTCAGGGTCACATGGGGTGTACGTTGTCCCGAGTGGCGGGCTGTAAGGAGTGGTGCAGGGCAGCGGCAGCAGCGGGGTCGCCCTGGGTGACAGCGAGGGTGGCCTGCTCCGGCAGGAGGCTGGGGTCTGTCAGGATGGCCGTGGTGGTACTCAGGAGACGGAGTGAACTCAGAACCACTGAGGGAACACACACAGAGAGAAACAGATTACAGATTAAGTGACAGAACAATGGGAAACATATGAAGTGACTGCAGAACTATCAAACTATGGAGAGATGCTGTGAGAACATGGGTTTAGAGGACGCAGATGTACTGGACTTACTGGGTCTTAGGGCAGGCAGGGAACAGTGTTGGTCCAGCCAGGACAGAGTGGACCGACACAGGTCTTCCACACTGGCAGTGGACACCATTCCATTATAGGACTCAAACAGCGGCTCGATGATGATACTGAACTGACAGTGAGTTGAGGAAAAAGTCGCTGAAGTCATATCAAGCATTGCATAGCGTCTTCAATGACCTGACCTGTGCCCTTTTTGTTATTGTTGTTTTGTCAGCTTAATCACCAGAGCAAATGTTGGCATTGTACATTTCTGCAAACCACGGATAAGTTACCTTTGTACGTTATTATGTACCGGGTACGTCACTTTACATTTAAACAACACTGTGGTTAATGTGGTAATGTTTAGGCACAAAACCAATGGGTTAAGATGAGGAAAAGATCGTGTTTTGGCTTAAAATATTTGATTTTGAGGGCACAATCCCAGCAGGAAACACAGCAATGTCTCTGTAAAACACAACCGCTTTTTGTGGCACTATCCCTGCTGGGAAAAAGACAACGGGTCACTACAAAACGCCCATGTTTGGCACCTAAAAAGCAGCTGGAAACACAGCGATGTCTTGCTAAAAAAGAACTAGTTTTGTTGTTTGTTGGGTCAAACAGTGGTCTGCAGTTTGGCAGGTGTCACACCAGCCATCCAGAATCCACGCTGGAAAAGGCAGCAATGTCTTACTAAAAAACAACTGCTTTTCGTGGCACTGTCCTCGCTGAAAAATCTGTAACGGATTGCTACAAAACACCCATGTTTGGAGGCTGAAGAGCCGCAGGAAACACAGTAACAGGTCTCTAAAAAATACATTTGGTGGCTTAAAAGCTGCTGGAAAAAGAGATAAGGGTCGCTAAAAACCAACCCGTTTTGTTGATTTGTTGGTCTTGAAAAGTGTCCTGCAGCTTGGCAGGTGTCTTGCCGAGGTGTCCCGCCATCCACCATTCCCTCCACCTCCTGATATCATTCGTATGAAAAGGCAAATGTAACCAATCTGTGGTTTGCAGAAACGTACAATACCAACATACCAACATTTTCGTCTGCTGACTGGGCTTTTTTTGCTTTAAAAGTATATTTATATCTCTCTTTATCTGCAGTATAGCAGCACCTCTATTGTTTGTTTCTTTATGTCTTTAGAATCATTGTCACCATCTTTGTTTGATTCTATCCTGTGCTCATCTTCCCAGAGGCCACACAAAAACAACAGCAATAAAAACAATTTAAAATCCAACAATGCCAATAAAAACAAAAGACCAAACAAGCCAAATGTCTTTATCTTTGTATGTCTAGTCCCTGTCGTCTTCTTTATTTTCTTTCTGCTAATAAAGACAAAAAGTGTCTGAAGTGATGTTCACAGCAAACTGCTCTGCTGTGTTATTCTATAGCTTCTGTGTCGTCAACAAATCCCCAAGAAAAGAACAGAACCAATGATGTTAGTCGCTCTTTCAATACTTTCACACTTCCCTATCGTCAGTCCCAAGCCCATCGGCTCCTGTCGCAGACATAAACCCCTAAAAACAGGTAATAAATATAGTTTCATTTTTTAAAGACTCGGGTGTGTCCTATAACAGCAGCTGTAGCTTTTTTGTTTAGCAAATGTTACTCAAGAAGGTCAGAATCATCCAGCTGCTTCAGTTTTCAAAGACCAAACTAAACAGAATCATTACCTCTCTCTTACCTGTGATGAGTGTCAGTCAAGGTCATTATGTCTGGTGTTTCCCCAGGCTCAAGAGTTTCTGGGATAACATTTTTAATTTGTACAGCAACATATACAACACACAGGTAATCCCTGAGAGTCTCTATGTGACACTGGGTTCATCTAACAACTCCATGACTCTTCCCCCTCAGCATTACAACAAGCCCTGGTGTTTGCTATGTTCATAGCAAAAAGGTTATCCTGACAGAGCGGGTATCAGTTTCCTGTCTTTAAAAATGGCTAAATGACACCCCAAGTTTCTTAAGATCTGGGGACCCTTGACTGAACATAATAGGAGGGAGCGTGGTGAACCTGGAAACTAATTGTTTCGGACTGTACTGTGCTTTAATCTGTCAGGATTTCAGTTTTTGAGCCGTCCTCTTTGTCTCAGTTCTTATTGAGTCTCTTAGCGACCTTCGGTCCACTTGTGGATATTTCCTTTCATTTTAACATATTACTGATCACCCATTAAGCTCATTTGGATCTGGCCCCAAGGCACATAGAGGAAATGAAGACCCCAGAAAAGCCAGTTTGCAGGCCTCAGACCCTCAGATAGGGCCCAGTCGAGGCTTCAATCTACAGGAGACTGATTTTACCATCAGGACCCCTCGAATGACTCTGGAGTGACCTGCCTGAGGAGATAAGGCCCTCAGAATCAGTGACCTCTGTTAAATCACTTCTTAAAACCCATTTTTACAGACGTGCTTTGATGTGGTGTTGTATTTTTATTCCCCTTATTTTTATGGTGTTTGTTGCTTTTATTCTTTTGTTGCATTTCCTTTTATTAAGTTTTTTTTAAAATCATTTTTATTTTTATTTTTCATTATCGTCTGTCTTCTCTTCTCTTCATCTCAGTTTTGTTTTGCTTTGGTTTTGCTTCTCCTTTTTTTGTTTGTCAAAGCACTTTGTTAACCTGATTTTAAAAGTGCTTTATAAATAAAAGTATTATTATTTTAATTATTAGTATTATTGTGAATTGCTGGTTTTGGTCTTTTCATGGGATTTGTTTACAATAAGAAAAATATATCATCAGGCTATTCTCTCATAGTTATTTCAGTCTTAAGACTGAATAAGTGGCTCATTGTTTTGGAGGCAGCACTAAGCTAGTGGTCAATGAAGATAAAATAAGTCCACTCTTTTAGTTGAATAGCACTGTCCATGGAGAGGCAAAAAAATGAGCAGTGAGACATACTGTACAGTAAACGCTGCTGTTCTGACCCTCTGTAAAGAGAGAAAAGATTCTCTTAGAGAACTTTGTTTTTAATTCATTTTATCAGCAGTGAGATAAATGCTCAACCTCCTGAGGGAGCGGAGAAAAAACCTTAATATTCATGGAAAGAAAACACCCTCAAGGTGTTTTTGTGCACCACACAAAGATGATAAAATGCTAATCTGATCGTCTTATCTCCCTGCAAGATAAGGGCAGCAGTAACGGATTGCTGATCATTAGGGAAAGACTTATGGATTAATACTACTTTTTTCATGCAACTGGAATTTGCAACACACAGGCATTTATTTGATCTGCCTGATTACACCGAGATGCCCCAGATGAATAATGTGCTTTGTGTGAATTAAAACATTAGCATACTTATCTGTACAAAGACTCAGTTTTGGTCACTTACTGTCACGTACTGCACCAAAGCAAAAGCTCCAATTCCCTGCTACATTTTAAAACAGCATCCTTCTCTGTATGCTTGATGTAATGAGTTAATTTGGATTCACAGAAATTGTTTAGGGAGCAAAACAAAATTTGGTATTCCTCCAAAGTCTGAAGAAACCAGGTGATGCTGCAAAGCACTGACACGTACGAACCCCACACACAGAAACAGACGGGCACATTTAGCAGTCAACACTGGAATATCATGCAGAGTAAGTTTTTTAAGTTGTGTTTATGGCAGTATGTTTACAATGACCTGACAGCAGATTGACATTGATAAGGATACGATCCAGAACTTCCAGTTCTGCAGCGTCTGTGCCTGGACGTACTCTCTGAACTTCTGCCTCATGTGGTCAAAGCGCTGCCGTGTGATGGGCACGCCGGTGGCTGGTAGCTGCTGCTGGCAAACACTGCGTGAAGAGACACAAAGCAGTGCGGTGCATCTTCATATCAGCAGGAAGAGATCAATGTGTGATATTAAAGGACAGGTTCACGATCAGTTTTTAATGACTGTCTTAAATCAACTGTCTGATGCCCATATGTACAGATTAATCATTAATCAATTAACCTCTGACATCCCCAGTCGAGCACCCTGGTGTGGTGGGAGCTAGCTAGCAACAGCGCTTATTTGCTGATTACCGCTAGTGATGCCAAAAACACGACAACACACTGAAATAGCAGCAGCTACGACTACGACTACACTCTGTGAATATGGGTTTACACCATGGTAACGTTACCTAACCAACGTTGTTAGTGTGGTGGTGACTTCTTAACAGATGGCAGCCACCTGTCACTCACAGCAGCCACGCTCTTAATTATGTGTAACTTAAAGCTTTAACAAAACTGAAATGGGTGAGTTATATAAAAATTACCTCCAGTACAGTTGGCATGAACGAGGAAAACAGCCATAAAGATGAAAACATTTTTTATACCAGGCTGTAAACATGTTTTATTCTGAGGTAAAGCTGGGCGTTTTAACACAGGGGTCTATGAGGACTGTCCCATTTCTAGAGCCAGTCTCAAGTGGCCATTAGAGGAACTGCAGTTTTTGGCGCGTCTATGTTGGACTCATTTTTCAGTCCTGGGGTTTGCTGTTTAAAACACACACACACTTACACACACAGGCCAATGCTGGCTCTAAGACTCACTTGATGGCAGAGTTGAGGAGCTGGATCTCCTCTCTGAGTCTCTGAGCCTCGTCGTGCAGCTGAGCTCTCTCCTGCTGCATCTTACTGATGTACTCGGCAGTCTTCTGCAGCGTGGTGGCTTTACTGATCTGTGCCCGGCAGACAGAGGGATCAACATGTGTCAGCAACACAACACAGCTACTCACAAATAAGCAGTATTACTGTGGTTGGTTCCTTAGCTGCTTCTACATCTCAGTCCAGTTAAACTGTGCATCAACCTGGCTTCTCTTCAGTGATTCCCTCTCCTCTTTCTAATGCAGCTGCATGTCGCCCCACAGTACCTTTATGCTTGGCTGAGAGCTGAGTGTTGTCACAAGGTTATGTAACGTGTCAAAACCCAGCTTGATGTTGAAGCGTCTCTTCTGCTCAGCTGAGATGTGAGTTATCCTCCTGGTCTCTGTTTGCTGCAGATAACATATGCAGAGTAGAAATATGCACATCACACTTCACATTCTGAGTCAACAATCACTTTCCTTTTCATTATTTAGCAAAGTCTTGAATATATTTAATTATATTTTAAAACAACAGTGTGTCCTACCTTACTTGATTCTATCTTCCCAAGTCCTGAGAAGCACGAGTGTGGGGACTCGGGGTTTGGTGGTGACGTCTGACCTGGATGTCCTGGAAAATTAACTAAGACAGACAGATAATTAAATCTATTTGTTATATCTGCAGGGAAACTATTTGACCTCTACGTGCACACATCACTTATTGTCAATATACTTACATGCACCACAAACTCTCTTCATATAAATAATGTCATAGAGATTACAGCGTTAGACAATATGCAATGGCTACTGATGCATACTTAGAATTTAGTTCAGACTTCTAAAATAAGCTTTGCTGACATTTTAGCCAGATTCACCCACAATGTTGGAAGATACCAACATTTGACACACACATCATGCTGAGTGATAATTAGAGTCCCCAAACAAACAAAAAATTTGTTTCAGACAAGTCAAAAATGTAACTGAAGACAAAAAAGGGAAAAAATAAAAATATTAAGCTTCATGCTTTCCCTTAAACCTCCAATAAGTTTGTCAAATTAAAACTTTCCTTTTCTATTTCTCTTTTACATGCTCACTTTATTTTTCAGCTCCTTCATTATCCTAACTGCTTGGTCTTAGTGTGCATTTAATCATTAATCTACATGTATTTCACATTTTCCTCACCGCATTTCTAATATTTCTTATGCGTATATGCTAATGAGATGTGCATCTTCATGGATGTCCAGAGCAGTGATTAGTCCATTAGGTTAGTGAGTCAAAAAAATTAAGTTTTAATTTATCTTAGCAACTGATTGGTGAAAAGGAGAAGAAATTAAAAAGCTTTTTGCTTTTCTCACCAACTGATTAGAGGTTAAATGAAAAGTATAAAGATTTATGTTTCTTTTTACACTGGATTTTAATGATGTATTTATGTATTCAAAAATGAATCATCATTATGTCTGCAGAGTTCATGTAGCCAGGCTTATTGTTGGAACTATTCTCGCATCTAAAAACACGCCCCTCTCACACATGCACATGATTTGTTTGTAACTGCATGTTCTCTGACTCTGAAACCTTCACCTGTGTTGCTGTTGTTGATACATGCACACACAGTGTGGAGTACAATGGTAAAGTTAGCCACATGTCCTTTAAAGGTACTGTATGTAATTCTGGGGAAAGATAGTTGATAGTTAAGTCTCATTCCCAGGTCGTCAGATGCCAACATTTTGTGTTGGTGGTTCAGGCTGATTACCAACTCAAAGTGAAGGTATTTGACAACCTAGGAATGAAGCTGGAAAAACAGCAACAGGTCGCTACAAAACACCCATGTTTGGTGCCTAAAAAACTCTGGAAACACAGTGACAGGTCACGACACAACTCCTATGTATGGTGCTTAAAAAGCTGCTGGAAAAACAGTGAGGGGTTGCTACAAAAAAACCTTTGTTTGGTGCCTAAAAGCTGCTGGATAAACAATAGCATGTCACTACAGAACATCAATGTTTGGTGACTAAAAAGCTGCTGGAAAAATAGTGACAGGTCACTGCAAAACACCCATGCTTGGTGCCTAACAAGCAGCTAGAAAAACAGTGAAGGGTTGTTACAAAATACCTATGCTTTGTGCACTCACAAAATGCTGGAGAAACAGTAACAGGTCACGACAAAACACCCATGTATGGTGCTTGAAGATCCGTTAGAAAAACAGTGAGGGGTCGCTTCAAAACACCCTGGTATGGTGCCCAAAAAGCTGCTGGATAAACAGTGGCGAGCCGCTACAAAACACCCATGTTTGGTGCCTAAAAAAAACTCTGGAAACACAGTGACAGGTCACGACACAACACCTTTGTTTGGTGCCTAAAAGCTGCTGGATAAACAATAGCATGTCACTGCAAAACATCAATGTTTGGTGCCTAAAAAGCAGCTGGAAAAACAGTGAAGGGTTGTTACAAAATACCTATGCTTTGTGCACTCACAAAACATTGGAGAAACAATAACAGGTCACGACAAAACACCCATGTATGGTGCTTAAAGATCCATTCGAAAAACAGTGGCGAGTCGCTACAAAACACCCTGGTATGGTGCCCAAAAAGCTGCTGAAAAAACAGTGACAGGTCGTTACAAAACACCTATGTTTGGTACGTAAAATACATGGTAAAAACAGTGACAGGTCACTACGAAACACCCTCGTTTGGTGCTGAAAAACCGCTGAAAAAACAGTAACTGGTCGCTACTAAACACCCATTTTTGTCGCCTAAAATAAACATTGAAAAAACTGTGACAGGTCACAACAAAACATTCTCGTTTGGTGCCTAAAAGCTGCTAGGAAAACAGCAGTGATTGACTAAATCACAAATTCAGCTCATATACTACGTCGCTTTAGAAACCTCGGATATGATACGTATAAAATGTGCAAATGTAATTTATTTGCGGGTTGCAGGAATGTATGATGCCAACATTTCTTTTGGAAACTGGGCAGAGATTGGAGCACTGGAGCTACTAATCTTTACCAGGCTTACATGATCATACATCATCGTCTGAGCAATGGCCATGTGATCATTTACCATTTAAAAGAAGACGTGATCCATAATTACATTTGGATAAAGCGAGATATTGTTTGACTTGAGAGCACTGAGGTCACACCTGTTAAGCTGCTCCTGTCGGTGCCGTAGAGCTGAACAGGAGATAGTTTCTCAGTCTTGGGAATGAGGAGGGTGGTGCTGGGTTGTGTGGAGCTGTGGGAGAGCAGGGCGGAAACCGCTGAGCCTCTGGAGGTGCTGGCATGGGGTCCACTGTGACCCAGGGTGGCACTCTGGCTGTGAAGAGGTGTCAGCACTGGGATCCCTGCAGGCCAACCAGCTCCGTGCTGCAGCTGTGATGACGCCTCTCCAACATGTGCGCTGCTGCTTGACTGCTAAACAACACACAGTCTCCACTTAGAGGCACCTTTTCCAAAATGTTTTTCTCCTAAAAAGGATGCTAGACAAGATTTCCTTTACCTTTCTTCTTACTTTATCAAAACCCAAAATGAAGGCAGGTATTTACTTGATAACTCTTTCCTTTGCCACAGACTGGGCTTACACATTTGATGATGGGGATGTTACATGTGTGTTTGGGGACATACAGATTCCTGTCAAACCTCTTAGGAACAAATTGTTCTAAAACTCTGATAACAGAAATCCAAATAAACTAATTTGGGATTTTGGGAGCAACAGTGCTGCGAAAAATTTAATGTCAGCACCATTAGTGCATATGAATATCTGCTGGATAAAACTATATTCACAGCATTTCTGAAACAAAATCATGCTTAGAAGCAACTCTAATAAAATTAAGAAAAGTGCTGTACTATTAGGGGTTATAAAATAAAGCCCAGGACCCCAAACAGAACATTACAGTTAATAATACAGAGCAGTATCAGAATGCTTACTACTGGCAAAAACAAATAGTAGAAAATAAAGGTACAAGTGAAGAGAAGAGTTTAGTCAACCTATAAAATATTTACTAAGTACAATAATGTTGTATATAGTTGAACCTGAACCATAACAGGCACTAGGTACTTGTGTTCAAGGTGAACTCAATTCTAATAAAATTTAATTAATTTAATTTAATTCAATTTAATGTTTTGCTGCAAAATTTCAGTTGAATTTGACTTTTTGAGACATGCACTCTTTTGCTATCTGGCAGAAAGTTAAATCCCGGTTCAGACCAAAGATTCATGGTGAGACAAGTCTAAACTTTCAATTATTTGCAATGAGAAATGGGAAAAAAACGGTAAATGGACTGCACGTGTGTAGCGCTTTTCTAGTCCTCTGACCACTCAAGGCTCTGTTACACAACGTCACATTTACCCATTTGCACACTGGTAGCTGAGGCGACCATACATGATGCACCTGCTACTCAGTAACCATTCACTCACACACCAATGGACGGAGCAATTTGGGGTTCAGTACCTTGCCCAACGTGAGCTGGAGGAACCAGGGATTGAACCACCGCTCTTTCGATAAGTAGACGACCCGCTCTGCCTCTGAGCTACAGCAGGCCCTGTAACTGATCTGTAACGCTCTACACCAATGGGACTAGACAACACGATTTATCGTCTCCACAACAACAACTCTCGATGCTTCCTGACACATTACATGCGCACGTGTGACATATGCACATTCAGCTAACAGCAACAGAAGTCCATCATCCTACACTGACACACCATGACAATGGGGACCAACATACGCATCAACAGCGGCAGGAATGTAAAGTGACAGACTTGGGCTTGGCGTGGATGAAGGGCTGTTGTCAGAGAGTGCTACAGCAAGCAAACAGATAAAAGACTTGGCCAGCAGAGTTAGCAACAAACCAACAGCTGATTGGCTGTTTTAACAAGTGACGTGACTGACATTCTACATCAGAGCACTCACAACTTGACAAGCTTAGCCACAGATGACCTCATCAGCCGCCAAATCAAGCTGAGATGAGCTTAATCGCATCGCTGCGGCTATTCTCTGGAACGTCCGAAAAAGGTTTAGTCTCGTCACAAATCTTTAGTCGGAACTGAGCTTAAGATAAAACATTTCATATCACTTTCATATCTTGTTTTTTTTTTTTTTAATTAAAGACCTATCTTTTAATCTGGCTTTTAATGTGGAGCAACATTACAGTCCTGATTTTTCAATTTTGACCATTGGTTTTTACCTTCTTTTATATCTGCTGTTCATTTTTATTCTGTTCTATTCATTCATTTACTCTATTTTTATTCTATGAAGTTTTAATAATCTTTTTTTGTGTCTGTGTCATTCCAGTTTTGCCATGTGAAGCAGTTTGGGCTGCATGTTTATATGAAAGGTGCTATATAAATGAAGTTGAGCTGAGTTAAGTTAAATCCGTACAAAACCGGACAAACGTCCCAGACCTCTATGAAGTTGTTGTGCTCTGTTAAGAAATGGCCACTTATCAACTGAAATGAACCCTGCTCTTGTGATACTAAGGGACAGGCTCACCGAGGAGCACGGAGATGATGACCTCTGACCTTTGACCGTCACAAAAGGAGCATCAAACCCTCGTGACGGCTTCCCTAAAAGCACAAAAACCAACAATGAGTTCATTTTCTCTGACAGAATCTGATGTTAAAGATCGAACATGGAACAGAGGTGACTCACGTTCACGGGTGCTGGAGGAGAGCAGCTTAGCCAGGCAGCTGGTGGGTGCAGTGGACGGGGGGACCGCAGAGGGACTGACTGTCCTCACTCCCCCTGTCTTCTGCTTGTGCTTCCCTCTGACTCCTGTAACAGCCACCTGCTCCGGGACTGAGAAGCAGTGGGCCGCAGTGACAGAGGGCTGCGCTGCGTGGACCGGGTCAGACACGGCGGTTGAGTAACTGAGTGAGTGGCAGGGAGTCAGAGGGTACGTGTCCCCTGTGTGAGGGTAGCCATGAGCCTGGTGCACGGAGCCCTGGGCCCCCATGGTGGAGGCGGTGTGAGTGATGACAGTCGGGGTCACGCTGGTCGTTGTGTAGTAGCCAAACTTGCAGGGCAGTGGGTAGAAAAAAGGGACACTTGAAGAGGCCGGCTGCTCGATGCTGGTGGTGAATGCTATAGAGACGGGAGGATCAGGGTATGACTGATGTCCATACGGCATGGCGCCTGACACGATGCTAGGCGTGTGGTATTCACCACAATCCTGGCCCGGCCTGGTCTGGTCTGGCCTGGTGTTGGAGGACGAGGGCTGAAGCAAATTCTCAGATGGCAGATTTGGCTGGAAAAGAGAGCATATTTGAACAATTTAACATTTGTATGGAAGCCAAGAGCAGCCGAGCTTGCAGTTATTTTTTTTAATGCAGTTATCTAAAGATCACAAGTTAATTAATTTGTTACCTTTAGAAAACAAAGCTTGTTTTCATGTGGTTAATTATGTTGACTCTTGAGAAAACAAAAGACAAATTTTGAAAGATAACAAGATACTTCATCAAAAGAAACCAACCTCTGTTTTCTTGTGATCACAGCTTATTTTGCTTCAGTTGTTTGTTTAGTAAATTACCATGAATTTGATATAAAACCACGTAATATTCAACATTAAATGAAATCCAAATATTATCAGAAGTAGAAGACAACAGGCACCACGCTGCCTCCCCAGTCCCCGAGTCCCCTCAAACCCCCACTAGAGCGTCTCATTGGACTTACACACGCAGAACGCAGTCAGCATGGAAATTACAGGGGTTTTTTATTTAAAAAAGGGAGCTCAATATTTAAAATACCATTACATAATCACCTTTGACCTGCCATAAAACCTTTCCGACGTAGCTTAGCTGAAGTTTCCATTGGATGACAGTTGAGGGTGACCCTGACTGGGACCATACAAAGATTCATATGTTTTTACTGGACAGTTTTTATGAAATTTACAGAAAAAGTCACCTTAAGTTACACAACAAAACATTCATAACTTTGTCACAACAGCTCACTGGACGCAGTATAATTCTCTCGTAATCTCAAGGAAACACAAATCATTTTCTGAGAATCCACAAAATATATCCCATTATCATAAGCAAATGAGCTTTGTTCACGCTTGCCAAGTTGCCAACCCTCCCGTTTTTCCTAGGAGACCGAACGTTTTCTTTGCCCTCTCCCAGTTTCCTCATGAGGTCACAGTTCTCTCGTATTTCTCGCGACAAATTTTCACACCTTTTTTTCCTTTATGTTATCGCAACCTGTGCTGTCTTTAAAAGACTTTAAAAGCGTGCTTCCCCCACTCTCCCTCCTTCCTCGACCCTCTGAGGCCGGAGAGCCCGTCGGACCCGCATGAGTCTAACATGGTTGCCGGCAGACACCTCACCTCTGTGCTGACTGCGTTACATATGTGTAAGTCTGACGGGACGCTGTAGCAGGGGTTTGAGGGGTGCCTCAGCTGTGGTGTGATGACCTGCTGTCTTCTAGAGACCATGAGCATCCTGTTAGGCCTTGCTTAGACATCCAGGACCTCAGGGTGTGCCAAATTAAATGCTTTAAACATCAAAATGCTGATCTTATATATTATATTTTGAATGTAGGACACTGTGAACACTCTGAAACTCAAATTTTTCTGGGGAAGGACCCCCTGACCCTCTGCTCTGGTTTCGGACTCCGCCCTATTTATGAGGTCTCAAGGCTGCAAGAATGGCTTTGTTGATCTCAAGATAACTGCATGAAAGAAATTTCTAACACGACCGCTCTCAGCTTCTGTACAACAAAACTACTGGTTGCTATTTCAGTATTTCTTCAGCGGTACACGTCACAAGCAGGAGGAGCTGTTTCCAGCGGCAGTACCTGAGCCAGCTGGGTGTCGATAAGTAGCTGAGGAGTTGTCACCACAGGGGAGGGAACTGGAGCGAACGCTGTGTTGGGTGAGCTCTCAAAATAGCCACAGTCAGCAAAACCAGTCTGCTCAGTGGGCTGGCCCCTGTAGTTCATAAATATATCTGAGAGAAGAACACACACACACACACACACACACTGTAAATAAGACTGTCAGGGGTGACAATAAGCACAATACACACACAAAAACAGGCCAAGAAAACTATCACATTGTGCTCAGCGGGAAGATTAGTTTTTTATGTCTGTCACCAGGTCTGATTCCCACCAACTCAGATGAAACCATCCGTAGCAGGCCGACCGAAGAGCCTATATTCACATCTTCCCAGGGAAACTTGGCAGTAAGTCATATATAGGAAACAGGAGGAGATTTTTTCCTTAGAGAAGTTTATTCTTGATGTTATATTTTGTGGTTATGACTGATACTGCAGCAGGATCAGCAAAGAGAAAACGGGACAGTGATAGAGAACGGGTGGCAACACGAGTCAACCTCAGTTGCTCACTTAACAGATGTAGAGAATTGTGGGATCTGAAAGAATTCAAAATCAATCCTGAATTGACCTCTTCCTCTTATACAGGCAGGAAATATACATTTTTAAGTTATAAAATGTATTGTGAGACGTGGTTTTACATCAATATATGAATTTACATTGTGCGTTTGTCTTTCACTTGCCTCCAAAACATATGCACCCACTAGCTAGGTCAAGGTCTTTACGACATTCAGTGGTTGGACTCATGGAGGCACTACCACTTTTGTCCACAGGGGCCGCCAAAGTCAACATAGATTGAAAGTTTCTGTAGTTCCTTTAAGTAAAGTCCATAAAACTTCAGGAGACAACATGGTGCATCTGGTAGGCATGACTCCTAGTAAAGGGACTAATGAAAAATTAAAGACAGTAAAGTGTTTAGAACAATGGTTCCCAACTGGTCCAGCCATGGGGTCCAGATTTCTCCTTACTCATTAGTTCAAGGTCCACACAGTTTAATATATTCAGCATCATACTTGTGTTTGTTCATGTTGTCAAGCTAGTTTGCTGTCTTGATCCAGTAGCTGTCTGTTAGTCACTCTCTCTACAGAAGGAAACAGCACTGTGCCAGAAATTCACTGTACTTCAAAATAAAAAGTGTGTTTTTCACAAACCTGACACATCTGTGAGTCACTTGAGGTCCATTTAGAATGGACTTGTGACCCACCGGCTGGGAACCAGTGGTCTAGAATATTATTTTTTAGCCAAGCCGCCAGAAGAAAATTTTAGCATTGTATGTTTTTGTAAACCATGAATACATTACATTTGTACATTTTATATGGATCATATCAACGTTTCTAAAGTGACATAGTACATGAGCTGACTTTGTCATCAGGAGGTGGAGGGGATAGTGGACAGCAAGACAACTGGGTGAGACACTTGTCAAGCTGCAGACAGCTGCAGACCACTGTTCAAGACCAACAAAAAACTAAACTGGTTGCTTGTCAGCAACCTGTATCTCTGTTTCCTGTCCCCAGATGTGTGTATTTTGAAAACTGTCGCTGTGTTTCCTGCAGCTCTTCAGCCTCCAAACATGGGTGTTTTTTTAAGCTCCCTGTTGCTGTTTTTCCAGCGAGGATAGTGCCACAAAGAGCGGTTGTTTTTTTACCGAGACATTGCTGTTTTCCCAGCAGGGACTGTGCCCCCAACACTAGGTACTTTAAGCCAAACATGATTTTTTTTTCTGACCACTCTCTGGTTTTTGTGCCTAAACATAACCACATCTTAACCACAGTGTCATTAAAGTGTAAAGTTTCGGGGCGTCGGTGGCTTAGTGGATAGAGCAGGCGCCCCCTGCATGTCATCCCCTCTCTCTCCTCCCTTTCACGCTTAACTGTCCTATCGATTAAAGGCAAAAACACCCAAAAAAATCTTAATATAATCTAAGTTTCAAAGTATCTGCTAGTTAATACATGCAAATGTAACGTACTCATGATTGACAAAAACGAACAATGCCAACATTTTGTCCAGCGCTTGTGTTGGTTATTTTTCCCCCTTAAATGACGTAATACCACAGACACAAAATGCTTCCATTTTTTTAACAGCCATGGCTGAAAGTAGCCTGGAATTATCACCGTCAGTCTGCTGTTTGATATCACAGCCATGGCTTCATTTCAGAAAGTCACACAACAAAAACAAAAAATAAAAGTACAGAGCCAAATCATCAAACAAAGTGCAGTGAAGCGCTCTGAATGAGGTGGTCATTCAGCGTCGTATCTGCCAGGTCACATATTTTTGGAGCCACGCTGGAAACTGTCTGTGCCAAGCTGCCATCTGTGATTCAAACTGTGTCTTCACATCGGACGGCACCGAATTCAAACCAAGTTCTCACCAGTTCAGGAGACAAATATGAACTCGCTGGCTTCAGCCAATGAAACATTGATTTCATGTCATTAACACACACAGTATTTAAAAGCCAGTACGACAGGAGCTCTGTGAACACACCGCAGAAATTGTGGCACAATCTGAAAGTACGTACCAGTGTGTCTGTGTTTTCATCTCAGTGAGGAGAAACTAGTGGCATGCCTCAGAGAAGTGATCTGACTGTATTTCCATGCAAGAGAAGCAGTCTGCATAAATTAAACTCAAGGCCGTGTCGCTCTGACAGACACTCACTAGCTCCCTGGATCTTGTGACCAAAAGAGAGGCAGACAGCTGATCCCTGAGGCCCCTGCCAATGCTGTGAGAACAAACACCCCCCCCACACACACACACACACAAACACACACACATATTACAGCAGTGGGCAGCAGGTTGTCTGTGGGTTACAAAGGCTGACTTGTAGCCACGGGGCTGCAGGACTGCTTCACTGAGTGCAACACACAGAGGCCAAAACAACCACAGCCATTGTGCCCCTGAGCAAAAAAATAAAATCCAACCTGCTCTTCAGCTCTCTCTTTTCGCAGTCTAGCTGATTGGAAAGCAGCCATGGGTGAATTTCCCCGCTGGGGATCAATAAAGGTGTATCTTAAAACTTTCCCTGCCTGTCACACTCTTAAGGCAGTGCTTGCCAACTGGCGGGTCGCGGTCCAATAATGGGTCACAGGGTCCATTCTGAATGGACCACAAGTGACTCTGAAATGTGTCAAGTCTGTAAAAATACTTTATAGAGTACAGTGAATTTGTGGCACAGAGCTTTTATTTTGAAGTGCTGTTTCCTACCGTAGAGTGACTGACTAACGGACAGCTACTTAACAATTATTATTATTATCATTATTATTGACCTCTGATATTGCTATGGAGTGTTCTTCTTCTATGAGTGGGTCCCCCCAAACAAAGTCAAGCTTCAAAATTAAGATCTCATTTTAGAAGGAAATCCCACTATCTTACAGCCCATCCCTTTATTTCCCCTGGCCTCGTAGCTAAATACATCCTCTTCCACTTCCCCATTCTCCAGGCTTCACCCTGCCTTTGCCCCCTATCTAACCTCTGAGGACCAAATGATATAGTGCAGACACAGCACATAAATAAAGGAGTTTCACTCAAGAACAGATCTAGAAAAACAATTGACATGTCAAAAATGCAAATGATAAAAAAAATCTCTGTCTAAAGCAATTGAATCTTAAATTCAGATTTTAAGATTTAATACTAGAAGACATTTCTTTATTATGACTTTTTTTGCAATATGTTCACATAGAAAACATTCAGGATAAGTCAGGATAAGTGACTCGGACTGTAGCTTGTCAGAATATAGACACTAAACTCTCATGCTGAAAAGTTAACGATTAATGATCTACATCTTATCAAGATCAGTTCACACATCCGCTGTCAACAATCAAATATATGTTCTGCACCAAATCGAGCACATGTGCCACACTGTCATTAAATAATTAACTGTGTTGGATAAAAACTGGATGGATACTCAGATGACATAAAGTCAATCAGGGGTATTGATCTGCTGCCATTCTGACAGCAAAGACAGACAGACGAACGGACAGAAGGACAGATAGAGAGTACCTGGTATATCCATGAAATCATCCAGGTTGGGCTGCAGTGGAGTCAGGCCTGGCTGGATTATATCAGCATTGCTGGTGTACGCTGAGGAGGAAGAGAACATCATATGTGAGTGCGTGAGTCTGTTAATGTGCCGGCCTTGTTGCAAGTGCTTTCTTTCATCATGGGGAATTTCCTTATTTGTAGGGTGGGTTCCTTTGGCTGACTTGCTGACCCATGTGACCCATCAGCCACACCAAGTGTTAAAATATTGAAGCCCCTGAAAAAGTATTTGTTATATATCATTAAAATAATGGAGTGCTCCAGGGATGACGTTATTCTGTAGGTCGACACAGAGGTCAGCGTTGCCCTTGTTCCCTCTACAAAAAGCCAATGTGTTGTATTATTTTGTGAGAGTTTTAATCCTGTCATGCAGCTCACAGGCCACTAGGTGTCCATCCTTTTTATTTGAAACACTTCTAATCATTTGATCCTGTTTTGAGAACAGTACAAAGTCACAGCTGAAATTCAGAGTAATGACTACTCACTGTCGTGTCGGTCACTGTCCCAGGGACATGGCTGCTTTTGTGTCATGGTGAACAGGGTGTCGGAGATATCGGACAGAAGGCAGTCAAGGTCAAACATGTGGACCTCCACTGGCGCAGCCTCAGGCTCCTGGTACATGTGATTGGACCATTTCTCCAGCTTGGCCTGGCAGATCTGACCCTGGAGCACATGAGATCCAAACATGAAGTTGACTTTTAGTAACCAGTCAATCCCTGATCTATCCACTAGAGTGCTCCCTACAAACAAGACTGAAAAGGCAGAGTGACGGCATTTGGTTCTCCCCCGCCTGTTTATGTCCAGCATTTGGTGTTGTATGGAAAGTTTGAGAAGGTAATGACCCCCAAAAAACTGCCATGTTTTTTTTGCACTGAGAAAAGTTAAAGCTAAAGTACATAATTTGATTGGATACTAAGAAATGTGGGCATTGTCCATTTTTTGTAAACCACAGATATGTTACATTTGCACATATTATGTAGCAAATACACTGAAATTTCAACGCTGTGGTTAAAGTGGTTTTGTTTAGGCACAAAAACCCCTTGGTAATGGTTTGAAAAAGTTCATGTTTTGGCTAAAAATACCTGGTTTCAGGTGCACAATCCCTGCTGGAAAAGTAGCAATGTCTAGGTAAACAACTACAGCTTTTCGTGGCACTATCTGAGTTGGAAAAATAGCAACTGGTCCTAACAAGACACCCGTGTTTGGTGCCTAAAAGCCGCTGGAAAAACAGCAATGGATTGGGTCAAAATACCCACATTTAATTTCTAAAAAGCTGCAGAAAACATGGTGACAGGTTGCTACAAAACACCCATGTTTGGTGCCTATAACTGCTGGAAATACAATGAGGGGTTGTAACAAAACACTCACATTTGGGTCTTAAAAAGCCACTGGAAACACAGTGACAAGTTGCAACAAAAAACTCACATTTGAGTCTTGCAATTTCACTGAAGACACAGTGACAGGTTGCTACAAAACACCCATGTTTGGTGCCTAAAAACTGCTGGAAACACAGTGACAACTCACTACAAAACACCCACGTTTGGGTCTTAAAAATCCACTGGAAACACAGTGAGAGGTTCCTACAAAACACCAATGTTTGGTGCCCCAAACCTGCTGGAAACACATTGACAGGTCGCTACATAACACCTATATTTGGGTCCTAAAAAGCAGCTGGAAACACAGTGACAGGTTGCTACAAAACACCCATGTGTGGTGCCTAAAAACTGCTGGAAACACAGTGACAGGTTGCTACATAACACCTATATTTGGGTCCTAAAAAGCAACTGTAAACACTGTTACAGGTTGCTACAAAACACCAATGTTTGGTGCCCCAAAACTGCTGGAAAAACAGTGACAGGTCGCAACAAAACATCCACTTTTACAACAATTTACATCCACTTACAAAATACAAAACAAAACAAAACAAAATAAAAAAACTGCAGTTGCGTGTCCTCCACTATCACATATAGTAAGACATGTAACGCCAACATTTTCCAAGTACCAAGTACATTCTCTTTCTAAAAACCAGTAAAACACTCACAGAAAATGAAGCTCCAGACTGGTCCTTGCCTCTCTGTTTGAGGTGCTTCGCTTCACCCTCTTCCTTCTTGTCTTTACCCTCCACTTCTGAGTCTGACGCCACATTTATAGTGAAGCCCAGATTGAGCCGGAAACTGTTTTGATTACGTCTAAGCAGACGACATCCCTTCTTACAATTTATTCATTTACCTCTCAATTTGTTTTCTCTGAGGGAGAACATAAGTGTGTGCAAGTAGAAATGAGGTAAGATTGTTGTGTGCATATGCATACATGTGTGTGTGCGATGTGTGTGTGTGTGTACAGTGCATGATGAAAAAGCACTTTTGACATATTGTTCAAAAACACTACCCTCTTACAGGTTATCATTATGTCGGCTTTGTTCATTTCTTTATTTTGATGTCTCACTATTTCAATAAGAGCAGCAGCCTTTTGTCCCTGACCTAATTCTGGCAGCCACGCTCACGTGCGGGCAAACAAGAAGACCGAGGCCCCGACTAACACACACTGCTGCTGCTGCTGCCTCAGCCTTTATACCTGCATATGTCCATCACTTCCGATGGGCATTATTTACATATTTTGAAGTGTTTCCTGCAACAAGGTGGTACAGTGTATAAACTACATTTTCATGTGAAATGAGAGGAGTTATGCAGAGATGAAGTGAGATGACAAGACAATAAAGTATGCAGAAATTAGAAGCTGGAGCAAACTAAATTCTAGGCGGAGATTAAATTTGTAATGCCAAACGCCTCTTCTTTTTGGGGGACATATACATCAAGCCTCTACAGCTACATGAGGCTGCACAGCTGTACTTCAAGCTAAATGCTAACTAATGCATTTGAATACAAATTCATTCATTTTATTTAAAACCTCTAAAGGCGAACCCTTGTTTTCAGTGATCCTGAGATACATACAATAAATACAGACACAACTTAATCAAATAGCAATAAAAGCAGAATATTTATCCATGCTGTATAAGGCTATATGCTCATGGTGACGATGCTAACATGATGACGTTTAGCAGGTAATATTTACCAGGTTTAATAGCTTAGTGTATTAGCATGCTTGCATTTTCAAATTTGAACTGAACCCAAATACAGCTGAGGTTAAAATCAGTCAAAAACACAAACCCACAAATTAAAATTTTGACCTGATGGTGGAAAAGTCAGTGGATCACCAAAGACAACTGGATCTATCATCTAAGGACCCGGGGCCAGTTGCATAAAGCACTTTAAGTTAAGATTTGCCTTTAAATCCAAGTTAAGGTTTCCTTCAAAAAAAATCTGTCGCACAAAATATCCTTGAGCCTTCTCCTTACGGTTTCCTTCAGTTATTCTCCTTATCTTGTTCTTAAAAAATAACTTAAAGTTTGTTACACTGTTGCAGAGAGGACCTCAGCAACCAAAGTAAGGAAAAAACACAAGGTACCTCTGACTGCCTTTTAACCGCAACATGGCTGAGTTTATGGCGATGAATGAGGAAAATGGAGGCATCCCAAGAACAGGGTTCCACAACTGGGAGAACTCGATGGACACGCTTAATGATGAGCAACTGATTTTACACTATAAATCTGACTGGGGGTCAATTTAGGATTTGTCTCAATGTCTGGAGTTGGATCACTCAACTTTCCGAGGCTGTTGATGATTGTTCTGCTGTTTTATGCAGCTGGATCTTTCCAATCAGTTTTTGGCGAGGCATTTCATGAACACAAGTCAACTGTGTGCTGGGTCATTCACCAGGTTTCAAACACCCTCACCTGTCTGCTAAACACTGTGGTGAAGTTCCTGTCCCAGCAAGAGAAGGATAAGATAGCGATAACAGGTATCACAACTATCACAAGCGCAAGTGCAAGAAAACAAATGGTATCCATGGAAACAGTAGAATTTTACTGCTGTAAAATCTCTTTCAGTGCAGTAAATGCCTTTATGTTCTGCCTTCACTAAGGAAACCTTTTAAGAGATTCTGTACAACACCTTTAAGTAAGCTCCTCAGCTGAGGAAAAACTAAACCTTAAGTGTCATACTGAAGGTGCAAACTTAAGGTGCTTTGTGCAACGGGCCCCTGGGATATCTGTAGTAACTTTCAAGATAATCAATTCAATAGTTGTCAACACATTTCACTCTGAACCACAAATGTGAACCGCTTAGGGGATCATCAGCAGGATTTATCCTCTGGAGCAGTGTGTCTCAACCTTTTTGACATCAAGGAGCCCATAAATGGATACACATGAGGCAAGATTCAACATGAATGTTTTTTTAACTTGCACAGTCGGGCAGCTGAGCCAGAAATCTAAATGCATGAAGTAAAATTTTCCTTACTACCTTTCACATTGTTTTATTTATTATCGGTAATTAAGTAACAACAAAGATTGAAGTCAACTGTCATGAAAAACATCCCCGTCTTATCGGCCTTGGTCTCAAACTTGCAGCAAACTGCGCAATAGTTGGAAATTCTACCACTTCCTGAAACACCATCCAACTACACTCCTCTACAGCTCATAAACTTTGTCTGTACCTGCTACCATTTTCCCATGAGTGCCCAGCTGGTACTCCACATGTGCCACTCTCAGAAGAGTTAAGAGGAAAGCAAGATGGCTTACACCTTAGCTACCTCCATCATCAGCTCCAGAAGAATCGGACAAGGAGTTGCTAGATTTACCAGCCCAACATCACCCAGGCAATACTTACTGTTGAGCCCATTTTGGCACCCCATCAAGATTTCTCTTCAGGGACCAGGGACTTAGAATTGTGACGTTTTCTTTGATTTCCCCTTAAGGTTAAGACGTAGGTCCTTCTAAAGACAAAAGTTATTCACTGAGGACTTAAGAGTTTCTTAAGCAGAGAAGAAAATGATGGAAACACAAAGAGGTCGGAGAAATATTCTCCAAATGCTGGATGACAGTGAGTGAATAAAATGCTACAGATTAAACTGTGCAGGGATAATATGTGTGGCTGATGTTGGTAGGGATACACACATTTCCCACCTCATGCTGTAACGCCAGAAATAAAACAATCACAGCACCAAGATGTTTGGAAAACTGTAAAAATGTAACAGTGCAGCAGTGATGACTTGAGTCTGTCTCAACCTGTCACCAGCAGAGTAACTGCACTAACAATGACAACATCACACCTTGCAGGCTCACAAAAGGGCGTGTCTGTGACAACCAATCACATCTGTCAAAAGCAAACATCACCCGTAGCAACAGGGTCAACCACACCTCCTCATTAAGATAAAACTTTATTTCCCTTCCGTACTCAGAGTTGCTCTGAGAACTTTCCTAAATCAAGCTGGAACTCCTTACTAAAAGTTTTTAGGCTCAGTTAGGAGCTCTCTGAGAGTGTTCCCAGAATGTTTTTGAATACGGCCCCTGAATTCTTCAGCTGAGGAGATAACTGTGGAGGAAGTGAGACCTCTGATCACAACAGTCACTCTTATGACTCTTACATTGGGCTCATTCTGTCATCAATTAAATTGTGAAAAGACACTATTCCCTATTTTTCTGGGGACTTCCCACAACTCCTCAAGGGCCCCTGGTTGAGAACCACTGCTCTGGAGAACATAAATGTCTGCACACAAGTTTTCATGGCAATCCATCCAACAGTTGTTGAGACATTTCAGTCTGGAGGGTCATATTATACCTAAATCAGTGGTTTTCAAACTGTTTGTGCCCAAGGCACACCACAGGGCCAGCCAAAATGTCAAGGCACACCTGTATTCATATCTGTGCACAACAGCTCCTCTAACACTTGTTATCACTTTTATTATGACACAACACAATAAAAATGAGAACAAAATCAAACCTGCAGCTTTTGTGATACTGTCTACTGTTTTTCACTTTTGTTTGGTGTTAGGTTGTTTTCGCTGGTGCTTTGTTGTAATTTGCTCCGTACAATAAAGCGATCCATTGTCCCACTTATGGATTTCTCCTTTTGAATGTTATCATCCCTCACACTGGCTGCCAATCATGGCTTTTAACTTGTCACACATGTGTAATTCCCACGTGCAGATGGTGACAAATAGGTCCCCCATGAAGGTTTTTTTAATTAAATTCCATTTTTTAGCAAGAGTTTGCCTCTTTATTAGGAAATGGGTGCACACAACATGCTGATACAGTCAATTCAAATTTAATTCCTAACTTTTCGTGTAGGCCCAGTTGAATACTGCCATAATAATGTGTGGTTATCACACTATCCCACGGCACACCTGGATTGGCATCGCAGCACACCATTTGAGAACCACTGTTCTAAATCAACAGACAGACATGTCATGGGTTGTGCAGTTCACTCCTCCTGTTGAAGCACAGCTTTGCCTTTCTTTCTAGCAGGACTTAGTTTCACTTTGAGTTTGGACTGACACTATAGAATGTAATTTGTCTTGAAAGATGATGCCTCTGTGTGACTCCAAATGTTAAAGATTCTGTGAAGAGAATGGGGCTGAATCTAAAATTATACAGCCAATGAAATTTTCTATTAGGCCTCTGAGAGCTGAAACTATTATAAAGTATATGAAATAACACTAACATTACAAAAACAACCCGTGGGTTTTACTGAGGTGTTTTTCCAGCCACTGGATGTAATCTGTTTGTAGGAAGGCGAGATAACGCTTTGAGAACACTGAGCATAAAAACCTGGTTTAGTGATCTTTGACCTGTAAACTTGGAGCTGATATGTGTCCTTTGAAGTGCCGCACAATACATCGACAGTTTGG
Source organism: Cephalopholis sonnerati (assembly GCA_019142605.1). Taxonomy (NCBI): domain Eukaryota; kingdom Metazoa; phylum Chordata; class Actinopteri; order Perciformes; family Serranidae; genus Cephalopholis; species Cephalopholis sonnerati. The sequence goes on from JAGQAX010000017.1 coordinate 39,186,964, forward strand.
GCTCCAGACAGTCGGATATCATGTTTGACCTGAGTTAATACCTGGGCTTCCAGCGACACAGTGAATCTGAGAGTGAATGAAATAGTGATGCCAAAGGTGAATGAGGGGATAGTGGGGTGTGACCTGCGAGGGCACATGTCACATTTTCATGTGAATAATATCATGAATGAGGTGCTTCCCCAGGGTGCCTCCCTTTCTTTGCCGTCCTCCCGCTGATGCTTTGTTTGTTTGTGCCACAGTGACGTCACGGTCATACTCGCTGCTCAGCGTTTACAAAGCTCTGCTGGAAGTGGGTCAGATTTGATTAAATGAGATTAAATTCTGCCGCTATTTCACCTGAATGAAGATAAAGCCTGGAGGGGTATTGGAGCTATTGTTGCTGCTGGAAATCAGTATGTGTCAGTTGCCTACAAATGCCTGCCTATGACGCAAGTTGTTTTGCACGTTTCTGTTTCTCTTTTTTTTCATCCTCTCTGGTCAACAGAGGGAGGCTAAATCCACGTGCTAAAAATAGTTGCTTGGAGGACGTTGATGATCATATGCTGAGCTGCATTCAAAGGTAAACAATGCTAGCAGGTCACCTACACACAGTGAAGCCTGGGTCAATCGGCCAACTTCGGTTTTTCAAGGCTCACAATCAATATCTGTCTGCATTAGTGTTATTGCGAAGCTTACAGAAAGACATTGACAACTGAATAATACTGAAGCAGGACTTTTGTCTTACCTCTTGAAGCATTGACAGAATATCATCCTTCTTTTTCTGAAGCTGCAAAAGACAAGAGGAGAGACAGTGTAGTTTGATCTGGTAATAAAAAGGACTAATCCTGTGTATCGAATCCTCTTAAATCAGATACTTGTGTACTTGCTATTTTGAGTACATGAGCACATTCACACTGAGAAGCTGGGCAAATGCAGGGCACTATGAGTACTCTGATGGTGCACTCATGACAGCTGCCTTCGTAGCACAAGAGATGGGACCACAAACACATTTTAAATTTGTGAAATGCTGGCTGTGTATCTGTGGGGGTAAGCGAAAACTTTGATCTGCTGATGGTGCAAATAGAAACATCAGGGAACTCCAGAGACATTGGAATTTATCCTCCATGGACCTTGAATATCAGTGGCAAATTTTGCAGCAGTACATCCAATACTGTTAAGATATTTCTCTATGAACCACAAATGTGAGCTGTACTTGTGCGAAAACTTCAGGGAATTTCCAAAGGATTCATCCTCTGGGAACCATGAGTGCCTGTGCCAAATTACAAATCAACCTAACCAATAGTTGTTGAGATTTTTCTGTCTGGAGCAACCAACAGCTATGCTGCTAGCATGGCTAAAAACTATATGAGATAAAATAAGTTCTGTAAAAAAAGAATGCTCACCCTCTTCTTATAGTAAATCCTCCACTTGTGATACTCCTTGATCACCACTTCAATCCTTCGCTTCCAGTAGCTGCCCTCTAATACAATGGCCTGTGGACATGATGCACAAAACATACATGTCTCACTTCATCAGTATACAACACAAAGATGTAAAACTCAGCAATATAAACATGAATGTTTTAACTGAATTTGAAATAACGTGATGTTTAAAAAGAAGTTAGCTTGTGCTTAAACAGCTCGACTGGATTAAAACAACTACAAAAACGCAGCTCTCGCACAGCAATGAGGTGATATATCTATTTGTGGCTATGTCAGATTAATAGGTGAAGTATTAAGGTGGTGAAACAAAGTAAACTTTGTTTGAGCCACCAGTGTAAATTCATATTGATGTAAAACCAGGCCACGTAATGTATTTCCTAAAAAAAAAACAACTAATATATTACATCACAGTTCTAGCTATAGCCACAAAATATAACATCCAAAATATTATCTAAAGAAAAACGTCCTCCTGCTTCTTTTTAATTGGCTAACACACTAATCACTGCCAAACTTTGCTCATAGGCTCCTCCAGTCTATGTGCCGCAAATCACTTCATCTGATTTCACAGAGAATCAGACCCTCAAATAGGCGGTCTTCTAACTGTTGGTCTCATTAGCTTATGTAAGTCATAAAGAGGCATTAGTATCAAATTGAGAGTGTTTGATAACCAGTTAAAAACTCATTGTAGCTGCTTTAAAAATACATTTAAATCACTCACTTCAGGCTTTCGATGTGCGTCTGCCTCCGAGCCCTCCAGCGGCGTGACAAACCCACACGCTAGGTTCTTCCTCTTCTCCACATCTAAACACGGCAGATACAAGGTAGATATTTTATTTACTGGGGTGTCTTCATGTTCAACTTTGTGTTTAGTCACTTAGTTGTTGATTTATTGTCTAACCATATCTGTTGCACCTGTCAATCATGTCTTTCTTCATTAATAGTGGAGTTAAAGATTATGGTGGTGAAGAGTGACGGACTCACACTGAATGAACCAAGCTCTCCAGATGGCATTGTTCAGACGGATCTTATCTCTCCACAGCAACCGCAGACCCTTAAAAGACTTCCACTTGGGAGAGACTATCTTACCACTGTAAAAAAAAAAGCAAACAAAACAAAAAAACACACAGACACAATTAATCTAAAAGTTTACAATTAGCACAGAAGTGGAGAAGGGCAATGTTGGCAACTTTTTAATGCCTTTATCTTACGATCACGAGTTAATTACTTCATTAGATCAACATAATAGTGCTTGTTTCTCATGATAACAGGTTAATTTAATTCTCAAGACAAAAAAGACTGCAGTCAGGTGAGCTGTCCATGTGCATCATTCAGCCTCCACCTCCACCTCCTAATGACAAAGTCAGTTCATATGCCACATCACTTTAGAAATGCTGATATGATTCATAAGAAACATGCAAATGTAACATAGTCATGGTTTGCAGAAACGTACAATACCAGTATTTTCTTCTGGTAACTGGACTGGTGTGTTAGTCTGGGACCTTGAGAAATCAGAAGTCATTTTCTTGTGATAAACTGTCTCGTTATCTTGAGAAATCGGCCATTGTCTTCTCTGGAGCTGACATAAATTAACCCACTAGGACGAGAGCGCGAGCTCTGTTATCTCAAGTTAATGACATATAAAATGCAAACAGGGCTGTTCTTGGTTTCTGTATGTTTGTTTATGGAAAAATGGGCAATATTTATAATGAGCGCCCTGACGGACCCGGCTGACTGTCAGCCAACAGTCAATATCGAGCCATAGGTGAGCATCTGTCATCTTGGTTTTTGGGGCATGTCGTGCACCCTTGGCCTTTGCTGGCTGTTTTTCAGCCAGTTCAGTGTGTTGAATGGGCATCGGAGACTGCAGAGCCTGTTGGTGAGTAAAATCCCTCTGATTGGCAGTTAAGCTCAGCGCATGAGAAGAGAAACAGAAGTGAGGAAAACAAACAAATGACTTAAGTCAAGAGGGCGTGAGGTTAAAAAAAACTGTTATATTAGGTACGTTTATGTTTTGGCCATTGAGCTCTTCAGCTGAAATGATTCGTAATTGTGCTAATTTTCACAAGCGCACAGCAAATATGCTTTGTTCTTCCAACACTGTGTTGCGTTGTTGACGTGCTAACTAAGGTCTTGAATCCCTCCTGTTGGTTTTCTAGTTTCCCTTTTGTATAACGAACGCTGATGCTGACTACTGCCACCTGCTGGTATGGAGAGTTATTTGGTAAATGGTAAATGGACTACACTTGTATAGCGCTTTCCTAGTCTTCAGACCACTCAAAGTGCTTTTATACCACGTCACATTCACTCATTCACACACACAGTCACGCATTGGTGGCCGAGGCTACCATACATGTTGCCACCTGCTACTCAGTAACCATTCACACACTCTCACACACTGATGGAACAGCCATCGGGAGCAATTTGGGGTTCAGTATCTTGCCAAGTATCCTTGGCACTGGACTGGACGACCCACTCTACCTCTGAGCCCCGTCTCACGCAGGTACAGAATGTAGTCATTGCAGTGTGTTCAAGGGCAGGTTTTCGGCCAAGACACAGGTGACACAACAGTCCACCATCGTCTCTGCTAGTTTTTTGTTGTCAGTTTGGACCTTCACTCTTAAACTCGAGATAATGGCATTTAAAAAATTGCAAGCATGGCTGTTCTCTGCTTCTGCAGATTTCTTTATGGAAAATAGGAAAAGTTGCCTTGTGTTAAAAACAATGAAACAGGGACACATGCAGAACTGCCTGGATACTCTTTAGAGTATAATTGGACACAGTGGAAAAAGCTCAGTCGCCTCACCGCCTCTCCCCTGCTAGAAATCTGTCCTGATTTTGACTAATGGTGACCCATCAGCGTATTCACCAGCACGCTGTCGGGCTGTTTGCACTTTTTCCAGTGTCCCTCAGACTGCTGAGAGCTGAGGAGACGCCTCCTAATGTGAGGTGCTCGGGGAGTTGCTAGGAAGCCTGGGGAATCACTTTCAACATGCTTTTAATGGAGAGACACCGCTGCATGTCACACACTCAGAAACAGCACACACAGCATATTACTAAAAAAAAAAAAACCTATTAGAAGAATTAATTAACACCACAGATAAATACTGTGCAGCAGAGCAGCACTTTGCACTGAGAGTCTCTTTGCGACACCTAATCCTGTTCATACCTTACATATAGCACTTATAATTTCATTTAAGTTCTCCGTGTCCTTCATGGAAACGCCTTTCATAAAAATAAAAAAAAAAACTGGCACAGGGTTTATTGTGCAACAATATCCCACTATAAAAAACACCAAACTGGCACAGAGTCAGTTGCAGGACAAATGACTTCTTTAGGCCAAAGGCTGAACTCTGATAAACAAGCTGTTAAAGCACTGTGTTTACTTAAACACACTTTCTGAAAAGAAAGACGTTCCTGCGAGAACAGCTGCTATTTTTGTCAACGTATGTACGGGACACCTGTCGTTAAGTTTCTGTTCAATCAAAATAAAAATAAAAAAGCAACAGACACAGCAGGGGAAAAATAAAGATGCATGTTTTATCTCAATTTAAAATGTCTGCGTGTCATAAATGTAGATAATAAGGATGTATTCAAAGGGGTGTAAAGTGTAGTGTGTGGCATCACTGCAGGATCTTCTCTCCTTTCCCTCAGTTACACTGTAATCTTTCCAGCGCTGCCAACTAGAATCAAAGTCCAGTTTTTAGTGAAGATTTTCAAAGCGGTTGCACAAGAGACGGCAAAAACCCTTCTCCCAACACATCCACACACATTACAAGCCAGCGCTGTCAGTTGTAAAAGAGAAACCTGTTGAAACACACATATAGGCCTGCTCTGATGTGGAGCTCTTTATGTACATATAAATAAATTATACAGCCTGAGGTGACTGCAGGGGGGGGGGACAGACCTGCAGGTTTTCATCAGAATACTTCACTACGAAAATGACTGGTGTCTAAGCTCTCACTCTCTCATGATACATAATAAAGTACACACTTATGTGAACAGGATATAAGCACACACACACACACATATATATATATTTAATTTACAGGTGAAATTTGCAAAGTCAGAAGCAGCTAAACTGCTCTGAGGTGTGTTCATGCTCCTGTCCCTGTCCACATACAAGGGACCCACCTGTAGGCCAGGGACATGCAGTCAAACAGGCGGGTCAGAGTGGGGTCGATGCTCAGGCTCCCGGAGCTGAGCGGCCCGTACCGGTACGTCTGGCACCAGCTCCTGTTCACCGTGTCAAAGTCATATCTCATGGAGCCTCCGCTTTTCCTCCGCCGCGGCGCGGAGTCGCTGTGCGGTGACGACACCATGAAGTGTCCGCTGTGGATGACCTGTGTGCGGGGGAAGGAGCCGGCGGACGGCCCGGTGCCGGCCCCCCGAGCGGGTTCCCCCTCCGCCTCCGCCTCCGAGTCCGAGTCCGAGGAGTCCTGGAGCTGGCTCTGTCCGGCCGAGCAAACTGTCCCCGGGGCCGCCATGCTGCGTTCACTGTCCGGCTCAGACTGTGAACTTTCTCCTCAGCTGACCCTCCTGCTGACTTCAGATAGTCCTGATTTATCTGCTGACAGAAGACAGCACAGAGGCCTGTCTGCTGAGAGACAACTGTGTCTCATCTGTCTGCCCAGAGACAACTGTGTCCCTCACAGCTGTGTGTGTGGACTGTTGTGTAAGAGCATACTATCACTGTGTCAACTCCCTGTGGTGGTAAAGTCCTTCTGTCCACCAATCACTGAGGACGGTAATTATTAATAGACTAATTATTATTAATATTGTCTGAAATACTCCACATTACATCTGTACTTATTGCAATAATGAACTGCTGCACTTCTTTTACATTTTTTTTATTTTACTTGATAAACTTTTAATTTTACTCTCTTTTAACTTTATGATCATCTTCACTAAAGGACTATTCTGTGAGTTTAATTTTCCATTGTATGTATTCTGTCACCACCTAATTTTTTCTATCTTCATCTCTCTTATCTTGTTTTATATTAATTAGCCTTTAGCATTTTGTCCCTGTTGTAATATTAATTTTATGTAATGTTTTCATTTTCTTATTGTAAAGCACTTTCAGCTGCATCTCTACAAAAAAGCTTATTATTTTAACTTTAATTAGATTTTTCAAGCATATTAAAAAAGCAGGTTACCTTAAAAGTTCAATTAATAGCCCGGGCTATTATTTGCTTACATCCCTGACACCAACAGGCCTATATTTGAGACAGGCGTTTAATTCCTTTCACACAAAACTGTTGCTCAGCAAAGATCTGGAAATACAATCAAGTTGCAAATTAAAACCAGCATGAATATTACTTCTATAAAAATTAGGCTTCAGTTAATATATCAATTATGGATCATTCATTTGCTCTCTCTCCGATAGACAGTGTATCACAGAGAGTGAGTTACGGCACTTGAGGATTTCATTACAGCACCTAGCATACTGACACAACACCACTTTATCCTGTTGAAACAACACACAAAACTTGGATTATTTCTATGAAAAATGCTTTTGATTCTTTTGTCAAAATGTGTAGCCACGCCAAGCTGGTAAAAAGGACTGGGCGTTGAGTGACTGGGTTTTTAATTGAAAATTTATAGTAGTTGTGTAGCAGGCTATTCTAAGCAGGGATACAATTTTTAAGGAAGTATTTCACTGCTATCTCAAAGATAGTGCTTTTGAACTTGGTGCTACATGAGCAGAGAAAACAGAGAAAAGGGCTGTGGCATTTGCTTTGGCTCAAGAAGTAGAAACCCTACAACTACCAGAATGCACTGCGCTGCACTGGACCAGTAATCACTCCTGCTGGTGGGTTACATAGTGCAAGTTGTTGTCCAAAAACAATATGGCAGCCAGCTGTAAACAAACAAGTATTACAGTTGAACAGCAAGCTATGTCTCTGAAAACATTTAGGCAAGAAATAGGCAACTCTGTAACAGAGTCTTGAGCTGCATTTGATCAGCACTGTTTAGTTTTACTGTTTGATCTGAGTTTGAGAGACAGACTGAAGGGCAGCTCTCTCTCAATCCACTCCTGTACTTTTTCGTGTCTGGGGTAGCGGGGCATGTATGTGAAAAGAAAACTGGATAGAGCATTGGAAGGGGGGGCAGCTTATTCCTTTGACATTTGCTTAGTTGTGCACAAAGCTTAAGAGTTCAACTTCCGATTATTAAGTTCTTATGCATCATTGTGAGGGCCCTTAAAGCAGATACATCAGAGACTTTAACCGGCCAAGTGGCTAGCCTCCTGTTTGCTTCTCTGCCAACTTGAATGGGGATAAAATGATTCAACTGTGTTGCTCTTCCAGACTTTCCAAATGTTGTCAGACTGTATGGATCAGACCTGATACCAGAACAAGTCATTCTGCAGGGGGTTTGGTGCTCAAAAATACTGTGTCCACTGATTTACAAATGTTTCTTTCACAAAGTAAGTCGATGGAGAAGCGATATTTGGGCCAGATGGCATCACGACAGACCTGGGAGTTGTAATTCCATGGTTTTGCCACAATGAAAATTGGCTCACTTCCAGTGGGTCTGGTCATCTTCAACAGAGCTCACCATGTTGTTACTTAAGTGGCCCAGGACGGACTAACCAAACACTGACTCTAGATAAGGCCATCTGTGTTTTAGCGTCAGTCATCATAGTTATACGCACCCAGCACATGGGAGAAGTTTCAGTTGGTTGTAATTTTCACTCTCACCATTAAATCCTACTAATTGTACCTTTAATTTCCATCAGATATTCTTTTAGCATATGAATAAAGTAGGGTCATTGTGTTAGACTATTCTTAGCTAGGATACCATTTTTAATTGTAAGTAGCCAGATGTGGAAAGTGACTGAGTGCATTTACTCAAGAACTTGAAAATGTGTTTACCTCTCCTTCAAGTCACTGCAACAGTCAGGGGCCCACTTACACACTGAAACTACTACTTTTTCTGTCGAGAGAGGCCATTAAGAGATCCTTTCCTAATGATCCTCCAATGACAGGAGACAAAATCCACACTGCTCTCTGTGTAAAAACATATTTCAAAGTTTATCTAAACTTAATGAGGCTTCAGCGGCACGGCTCTGTTAAATCAACTGGGTATCTTCCTGAGTGAGGCTTTTTAGTACAAAATGCCTTCTACATGTTGGTGTGTTCCCCCCCGCAACTCAACAAAGATTTACTGTCATTCATTCAACACTAAAAACTTCATATGTAAAGATTTTAAAGGAATACACAAAATGGTCATTTCATTTTCAAATACTCACCCAAAGTTACCTTGAATAATATGTGAAGAAAACATGCTCTCTCGGAGAATGAAGTTTCCAGAAGCAGAGACGATTCTTGATGAATTGATGTAAAGGTGGGGTACCGCATTTCACAACAGCAAATATCAAAACATCCCTTTACAAACTGTCACACAGCTCGGGCAGTATAATCAGTGTCAAGCACTAAAGTCACATATGAAGAGATGTGTCGTGTGTCCAGTGCAGTGATAGATTTTGGTATGAAATATAAAAAGATGGGTGATGGAAAATACAGAAAAAATGCCATTATTTTCTTTTAAAATATTTAGGCAAAATTACACATCAGTAATGAAAACAAGGGCACTACATTAGACCAATTAAATTTTTTAATTAAAATTTTTTACTTTTAGAATGAGACCGTTTCTCAGTGACACTCCCTGTTTACAGGTTATGTGGGAGCCAAATTATGTTTTTATGTTTTAGGTTAATAAATGCAGTCTGTATTTTGTTTAACATCTCATGTGAATGGAGATAAATTAATTTAATTGAATAAATTAATCATTTGTTAAAACGTCAGCTAAAACATTTGATTTAATTCATGTTCATGTGACCAGGATAGTTTGTAAAAGGCAACAATATTTCAGCTTTCTGTAATGACAGTGAAGTGTTCTGGAGCACATGGAGGTGCTTTTGTTCAGTTGAGGCTCAACTGAGGACCGAGCCACTTTTTTTTTTTTACCATAGTACCTTTGCTGATTGGGAGAGCTCAACTTTAAATACTCCTAAAAAAAATACGACAGAACTGTGGAATAAAAATACTTTCTTTTTTACGTAGGAGTCCTGTGGAAGTTTTTTCCTTTTCAAGTCAATGTTCTCAACACAAGTCAGGGCCGTTCCTGAGCTTCAACTTCCCACAGGTTCAATAAATAAAACACAGCTATTCATCAGTCATACAGGGACTGTATGTTTAACTCTGGTGTGTTCTAATGAATGTAGTTTGGCCACTTCAGCATTTAGAGCATGTGTTTTACTCTGCATAAAAACACCATAAAATCATCCATTAATATCAAACTGTTTTATTGAACACAGATCTTTCATACTCTGCAGACTCGCTAATGTATGCCATTCAAATTTAGACTTACAGATATTATGGTCTTACAGTCAAATCAATATTAGTAGACTTGCCAAGCCTTGAGGCAGGAATGTCCAGCTGTAAAACCAGAGGCTGGCACGTACATCGAAGTGATGACTGATTATGTAAACTGTCTGATGTCATCGTGTTTCTGAGTTAAGTTCACATCTTGAGAAATCCTCCCTTTCTTGGCTTTAGGTTAGTTGGACATTCACAAATATTGAGTGGACCGTATCAAACCACTGCAGTTAAGACAGGAACTCTAAAATTGAGAGACATTTGTGACCTGCATTATTTATGACCTTCATATATTTAATTTAAATTTAACTTACAGAAAAATAAAGTCACATTTTAACAAAGAGAACACATTTGCAGCATGACTCAATGTGACAGCTGCTGGCAACACGGCTCGCTGTCACCGACACTAAAGCAAGTAATCATCAGTCTCTTTACAGTGCCAACGTTATCAATCGATGAATCAGTGCTGCAGCGTTAGAACTGGATCATCATACCTCCAACTCTGTCAGGATGTGTACTGAAGAAAGGTGAAATTTAGTTTTATGTCTAGAATTAGTTACATTTGACAAAGCCCTGGAGATCTTCCAGGAACTTAATGTACTCTTGATGCTCAGCTGGCGGTGCTCAGCTCCACCAGTTCATCTGCAAAAGTGTTGTCAATCCCCCGGTCAGCCAGGAAGTCCATCAGGTGGTCATACAGAGCCTGAAAAATAAGAGCATGGGCTTTTACTTTTGCTAGTGAGCATGTTCTGGGAATATAAGTGGACATTTTCTATGGAAATTAACAGAAAATAGCAGGAATATAATGGACAGGTGTCATTTATTAATTCAGTTTTTAAATGATATATTTTGGTGGTTTGAGTTGAAGGTGTGAGAAAGAATAGTCTCAGTAACATTGTTAACACTGTGCTACATTACAGAGAAATACAAACCGTACTAATGAACCTTCATTAATATAGGCCTATATTTTATCTCCAAGTGCACGTCACACACTGAGCGAGCCGCCTGTTAATGACGCTGTGGGCTAATGGGCATGTAGCTACTTCCATGTTTCACATGATACGTCATGTTTGTAGTCGACCAATGAAGATGAGTTTACATATCACCTTGGGTTGGTCCTTCACCTTCTCAAAATGATCCCACACTTTGGATTTCCTACCCCACATGTTATTAACTATCTGTGGAATAACTGCAGGTACCAGCCCTGGAAATTAGGGGCCGTACACATGCTGCGTCTTTAACCACCTGGAAACATGAGGTCGGGTACTGGGCACTACTCTTGTGCCTTTTTTGTGCCAGCTTTTAAGTGCGGTGGCAGATTGTGTCCAAGGTTAACAAGCATCGTATAGCCTATTTAGCTGAAATCCTGAGTGCAGGATTATAATGTGAAATGTGCAATGTGGTGAGTTAGCCAGCTAGCAAGTTGACTAACGGGGAAATTTCCTTAAAAACAGCTAAATTATGTATAAACTAGTATGCCTAATCAAGCAACATCCAGCATGGTAACAGCTTGCTAGCAAAAACTAGCACTAAATTAAGGTGTTACAAGTTAAAAACTCTGTACTTTGCTTTGGGCTGCTATCAGCTGGTTAACTTAACATCATAAAAAATATAAAACATATTCACTTCAGTAATATAATCGAAACTCACCTGAAAGCACGTCATACTGCTTTTTATGTCGATTTCCCTCCAAATAAGTAAATACTACTAAAAGGTACAGTTTTATATTGTTATACAAACGTAACTTTCATCAGAAAATTTCTGGGAACTTACAGACCCTTTAAAACCCTAATCCTGTGTACTGAGCTGTTAATGCTTTTCTCAGATCTTACCCAGTCCAGAGAGTCTGTGTTGAGTGTATAGCTGGTCTCCTTCCACTCGGAGTCTCCCTCAGGCTGGAAACTGACCTCACGGATGGCGAAGATGTCGCTCTCCTCCTCTCCTTCACCATGACTCATCTACAAAATGCAAATCCCCCTCTTTTATTTAATTTAAAACACTTAGCTGACAGAAAGAAATGCCAGGGACATGCTGCTGCCTTCAGTATAGTTCATGTTAATGTGTGTGTAAATGAATGCAGTGTGTTCTCACCTCGTCTTCAGGGAAATGGCAGTCAAACACCAGGGCATGTTTCGCAGCCTGTTTTGTTACTTCAACAACAAAGTTGGGTGTCGACACAATTTCTGGCTGTAAAGAAACTACAATCATTATAATGTTCATATTTTATTAATAATCGCTTTGTTTTACACAGTAATTCAGGCAAGGGATCAACAATTAACCGTTGATTGGTTAACCACGGAGAAAATTTCTGACTGGTAACACCGGGTGGTCTACAGGTTAATTTGCAAAAACACACACTCCCTGCTAACAGCCTCAGTAGCTAACAGTCTGAGATAAAGAATGAAGCGCCCTGATCAAAACTGTGTGGGGACATATCCTCCAGAAAGGCAACAAAGTCAAATGTAAATTGTGTGATTCTTTTCTCCTGTTTAGTAACGGTACTCGCACTGTGCTGTGCCACGTTAAGAACAAAGCTAATAAGCTATTCATGCCACAGTGTTTGGTTTGCCACCACCGCTCATTCGGTGATTACCACTGGTAACATGGTGCCCACCCTTTGGTTTCCCTCCAGATCACCCAAGTAGGTTAGCAAAGTAAAGCTGCTGTACCTAATATAGTAGACCATGCTAAAGGAGTTTAAGTGTCCATGACATTTTACATTGCATACATTAGCCTAGCAGCGTGTCCCTCTACTCATATGAAGCCAGGATAAATCACACACAAGACTTAAAATGCTCTTTTGTGGAGGCTTTATTGTTTTGTGACTTATTTGTTATCGGTGAAATAAAAGTAAATAAAGCTTCATTTTAACTTTCAGTTTACAAAACTAAAGGGGAGGTCTGCGTCGCTGTGATGAAGAGTTACATTTCTGGAGAAGTGTACACATGACAGAGCAGGTGTATACACAGAGCCTACGCTGTAGGTGCAACGTCAGTTCAACGCAGACGTATAAATCCTGCTTTACTCATCAGGGCAAACTGGGGGGACCAGAGGGTGGGCACAATGTTTCTGTAGCAACGCAGTCCTGGCCCATGGTGGTGGGACAGCAGTCATCAGTAAATAAGCAACGCCACTAGCTGACTCCTGCCCGCCCCAGGTGGTGCACCGTAGTCTTAAACCATGAGGGGACTGACAAGTTTGTTGTGACTCACCTCTTCTTCTGCTGGCTTCTGCTGTCCCTGTTCTGCCTCTTCATCAAAGTTAGGAGGAATGCTGTTATTGACATTGAATGTGACAGTGATTCTGAAAAAAAGAAGACACATCAGGAGCTCATTAGTGTGCCCACATGTCAACAAGGATTGGATAATAATCACCAACTGCGTCAGCCTTACTTTTCTCCGGCAACATTTCTCGTGAGTTTAGCCTCTGTGCCGTTCATCTCCAGCTCCCATCCTCCAGACATCTTCGGAAGGGTTTTAGATTTCTGGATCTTCCTCTCCTCTTTGATTTCATCAGACAGGAAATCGCAAAATGCTTTGTCACCTGTTTAAGAGGTACAACAGGTGATACAATTATGACAACGTGTGTAAGTGGTAAAGTTCAATCTTTGTTATCCTGCAGTAAAGGCAATGCAAGTTTCATTTGCTGGGCTTTAACACGGGTCACTGGATTCTAACTGCTTTTAGAAAGCTTTTAATGCAACCCTCCCTCTCAATCTCCATCTGGTATGACTACATCATGGCTTCATTACCAGATTTGGTTTATCCCAAGAGCACTTCTTCCCCTCTGACAACTTTAATGCACAATTTCTTATTGCAAGTGCTGACGTTAGCTTATGCCTTGCAAGCATTTCATTCACACACAACAGAGCTGCGATTGGCTGATCGACACAAGATTAATCGCCAACTACTTTGGTAATCGATTAATCTTTTCAGTCGTTTTGCATGCTAAAATGTTAATCATTTGCTGGTTCCAGCTTCTTAAATGTGAGAATGTGCTGCTTTTCTTTGTCATTTATGGTAGTAAATAAAGACTTTTTGAGTTTTGGACTGCTGGTTGGACATAAGGAGGAATATGAAGACGTCACTTTGGGCTCTGGGAAACAGTTGTGACCTTTTTTTTTTTAACCTTTTATAGACGAAACAATTAATCATGAAAACAATCATTTGTTGCAGCCCTAACACACAAGGTATATAGCATGTTTTTATTTATTATTTTAATTCATTTTTAGACAATAAAAAAATCAACTGTTATCAAAAGAATGTGCTGATGATTAACTTACTCTGATTAATATTAAAGAATGTTACTGTTTAACTGCATTTGTTAATGTACTTTGAATAACGCTGGATGTCAAAGATGCTTCACATCACTCCTTATCAGTCGTCTTTTCTCTACACTTTGAACTTCTGCAGATGGTTCTCTGATTCACATCCTGTGCAAAACTTTAAAACTCTCTCATTTGAAGTTATATTGTTCACATTTGTCACCACATTTAGTAACTTATTTGTATTATATTCTACATTTATTTAATGACTTTTGCATTAAGTCTTCTCTATTTTTATTTTCTCATAAGATGTTTATTGTTTATGCACCAAACACTTGTGAATGCATTATCTCAAGAATGCCATGGGAGAATTTCTTCAAATTTGGCATAAACATCAACTTGGACCCAACAATGAACTGATTCAGATTTTGGTGGTCAAAGGTCAAGGTCATTGTAACGTCATATGTCTCATTGTGATGGATGCGATATCTCAAGAAGGCCTTGAAGGACTTCATTTACCAACAATGAATGGATTAGATTTTGAAGGTCAAAGATCACTGCAACCTCACAAAACATATTTTTTGGCCACAATTCAAGATGGCTTACTGATTATGACAAAAATTCACACATCTGGCACTATATATCCAAGGGTCAAAGGTCATCTTCAATGTGACATCACAATGTCTTGTACAACACTTTTCTTTCCATTGTCCATCACTATAACTCAGGAACAGAAGGGGAAACGTGGTCAGACTACTGAACTGGTGACTAATTATGAAACTGTAGTGACTGTATAGATCATCTATGCTGCCAGGTTGAACATGTAGTGTGAAGCATCCACGTTTTAAATTTGTAGCTTCTTTGCAGCAACATACACACCTGAAGCATGGTCACCTGTCATGGCTACATATGAGCCTGGACACATGGATGTAAACTGTAGCTGTATCTTGACTGATTCTCAGAGGCTCACAACCGCGAGACTAAGAGTGTAATTTCATTTAATCTTTTTACATATACTTGGGACGACAGCGGATAATATCATTCAAGGTGAAGGTTAGCTGTTAACAGTGAGAGTGTGTATTTTGTAAGTGAGTGAGTGCTGACTTCATTTTTAACAGGCTAAAGTGTTGTATTTAAAGGGTTAAGTGTCCTTATAAATGAAAAAAGCAACGGTTAATTGAGCCACATTTTGTCCTGAGGTCTTCTGTGTACAGACAGACATGTTTCGCCATGTTAAGTTAACGTTAGCCTTCAATATTACCTGATACGAAACAAGCTAACGTTAGCTAGCTTAACTAAGGACTTTTACATCAAATGTTACCTTCTGTGTGCAGCCCTCCACATCCACACGACACCGAGGGACTCGACACTTTTGAAGCGAACAGTTTCGGTCTGTATCCTGACGAGGCTCCGTTGTTATTCAGCATCCACAGGGACCGGGTGAAGGGCCGAGTTGTGGCCGAACTTGGAGCGCACAGTGTCGGGCAGCTCAGTGGCAGAGCTCGGGCTGTGGACGTGGTGGCTGAGGAAAGGCGAACAGCGGCTCCCACCGCGCGGACGACTGACTTTAGCATGGCTGAGGGGAAGAATTAAGGCGTTTAAGACAAGAATAAATTAGTCTGACAGCACACGACCGCCGGGTAGCTCCGCGTTGACTGCTGCTTCTGAAAGATTACAGAAAACACGTGTGGAAGGACACATTGACCTATCGTCACTATGACCTTTACACCGGAAGTAATACTTTGAAAGCGAATAAAAAAAAAAATACTTGTGTCTATTAAAAAAAATCTTAAATACAACTATAGCTTTATGAATGTGATGTTTAATCTAATAAAATAAATCATATAATTTTTTAGTTAGTTACAGGTTATGTATGTGGGGTCACAACGTATCCTACAGCGCCCCCTGTGGCGTGATAAAGAAGGTCACCTGTTTTGTCTCTTAAAGACTGTAAACGAGATCCGTCACTCAAATACACGTAATTTCATCATAGTGTGGAAGATCATTGTTGCCAGTTTGTTAAAAAAATGTAAATCATCATGATATGGAAATTAATCAAAAATAATAAGTTAGTATATCAATATAATGAGTAACTAGGCTATCTCATAATAATGAATAACAATACTAAGTTATTATTTTGATAAAGCTTCCCATTATTTTTAAGATAATATGTCATTATTTTGGGATATGTTACTTTATTGAGAACGTATCTCAGGATTTTGAGATGAGCTACCAACTCATTATTTGGAGAAACTAACTCATTAATTTCATCATCATTTTGAGTTACTAATTATTTTGAGATACTAAGTCATTATTTCAGAGAAGTTTCTCGTTATTTTGAGACACTAATTAATTATCTTTAAAAAATCTTTATGCTATTTTTTTTAGATACTATGTCATTATTATGAGAAATGTCAGTATTTTGAAACAGGCTACTAACTCATTATTTTTGACTAAATATTTTGAGATACTAAGTCATCATTTCAGGAAAATGTCTCATTATTTTGAGTTGATGATTATTTTGACACACCAAGTCACTGTTTTGAGAAAGCTTCCCATTTGCCGAGATACTAAGTCAATATTTTGAGATTCTAAGTCATTATTTCGATACAGTTCCTCATTATGACTTACAGGATACAGGAATGGGCTGTCATATTATTATTGTAAATTTAAGGTTAATGTAGGTAACAGTCACAGCAACACAAGCGGAGAGACAACAGAGCATTTGTTTAATGCTTATGATGGAAATTCTTGCATGACTCCTAATCTATAAACATAGAAAACAAAAATACTGTATTTCTCGTAATATTATGATAACATCATCTTCATAACAAAATTCCACAATAAATTAACGGCACTAGCACAGCAATTCGGCCTCCCTTAACAACAGTTTTGGAGGTATCTTCAGATTAGACATCTCCTATCCCAAACCTTTGGCTCTACTGTTAGAGCCCCTCCAGGTCATGAGGCCTCAAAATATTACTTCCTGTTGCTTAAAGGCTCTAACAGCAAGGGCTCCAATTTGAAGTCAGCCTGGGAGACAGATCTCAACCTTTCATATACAGAGGAGGAATGGAACAACATCTTAAAGAACCATAAGAAAATATGAAGGGAACTTAGAACAAGACTAATGCAGTGTTGTCTGCTCCTTAGCCATATAATTTTGTGACTGTCTATTCCATGTGTCCTGTCTACCACAATAAATGTTTCTTTTGTCAGATCCCTCTGTTGTAGAATGCATTGAAAAAAGAAAGAATTTTATTTGTTAAATAGTGTATAAAACAGGTAAAAGCATCCATGCCAGGAAACTATACACCTATGTCTGTATATAAGTTATTGTAGCCCCTTTCTTGGTTCCTTCTTTTTATAAATTGTTAGTCTAATGGCTTAACTTCCTCCAATTGTATTCTGTTTATGCTGTGTTGCTCATTTCATCCTGTTTATTTTAAACAGCGACTAGTTTGTTAATATTTCCTATAAATAATTTATGTCTAATTGAACCACATGGATTAATTAAAAACATCTTTCTTCTATGTTATAAATAAAACTGATTATAAAAAAATCTGTCTCTCCATGACTCTCTATAGAAAGTAAATGCAGCATCTGTCCACTAGAGACAAGGGGACGCATAAATATAAATAAGGCCAGCATCATCGCAGCAAGGATGGGCTGCCTCTCATATAATCACAGTGGTTTGTGATCCAACAAGATCTGCTGCACCACTCAACCAAAATCCATGAAATCAGTGTCTGGCTGCAGTGGACGTCCTGGCGGGAGGAATTGCATCATTCTCACTGATGTATTTTTCAGTGTAATAAGGTGAATCAGTTGCATCAATTCGACATGAAGCCCTGCTGCCAGGAGATGGAGCTGTTTTCACACAACTAACCCAGGACAGCAGCACTTGAGTCGGCTCTTGAAAATGAATTTATCATTTGTCATCAGGCCATATAACCAAGCCATAAACACTGGAAACACATCTCAGGGCTCAGTTTAATTCATCAATACACCCCGTCAAAGGACAGATTGTCCGTTTATCCCATTTTGCATGATTTAGTAATGTTCTCTAAATATGACTAAATAACAACAGCTGGAATCTGGATTGAATGATGCTTCCTGTAACATCCAAAACACTGTTTTTGAAGGTTTTCTGAGTCCTGTTTCATAAAGCCTGATAGAAAAAATGGGGATTGAAGTCCAAATAACCCTAATGTATATAACCCTAACAAATCCCCACTAAACAGCAACAACTTTAATATTAAAATATATTGTTATGTTTATTAATTTCATACACCCACTAAACACATTTAAGTCTACTTTTCTGACATTGTTTTAAATAGATAAACAACACATTTTTAAACAAGGTTTTCTATCAGAACAATTTCAGTTAAAGGGATATGGATTTAGATATTTTCTGGTCAATGTATATTTTTTGTAGCTGTGCTCTTAAATATTTATGTAGCTATTAATTTACTGTAGTTTGAAACTTATTTTACGTAGAATTTGACATGTAGGTTTATAACTGATCATTTATTATACTATAAGTTATTTAATTTACTGTCTATTTAAGTTGATTTTTGGCTGATAGTGATTATAAGTTAAAATACTATGGCAGCACAGCAGACAGTCAGTGGTAAAATCATGAATTTCCCTTTGGGTCAGTGTTACAGGAACACTGGTTAAGCATAAACTCAGGCTTAGCCCAACAGTTAGGCTGCCCCAGGCCGGGATCATTTCCCAACATAAGTTGCCATAGTAACTGAGCTTTAACGATGCTGAATTTGCTTTATGAAACAGAATCAGCTGTCTGAAATAAGCCCGGCTTATTTGGTGAACTCACTGATATGGTACAGCAGCCATTTAACAGACACTCACAGATCTATGGGAGCCTTACTGGGTCAAAGTCAAACAGGAAAATCCCACTGGGCCTCTGAATCTTTACTCTCCACATGTAGACTCGTTCTGAGGGACAGTGACTGGATTTTTATTAGAAATTATATCAATAGTGGTTATGTAAGACTTTAACAAATCATATTAAATATACTCATAATAAACTCATCAAAGGCGTGCATTTAATCTTACAAACTTCATAACATGCAGATCTCAAATGGTCTACTGATCCGTTGTGACTGAAAAAAGTAAGCACTGAACACAAGCTCTATGTAACATAGTCTGATGATTCTCTACCCCAGATGCATTTGGTATTTTTAATAGTCAGAAATAGTTATGTATTGTATTCAGGTTACAGTATATATTGTACAGTCCTGAGTCCAGTGTAAAAAAAAAAAGACAAGAGGGGCATCCATCCTATTTCTAAACATGGTATGATTTACATTCTACAAAGTATGAAAGACCTGAGGGGTCAGATCGTTAACTAGAATCTCCATGCATTGCATACATATGTTGTCAGCATACGTCTGTGGTTAGTCTGTGTACGGGCTGAGTAACATACAACAGCAAAGAGTAGAACCTGGAGAATAAGGCATGCTACTTCTCCTGATGTGCATGTATTTGGGGGGAAACTGGTGATACAATCATAGATGTGGGGGGGGAGGGGGGCATGCACAAGCTGACAAGACAAGTGCTGCATGTAGAGTAAATATAAAAGTGAAGTCATGTCGTAAAAACCTCATTTTCTAACTCCAACTTTGGTGATTTTCTTGTATTTCCATAACCTCACAGATTAAGACAAATCTACTGTCCTTGCATATATAAAACCCTTTAAGACCACTTTGTATAAACCCAAAACAACATGGTGGGAAAGCTTAAGACCTGACTGCTTTAACTCCTCATTACTATTCAAAATGACACTGACAGAACCACGAGCCAGTCGACTACTGCTGTCTGAACACTGCTGGTTAGATGGCTTAATAATTAAGTACAATATTTTGTGAGAATAACATATGGAGAGCATTCTATCGAGTCTGATTTGATTACTTAAGAAAGAATGAGCGGATAAATCATGTCAGACAACGCTTATTAAAGACCAGCTCCTGTGAGGTTATCTGTGCTGTTAAAATGCATGCAAATGTAGCAAGAAATGATGCATGACACCTCAAAAAGACTTTTTTTGTGTGTTAAAGGAATACTTAATCCTAAAAATGACCATTTATGTATTAATTCCTCACTGTGTGTTACCTTGAATTTAAGAAGAAAACCTTGTTTTTCTGGCACACTTCCACAGTGAATAGGGAATCAAAAAAATGTGAACATTCTCCATGAACTTAAGTAATCAGGGTCCACGTTTAACAACAGCAAAACTATAACAAAACACCTGCTTAGAAACTCTCACACAGCCTGTGCAGTATAATCCAAGTCTCATTTATCCAGTCGTATGCTCAGTACCTCCTTAACAGACAGTCCTTTCTGAACTGGAAGTAAAGCTTGTCTCTGCTCTCTTCAAAGCCAGACTCCATTGACAAAAACAGAAATTGTACCTTGCACAACATGGGAGCTGTTGGTCTACGAATGCCTTGATTGTTTTACTGTGTGACTTCGTTGTTTCACAGGGTTAGTTCAAATTCACCAAAGTCTCACATTAATGCAAATAAACTAACAGACTAAGGCAGTGGTAGACCAGCAGCTCCCGTGTTTAGTGAGGCAAAATTACTGTGTTTGTCGATGAAGTCTGGCTTTAAAAAGAGCATAGATAAGAGGCCATACACATGCCGCATTTTTGGCGCCTTCAAATTCATTGTTATCAATGTAGACGCACTACAGGCACACTGAAATGCCAGAGTGACGCTGTTACGGCACACACATGTTCCCAAGTGCCCATTTTTCAAGGTGCGAAAGCTGCGCCTTGAGATAAACCAAGTTCAACTTTTTGCCTTCTTCCTTAAATATCAGTCTGTGATAAATATAGAGGAGAAGTCGATCATGTTAGTGCAGGGCTACCCAGAGCTTTACATCTGTCCCACAGACGATAAGCCTACACACTTATAAACAGCACCTGGAAGAAGATCAGCTCTGCACTCAGGATTTCAGGTAAACGGGCTATGGTACCGTACTTGTTAAGGTTGGTTAGCAACCTCAGACGCAACCTGCCGTTGCGCTCTTGAAAGCTGGCACAGAAAAGGCACAAGAGTAGCGCCCAGTGCCCGACATTGCAATTTCCAGGTGGTGTAAGATGCGGCATGTGTACAGCCCCTAAGTGTCACTTTTAGTTCAGTTTTAAATACTTAAGTTTTAGCAAAAATGTATCTGTTTGGAACGTAACAGATTTGGATGTTTGTAATCTGATTTTTTTTATATAGTTTTGCTGTTGTTAAATGCAGCCTGTGATTACCTAACTTCATGACAACTGTTCACCTATTTAAGATTCTTCGTTCACTGTAGAGACATGCAAGAAAAACAAAGTTTTCTTCAGAAACTGAAGGTAACGTGTGGAGTAATTAGTATACCTATGGTCAGTTTGTGGGTAAAGTATTCCTTTTAGCAGGTGGCCACATGGCAAGATGAAATACTAACAGGCAGAAGAAACACAGTTTATAAAATCTGAATTACAGTCTTACAGGAAGTCAAAGTTGTGAGGCCTCAATATGCAGATTTCTGCTGCAGTGACACGTGCCAAATGCTTGTCAACTGGGAGGTAGTGAAATCCAGAGAAGTTTACTGCACAGAAAATGTTCTGTTCTGGTTTGAAATCAGTTGTGAAGAGAGCACATGTTCCAGTTTTATTGTCACTGGGTGATTTGAGGAAGGTGTCTTTGCAGAGATTCACTTCAGTCCTGTTTCTCTATTGGTTAGCTCTTGGTGGGGTGGAGTTTGCGGCCAAAGTACTCTGGCGCTGCATCCAGCAGCCAGTCAGCATCCACCAAACACAGGTCTCTCATGTAGCAGCGGGAGGTGTGCAGCAGCTCGTTGAAGATTACGTATGCTGGCTTGGCCTGGAAAAGGACGGAGGAGGGGTGGATGGCCACGGGCTGGTGGGTGTCCAGAGCCAAGTAGCTGCCGTCAGGTTGGAGCTCCGCGGCGTTGACGAACATCCCGTGGGCGAGGCAGCGACGAACATTCCCTGTCTCGGCCCCACATGACTCCAGCTTCAGATTGAGCTGGTGAAGCAGAACAGTGTTTTCTCAGAATGGTCAATCTGTTACAGTATTTAGTTATCAATAAGGTCAAATGGGCTGCTGTCCACACAGCAGGCTACGGAAGCCCAGAGAGGCAAATGAGAAAAAAAAAAATCTGGTGATCCATTTTCTAAGTTTAATCAAAGTTGTTTTCAGACTCCAGCTGCTGTGAGAGGCAGCAAAACATTCTTTCATTTTATAGTTCCAGTTTACTAATCAAACTCTCCACAGTATGAACAGTGGTTACATGAGCCTCAAAACCAGACACAACTCAGCCCTGAGCAGAGTTCACAGCTCCACCTTTTAGTACCAGATCTGTGTGCTAGGTACCCCAACAGAGGGGGGACCAAACATGGGGACGCTAAGGAACACTGCTATTGGTACCATCCACAACTTTTCACTGTGGAAACTGAAAAAAAGAGCACTGAACTGAACTGAACTGCTCAGTGGAAACTGGGCTTATAAGTCACTTAAACACAACAACATGTGAAAAAGGTTCACGTTCAAAAGACCCAAGTTTCCCTTCAATACGCACCTGGAAGAAAACATGAATACTTTTAGTCCTATTTAGAACATGTGGTAGTGCTGCACTTTAGCCTCTTGTGGCCAAAATGAGTATAACAACAACAAACACTTGATAAAATGATCCAGTGAGGCGCCTGGCGGCTTAATGAGTAGAGCAGGCGACCAATATACAAAGGCTATGTCCTTGCCACAGCGGTTGCAGGTTTGATTCCAGCCTGAGGCCCTTTGCTACATGTCATCCCCTCTTTCTCCCCCTTTCATGCTTAGACTGTCCTATCTAACGAGGGAAAAAATATGTTATTATTTTTTTCAATTTAATTAATTTGAAAAAACTAGAAAAAATATCCTGCTAATAAATTTTAAAAAATCACATGGCCAAATCTTTTTTATGTGCTTTCACAAAAAAAATAAATTGAATAAAAAAAATTATCCTGTCAAAACTTTTCCCCCATTTGTTTCATGGATGAAAAATAAAACTTTTAAGGAACTTACACAGATTATTCTGGCAAAACCTTTTTTGTCACTGGAGAGGAAATAATTTAGATCAGACTTCAACACGGATCACCAGAGTTTCTTTTTCACTTGCCTTCAGGGCTTCCGTAGCAGTCTATTACACGGTTGAAATGATTTAATATCACTCTATACACTAAAACATCACACACGTGAAATAATAGCAGCCATGAAAGTGTTATTCACATCTATTTATAACCTTATATGATTTATTTTGATAGCTGCAAAAGATGTGAAGTATAGTCTATCCTGTTTTAGCAAAAAATCATTTCAGATGTAGAGGATGAATCTTGTTCCATTTACTGAGGTAAATATGACAGATAATTGTGATACTAATTTTAGGTGATATTGCCCCCCCCCCCCCCCCCCCCCCCCAAACATTCATATACACTCATAAGGATTTTCAGATGCGTACCTTAAGGCAGATATCTTTGAGTTGCGCCTGGACCTCTTTCACCAGACCCATGTTCCTGCTGTTGACAAAGTTCTCTCGACACCACTCCTTTAACAGCACACATACACCTGATTACATGGCAGCTCAGAAACATCATTTGATTTCTGGATTTTGCTTAGTCACACACATTGTCTTCCCCTCCTCATCCAGCTCTACTCACCTTATTACCACTGACTTTCTTGAACGCTCTGTAAATGTTGAGCAGTGTCATGTGGTCTCCTTCACTGGAGGAGAACTTCTTGCGTGCAGCGAGCACCTCTTCCCTCCGGGCAGGAGGGTTATACAGCACCGTGTCCACTGATAGCAGAGACACGATGCTCAGAATCTCCTCAGAACAGGAGTAGTCAGGGGACAACAGGATGGTCTGTGAGACGGAGCAAACAAGGCAGGGGAAATGTTACACCAAATTCAGTCTGGGTTATGCGTGTGACCCATGTGGTGCTGAGGGTCACAGGCTGTCACTTTCAGTCAGAACCCTGCAGCACAGGCGGCGCATAATGCCATGCATCTCCTTGCACTTTTTACCTTGGCATATCGAGGCTCCAGAGGGAAGCTTGCCATCTTCTTTCCCAGAGCGGTGAGGAGAACCTGCCCCTCCTTTCTCTCCACAGCCCCCAGCAGCTCTAAATGCTCCACAGCAGAGCGGACGGCCTCTGGGATAAACAACAACAGGTTACTACAACCTAGCAACACTCCTGGATGATGCACAGGGATTCATGATCAATAGCATGTTACCTGGAGAAGGCTTGGACATGAAATCAAAATTCATCACATCTGGAATCCCAAGAGCCATGAGCTGCAGCATCACACCGGCTAAGTTACACCTGCAACACACACACACACACACACACACACACACACACAGGAGAACAGGCCGTTCAATCACACTGACCTGAATAAATCTAAATGTGGGACAGATTCCTGCGGATCAGCACATACGGAGCGTTATTATCTACAGTACCTCTGGATCTCAGGCACAGTCATGGGGATGAGGTTGTCAAACTCTTGCTCAGTGTAGAGACGGTAGCAGGAGCCAGAGTCCTCCCTGCCAGCCCGGCCCGCTCGCTGCCATGCCTGGGCTTTAGAAACCCGCTGCACTGCCAGCACCTCCAGCCCGCTGTCTGAGAGCCACACAGCACATGTGCGATAAGATCAGAGCAGAGTAATTCAACAGCAAAAACACTACGTACTGTCAAATGTAAAGCACAAAAGTGAAATATACTTAAAGTATCAGAAGTAAATGTACTGGTTCTATATAGAAGTTATGGAGGACAAAATGACTTAACCATCAATAAATAAATAAATGCTGAAATAAATGCTGAAATAATAATGAAAAAAAGAAAGAAAGAAATACATAAAAAATAAATACAGAAATAAATAAATAAGAACATAAATAAATGCTAAAACTATAAATAATTAAATAAATAAATAAATACATACATAAAGAAATAAATAAATGCTGAAATTGTAAATTAATAAATAATATATAATATATAATCATTTAGTTAATCATTAAATTGTTTAACATTCAATAGTCTATTTATGCACACATTTATTTATTTCTGTATTTATTCATGCATTTATTTATTTATGCTAGCATTTAATTATTTATTCTTGTATTCATTTATACATTATTTTATTTTTTTTATGTATATTTTTTTTTTTATTTTCCCTCCTCCATAAAAAGTGGCCCGTGACTGATATATTATCATATACAACACTGTTTGATTCTTATTTTGTAAGAAACATTTTAATGTTTTAACTACTGTATACCCAGTTAAGTAGTTTAGTGCAGTGGTTCTTAAATTAGGGGGTCAGGCCCCTCCAAAGGGTCACAAATTAAATCTGAGGAGATGTGAGATGATTAATGAGTTTAAAAAGAGGAAACAAAGTTTGTTTCAAAATTTTGTTCAAATTTTTGGACTTTTCTCTAATCTTTGCTTTTTTTAAGTATTGGATACAAAATTTTTATTAACTTGGCCCCTATTTTTCTAATGATTTGTGTCTGAGTGATTAATAGTAACAACAATTTCTGAAATTGGTCCAGTTCTGAGTGAGAGCACTGCAGACAGTAGTGGCGAAACAGGCTGCAATGTAACCACCTGAGGCACATTCACACCGTCAATGTATGTCCACTAAAAGTGCTTGTTTTGTCACTGACAGGCTCAGATTATTAATACAGGTGTCTGAAAACAGATATAAACCATTTTGTTAAATAGTAGGTTCCTTATTTTAAACCAGAAACAGCCCCAAAATCTCCATAGCCAAACCCACCATTTAATTAAACTGCAATTTGATCATTATAAAACACGCTTCATTTAAAATCGACAGAAAAAAATAAAAACGTACATAAACCGCCTTGATTTGTATTTCCACTGTTCCAACAATCACCAGCTCTGGTTGGTTGAAATAAACCATTAATCTACCCAGTTAGATGTGAAAATGTGTTGCCTCTATACACGCTTAAATTACTGTTTATTTAAACGGAGTCTGGTGAAATTAACAATGGCGATTTCGGGGCAGTTCCTTATTAAACAAAAAGGATCCTGCTCTTTAACAAAAGCTCTATCTCTGCAGGGATCCTTTCTATAATGTTGTCAGACACTTAGATAACAATCTGAGCCTGTCAGTGGCAAAAACAAACACTTTCAGGTGACGTACATTGACGTTGTACATGTGCCGCTGGTGATCACATTGCAGCCTGTTTCCTCTTCCTCAATATGGGACCAATTTCAAATATCGTTGTTTCTCTTAGTCACTTTGACACAAAAACATGGGAAAACAGGGCCCATGTTGAAAAATGCCAAAGTCATCCTGTGATATGAGAATGTGTGGGAAGACTGAGTGATCTAACCAGGATTGAAACGTTTGGCCTTCACCATCCCCGTGTCTATGACGAATTTGATCCCAGAGATTGTAACTGACGTCTCGGCGATGTTGGTTGAGAGGATGACCTTCCTGCATCCCTGAAAATGGCACAAAGGACAACACTCTGCATGAAGTCTACAGCGATATAGGTGGATAATGTGGCTTTACAATCATAAGAAAACAAGGTAGTGTTTATGTGCTGGGAACAGCAGTGCACAGATTTCAGACCTGAAAACAATGTGGCTGTTTTTCATTACAAACATGTCCCTTTGTCTACACCACTCTGCTTCTCCTGCATGTTCACTGTTGCCTTTACCTTGGGAGCTGGCTGGAAGACCCTGAGCTGCTGTGCTGGGGGCAGCGATGCGTACAAAGGGATAACTACCATGGGACCACAGCCGTCGGGCAGATGCTTGGCGATGTCCCGGCATGTCCTCGCCAGGGCCTCGATCTCCTCCTGACCCGTCATGAAGACTAAGATATCATGGGACGGAGGTGCCTCCTGTGCGCACACAACAAGACCATGTTCTGTACCGGCGTCAAGGAGAATCATCACAGTACGTGAACACGCACCCAGGAAAGCTGTTTACTCACAGGTTTGTGTTTCATAACGCTAAAGACGACAGAGTCTGTTGTTTTGGCTTTGATTTTAACTGGAAACATAATCGATTATAATTTGCTGCCTTTTATGTGGGTGTCTTGTCAGAGTTGATGGTAAGTGTAGGGTGGCGATGTATTCATTATACTTCATGCTTCACAGCTTGTTCCACATGGGATGCTGAGACGAGCCGTGTGCTTCAGAATAAAAGCACCAGTGCTTCTGCTTTGATTTATTTTATTGCAAGAGTATTTCATTTGGTTTAATTATCACAGTGCTTCATTAAACACTGATAGAACTACTTTAACTTTATAACAGTACTTTATTTAACTTTATTATAATAGTTCTTTATTATTACAGTACTTTGTTTACCTTTAAAAAACAGTACTAACAGTATAATATTTAATTTTATGATAGCATACCTTTATTAAACTTTATTATTGCGGTACCTAATTTAACGTTATTGTAACAGTTCTGTACTTCACTTTACTATAACAGTATTTTATTTAACTTTATTATAAAAGTTCTTTATTGACTTGATTTAATTTTGTAACAGTACTTTATTTAACTTTGTTGTAACAGTACTTTATTATAACAGTACTTTATTTACCTTTTTATTATTTCATTTTATTATTCATATAATTTTTTTAAACTTTATTATAACATTACTTTATTGAACTTTATCATAGTGGTACTTCATTTAACGTTATTGTAACACTACTTTACTATAACAGTACTTTCTAAAATATAATTAGAAAGAACTGTTACAATAGATTTCTAAATATAATTTATTTCAATAAATATAGCCTAAACAAAGGCGATATTGCCCAGCACTAGGTAAATGTAGTCAACTGAATAAATTCCTCAATATGTACTATACTGACCGAGACAGCTGAGTTCTCCTAGTCGCAGAGCCTTGCTCACAGTGCCCGGCTAAAAAAATAGGTGACACAAATACTCATTCAGTATTTAAGAGGAAGCAGGGAGTGTCTGCCCACGCCTCAGGGAACTTTTGCCTCTGTGTGAACTCGGCGTAATGCAGCTGCAGCCTGTCTCAGCTGCATTTTTTCAGCTGCATGATCAAATAACTACAGCTGAATATCTGTCAGCCAAACTACTTTAGAGATGTATCCTCATTCGTAACCTCCTCTGCACTCATTTTTTGGGATGCCATGTTTGCTGTTGAAAATATTGATACTTTGCAATAAAAGCAAAGAGAACAAGGAAGTTTTGTTTTTTAGTCCCCAGTCAGAGATGTGTTAGCCTGTAGCTCATCCTCCTTCCAGTTACGTCACTGTCACGTCAAATGACGGCGCTGGATGCAGGAGGAACAACACATCTCGCACCTGAGGACTCAGCTTTCTCGGTCAATACAGCACGCACTGAGGGATTTATTGCATCAAACGTTTACCATCAACACTGACCGGACGTCCACATAAAAGGTGGTGAATTTTCCCTTTAAATGAGAAAAATTATATCTGTCAGTGTCCCGTGTACTAAATTACAGTAAAACATGACTTCACTACCCCAGTACAACTGTTCACACAAACATTTCTCCCTGTGGAAGACTACCTGATGGATCTGGAAGACGGAGACGAGTGCTGCTTGCAGGTAGTCTGACTGGGGCTGCTTGGTGTAGTAGATCTGAATGGGATGCTGCCTGCCCTCCAGGTACAGCACAGGTGACTTGTTGAAGTACTCTGAGAACAAATCCACATCCATCGTGGCTGACATCACTATGACCTGTGCAGGTTACACAACACACAGAGGCTACAGGTCATCACAGATCAACACAGCAGGAGCAAAAATGAGCTTGTAGGAATAATGTGGAGCAAGCTTGACGTGAAGGGACTGGACTGCTGGAACTCCCACCTTCAGGGGAATCTTATTGAGTTCTTTGCGCCTGCGTTGGGCAGTCTTAACCACGCCGAACAGCACATCAGTGTGTACGGTACGCTCATGAGCTTCGTCCAGGACCACCACTGTGTAGCGCAGCAGCAAGGGGTCTCCGATGGCCTCACGCAGGAGCATGCCATCTGTCATGAACTTCAGCTTTGTTTCAGAGGAGGTGACATCCTCAAAGCGCACTGTGTAACCAACCTGAGGAGAGATTTGTTCATTAAGAGCACAATAAGACTTCAAGTAAGGAAAGAAGGAAATGAATTCACAGTCTCATACAATGAGTTTAAGGAAACACTGAATGTAAACTTTTGTTTGTTTCCAAGAGAACTCCAAAGGGCACCTCTAAACCTACATCTTAAAGAACAGACTAAACAGGTACGTGCTAAATGAGTATTGTGCATACCAGCTTGCCAAGCTGAGTCCTCTTCTCCTCTGCCACTCTTCCCGCCAGTGAGATTGCAGCAACTCGACGAGGCTGAGTGATGGCAATGATGCCCTGTCGTCCGATGCCGGCCTCATACAGATACTGGGGAATCTGAGTGGTCTTCCCGGAGCCTGTCTCCCCTGGTGTACGAGAGAGAAATGGATCAAGTCAGACAGAGTTCAGGTAATACACTCTGAATCTGTAGGGAAGAAATTATACTTTCTGAGCATGATGTTCACCTTGATTTGCTGCAACCAGTGCCATAAGAACTTTTCATATCCTTCACTTAAATCACCTAAAAACGGTGATTAAAACAGGTAAAAATACTAAATAAAACCGTTTTGTATTACAAATCAGCATTCTTTCTGATTGCTGTTCAGCTCATTGCAGAGGTGCTGCTAGCCCAGCTCCTCCTAATGTGTGCACACTTTTGTCTTTGATAACCTAAGATCAAGATGTTCAGGAGGTTTTTACCAAGAGCCAAATTATCCACAAAGGTCTCTTCCTCTCCTAAACAAATGGACCAGTTATTTCAACCATTAAAAACACTGAATAAAACAGTTTCATGTTAGAAAAAAAAGGTGTTTCTCCAACACTATTTGGCACAGCAGGGGCTGGAGCTGAGCTGCTGCTAACATTTGCTTAGTCTGTTTAAAAGTCTATTTATGACAGTTTCTGGTGGGCAACACAGAGGGGACATGGCGCCACTGAAAGGCGACGGCTACCAAATGACACGGATCATGTCATTGATTAAAATTAGATTTATCTGTGTTTGAACATTGTTGGTAACATTTGGGATAATGTAAGTACACAACTCAACAAAATATAAAACACTGGTCTTGTTGTTTTTATAATTTTAAAGCAGAAAAAATATACATTATCCAACAGTATAATCAGCAAAATGTACTTAAACTTCGAAAGGTCAAAGTATGTATAGTGCAGTAAAATGTCCCCTGTAGGTGTTACCCTATTCTATCTGATGTTTCTGAATGAATATTACTGCTGCATTAAAGGTTCAGTATTTAAATTTTAGGGGGGATGTACTGATAGAAATTTAATAATAATAATTTTGTCTTTATTAGTTTATAATCACTTGAAAATAAGAATCGTGTTTTTGTTTCTTTATAATGAGCAACTTCTATATAATGAGCAGGTCCCCGTCATTGGAGTCTCACCACCGTGTTTCTACAGTAGCCCAGAATGGACAAACAAAACACTGGCTCTGGATAAGGCCATTTGCGTTTTCACAACGATCACCATAGTTAGCAGCCATTCTGCAATCAGAGTGTCAGAAAAACACTGATTTTTTTAGCATGAAACTGCTTTAATCAGTGTTTTCACAGTCTGGTTACGGTCTGTTTGTCTTGGTGAGGTAGAGACCTCTGCAGACAACTGGGCTTCTGGTAAAAATAAACACTGAAGAAATTGTCAACCGGAGTGTATCAGCTGGTCGCAATCTGCAGACAAATGAAGAGCAACAAAAGTACAAATTTTTATTTAACCAAATATTAAAGAGGGGTGCAGTTATTGCTGCGCACAATGTTTTCTCTGTTTCTTCTTTGAAATTACAATATGTACGTTGAAAAAACAATTTTCTTTGTTAAATTACTTTGGACCTCCAATTGAAAGATCCTGATGATATAAATTTGGTACATTTCCATTTATTTCTGAAGGACTGTGCCTGTTATACTCCTCTTTCTGGCTGTTTTTACAGTCAGTGTTGGGAAAGATACATTTGAAATGTAATAAATGACAGATTACAAGTCACCCTGTTAAAAACATACTTAGTAATTTGTCTATTTAATGACTTCATCAAAGTAATGTATCTTACTTCATTCATTTAGTTTTTGATTGCTTTTCTAGTGCATGTTTTAAACTTGGCAATAAAGTAAAATGTAATGGAAGGAATGCTTTGTTTGTGAAATCGAACTGGGAAGCAGAGCTGGGAGTTAATCTGTAGTACGCAGCAACCTCCACCAGCTCTAAAAGATGGAGAGAATTTGGCTGGAAGTATATAATTTTTTTTTAAATCACACCATATACAACATACAAACAATCAGGTAAACAACAACACTGCTGGAGACTCTGTGGGCGGGCGAATGCCAATCACTCACATATATTTTGGTCATGTGTAAAGCTACAAACATTCTGGGATAGGAGTATTCTGATTCTTGAGGGTTTTACCTTACAAGATCCCAAGGGACCCACAGATTGTGTACTTAGGATTAAAACCTATAAGAGGGACACTTATCTGTCCTGAATCATTACACTGCCACGACAGTGGATGGACATTGAAGAGGAACTATATTCCATGAAAAAACTGACCTTTCACCTGAGGACTAAAGCAAGCACACATGTGCAACGCTGACAGACTATAAGAGAAATAAGGTGTTATTGGTCTGGTCTGAAGACATGTATCAAAAAGTTGTAAACTGACAGCATTGGTTCCTCCTCAATGTTTTGTTCGCTGTATAATTGAATAATTAATAAATATAAAAATATAATTTTGTTATGTAGTCATAATAATATCAATAACATAATATTGTATATAATTAATAACTATAAAGATATTTCAAAAACAATGAAGTTCAAAAGAAAAAAAACTTGGCTGATCTAGACTGTGCCAAAAGAAGCCATTCCTGCGCTGTGAAAAAGGTGCAAAGCGAAAGATTGAATGTCACATTCTACATACATACGGAATAGAATATATTCAGATGTAACCCCTCTTTAAACACCAACATTTCGTTTAGTTATTGTGACTGTAACAGATTACAATTATATTTATTTTGCAGTTTAAGTACTGTAACCATTTCCTCCCCAACACTGTTGACAGTAAACACACCAAGCAGCCAAAAAGCCATTGGAACATATAGGAGAGTACACACACTTCCTACCCATCTACCTACTAGTACACACACTTCACCAACGACCACTTAACTACAGAATATTTCCCTCTGAGCTGTGGTGAAGTATTAAGTTGCATCAGAGGGAAATACTCAAGTACAAGTACCTCACAATGGTACAGTACTTTAGTAAATATACTTAGTTACATTAAACCACCGTATACAACTCACTTATTTGGCTTGAAAATTATTTCAGACCACAATGATGTGAATTTTGTTGACACAGAGG
This sequence comes from Cephalopholis sonnerati, assembly GCA_019142605.1. Taxonomy (NCBI): domain Eukaryota; kingdom Metazoa; phylum Chordata; class Actinopteri; order Perciformes; family Serranidae; genus Cephalopholis; species Cephalopholis sonnerati. The sequence continues at coordinate 39,219,515 of JAGQAX010000017.1, forward strand.
ATTGAAACGTGACAGCTGAGTGGATGTCCCCTTTAACTGAGAGGCACAGCACATGCTAACGTTAGCATCATTAGCTGAGTGTAGCACAGAGCAGCTCACCTATGAGGATAGCATTGTGCAGCTGTCTCAGTTGGTTCAGCAGCTGAGGTTTAGCCTGGTAAATAGGAAGCTGTTTCCTCTGGACGTCTATTGGAGTGGTTGCATTTCCCTTTCTAGGCAGCAGCATTCCAGGTTTCTTCTTATCGAGACGGAAGAAAACAGACCCCGGCTTGAATTTCTTAGCCGGAGGAGGGTCGGGGTCGTGGGGCATGGTCTGGAGAAAGTGACTCTGTTAGCGGGACCTTTGCGGAGATTCTTTGGACGTCAGAAAGAAACAAGAAAAGTTTTTTTCATGCTCACTGACAGACGAGCGAGCGTCACTGCGGATGTTTTGCTACCTCTGCAAAAACGTCCCCACGTGGTAAAAGTCGGCGCAGATGTTTGACGTCATCAGATCAGAGTGAATTTAAACCCGAGTAAGGACTGCCAGGTGAGAGCAGGACAGCAAGAAGGTTGTGTGTTGACCAAAAAAAAGTATTTATTTATTTTTTTTATTTGAATTTGGTATGCTTGTTTTTTCTTCATAATTTATTTATTATTTTTTCAATTCTTATTTTCATGTATCTAAATCTCCCCCAAGCCTATTTATTTTATTTTGTTATTAATTTCAAGCACATCCTCTGCCAGATGTTGAATGTTTATGCTTTTGTATGTTCTCCTAATGTTCAATTAAAAAAAAAAAACTGCTCAAAAAAAGAGTGTCAGGTAAATTCACATGATGCATATTTATTGGTTTATTTATAGCCCTGTAGGTTATCTCATACAAGGAATTACCATTGTTACATTATTGCATAAACATAATTATAAAAAATTAAATTAACAACAAAAACAGGTGTTACCAAACGTAACACACACGTAATACACACATGGTGTGTAGTATTAAAATTAAAAACAGTGTTGCCCTGCAAAGGCAGACACCACAGAGAGGCAAACTGCAAAGAATATTAGTGGCAGACATTTTGCAGTGAGGTTCACACTGGGTAATAAATAAATATTGCATGGAGTAAATATTGCACAGAATTCACAGTGTAGACATGCTGTGTTGCACAAGGTAAGGGAATTGAATAAGTTATGTAACATAACAGTGCTGCGTTAAGTTTAACTGGTACTGATGTTAAAGAGTCTGACTGCTGATGGGATGAAGGACTCTCTCTTGCACTGTGGGTACAGCAGTCTGCTGTTGAAGGAGCTGCTCAGTGCACCTACAGTCTCATGCAGGGGGTGAGAGGTGCTCTCCATGATGATGATGATAATAATAAACTTTCCCTTTTTTTTTTACCACCTTTCAAACAGTTACAAAGTGCTGTACAATGAAACTAAACACATTTAAAACACAAGGAGAATGAAACAAACAACATGTCATAAAATGTCCCCAAAGTAAAAGAACTAAAATCAAGATAATAAATGGAATATAAAATCAGTGAGAGAGCATTAAAACAGTCAGACAGCTCAGATAAACTCAGGATATGCTTTCTGATAGAAGTATGTTTTTAGGAGAGACTTAAACGAAGCCAGTGACTCAGACAGCCTTATATCTGAATTCAAATGAAAGAGCTGTGCAGATTTAGAAATGGAAATTTTGAGCAGAAATGTGCAGAACAATGCAAGGAACGTGCAAAGGTATGGAGGCTGGAAATGTCTGTAATCATTTAAATCTTTTCTTGATTTTATGCTGTTGCATTATACTGCACTGTATGTTTTAATTAACCTCTATTTATGCATTTTCATGTTTTTAAATGCTCTTATGTTTAGTAAGCTGTCTTTTTTCTGTACATTGTCTTTAAATGCTCTTTGTTCTTTGTTTTTAAATGCTTTTAAATGTTGAACTTTTAATCATGTAAAGCACATAGAGTTGCCTTGTGTATTAAATGCGCTATATAAATAAAGCTGCCTTGACTTTTCATAATGCCATTATCTCCAGATTACCATGATTATTTCATAGTTTCACAGTCATTTCCTGGTGATGATAGGTTAAATCATGTCAATTCATGACTAAACAAAAGGGCAATTTGTTGTGATAAATTAGTAATTAACTAAGTATGCTAAGTACGTTCATTTGTACAGTACCTTTCACAAAAAAATCACAAAGGCCACTCGGTGGTGCACTGCTTAGCCTTGCGAATAGCAGAAATCATTCATTGTGATATACATTTTCCACGGCACATTAAAGTCAAATAACAATACTGAAAACAAATGAAACAAACTGGAAAAGTGCATCCAGTGCTAAATGCAAAGCAGGACGTGCAATCAAGCTCCCAGGAGGGACGTGTCTGGAAATGAATGAATACATTTTTTTCTGAGCAGCACAAAGCAGGAAGCACAAACATGTACAAACATTAGACCATTTATTTGGCTAAGTGTTGTTGACAGGTAATAAGTGGAAGTTAATTGCGTGCTTCGATGAAGGAGAACAAGTTAATGACATCTATTAACATGTCCGCAAGGTAAATAGGTAGAATTGCCTGAAGGGCGGATGAACTTTGCATTGCATTGATTCACTGCTGCTGATGACAGCAGGAAAACATTTTACCAGTTTAAGAAATAATTTAAAGATACACAAGGACACTCATATTAGGTCTCTTCTTATGGTGTTTCTCTAAAATTGATCACTTTGTTGTGTTGTCTGAAAAGTAGTGACAGTCACAGTTGACTATCAGTAGTACTTACATTAGCATTAGCATTAGCTTATCCTCCTCCATTAAACCAGTATTATAAGCTAACGCTACCACTAGCTCTCAGAATGCTACCAAGAAGATTTCCCTAAAGCCCAGTTCAGACCAAAGATTAGCGACGAGACAAGTTGAAACAGGCAACTACTTGCAGTGTGCTGTTCTGCAACGTGCAACATGCCGGTCCACACCAACGTAACTGGATGAGACTGTGTATCATCTCTATGCAACAACTCTCTGTTCTTTGATTTCGAGCTTTTCAGGCTTATTTTGTGGCTGTATATAATTTGCAGCTATAATTTGGAGGGTGTCAGCGACCCCCTGTCCGACACCGGCACACCATGAGGACAGAAACAGGGGGCTCCGCAGGGACACAGCACCTGCTGCAGCAGGCCAACACGCCATCTGCAGTCATTTTGACTGGACCAGCAGACTTCACTATAAGCTGATTGGCTGTTGAAACAGGTGACATGCTTTACATTCTAAAATCAGCCACCAGCTGAGTTGCAGGTGGCACCATCAGCCGGATTTTGTTGAGCTCAGACCGGCCACTTCACGCCGCTGCAGCGCTCTAAACTGGTTTTGACTCGTTGCGAATCATTGGTCTGAAGTGTCTGAGTTCATCGCTTCCGATAGCACACTCCATTCTTGTGCCAAAGAAAATTCATGTCACAATGAAAAGGAATTCATTCAATCATTAGAGACAACAATTTTGTCCTTTTAACACGTTATTCTTCTAATTGTGACAAAGACAAAGCAAACATAAAATGAAATAATGTCACATCTCATACACTGTTGTGTCTTTTTTTTTTATTGTGTTTTATTTTGATTGTCTGTTTCTTTAGGCATTTTTAATCTTCCATAATTTTTGGGTCTTGACAAAGTAAAGGTCACGGCTGTGTTGCTTATCTTTGTTGCAGCCGCTAGAGGGCAACATGGTGACTTTACCTCACAATCAGGCCGACTCTAAATCAGCTTAAAGAGCTGCAGACTGTCTGTTTGTGACTGTTTTAAGTGGTCTATTTACAGTTTATTTCTGATTCTGATAAGCTTTTTGATGCTGGATTTAGCCTAATAAATAAGCATGGTAGTAGACTTTAACCTGCCTGGAGGAGACCACAGACATTTGTAAAACGTTATCTGAACGTGATCATATTGTCAATACACAATTCCCCTAAAAATGTTGAATTATTCATTATAATCATATTATATATAAGATATATTTATACAGATAGTTTCTGATGGTAGTCTGTTGATACAAAAATCTGTGACACATGAGACAAACAATGAAAACCTGTCAGATGTTTCCAGGAAACACTATTTCTATTAGTCAAGGTTATTGTATTAGAGAATACAAAGGTAGAATAATTCAGAGAAGTGTGGGAATATTTCTCACTTCAAGCATGAACCATAATACATTCATTACATACGTTTCACCTCACGAGTGTTTATATTAATTCGACATACAATGCACATAACTGTACATACTTATTATGTTTATTCTTATTCTATTGTTGTTATATTCTTCTGATGTATATTTTGTGTCATATTTTCACACTTACAGCCTCAGCACAGTGACGGTATATATTTTATTTTAATTTTTATATCTTACTCACTAGTATTAAATATGGTAGCATAATGCATATTTCATTTCCACTTATTTTATTTTATTGCTTTATATTTACACACTTTTATTTCACTCTTATTCTTCTTATAATTCTTTACATCAGAGCGACTGTAACAAATCACAAGTTTCCCCTATGATTCTGATTTCTGATTCTGTTTCTCAAGAAATGGTTGGAAATTAGTAGCTCATAATGTCAGATTTAAAGCTGTTGTGTATTTATTCCTAAATATTTTAGGCTCTTGATCGCTACAGAAAAAAAGGTGACAGTGAAATAATATTCTCATGTTCCTCCTTAATTAACAGCAATTAGATGTATTATTATGACCCTCTCGTGTCCTGCTCAGTGTGCCAACAACTCTGATTTTAAGCACCATTTGCATCCGTTGCCAGAGGGGAAGAAAGTGTCCTTAAATAGCTCAGTATAAACTTTCCCTCCATAATAGCCCCGAGAGTGCAGCTCTGCAGAGCATCACACGACCACAGCTTGACTGTTAAAGACTGAGTATTGTTTTGAAAGGCTTTCTTGATTCTATCAAATTTTAGGAAACAGCGGAAGAACCAACATGTTTTTGATAAAGACAGGTTATTCAGCAACACACGGGAAATGATGCAACTAACGCTTTGCGACCAGACAACAGTAAAAATGGTTTCAGAGGAATTGGGTTCTGTGAGTGAAGTAACGTGATTGACATGTTATTAGGGCGGTTTAACATGCAAAGCAGGACCGCGCACGTTTGGCCCTTTAGGCAAGCTTGATTAATCTGTTTACAAATAATTTAAAACCTGAAGAAAAAAAAAATCAGTTGAATAATGTACATTATGCCACAATAAATCCTTCCAACCAGCAGAGCGCTGCTGTGCACTTGGCCTAATTACTTGAAGAAGGCCTATTTATTGTGCTGTTTATTTGTGCATGATCAGGCTACTTTTGCATTTTAGCTAAATTAAAGTTTTGATAACATGGTGGAGTGTTTGTCAGGTGTACATGCATAATGAAGCTTTTTGAAAATGTGGCCCCCTAAACAATATAGTTAAATAGCCTTACTGTACATAAAGGAAGCTGATGTTCAGCTACCCAGTGTTAGATAATAATAATAATAATAATAATAATAATAATAATAATAATTAAGTTTATTTATATAGCACTTTTCATACAAGAAATGCAGCACAAAGGGGTTTACAATAAGGGCAGTACAGGCACTGAGTGCTTCACATGAAAATAGATATAATGGGCATTAAACAGACGAGGCAGTTCAATATAAAAGGACATTTAATACAGTTTAAAACATGGATTCACTGATTCATTAAATCATAGAGTTGTAAAGAGATGCAGCAGCGTGAAGCGTAAATAGAGAGAGTTTCAGACCTGTATCAGGAAGGTCAGAGCTAGTTAAAGGCTACAGTGAGCAGCTACATTTTTAGCTTTCATTTAAAAATATTTAGCGAGCTAGCTTCCCTGATATCTATAGGCAGTGTGTTCCATAGCTTTGAGGCATAATAGACAAAGGCTGCATCCCTGATCTTCTTCCTGCTGTTGCTGGGAACCTCCAATAAACCAGCAGCAGATGATCGCAGTGTCCCTGAAGGCAAATGCCTAATGAGGGAGTTAGCAATGTAGCTTGGTCCCAGCCCATGTAGCGCTTTCTATACAAAGAGGACCTTAAAATCAATTGTAAATGTAACAGGAAGTCAGTGCAGCGCAGCTCAGACTGGCCTGATGTGCTCTCTCCTCTTGGTTCTGGTCAACAGCCGAGCTGCAGAGTTTTGAATCAGCTGAAGTCTCTCAGTGGTGTTTTTTTGAAGGCCAGTAAAGTGTGCGTTGCAGGGGTCGAGGCGGCTTGACATAAAGGCACGAGTTAATTTCATAGAGATGACAGCATGTTACAAATCGCTGTTAGAATAAACCACTCTTACAAACCTCCAAATTCCAGATTTTTTCTAGGTCGTGTCTCTTTTCTAAACGTGTTATTGTTTTGTTCTGCACAGGTTTGCTTGTGACAAAATGAAAGCATGCGTGACTCCACTGTCCCTGTGCTGCCGACCTGCATTTTCTAATTATTTGATGTTCCTTTTCTTTCATGTAGCTGCGCAGATGCTACACTTCCCATTGCTGTAACCTCAGTAACCTTCACTTCTTGTTTACAGATCAGACAGCAGTCCTGTTTTAGAAGTAATCAATGATGGTCATAGACAACCTGCCAGTGTTACGCTTCAGCGCCTAGACAACCTGGGAATACATTAAGATGATGTCCTGTTTAGTCACTTTATAACTGCCATGCTATACACTGCTGATGTCAACCTGACTTCAAACTCTAACTTCTCTGGTGAGCTGAAGCTATGCACTGCAGCTCTGCACTCACAACATCTCATCACATCACGTTAGGAAAGGTTATGATCTGGGGCTCCAAAAAGCCCTGCCTGCAAAACTACAATCCCATCAGCCTCAGCTGTGTTTAGCACTGGTGAGTAAATTTAGCATGCTAACACTAAACTAAGAGGTGCACATGGTATATTATAGCTAAACATGAGCTCTGAGGCTGCCTCTAGTTTATTTAAGGCAGGGTGTCAAACAACGGCCCGTGGGCATGAAGTGGCCCACCAAAGGGTCCAATCCAGCCCACTGGATGACTACACTAAGAGGTGCCAGGTTTCAGGAGCAAGGTCAACTATGTGTTACCTACTTCATGTAAAATTCTGCTTCAGAGGCTTTTCCATTCATCGTTGTTGAGCAGCAGCTTCAGTCCAAAAGAATTTGTACCAGGAAATGTGTGAATAAATGCACGTTTATCTGTTTTGTAAAAGTTTGAACGTCTACAGAATGTATTTGTAATTCTTTACACAAAAAAGGGAAAATATTGGAGCTGATGGCATGTACAGTATAGGTTACTGTGTGATGGTTTTATTGGTTGGGCTGTATGTGACCCATGAACTAAAATGAGTTTGACGCCTCTAAATTAAGGGGTCAGTTCATCAATGTTACTGAAAGTATCTTCTCACGTACCTTTGGTGGCATCTTTCATTGCAGAGTTTTGAATTTATTCTTCCTGTTACATCTCTTTCCAGCGTCTAATACAGAGAAGAAGTATAGATAACCCACAGATTTCAATAGAAATTCTATTCACCTCTATTGTATTAGGACTGAGGCAGAAACCTCAAAGACAAATGTCTCAAAAACTCGACCAATACTTACATCAAAGCTGCAGCATGTTATAGGTGGGAGAGGTGCCTGCCTCACCTGAAATAAAATAATAAGAATAAAAGCTCTTTCTCTTTCTCTTATTGTCTCTACATGTAGCACTTGAAGTAGATCAGCATGTTTGATTAAGTTTACTTCATGATTCTTACACTTTTTGGGGTTTGCCTCTTTCCTCTGCCGCTCACTCAGACCTGCGTAATTTAGGGGTAAGATTTGATTATTCAGTGTCATTTGATTTCCACATGAAGTACCTGACCAGGGGTCTCATTTCTGAAACAGTGCGTTGGATCCATATTAAAAATGTCCATACGGACAAAAGCCAAAAATGGCGTGCACCAAAAAAATCCGACAGTTTCTATGATCAGGCTTCCAGGTCAAAGTTTCTCCCATCAGGTCTGTTGTTATAGATCACAACTTTTGCATGGGACGTGGTGTACGCCTCTTTCAGGCCTCGTTTTGTGCGTACGCAGTGTTTATAAATGAGACCCCAGATCTTGTTTTTTTTTCCACTTGAGAAATAAAAGTAAACTGAGATCTGTTTATTTTAACTGCTGAGATGGAAATAATTATACATGCCTTTATCTCATCTCAGATTGACTACTGTAATGCACTTTTCTCCTCACTGAGGATGTCTGCTCTTGCTCGACTGCACGCAATCAAGACTACTGACTAGATCAAACAGACGCTCTCACATTACCCCTACACTAAAAATCCCTTCATTGGCTCCCTGTCGAGTTCAGAATCCAGCTCAAAATTCTTATTCTTACATAGAGCATCACACGGTCAGGCTCCCTCTCATGTAGCTGATCGACTATTCACATATTCCTCCGCTCGCTGTCTTCAAAATACGCTACATTTGCTGTCTGTCCCTCACACTCGCCTTAAGACACGTGTTGATCGAGCTTTTGAAACCATAGCACCGAAATTTTGAAATGCTCTGCCTGCTTCCTTATGATCTGCTGACTCTGTGGTTACTTTAAAAGCCAGCTAAAGACACACCTGCTCAGACTGGTGTTTGGGTCACTTGTCTGCACCAGAGCTGTACTTTTTCAGATTTTGTGTGTTGTTGTTGTGTAGTGTGAATTCTTTTTTTTTTTCTTGTGTGTGCAAATAGTTTTGCTAGTTGTGCACTTTTCACGACACGGCTCATGTAGTCACTTTGTCTCTTTGATGTCTGAGCCCTGTCTCACTCCGAAGTCGCCAAATCTGGCACTTGGGAAGTGACAGAAACCAACGAAAATGGCGTCCTTTAACGTCGGTTGCAGTTATAGTTTAGCGGTGCCCGGCGGCGTCAGGGGGAAATGCAGCGGGACAAGGACGAAAGTTAAGGTGGTGAAAGTCCAACTGGGATGGGCAGGAGGGGTGGTGGATGGGTCCAACAAACACTAACTTTCACCCGAGAGAATGGTGTCCGCGTCCTGTAAGATTCTAAATCCAGACCCTGTTCTTTTTTCCTAAACCTAACCATGTGCTCTTGTTACCCAAACCCAAAAACATGTTTTTTGTTGAGGGGAAAAAAAGGTCAATTTGTGGTGTTGTAGTGACGTAGTGCCTTTGTTTTGAAAGAGACTGTATGTAAACGTTACATTTGCTGTGGAAACAGAAGTGTATTTTGAAAACAGACAAAGCATGTAACAGGCTGAAGTTGACTTGGTGTCCCAGAATGTCAACAACCAATGCACTCACGGTACCTTGGACGTCGTATGTGGACGTGGAAGTCCATCACCAAACATCAATATGTGACGAGGTTGGAGCGAGACTGTGTTGGATTTCTTTCTTGTTGCATATCGCCCTTGTGAAGCACTTTGTGACCTCTGTCTGCAACAAGCGCTATATAAATAAATTCTACTGTCTTACTTACTTATTGTACCCACATGGTTGAGGAGACTCATTGCAAAAGCATCAGTTAAGTAAAATAATGTAACGACACTAGCTTACCTCTGCTTTAAATTTTGTGACCCAGCTGGTTGTTGACAGTTGCCATAGTGTTGAGGATGTAGCATACAGAAACTAGCATGTAGCTCCAAGCAGAGCTGCTGGCAGGGCTGTAGACCCGCAGCCTCCCTCCTCAACAGAGAGTCATTGATCTCCCTGTGTCACACATGACATCTCCTATGTTCCTATAGAGCATTTTAGTACATTATTTAGATTGTCACACGGCCCCTTTTTGCAATCCAGACAAAATCCTTACAATCCGGCCAAATCCTTGTGAGCCTACGAAAATCTAAGCTATGGCCATTTTGTGTTGATTTCCAATCTATATTAATTTGGAATAGGCTTTAACCAGATTTAGACATGGATTTTAAACATGATTCCAAAATAAGATGTTCTGTTTGCTAATCTCTGGAGATTAGAAACCACTGCACAGAAATGAGAGAAACACTTTACACACGGGGAAACCTTTTATGTAATATTCTTAATATTTCAAATTATGCATACCGGAATGATTTATTATGATGCACGTTTGCCACTTCCTTTCCTCTGAGAGTGAAGATTAGAAATGCAAAGCACCTTGCTGTATATGAAAGGAGAGAAAGCGAAATTTTTGAGAGAAACCCAAAGTGTTTCCCACACAAAGTGACGATAAGACATAAGAGGGCTTAATGTCTGAAAACGGTGACATGAGAGTAGGCAAATAAGCTGAACTGTGGCATACACAGTGTGTGTTTGTGTTGAGCTTATGTGGTCTGCGTCTGTGCCGAGCACGCAGGAAGAGAGTGTCAGTGGGAACGATAAGGACTGATTGCACACAGAGAGAGGAGGAGGTCCAGCGCTCGTGTGGCAGCTGTTGAGTTATTTGCAAGCAAGTCAAGAAGAGTAAATTCCAACAGTGTGTTTTCACTAGTTTAGTGTGCTGCATACAGTAAAAAGAGAGATGCACTGAAAAGCCAGGAGATGCAGTGGTGATGTTAATGTGAATATGCACATGTGTGACTGAAAGCAGACTGACCCTGTGCAGAGAGAAAGAGGGAGGAGGAGAGAAAGTGAGTGAGCAGCGTGGGAGGGAGGGAGGAAGTACACTTCAGGACTTCTCATGAAGCACGTCAGACGTTACTTATGAGAGGAGGCAGAGGACCTTGGCCACCAGTGAGGAACGAGGCAGAGGTGACCTGGAGGAGAAGTGGAGTTGTTTATATGCAAGTAGGGGTGAAGAGAAGAGAGAGACCCTCCTCTCTGTGGGTCAGCCGGTGAGAGAAGATGAGGAACCAAATCACCAATGCCCTCTCCGACTTCTTCTTTGAGTATGAGACCCCACGGCAGGTGCTGGTGAGGAACAGGAGGGTGGGAGTGGTGTGCCGTCTGATCCAGCTGGGGGTCCTGGCTTACATCATTGGGTAAGACATTCATCCATTGATTGTTTGCTGAGTGCAGAGAGGGTCTGCTTGTTGAGGTCTTGTTTCAGCTGACAGCCCGATGCACAATGACCTCTGAGAGTGACCCTGCAAACACAAACAACTGCAGTTTTCTTTGCTTCTTTGCTTAGATGATAAAGAAAAAAGCATCTGATCAGATTGTCAGAAAAAATATTTGTTTGTCAAAGGAAGACATCTTATTTGACTTCTGGATGGTCAGAGACACACACTTTAACTTGGCAGGTACTGTTGACACAGCAAATAGGAACTGTGCAAACAAACTGGTAGCAGCAGCTGATTGATGGCAGGAAGGGGCAACAGCGTGATTATCTTGCCCTTCTCAAGTTGAGACAAAAAATGCAGCATGCTTGTCAACTTACGCACACTATCACCGCACACTTGCTTTAACATGTTAGTCATTCCCTGGAAACTCATCCCCAGGAAGGGAGAGTCTGTTTCTTTTTTTAAAAAAATCTCACCTCACATCAAAGCATCTGGGTTTCTGGTTTTGTTAGTTTGGAATTACTCATGCTCTGTTTGTGTTTGTGCATGTTTGCGCATGAGTGTGTATGAGGGTGTGTGTGTGTGTGTGTGTGTGTGTGTGTGTGTGTGTGTGTGCACCTCTGAGCAGCAGAACCTGAGGAGCTATGTGTGATGAACACGCTGAGGCATATGCTCACACGTATAACAATCAACTGCTGCCCAATTCGCTGCCAAATGGCGACATGTTACCTTCTACTGGTGACGCTTATGATGACCAAAAACGTGACAGAGACAGACACTTTAAAGAATCTCTTCTATTGCTAATGGCAAGGTTTGTTTTTTTAAAAGGGGAAACAACAAGATGATTTATATAGGGTTGCAATCGGATCTCATATCTTGTCATGGAGTCAGAGTCAGGCCACACCACATGTGGACGATCATTTATCTCATTTCAAACCTTGATGAATCTTAAACTGAGATAACTCACTTCCCACCATGCGCTGATACAAAGAAAAAAAAAGCCACAGCGCCGTTCAAAGGTTTTGTCTCTTTTGGTATTAAGGCTCGCTGTGCATGACAGAGCTCCCCCCCTCCTCTGCTTTCTTCACCTGTCACCTGCCTTTTGCAGCCACATTTAGGCCGGGCGATGATGGGCATGAAATGAGATGTGATTATGAAGCTGTCCAGATTCTCCTCTGCAGGACTCACGCAGCGGGCTGACAGCACAGAGCAGGAGTCAGCCTGTATCTCTCAGGCGCTGGCAGTGAACCGGCGAACCACTCGTTGTCAGGGATTTTAGATTTCATCTCAACTATCGAGAAAAAGTAGGAACTGACTGTAGTTTTTGGTGTTTTATGAATATATTTTTGTGATTTTATTATCTCAACTTCATTCTCATATCTGAACATGCAGGCTATGCTAACAGTTTGGGGGTACTCTTATCGATTAAACCCGTTCCCTGCTGGTCAAATACCAATACTTCTTCATGCCTGAGACACCGCAGATGGTTTTGAAAAACGTATCATGATTAAAGTTTAAATAAGTACGTTTGTTATGTTATGTTTTTACATTCAGTGTTGGGAAGGTTCCCTTTGAAATGTAAAGTGCAGGAATGAGTCCTAAAACCCAAAAATTAGTTTTTACACTTCCAGTGCCCTCGTCTCAAAGTCAGTGGGTTTTTGGTTAGATGCCCGAAACAAGATCTGTGGTTAACATATGCTGACGAGACTCATATTTTGTTTTACAACATAAAATACATCAGTAAACGCCCCTTTTTTCAAGCTTTTAGGTGTCTTCAAAAGATGTTTGCTAACAAGTGGAAATAAGTGAAACTACAGAGCGTCATGATGCCAAACACAGCTTTACAGACTCATTCTGGTGACGATGAAGTCATGCAACCATGGTGTCGTTTCTCCCACGAAACTGGTGTTTGTTTAGTTACCCTGTTAAATATGTAGTAAGTAATGTTACCATTGTGTTATGTAACTTATTACATTTGATGACTTTTCTAACAAATGTTTTAAACTGGGCAATAAAGTTGAAAAGTCCTAAAAACATATGCAACAAGTGCCGCAATCAAACGGCTTTGCTGACCCAAGTTGTCTGAAAATATTCCCAAAGAAGTCACTGCATGATGAAAAGATCCAAAGCAACAGAGATATATGAGGTTTTACTGAGAGGAATATATTCAGATGTGACTCCTTGGGAACCACTAACATCTTGATTAGTAACGGTAATTTAATTATACATTTTTCTCTCAATAACTCAGTTTATTTTGTAATTTAATTACATAACTCTGTTACACATAACTATGTAGTTACTCGCCAACACTGGACATTAGCGCACAATGACCGTATGTAATTCTTGTAACATTATGTTAACATTAGGTTTGTTAGAGATTAGCTGCTCCTCGCCTGGAGTGGATGAGATCAGGCAGCAGCAGTAGAAGGTGGTGAGAAAAAGCCGAGGAAACAGTTTCCAACAGCCCTCAAAGAATATACAGGAAGTCACAGACATATTTCCATCCTGCTACTTGTAGTTTGTAAACTGTGTATTATTACTGTCAGCCACATAACACATGTTTGTCAACAGATTAAACCTCCTTTGCACAACACAAGGCTAATAACCTACAATGCTGCGTTAAATACTATCACGTCAATATTAGGGTTTCCTACAAAACATGGTGTTTGTGGTTAAAAACTAAAAGCCAATCAGCTCTTTAATCAGCCAACAATTTCCCATCATGCCCTGGGTCTCGCACTTGTTGGAAAGCAACTGCAGCGCCCGGCTCTAAAAGCTGCGGCTGCCTTGATCTTGTGAGGTTATCGTTGCCCATGAGCGCATGTCAAGTCGGACACAAATCTAACCAACAGGCATTATGTGGTGATCACCGGTGATCGATTCTGTGCAGGCCTGGCTCATCTCAAATGAGCCTATTGACTTCTGGTTTCACACAGGACACAACCTGCGGTCTCCAGGGTGAAAGCCCAGTTTTGTCTGCCGAGGGGCGTGACAAAGCTACAACAACCTGGGGATGAGAATGGGCTGACCAGACAGTGCTTTGCATGAGCATCTCACAAAAAAAGTCCCACATGAATGCTCTGGAAATGTTCAATAAATCAATTGAGAGTAAATCTCCTCAGTTAGAAAGAGAAGAATAATTCAGCAGAGAACAGCAGCCTCAGCAGCCCATAATTAATTCTCCTCTTGTCACTTTAAAGTTGACAAAAATGTCACTCCATTGTTTGCATTTCACAGCGATTTTTATTTCACTCTAATTGTCTCCACAAAATGAACCCTAATCTCAGCGCCACAGTGTGGTGGGAAGAAAAGCCCTGCGCACATCAAGGAGCTTCCTCCTCTGCCTCCCTGCTCCCCTTCTGTCGCAGCAGATACAGATCTCACTTAGACTGCTGTTTGGGAACATCCTTCCATTATTTCACGCTCATGGGTTTTTTTATTCCATTAATGTGCTCTATTTTTTTTCTCCCCTTCCTCTTGAATGTAAGCTCTGACTTACATAATTGATTTGCCTAACTGATAGAAGTTGTGGCTTTTAGCTGATTGTGCAGGCGGTTCCTCATTTCAGTCTGCGGCTTGTGTCTGTTCGTCTGCTACTGTAAGGTGCTTTCATCGTCAGCGCAGAAGTGCTGGCCTTTGGGCTTTCTGCTGGGGGGTAATTGGTTTTCACATCCCATATCAAATAACTCTGCATGTATGTATGTGTGTGTGTACATACAGTATCTTCCCAGTGCACACCAGCTGTTACCCATATCTTCTGACCAGACACAAAAATTGAAACATTAAACATCTGGTGGAAAACCGGGAGACATACATACGGTGCATCTCTTTATAGATTATCACCACATGCAAGAAGTAAAGTAAAGTAAAAATACTAATAAAACAATGTAGAAATCCTCCATTACAAGTAAAATTCCCACATTCAATATCCCATTATTATAAGCAAAATGTACTGAAAGACAAACAACTACATAACTACATAGTTGGCCCCTGTAACTTTCATATTAATATGGTAACATTTTATAATAAGAGTGCAACTCAAATATTAAACTAATGTTTAACTAACACATGACTCATTATGATGACATGCACAAATTAATGCAGGATGTATCATGGATTCCCGTAGCTGATCATCAACAAATGATTGAGTCACTGTGATTCACCCTTAACAGATCACCAACTCAGTATTTCACAGTTACTTTACATATTAATTGATGCGCAACCAAATTCGCTGGATTCCAATTATGCAAAGGTTTATTTTCAGACGTACATTTTCTCAGCCACTCTGAAAACCAACATATTGTCACTCCTAAGTCATCAAAGATGCTTTGTCAGTGGCCATACACATCAAAACTGACGCTCTAGTGCCAGTTTTGGATGCTCAGGAATGGCGTGTCAACTTAAGGTTGTTCCATCCTTTGTGCCTTTTCAAAAATAAACTTTTATTTTACAGGAAATGTGCAGTCTTTTACTCATTTAATGAATACAGTCTGTTTATAAACTAAATGTGAAATGTAGATAAAACACTTCTACACATTCTCACTCTGACCTCGTCACATATTAACGTTTTGGTCATGGACTTTCTATGTCCACATATGACATGAAAGGTACCCTGGGTGTGTTGGTTGTTGACATTCTGGGACGCCGTGTCAAGTTCTGCCTGTTACATGCATTGTTTTCTTAAAAATACACTTCAGTTTACACAGGAAATTTAACGTTTACATACAATCTCTTTTGAAATGAATGCACTTCGTTGGTACAACACTGCAGATGTGTATGTGTTTTTTTTCCTTCAACAACAAAAACACGTGGTTGGTTTTAGGAAATAAGAGCAGGGTTTGGCTTTGATGCAAACATCACTTGATCAATTCACCACCCCTCCTGCCCGTCCCAGTTAGACTTCTGCCACCTTAACTTTCGTCCTTGTCCCGCCACATTTCCCCCTGACACTGACGGGCATCATTAAACTACAGCGGCAACCAGCTGCGTATCATGCCGACGTTAAAGGACGCCTTTTTTTGTTGGTTTCTGACGCCTCAACACTTTGTTTTTCAGTTTACTTCCTTAGGTTTAGGTAACAAAGACACATTGTTATGCTCAGGATAAAACATCATGGTTTGGATTCAAAAAGTACGTTGTTACATTTGTAAGGTAACATCAAGTGACATACAGTACGTCACCTACATCATGTGACGTACATCACCAGTGCAGTATGCTACACGTATTAGCACACTACGTCAGAAGGATAGGGGCGTGTCATCATTTCATCAGCTCTATACTCCACCCAACATGGATCGACTGACTTTTGGTTTCACAGCGGACACAAACAGCAGTCTCCTGGGTGAAAGGACTCCCATTGTCAGCCCCTCCCACCGGCCCTATGTGGACTGTCTCGCTCTTTAAACTAAGGCACTCATAGCATCAAAAAGCGCCGCTGCACTGTAGTTTCCTACCGAGACAAAAGGGTACACTGGTGCGTCAGAATCTTACGTCGAGGGCCACTGACCAAGGGTTTGTATTTGACCAGTTGGGAGTGAGACCGTGTTGTGAAATACCTTTATGATATAAAAAAAATATATTAAAAGAAAATAATGTTCCACCCTTTAGGTTGTAAATATGGCAAAGATGCCACTGGGTCATGCAGCAACATGTAAACATTTGTCTCTGATGAGCAGTTTATTTTAAAAAAAGCATCTTATTTTTTCTGTGAGTATATCTATGAATGCATGAAGCAGCCGTGAATTAACATTTCTTTACTGATGATCTGTTAAGTGTGAACTAATCACATAAAGTGTTAGTGACTTAACCATTTGTTAATGATGAGCAACAGCACATTAATTCATGCATTAAATAATCATGAGTCATGCATTAGTTAAATAAAGTGGCACCATTATTATGATTATTATTATTGGATTGTTTATACTGAAGCATCAATGTTAGAGCAGCACGTTACTGTTGCAGCTGCTCCAGGTGGAACTAGTTTGAACTACTTTATATATAATTAGGCTATTTAGTCGAGTGGTTTCCAACCTAGGAGTTGGGCCCCTTAAAAGGGTCATGAGATAAATCTGAGGGGTCGTCAGATGATTAATAGGAGGGGAAAGAAGAAAAAATGTAGCTCTGTTACTTTGTTTTCTCCTTAATTTCTCTCGATTTGTTTGTGAAACATTGAATAATTTTCCCACTTTTGGCCTCAGACAGTTATTAAAATGATGTTAAGTGAAAAGTTTAGAGGGAGATGTTGCTTTGGTTGAGCTGCTGAAAACTCATTGATATGTGAAACATGACAAGAGGGCCCCAACTGGCAACGAGCCCAAACATTGGTGCCTCTTGTTTAATGGTGCTTTGTTGTACTACAGTTTGTATCTTGTTTGTTCTGTCTGTTTTCTGTTAGCTTGGAGTTTTATTGTTGAGGCTGTGTTTTGTATTTTGTCCTGTGTAACTGATGTTGGTTTTAAAGGCCCATCTAGGGATGTGTAGTGCAAATTGGCTCAGGCTATAAATACTGAGGTATGTGGCATGAGTTTATGCTACATTCTTGTCCTTATACACATAGACATTAAAATCATAAATAAACAGATGTTTTTTTTCTTTTAAATCTTAATATACAGAGAGCCTCCAGAAAAATATAGTGGTGTAAAAATAAGATGTTTGAAATGAAGTGTGGTAGAGTGGAAGTACATATTAAATGAAAATGCCACAAGAAAAACTTGTACAAAAGTACAAGTACCCAAAAGTTTATTACAGTAAATGAACGTAGTTATTTTCAACTCACAATCAGTATCCTTGGAGGAGGATAGTTTGCATGTATTTGCGCTGACAACTTAAAGGGCACTCAAAGAGCGCAGACCTCCACCAAGACCAATAGTCTGGTCTTCTATGACATGCAAATCTGCAAGTGCAACTAGTATCATAATGTATAGTTTGAGACTGCTTCATAAACTTCCACGATGGTGCAGTACATGTTTGTAAATGTTAGTGTGCCTGCCTGCACCGCTTTAATATGAAATCTTATATATCGATATACGTGCAGGCTCTCTGTCTCAGACAATAGTCTCATCCAGGTCCTGGCCAACCCTGAGCTGAGCTCAGTCAGGATTTTATCGAGACTTTGGGGCCACTGGCTCTCCAGCTTGCTTGTGGGTGTTTATGTAGTGTTGGCTATTTCTTGCCTTTTTATCTATCTATATATTATTATTATTATTATATTATCATACTTTTGTAAATAGATGATTGTCTGTTTTTATGTGGTACGCTATGGATCTTTCTCTGTGTCCTTCATAATGTCATTATTAGAATTATGTATGTCTGCATGTATTTAGAAAAATCTAGTTTGAGCAGCTCCCCAAAGGATTGGATTTTTATCATCATTGTATTTCTACAGTTGCTTTCGTTCAGCCCAGTCACCAGTAGAAAATATTAATATTGTATATTTTGCAAACCACAAATATGTTATATTTGCATGTTTCATGTATCATATCAATGTTTTAAAGTGACATAGTGTATATGCCAACCTTCTCATCAGGTGGAGTGGATGCTGTGATTTAGCAACTCATCACTGTTTTTCCAGCAGGAATTATGCTCCCCAAAACAGTTATTTTAAACCCAAACATGATCTCTTTCTAACCATATCTTGGTGGTTTTTGTGCCTAGGTAACCATGTGTTAACCACAGCATTGTTGAAATGTTAAATGTTATTATCCACTACATGATAACATACAAATGCAAAGTATCTGTGGTTTGTAGAAACATACAATGACAATATTTTTTATCTGCGACTCGGTTGGTTTTGTCACTACTAATCTTTTCTACCATCTACTGGATTTTAATATGTGTGGCATTTATTCCGCCAAGGCCCAATGCCCCTTCTTACAATGTCAACAAAAGTGAAAAATAATTTTTGTATCCACTCCGTGATTTGCTCCTTAGCTCTTTTTATGAAGTTTCATGAGAGTTGGGGAGGTAGTTTTTCTGTTATACTGCAGACAAACAGACCTAACAAAACATAACCTCTCTGGCAGAGATAAATATGCAAGCTGCCACTTTGACATTCAGACTCCTAAGAAATACAATCTTTGGATCTGTGCTAGCAGCTGGGTAAGTTTCATCATTACTCAACCACCAGTACTGCATCTCTATGAAACCACAACTGTTATTCTCCTCCTACTTGAGCCTCTTTCACTTTCTTTGCAGACATGTTACAGTTTGCTGGAACTCTCTGACGACGCACGTGAAAGAATTTTGAAACTGGGGAGTTGCAACTCTGAAAAGTATAAAGATAAACGTCTGAAATCTCAGAATCCATATGTATGATTTGTCTTAGTGGTGGTAAAGCGGATGGCCACCATGAGATTACGCAACCGCAGTCACTTGTGCGTGTCCCTGTAAGGTACACTGCTGTTGAGGCATTGCAGTGCAGAATGTTGAAATCTCCACTGTACATGTCCTTGCCTGTGGGGCTGGATGGTTGGCTGGGGTGGATTGTGATGTGATGTGCTGATAGACCTGACATGATGCTTTCTGTGTCTCATACAGGTGGGTGTTCATTTACGAGAAAGGCTACCAGTCCACAGACACAGCAGTGAGCTCCGTCTTCACAAAAATGAAAGGTGTGGGCTACACCAGTGTAAATGGAAGTGAGAGAGTCTGGGACGTGGCTGACTACGTCTTCCCTTCGCAGGTTGGTGACTGAAGCCTTTCCCACATGCAGGGGCATGAAATGACTCCAAATTGGTCAAGAATTTGTTTTGCACCTGGTGCAAGTCCCTGACCGTCGTTAGGATTATAGTAAGAGTCAGATGCCAGGAAGTCCACATCCACAGCCCATGAATCAAACAGTCAGAGTGAGTAAACATCAGGCTTAGTCAGGCGAGCGACGTCAAAACTCTTTGAAACAAGCTGGTCAGCAGTCAGATCGTGACAAAGTTCAAGATTTAGTCACGCTCTTAAACATCCGTGTTGGCTTGATTTTATGTGCCAGGTCCAATCAATGACGACACACAGATTGAAAGTCACTGCTGGCTTCACAATGTGACCTGGATGATAATCTGGCTTTGTCAACATCAAGGTGTCTCCGTGCTTTCCAAAAGTCATTGCGTGTACCCTGAAAAGAACTAAGCAAACAACCTTACAAACAGAAACTCTGTTCAAATATGAATCTGTGTTTACCTAAAATATCTCTGTGTCCTGCTATCTGTGGGAAAGAAATAAAGGCACAATGAAGATGGCCATGTTTGCTTTGAAGTCTGGGTGTGGGCACATGGTTTGGCGTGATAAACCCAACCAACAAAATGAAATGGTTATTTAGGTATAAGGTCTCACACTTTGATCAGGTGTCAACTACAACCTCATCTTTATTCTAAAATAAAGATGAGGAGGTAAAGTTGTCAAGAATGTGCCAAACCAACAGGCTACAATATAACTGTAACCCTGAAGACAATGTTGGCCAAAAAGCCTGAAAAAACATATTACCCGAGGGCTACCTACACACCTTCTTAACAGTCATGTGGTGGCTTGGTTTGATTTGTTTTGGCCTGTCAGCTCAGCGCAGCAGAGATTTGCCTCTCCATTACAACAAGGCTGTCCACTTAAAGGTGTGTCTTTAACTGGTGATGGCTTGTCTTGAGTGATGACATTTAAAAGCGGCGGGCTGATGCACGGCTAAAGTCCCCCATTGTTTGTGTTTTTCCACCACAGGCAGGTAAAAGAAGTTTACCTGCTAGGGGTAAACTGTCCGCAACGCTTCATTAAACATCTTACTGTGGCTGTTTATGCTTTAGTTTCCTCCTTGCAGTATTAATAGACTTGTTTCTGTTGGAGAAAAGCAGCTAACAAAGTTCCACTATTTCAGTGATAAACACATTTAATTTCTGATAGATTATTCACAGCTCAGGTTCCCCATTATTTTGTTATGTAAACGCTTTTATTGTGAAGCAGCAAAATAAGGAAATGTTGGGTTTTCATCAGCAGTAACTTAACACCACTCATACAGCTGAAAGCGAACATGAAACAGTGAAATAAAGCAGAAGTAAAAACCGGATGCAGGAGAGAAACTGAACTCCAAACCACAGTTTCAGTTAGAGGCTCCAACAATACTGAGAGCTGAACACACAGAGACTTTTCAAAACATCTTTCTATCTGGTCTCCTGCACAAACAGAAGTTAGTGAAGTCTCACAACACATATGCTTGTTTCAGAGAGAGAACGGGGGTTGTCGGGGGTTGGCTGCTGTCAGCAAGATGTTACCACTTCCCGCTTGGAGGTGGGCCACGGCCCTTTTGGCCCTGCTCCAAAGAAGGCCCACGGCACAGTTAGGCATGTTAAAACTGACAAAGGAGACACAAACCAGCATGGCATGGTTTGGCTTGGTGCTGCCAGAAGTGACAATGGAAAAAGCCCACTAGATCAGTTACCTCTGTATAACGCCTCTGTTCCTCAATATAGTGGAAGAGTAACTCTAAATGTATGTCTAAATGTGTAGAAAGTCCTGTTAGCAAGGTAAGAACCAACAACCAACACTGTTTTGCCTTTGGGTGACGCCTCACAAAGGAGATAACGGCCCACACTCTGACATTACAAGACAATAAATAACCAGTTTTTCCAGTCTACATAAAACAGAGTTTCTTGAACTTGAACTTGAATGTCTTCACTCAAAAAGGTGCTGTACAAAAGGTCCATTTTCAATGACATAAAACGCAGTTTGTGTGTTGACGACAGTCCAACACCCACAGAAAAAGCTTTGTTTACAAAAAGCTCCTGGCTACACTGTGCAAAGTCACGGCTAATCAAGTTAGCTTCCACCAAAGGAACAACAAGTTCATGGCTATTTAAATGTACACAGTGCCATGGATACACATTGCTATGCAGCTATCCTGACTGACAGGGCAGTCAGTCAGGATGCTTCTGGTGCTTCTGTTTCTAGCTAGCTTACAGCTAACATCTTTACATTGGCTGTCTGGGGTGAATCAAGACAGACTGCACAATGCTCCAGCAATTAAATATGTGCAAATCACGTGAGGCAACAATTCTCTTTGCTTTCTGTCTTAAAGTTCACTAATTAACACATGATAACTTATTTCACACAGGGGGTCCTTGCTCGTGGCCAAGAAATCATCCAACACTTTAAACTTTGTTTTTTGAACAGATTAAACAATAAAGTTAGGATGTAGACTATTTTTAAGTACATTGGATTCACTTTCTCTCTCAGAGTTATATGAGAATATTGATACCACTAACGTATCTGTGCATACGTATGAAGCTAGAGGCGGAAATTGGTTAACTTACCTTAGCATACAGACTGGACTCAGGGGTAAGAGCTAGCTGGCTCTGTTTCACAGGTCACATAACACCACACAAAACCACAATGTGTTGTGTTTGTATGGAGTTAACAAAGAAGATATAACACGTTCATAAGTGAGCTTAAGTGTTGCTGGGTGGTTTTTAATAGCTTTGAGAAAAGCCAAGGTAGCAGTTTCTTCCCGTTTCCAATCTTTATGCTAAACTATAATCAGTCTCCTTAATACTTACTGTATGAATATGAGAGTGCCATCAAACTCTGACTCGCAGCAAAAATGCAATATATATGTTTTTCCCAAAATGTGGAACTATTCCTTAAGGCTAGAAACTGAACATGGACTAAACAACGTGTAACTTTTGGGATGTAAAAGTTTCGGTTTGATGGTGTTTGTGATCTCAGCAGGGTCACCTGTGGGACACAACTGATTAATGTTTGACAGACTGCCTACAGTAAACTCTAGCGTGTTGCATAACAACTGCTGCATCCTTTATTATGACATTTAGTGGCGTCAGTAAATGAGATTTTAAAAATGTAACATTTTACTTCTTTCAGGGAGACTCATCTTTTGTGGTGATGACAAACTACATCATCACTGAAGGTCAGAAGATGGGAAAGTGTCCAGAGGTATGTGGACATGCGTCCTCCCCTGTTTTCTTCTTTGTCTCTCCTCTCCCTCTGACTTACACACTTCCATAAATAGTCAAACGAAACACAAATTGTGTCTCATTCCAAGACTGTTTCTGTAATTGGGTAATTGCATAGCTGTCGAATAGGAAAAAAAAATCTTTCTGAACATATTGGCCTCTAGATGACATTAACTGTTTCTGTATACTGCAAAACATGCAAAACTTTATTTTCATGTTGTTTTCAAGTTGTTTACATCCACATTCCAGAGTTGTGTCCACACACTGACCCCGGTCTCTTGTTTACAACAGCTCCACGGCAAGCACAACTGCAGCTCTAACGCTGACTGTGAAGGAGGGAGTTTCAAACGTACGGGACATGGTAAATCCTGACGGCCTGACAGTGTGTGACCCGAGCAGTCCTCACTGAGTAACCGTCTGTCCATCTGTGGCCAAACTCAGATCAGTCCAGATCTTTGGCTTTCTATTATCCTGTCTTGTTTCACCAGCCCTTCATAAACTTTCTTAACTCTAACTATTTAAAGGAACAGCTCACCCTAAAATTCATATTTTCATATTTGCACCTGTTGTTTATTAATCTGTATAGTTTTGTTGTGAGCTGACGTCAGTTGGAGTTATCAGCTATAGAGATGTTTGCCTTCTCTCTTATATAATGAAGCCCCTACAGGATGTTTTGATGTTGTGATCACAACAATTAGCATAACTGCTCAGGGCGCCTGTCCAGGGCAGCCCCCTCGCTCTGACATCTCTCCATTTAATGCATGTATAGGCCCTCTTTGTGCATGTGTGTGTAATTTGGGCCTGTGTGTATGAGACAACAGAGTGAAAAATGGAATTTCCCCTCAGGGGGTTAATAAAGTATATAGAATTAAATTACAAATTAAAAATTACATTAGATTAATTAAATTAATTAAATAAAAAAAAAAATCAATTAAATTAAAAATTCAATTCAATTCAATTCAATTCAATTCAACCAGTCCCTGTGAAAAATTCTGTAAGTTTCACCAATAGTCCTCTGCTCAACATTACCAAACTCACCTCCTTGTTTCAGGTTGCGAAAATGCAGACATGTTCAGCACAAACGTCTCATAACTACCAACAAAAATTACTGCTAAACCTGTGCAAACTAATTACCTGATGTTTTGCTCAAAAGCAGGAGTTAACTGTTTTGCATCGACTCATCAAACATCGATTGACAAACACTTTACCACTGCAAAACACAGCCAGAGAATGACTGAAACACGCAGACAACAGACAAAGACTGGGGCTGTTGCATCTATTGCACATGCTGAAAGAATAAAGGTGACTTAGATCAAATACGCAGGTTAGTGGTAACTTTACTTTAGTTATGAATCACAAACTCAGAACAGTTTTATTCTCACTGGATCAGCTGCCTTTTATTGTTAATAAATTATAGAAGAAAAGTCTTGCAACTATTTTTGCAATTTTTCATTTGCTGCTGCAATTTTTACTGCAAAGAAATGCCTAAAAACATTATTAATTGTAATTGCAATTTTTTGAAAAGCTGCCATGTTCTCATTTTAAGCCGCAACAATCCTCCTCAAAAAAGCCTGCAAAATCCTGAAAGGAGTGACAATGGAAATGTTTGGCACTTGGCTTACAGTGTTCAAAGCACCAAAAAGAAACATTTGAAAAACTCAACAGCAGTGTCTTCCCAGAAACCATGACCCGCTCACTCAAGATAATCCACAGACCTTGTTGTGAGTAGTTCCATGTCAGAACTGTTTCCTTCCTACAGAACTACACCCGCCAGCCGTATCACTGCGCAAAAGGAAGCACGCGTCCACCCAAGGACGAGAGGTTCATGCTTGTGACGTAAACATTAATAGCGTCCTCCTCTGTAATATTAGCTGGCTCAGTGGTGCCAGGTCACAGATGTGTAACAGATACCGGACGCCAAGATTGCCCCCATTCAGTCCAATAAGAAGTGCTCACCTGGCATATAAAAGTTTATAGCTTCTGCAAGTTCACGCTCAGCTCATAGACTTTATATTGTGATGACATTATGGATTTTTAAATCACTTTTCTCAGCTTGAGAAATGCAAATATAAAGCCACCATGGATCAAAAAATGGATCACAGGGAGAACGCTTTTTGGGCTGCGTGGGATTTTTTTGAGGCAACACAAGCCAAGTGCCATCTAGTTCCTGTTACACTGGAGAGAGGGCAGATATCTCCAACACTCTGCAACTCACACCAAAATAATCTAGATTAATAAATAGAGCTACAGGTGAGAGAAAAAAAAAAGATTTTGGGGTGAACTGTCCCTTTAAAGCCAGTGACAGGGCCAGGATGTGCTGAGGGAGGGAGACGATCATGTCAGGTGGAGCAGTGTATTTGCAGAATGGGTTGTGGCTCTTGAGAAGTACTATAAGATGTGCTCATAAGGTATAAACTTAAATACTTCTGACTCATCACAGTCGTTGCTAAGGTAAACATTTAGACGTAAGTCATGCATTTCTCTCTTCTCATCAACAACCTCATCCTTAGCAACCAAACACATAGTGTGTGTTCGGATCACTGAAGCATGCAAGTCAAACCTTACCTTGAGCAAGTAGACACGCATGTATATATAACATCAGAATAACTCCTGTGCGTATGAGCCAACACAAATCATAAGCACACAAAGACATTAAAAACAAATAACCTTCAGACAGGAGCGTCTTTCATAGGTACAAACATGCAGTATCATGGGCGAGTTTAAAGAGCAGTTACATAAATTTATTGTCCTCCGTCTGTCCGGGGGTTAAATTCTGAGCCTTTCAAGCCCTCCGTGCCCCACATCCACTTCAATCAGACCAGTGTTGGCCACAGCTTCAGATCTGTCTGTTTCAGACCAGTCAAATTTACCTTGAGGTGCCAGGATCTCTTTAGAGGCGGCGTGCTGTCTCTATGATTGTAGACAAGTAAACACAGAGGGGCGTCCCTGCAGCTAAACAGACTGGAGCTGCTGAGTGACCAAACGCCTGCTGGGGAACTGTCTGTGAACTCAACCAGCGCACGATGATATCAGAGACTGATACCGACAAAGCTGATCACATGAGAGAAATTCTATGCTAGGATCAGGGCGAGATAAAGGAAACAGTTACTTCAGCACTTGCTTTGCGTCTCTTATATCTCGCTTGCTGCTGTTGCTAATTCAAGATAAGATGATAAAAGCGGAGGCAGAGGATGTTTGCTTTAATGTTGGAGTCTTTCTTTTTCCTTGCTGCTCAAAACACTCGCTCCAGTTCTGAGTTTTGTGTCTAATGATAAACTCTAGTACGTCTCTGTTTCAAGGGCAAATGACGGGAGTCTGTGTGAAAGACACAATGACCTGCGAGGTGTTGGCTTGGTGCCCTGTTGAGGATGATCACAACATACCAGAGTATGTGGAAACATTGAATTATTCACACTGCAAGCTGATACTAACTCACAACCAGTTCACTCATCAGAAAAAGATGTTGGCATTGTGTGTTTCTGCAAACCACAAGAATGTTACATTTGCACATCTACAGATCATATCAACAGTTTTATGAGCTGACTGTCATTCTGAGGTCGAGGGGATGGTGGATGATGTGTCACCTAGGCAAGATGCTTGCCAAGCTGTAGATCACTGTTTGAACCAATAAACAACAAAAACCAGTTGTGATTTAGAAAGTCATTGCTGTGTTTCCAGTGGCTTTTTAGGCACGAAAAGCAGCTCTTCATTACCGAGTCATCGCTGCTTTTCCTGCCAGGATAATAGAAAAAAAGGTTGTTTCTCACAGAGATGTTAACACATCGCTGCTTTTCCTGCCAAGATAGTGCCACAAAATCTAAGTTATTTTTCACAGAGACATTGCTGCTTTTCCTGTCAGGATAATGGCATGAAAAGCGCACAATTTGCAGAGACATCACTGCTTTTCCTGCGGGGATAGTGGCACAAAAATTTTTTTTTTCCTACCAAGACATTGCTGTGTTTCCTGCAGGGATACTGGTATGAAAAGTGGTTGTTTGGGAAGAGATTACTGCTTTTTTAAAAATATATTGGCACGAAAAGCGATTGTTTTTTACAGAGACATACAATGCCAACAGTTAATCTCGGGATTGGGTTGTTTGCAACGCATGCAGTGATTGAAACTGTGCTGATTCTGTGCTGTTAACTGGATTACATGATTGTCTCTACAAAAGAAATGTGCACTTCAACATATTGAATTTAACACTATCCTCTCTTCTGTTTATTCCCATCTAGTCCTCCTATGTTGATGTCTGCAGAGAACTACACACTGTTCATCAAAAATTCTGTAACTTTCCCTTTATTTGGCGTCTCAAGGTGATACACCACATTCATGTCCAATGTACATTAGCTGAGCAGATAAATGTTTCCAAATGTAGAGAGACAGGACAGTTGTATCCTCAGCTGAATAATGATCAGTACTCAAAAAAACATTTGTAAGGGCATCGATCAGGCTGATAAGATTTGATCAAAGATGTTACTGAATTGCTTTATGGGATTTGTAGAATCCAGAGTTTGCATGGCTTGGCCTCATGCTGGGATATCTTGGCTTCTACTGCACTGATTTTGACTTCTCTCTTTTTTAAAATCCATCTGGCGCAAGTCCTCAGACATTATGAAAGTGTGTCATTGAATTGCCTAAGTACCCCTTAAAATATAAAAGCTTTGCTATATAAGGAGTTAAAAGTAAAAATCTCCAGGAGTTTTACTGACACACATCTGTTAAGTCATTATCTATCACCAAAAAAAGAAACACAATGGTGACTGGCACCCAAAATGACTTTAAAATTACTTTTTAAATCCCCTTCAGTCTTGTTGTTGATGATGCTGAAGGATGAAGGAGGATTTTATGCCTTTGTATGTGCAAAAAACTAAATCTTAGATGGTCAGTCATATTTTTGGACTTATGATTTTTAAAAAAAATCCAAAGAACTCATCCAGACAACCTGAGCACATACGCAGGAATGTGCCTGCATCTACTGTAGGCAAACAAACAAATGTAATTTGACGTTATTATAATTTCCTTGACACTAAAATAGCTTTATTTATAACTGTGTTTTTCATAATGACTGTTTGTGCTTTCAGGAGTAACCTGGTGGAGGGTATTGATGCTGGATACATCAGCAAATGCCTCCATGATCCAGACAAGGCTCCACTGTGTCCCATATTTAGACTGGGAGACATAGTTAAACTGTCTGGATTCAACTTTGAAACAATCGCCAAAGTGGTAGGTTGATCTGTACTTAACACTGACTCCCAGGTTTCCACTGCATCTCGTCACAGCTGCACACATGTTGTCCTTTGCCTCTTGTCTTTGTGGCATAATAATAGAGACCTGTATCATGCATTATGTGCTTGTGTCCTGACAGGGCGGGGCCATTGGTATTGTGGTTGACTGGACATGTAACTTTGACGTGGATGTAAAACACTGTAAACCAAAGTATTTCTTCCACGGTCTGTACGGAAACCCTGCAGAGACAGACAAAGCCAGAGCTTCAGTGGGCTACAATTTCAGGTGAATAAACATATTTTACTGACAGTGTTTTTACACTGCAGAAATACTTCTTATATAATATGGTTATTTTGAGAAATACACTTTTTTGCTTTCTCACTGATAGTTATAAGAGACGACAGATACCACTCTCCTGTGTGTGCATTATGGATGAAGCTGAAACCAGCAGCTGGTTTGCTTAGATTAGCATAAAGACTGAACAGCTGCTCTGGTTTTATGGAGTGTATAAAACACCCCATAAAATCATGAAGTGTTAAGTTTTACACTTCAGTTTTTACAGTTTAAACAAACTCTACATAATGTGTTAATTGTTGAGCTTTAGCTGTGCTGATATGTGGACTTTAAGACCTTTGGACCTTTTTCTAGTTTTTATGCTACGCTAAGCTAACGTCTCCAGGCTGTGGGTTCATGAACAGACATAAGAGTGGTATCGATCTCTTCATCCAACTCTGTATTAAGTGTAAATCCCAAAATGGTGAACTTCTTTTTTAAGAGGTTTAGTTATTTAATTTCTTGTTTCTTGTGAGGGCAAACAGCTCTGGTGGGGCTCAATACTTCTACAATACTCTTTAATCTTCAGTGTGTTTGATGAATATCAGCAAAACACTGGTGATACAAATGTCTGTTTTCATATTGATATAATTAACATTTGAGTCATGTCACTTTTATTTATATAGCACAATATCACTAATAACAAATTTCCCTTGAGTAGCCTTCAATCATGCATCACCCTCTGACCTCAGACCACCAAATCAGATAAGAAAATCTCCCCAGAAAACCCACCTGGTTGAAACGTTATCACTCGATCCACGTAAAACGTGAGACTTATAAGAGTCCTGCTACAGCAAGTATGCACTCAAATACCATGAAAAGTACATTTAAAATCAGCTGACACAACATTAGTATTAAGAGTGAGAAAGTCTGTGTAGGGTGTAGAACTGATGACACAATGTGACGAGTTTCACGTAATCCAGGAGATATTTGTTCACTGCATGGACAAAGAGTTCAATAGCGGAAAGCCAAACACTGTTCATTTGCACACACTCCCCACACTGCGGTGACACAGACCAGGCTGAAAATTGGCAAAGTATCCCTGCCTCATGACATTTTTCTAAACATCACCATATAGTCTGCAATCTCAAACTGTATGAAAGTGAAAGTGAAACCTAATGAAACAGCTTCTGAAGCCAACAGGCATTTAATACACTGATGACGGCACTCTGAACACAGTAGTAGGTGTAGCAGTATCAAGCTAACCTATATCTCTGACGCTGATGACCACTAATTACACCCATTTAATCGAGTAATAATAATACTACATATAATAATATTAAAATGGGTGCAAAAACCCCTTTAATGGGGAAACCTCTGTCTCTCCTTGTAGAGTGTGTATCCCATATTGTCTGATTCCTCTGCAGCAGCCTCGGTTTGATTCCAGCCTGCGGCCCTTTGCTGCATGTCATCCGCCCTCTGTCTCCCACCATATTTCCTATCTGTCTGAGCTCTGAGCTGTCCTATCAAATCAAGTAATTCCCTGAGCCAACTAACATTAACGCTATTCAATCCCAGCAAGTCGACACATAATTCCCCAGATGATCTACTTTGTTTGGACCAATCCGACAGCATCCAATCAAACTGCAGGAGAGAACTATGACGAATTAACTTCACGTTATTGTGCACCAGTTGGAAATAAATGATTCCAAATGTAATGACTATTACTCTGTTGTAAACATGGTATTACATTTGATGAAGAGTGCACTATGACTTGTTAAGGACTTGAAACTTAAAGTTTAGGACTTGGGACTTTAGTGTAAAGACTGGAGACTTACTTGTGACTTGCAGAACATTGACTTGGTGCCACCTCTGATAGATGGTATGTATACAGTCTATCAGAAAAATGGATCCAGATAGAGCCTGAGCCACTAAAGAGACCTGGAAGGAGGACAGACTGTACGGACGCATCATTCACACAGACAGGAGAAATTAGTAAACATACAGAGAGAGACACAATAAGAGAGGCTGGACCTCCTGAAGGATGAAGATCCAGATCTAAGACATGAACAGCCAGGAGAGACAGACACAAACAAACACAGGGTTAGAGAAATGCAATTGTTTCCAGAAAGTTTACAATATTTTATAGGACTAACAGTACTCTAAAGACCTTGTTATTAATGACACCAGTGGCTGTTAAGTGAACTGCAGTCAGCATCCTGTTGCTCACACTTACACTCCAAAGGCACAAGTGAACAAACAGTAGCCAACTAAAACCACAACATCACAATGTGCTGTATTTCATATACTTTGCAGTAATGTTAGCTTACCGTCCAATGGGATGAAAGCCAGTTTGGGATTGTTTTTGATCTCCAAAACCAAACAAAGGTCTTTCCATGAATTGAAACGCCCTGCCAGTGTTGACCCAGGTTTTCCCCTGACATGGGTCTCCTTCCCATTTGGCCAGATGGACTTTTATGGAGTTTGTGTTGAACACTGTGTTGTGATGGTGCAGTTGTTTGTTGACATTAGCAGACTCCATTTCTAAGCTAACGTCAGCCAGTGTCGTGTGCACTGTTGGCACTGTAGAGCTGAAGAGAGGCGCAAAACATCACATGCTTTGAATGTTTCCATAAATCTTTTCCTGAGTCCTTCACATAGAGATGAAAGAAAGTCAGGGAAGGTCTCAGATTTCATTATGTTACAATCCATTTACCCAAATTATTAAAGGGATACTTTGCTGATTATCAACCAGATTTGTATAATAACAACATGAGTCGTATGTATAAATGTACTACGTTAAACTTCCATCCATCTTACCACCACCCTGTTTGGCCTGCTCATGTCTCAGCTCAAAACCATCAGATGAACTCAAACAACAGATTGTGCTTCTACATTTTCATATGCCTGCACCACAGACACAGAGTATAACAGTGGATCAACACTATTATGTAATGCAAGCTGAACATACTGATGGATACCTCTCTCTCTCAAACGCAGATCAAACTCAAATCAAACAGCAAAATTAGGCAGCAGCGATCAAATATAAACCAAGATTATGTCACTATATTGCCTGTTCCTGAAGACATTTTAGGCAAGAAACATATTTTAGTGCCCTGTTTAGCTGTGACAGTGAGAGTTTGTGGACAGGAAGTGCAGGTCATATTGTTTCCTGGAGAGTGAAAACAGAGGCTGAAAACACTGAGATCAGACAACACAGCTAGGCAGCGCTGATTACATATGAACAAGATTCTGTCACTGTATTGCCTTTATCTTGCCTAAAATTTCTTCAGCAACATATTTTAGTACCCTGTTTAGCTGTAATAGCATGACCTCAACCTCACTGAGATCAAACAGTGAAACAAGGCGGCACTGATCAAATATGAACCAAAGTTCAGTTACTGTGTTGCCCATTTGTCACCTCAAATGTTTTCAGAAACAAGTTTTAGCTCACTGTTTAAGTGTAATTGAAGATCTTTTGTTACTCTGTGGCCGCCATTGTGTCAAATGAATAAGTTTGCATCATGTCACGCACCAGCAGAACGAAAATGGGTCTAATGCAGCGCATTCTGGTAGTTGCAGGTTTTCTACCTCTTGAACAAAAGCGAATTACACAGCCCTTTCTCTGTTTTCTCCGGTCATGTAGCACTTATATTAAAAGTACCTGCATCTTTCTACAGCATAGACAGCCCAGCAGTGAAATACACATAGTATCTTTAATAGATTAACTGAGATGACTCACCGGACAAAAACAATAACAGGTACAAGCCTGAAATAATAAAGAATAAATAGCTGAAAATTAAGGCAAAATTCAGGCTACTGCTCTGCTTCAGTTCTGTTGAGTTTGTACTGAATGCAGGCTGCCTGAAGTTTATGATGTTTACTTGCCCCCAGTAAAACGGTTCAACGTGGCACTCTGACATTTGTCTTAAACTTTTATTGTTTGATGTACAGTATATAGAGGATAGTCTACCCTTTGTTCTCACACATGGACATTTGTAGGATAGACGACTGCAATTAACGATTACTTTCATCATGGATTAGTAAGCCTACTTTTTTCTCAATGAATCGTTTTGTCACTAAAATAGTAAAACATGTCCTGTGTGATTTGCCAGAGCTCGAGGCAGCGTCTTCAAATGGTCGGTTTTATCTGACTAACAACCCAAAAATCCAGAACTGTTCAGTTATTTATCATGTATGACGTTATTTAAGAAGCATGACAGGAGCAAATGTTCGGCTATAGTAGGATGTTATTGGTGCTAATTGGCTTCAGGGATGTTGACTGTAGTTGCACTGGAAGTTTTCCATGATATTATTACTACCATTTTTATTAGCAACAATATGTCAGATTGTGAGGGTTTTAAAGCCCCTGTGTTTTGCAGTAGTTTATGACATGCTGTTGATCAAGCTCTATAAGAAACATTATCTCAAATGGATGATGAAGAATACGTGGGAAATGTAAATATTAACATTTGCACTACATTCTACGCAACCTAATGTGATAATTCCCTAAACTGTTTGTAGGTATGCAAAGCATTATTTGGAGGACAAAGTTCAGAAAAGAACGCTTCTCAAAGTGTTTGGGATCAGGTTCGACATCATTGTGCAGTCACTGGTGAGTAATTTATGTCTTTATTTTTATTCATATATATATTTTTTACGGGATTTTGAATCACCGGCTCTCCATCCTTTACAGGCAAGAAAGTTTGATATTATCCCGACACTGACAGCCATTGGCTCTGGAGTGGGCATCTTTGGAGTGGTATGCTGTGCCCTGACTGCCTGCATAAACATTTATTATCCGTGGAATATCTATAAACACTAATTCATCCCTGATTTTTCCAGGCGACTGTTGTATGCGACTTGGTGCTGCTCTACTTGCTGCCAAAAAGAGAATTTTACAAGAACATGAAATTCAAATACACAGACACACATGTACAGGTAAGCTCTGTGATGCATGTGAGGTGATAATGGGAATTCTTTTGTGATGTTAAAACACAAGATGGCAGCAAAGATGCTCTTAACAATAACAGATACAGAACAGACATCAACAGTGCAATTATTTATCTGAACATCTTTTGGATGCATTACAGTTCTTGTGCAAGAATGTAACATACATCATAACTAGATGTCCCACCAGCACACACAGAAGCACTAACCCTCACTAACCTTGAAATTAAAGGAATACTTCACCTCCCAAACGACTATTTGTATATCATTTACTGACCCTGTGTTATTTGAATTCAAGAAGAAAACTTTGTTTTTCTTGCATGCCTCAACAGTAAATGAAGATTATAACTTTTTTTTTTTTATTAATTGAAGTTACGAGGGTCCACATATGACAACAGCAAAACTACATCAAACTATCCCTTTATAAACTCTCACACAACTTGTGCAGTAAAATCCAAGTCTCATTTATCCAGTCGTATGCTCAGTACTTCCCAAACTCTCTCTGACAGGGAACTGAACTAAAAGTGAAACTTTTCTATGCTCTCTTTAAAGCCAGACTCCATTGACAAATACAATAATTTTACCTGCCTGAACACAGGAGCTGCTGGTGCACCACTGCCTCGATCAGTTAGTTTGTTTGTGTTGTTGTGTGACTTTGCTGAATCCAAATTAACCCTTTAAAAATACAAAGTCACACAATAACACAAACACACTAACTGACTGAGGCAGTGGCAGACCAGCAACTCCAATGCTTAGCAGGGTAAAATTACTGTCTTTGTCAAAGGAGTCTGGCTTTGATGAGAACATAGATACGTTTCACTTTTGGCTCAGGTCCCTGTCCAAAATTTCTGTCTGTTTGGGACGTACTGAGCATGGGACTGGATAAAGGAGACTTAGATTATACTATTTGTGACACCTATGACTTCAATTCATCAATAATTTTCTCTGTTGCTTGATTCTTTGTCGACCCTGGAGGCATGCGAGAAAAGCAAAGTTTTCCTTAAGCATTCACCTTAACACAGGGTGAGTAATTAATCAGTGGTGTCCCCATTGGGGGGTAAAGAGAGGGCCATGCCAATACACTTGATAGTATCAACCAGCCGCCAGCGATTGGACCAGCTGAGTTGCAGGTGACACCATCAGCCGGCTTAAGTCGAGCTCAGACTGGCCAGTTCACACCGCCGCAGCTTTTCTCTGCAACGTTCTAAAGTGGTTTTGTCTCGTCGCGAATTATTGGTGTGAACTGGGCTAATGAGGCTGTGGCACCCTCATTTTTTGGGCTAGCTGGTGTCTTGTGAAACCAGACAACCCAAGGCATCCGCTGGTACCCACCATGTCAGCATAGCTTTTAAGGAGGGGGCTACATGTTGCTCCAAAGTTAGGCTAAATTTTGGCGAGGGACCAAGTGATATGGCCATTTTCAAATGGGTCCCTTGAACTCACACCTCAAGATATCTGCATGGAAATGGGTTCTATGGGTACTTATGAGTTTCCCCTAAACTTGAGAGGGCTTGTTCCCAGTAGAAGTTTTGTTCTTTATAATCAGTGCACTCCTTTAAAATAAAGCTGTATATTTGTCTTCTTTGATAAAATGACAACCAGCCTATCTGAAGAACAACTAATTACCTCACCTGTATAGTTTTCAAACAGGATTATTGCTGAATTCAAAATGTTAACTGTACTGGTATCAGTCTATGCACATCAGATAATTTTAATATAAACTGTAAAACACAAAACCAAAGGTTATCAGTAGGCTGTTACTTAGCACTTCATATTGCCATCATTCTAGACTAGTTTATACACCTCAACAGCATAAGTGAATGCCTGAAAATCAGTCATGGCTTTCGGTTTCAATGAACCACCCCAAGATTTTCAGTGGCGCCGTCTGGCCATCCCTCTGAAAGCTGTCTGGGGTTGCCACTGTCTTTAATATACAAATGGTCCCCAAGTATTCCTTTAACGCTATATTTCTAACCTTAACATTCACAGGCAGTGCCGCCATTTAACTGATAAAAACTTCTCCCATCCCTCCCCAGACAGTTTCCCTCTTTAACTAAAACAGGCAGAACATTTTGTATTTACAGCATGACAGCGAGTCGCTTGGTTTAGAAACAGGCGACTATTACACCCTCGAAGCAAATGCAAGACAAGTCCCAGGCACTGGCCAGTCCAACGTGAGTGCACGTAGAAGTCTGGACAGTAGAGTCGTTGTTTTTTCTTTTGTTTTTCATGTATTCTATCATGTGATGATGAGGAGAATCCTTTCTTTCATTACCTGAGAGGTCTAAAATGGCTCCTATCCTGTGGATTTTATCCTACAGGACCCTGATTCAGAGGCATGTAGCACAGAGACTGAGGTATCTAAAGTAAGGGATTTATATTTTATTCACAACAGGAGGGAGGCAAAGTCCCTCCCCTACCAGTGTCCCATATGGGACCTTTTGTCAGAAACAATACGTACGGTAGTCAACAGCAAGAGAGAAATAACTTTTTGATCCCATCTGAATTGCACCATGAGTTATACATGTGAGGCTTGTCAATTTAAAAGACCATTTTCTGAGTAAGGAAAGTCACAGTTTGTCATAGTATCATTTGGGTTTGTGTGAAACCACTCACTGAGCTACATCTCCCCTCTCACACCATATTTGTCAATATAAAAATAAAAATAACTAGCTAGGCAACTTAGGTACATCCCAAACACAGATATAACATTATCTTACCTGATGTGTTTTATTTAGCGACATTTTTCTGTCAGTTGGAACGCAAAAAATCATCATAAGAAAACTATAATATCTTTGCTTGGTTCACAGAAAAGGCTTCACAATAATCAATGCCATGTTGGCCTCAATATTCTTCACTCAATATGTAATTTAAAGTTGTGAAATTAACCACAGGGAATTAAAAACCTATGCTCGCTCAAATATTGCAGTGTCCAGACCACAGAATACACACCACCTTTCCCTGAAAATAAAATGGCCGCGATCCTGTGACATCATGTTGACCTCAGTAATATCCTGGTACCAAACACACACTGTGCGTTCCAGTACCCACACTACCATACTATTTAGTATGCCAGAAAAAGATGTTCCAGCACATAGTATGTCGAAGGCTTTATGCCAAAAAATACCAGGATGTCCTACTGCACCTTGTCTGACTTTGCAGTATGCAAGCCAGCATGCTTGGTTGGCTATTCTGAGCCACAGTCCACTGTACAGTAAAAAGACAGGTCACGTCGACTGAGCTGCAAACAGATAACAGCTTGACAGCTCATCGACAGCTTGTCAGAAGCTGTAATGACCGATAACGGCACATTAAAGTGTCAAGTGACCAGTTGAATAGTAATAATAGGAATATTAATTAAGCCAACAAAATAATCATAAAGATTTCCAACAACAAAAAGACTTAACTGTTAAATAACGACAGGGAAATCCCAAAGTAATTTTACCGTGGTGAAGATAATCTCAGAATCTACAATGTATGCAAAGTTGTTTTATCTCCAAGGTAACAGGAATACAAGCAAGAGGTCAAAAGGCTGAACGTGTGCACGCTGCATGCAACAGTACGTACTTTGTAAGGGCAGAAGTACCGACTTAAAGTAGAAAAAAAAAATATGCGATTCGAAACATAATCACAGGCATCCGAGCTTTAGAGAGAAAGCTGTGACATCACCTGTCACCTATGCAAC
The DNA here is from genome assembly GCA_019142605.1 of Cephalopholis sonnerati. NCBI lineage: Eukaryota > Metazoa > Chordata > Actinopteri > Perciformes > Serranidae > Cephalopholis > Cephalopholis sonnerati. Next base: position 39,256,536 of record JAGQAX010000017.1, read on the forward strand.
TTGTGTAGTCCTTCTAATTATGTTTTATCACAGTCCTACTGTATATTTCAACAGTTTAATGACAAACTGCAGCTGTCTTGACTTTTTAAATGATCTTTTTAATTGAAAAACATCATGTGTGTTTCATGGCTCATTCAAGTGGGATCAGAAAACTCTTTGTTATTAACTTCTGCATGTATTTCTTCTGAAATAAGGTCCCATAGCGGTCCACTGGAGGGTGAGGACGTTGCCTCTCTATTAAGACCTTTTGCTTTGTTTTTTGTGTTGGCTGATGTTTTATTTATCTTCTATTCCTGTGTAGAAGTGACCTGGGAGCAAAGCTTTACGGTGCTTTAAAGGAGTACTGAGCGAAGACCCTGCAACACAACACAACACAACACAACACAACACAACACAACACAACACAACACAACACAACACAACACAACACAACACACACACACACACTCTAAATGGACTCCAGACTGGAATGGACACAGGAGACATTGTTCCATGTGTCCATTATTTCTTCAGCAGCCTCTTCGACCAACAACCCCCCTCCTTGAGTGACGCCTGCTGTTGTATGTAGAGCTTTAGCATAGCTCATCTGTGTGTGTACTTTTTTGGGTGTAGCTCGGTTTACTTTTGTCCACACTTTGGGTGTAACCTCCACATCCTCCACATCCGTGCAGGTGAAAGAACGCTTTCTGGCACTTAAGTGTGTACACAAATCCTTCACAAGTCACCCATTACCTCTGTCGCTGTCTTTGTCAAAGAAAGATTTACACACGTCATGTGTGGATGTGCCACTGTCGGAGTGATTCACCTTGTTTGCACCTTGTGATTGACGATGCAATAAAAGATGTACAGTAACATGACTGCTTTTTTCTTTTGTCTCGCAGTGCAAGTGGTCAAACAAGAATACAGAAAACGTATCGAAGAATTCAGATTTTCTTTTTTATTGTCTTTGATTATATCTAGGTGTACAAAAAGCATGCAAAAAATAGCTTCTTTATATATATTGGTACATATTTACATTGCAACAACTGCATTCCATAGGGATGTGCCATGCTTCTGTTTTCGTATGAGCGACGCAGGCGAGTGAGTACATTCAGAGAAATGCACAAGACAACACGAGACGCAGAGACAGCAGGCACCTTCAACACACACGTCAGGACCATCACACGAAATACACAGCTGCAGACCAATGTGAACATTATGTACAAACTCACTCTCCCACAGTCCTCCTCTGGACACAATTATGACCTGAAATCATGAAATATTATTCCTGTCACTCACTTCCTGTGCTGTGACTAAAGCAACAACACTAAGTTAGAAGCATTTAACCTCTGCCAAAGCTGCACAATTTTATTTTTGTGTTTAATTTGCACCTGGGTCCAGAGTATTAAGGATTCCTACCAGGATGAACTGTGCAGCACTGAAAGAGAACAGCACTAAGTTATGGCCATTTTGATGTATCATGTTCTGTAGCAGCCCAGTTACCAGAAGAAAATTTTGGAATTGTACATTTCTGCAAACCACAGATATGTTACATTTGTACGTCTCATTTGTATGATATAAATGTTTCTGAAGCAAAGTAGTATATGAGCTGACTTTGTCATCTGAAGGTGGAGGGGATGGTGGATGGTGTAACATCTTGGTGAGATGCCTGCCAAGCTGAAGACCACTGTTCAAGACCAACAAATAATAAAACCTTTAGATTTTTAATGAGTTATTGCTGGTTTTCTTGTGGTTTTTAGCCCCCAAACATGGGTGTTCTGTAGCGACTTGTTGCCTTTTAACCAGCCGAGATAGTGCCATGAAAAGGGGTTGTTTTTTACCGTGACATGGCTGCTTTTCCAGCGGGGACTGTGTCAACACAAACGGGTATTTTAAGCCAAAACATTTCTCTGACCATAACCAAGTGATTTTTGTACCAAAACCAATGCTTTGAACACAGCGTTGTTTAAATGTACTGTATACATACAGACCTTAGTGTTTTCTGACTAACCTGCTGCTATTTTTACAGTTGGGATTGTGCCACAAAAACCTGGTGTTTTTCAGCGTCCTGTCGCTGTTTTTCTTGCCTCTCAGATAGTGCCATGAAAAGCAGCTGATTTTTACTAAGACATCATTGCATTTCCAGGAATGTTCCCCCAATAACAGATATTTTAAGCCAAAACATGATCTTTGTTTAACTGCTCAAGTGATTTTTGTGCCTGAACCCCACACCCTAACAAATAAAGCACAGATTTCTAAAAATGTTAAGTTTCAGCATATCGGCTACATCAGTGGTTCCCAACTGGTCCAGCCATGGAGTCCAGATTTCTCCTTAGTCATTAGTTGAAGGTCCACACAGTTTATTATATTCAGCGTCATACTCGCATTTGGCCAAGTCATTGAGCTAGTTTACTGTCTCTGTTATTTAGCTGTTCATAATTCACTCACTCTACAGCAGGAAATTGCACTTCAAAGTAAAAGCTCTGTGCTGGAAATTCACTGTACTTAAAAATAAAGGGTGATTTTTACAAAGTCGATATGTTAGCAAGTCTTGTGGTCCATTCAGAATGGACCCATGACCCACCAGTTGGGAACCACTGTGTTACATAATAAGGTACAAACGTAACGTGGTTTGGAGGAACGTACAATGTCAATATTACTGTGATTGGGTTGGCTGTAGTACCAACTTTAGGCAAAATTAAATTAATTCTACTGGGCTCAATCACAGTTGATGCATTGACTGCAAATGTAATTTAAATGTTTAGATAAACATTAAAAAGACACATTTGCTTAAAAATATATATTGCGGGAACTCTCTGTAGGTGGGAAAGGGTGTGGCCTACTGTATATGGATTGATTAAAATGTCCTGGAATAAGGAATCAGGAAAAAAACCAGGACTGAAAATGACCACATGGAAAGTTCTTCCTTTGCCCATCATCCAAATTTCTGTTTAGAAGCTGTCGATAAATGCTTAAAACTAACAGAAAACAGGACTGAAAACATAACCTCTGCAGAGTTCATTATTAATATTAAAAAAAAAATTACCTGTTGAAAAAGTGGCAGCTAGGTGGCGTAAAAAGACTGTCCTATAGTTGGAGAGTTCATCTTTTAGGGCAGTTAGTGATCGTCCATCACTGTCTGTGAGGAAGATCTTGAACATAAAGCTGCTTCTGCGCTCTGAGCGCTGCTCATCATATACAGCAATGAGGGTCGACAGTGTTTGAACATTATGCATCACTTCAGCAGTAAAATCCAGAAGTCCCACTTACACAACATTCACAATTCTGTTGTCACATGGATACACACAGCATCTTGTTACTGCAGCTATTACAGCGTTTTGACACAGACAGGAGAATAAGTTACTGGAAACATACTTGAGTTTATAAAAATTCTCAAAACCAAGTAGCAATGCTGTGACATGCAGATCGATATCAAAAGCACAGGAGACTGTGAGAACATACGATACACAGTTAATATGGTCTTTTACAGGTGAAGCACACAGTTTCTTCCTTGATCATGAACTGTACAACGTGAAACGACTGGCAGCTACCAGAAGTGTTATAACTTTTAATATTCAATTACTTTAATATCTGAATGTGGAAAAGTGCAAATATTTAAACAGAAGCAGTATTTTTGTTTCCATCTAATAAAACACAGATAAAAGGATGAGCGGCCTGCTCTGACAGCAGGGGAATGCCAATAATGCACCAATGATAAAGACGACAACAATATTGCACCTCTGACAAGACAAATGTCTGTACAAACACACAAATAAAAAGCTGGCAACACCTATATTAAAAACAACATTCTCATAAACCCTTTTTAAGTAAATAAGATAAAACACACAATTTCATACTTTTTGGTTCAGACAGCCCTTCATTGAAGGTTACCCTGCAAACGGACCTCAGTGCCTGCTTTCACCTGCACCATCCTCCGCAGAGAGAAGGAACAAAAACGAGAGACATTATTAAATAAATGTGCCTTATTTCAAACTGCATACACAACCCAGCCGCCAGAATAAACGTTGGCATTGTATCCTTCTGCAAACCATGGATATGTTAGATAGATGTTAGATTTGTACATTTCATATGTGGCGGATATGTCAAACTTTATGCTCCAATTTTCAATTCTACATTGTTAGACACTGGTTAATGTGATTAGGCTAGGCCCAAAATCAACACCGGAAATGTTACAATATGACGGTGAAATTATGCAGTTTTTGTTGCTGCAATTGTCCTGACATTTCTGTACTAGATACGCAGTTTTGTAGCAACAAACACAGCTGGAAGATGCCCTGACATATCGTTAAAAAATACCTGCGGAAATGTTCAAGACAAAAAATACCCGGCTTTGTTGGCAGAAACATGGCTGAAAATGTCCTGACATTTTGTTAAACAATACGCAGTTTTGTTGCAGCAAACTCGGCTGGAAGATGTCCCGACATTGTTTTGTCAACCAGAAGTTTTGTTAACCAGAAGTGTAATGACACGTCGCCAAAAAATACCCTGTTTTGTTGCCACAAACACGACTGACATCATGTTAAAAACACACGCCCCAAACATGGCTGGAAATGTCATGACTGGTCATTGAAAAACACCTGCTTACATTGCAGCAAACACAGCTGGAAAATGTCACGATGCGTCATTAAAAAATACCCAATTTTATCGCCACAAACTCAACCAGATATGTTCTGACATGTCGTTAAAAAAACCTGGTTCTGTTGCAACAAACACCCACTTTTGTGGCCACAAACATGGCTGAAGATGTCCTGACTAGTCATTAAAAAACACCTGCTTTTGTTGCAGCAGAAACAGCTGGAAAATGTCCCTATGCATCATTAAAAAATACCCAGTTTTGCTGCCACAAATTCAACTGAAAATGTTCCAACACGTTGTCAAAAGATACGCTGTTTTGTTGCAACAAACACAGCGAGAAAATGTCTCGACGTATCATTTAAAAATACCAGGCTTTGTCACCACAATCACAGCTGGAAATGTCCCAACATGTAAAAAAAAATAATAATAAAGTTTCGTTTTTACACATGGCAGAAAAATTTCCAGACGTGTTGCCATCATTAAAAGTAAAAGTTGCTGCTTTTTTGGTCTTGGAAATCGGTCTGCTGCTGTTGGATGGTCATTTTAGTAATGTTGATATGATACGTATGAAACTTAAAAATGTAATGTACCCGTGGTTCACAGAAATGACCAGTGAAAACATTTATTCTGGTGACTAGGCTGGTTTAAAACATTTCAGACAATTAGACATTGAGATAATAATTTATCCTCTTTTACAGAAAAGTAAAATAATAGATATAAAGCTTTACATTCCCACATGATCATAAAGTTAAACAGAATCCATGATGTTTGTTTGTAACATCCCTGCCTCTGAGCATGGCTCCATAAACACACGGGCTCAATAACAAGATGTGAAAGGCTCTTCCATTCAGCTTCTGTCGATCCCTCTCTGTTCTCTCTGCTGTAGTTTGCATCCTACACTGCAGGACACTGAGGCCAAGATTAATGGAGGAAATGCAAAGCGCTGCACTCCCCGTTTCTAATCAGCCACACTGGGGACGGCACTGAAGTGGATGGTGAAGTGTTGTTGTTGTTGGCAGCCTGGGCCTAATCATGACATTGAAATGCTCCCTTTCACTGCAGTTCAAGTGATCAGAGCTCTTTGCCAGCCAAACGAGCTTTCTTTCAGAGGGGGCGAGGACCCAGACCAGGGGAAAGAATCCAAATGGAGTTATATAAACATGTATCTGAAGCAGAGCTGCTGTGGAGGCTGAAATATTCTCATTGATTTGAGTCGGCAGAGACGAAACAAACCACAGATTTGGCCCTTTTTAAATTCACTAATCACCTTGAATTCAAACAAAGCACTCAAATCACAAAAAATACAATGTTCTTCTCATTCATCAGAAACATTTGGGATCTCACAGGACTAACTAGCATACCAAGCTTTACAAACATACACTGCTGGTTGGACCTTCAAAGCATCAGCCAGGCAAAGTAGTTAGGGACTGTATGAAAATAACTAAAGTGGCGTGGTTTTTAAATATTGCACGACCCTTCCCTGCAGTATTAATTATTTTTGGACCCTACCTTTGACTTCTCAAGAATCTGAGGTGCTGTTAATGTAATTTAAATTCAATGTAATTTAAATTTTACAAACATACTTTCATATATCTAAAAAATTCATATATTTATGTGACAATAATTTTCACAATTGCCGCCAATGCATAAATTTAAAGTGAGTTACAGTATTTCACAATCGCTAACGTCCTTTTGCCTAACCTGTAGCTACATTTTCAAAACTCTGAACACAATTAGCACAACATCCGTCAACAACATCTGTTATGGGCTTTACCATTAACACAGTTCATGTTGTTTTCATGGAAACTGCAGTCAATTAACATGTTCCTAAAATACTTCAGTTTCCTTTACATTCAAGATCACCCAACAGTAAAATAATGGATCTTTCTTGTCTTATTTACAATGAGATATTTACATGAAAGCCTAAAATCCAAAACCTTAAATATAGTAAAAAGCCAACTTTTGCAACAGCAGCAGCTCAAAATTTTTTGTCCTTTGCATGTGGCAAAGTACATCTTTACGAACCATTGTCCACACCAGAGCCATCCTTTGTGACAATTTTATTCCCTTCTTTTTATTTATTTTGCAAGGGAATACTGAGATATAAATTTGGTATGTTAGAAAAATTTAAAAAACCTACTCTGCTCCTCTAAAAAAGGTAAACCACCTTTTCTGACCTCCTTCATAATTTGTGTACAGTCCCTTATCCTGAATAACTTCTAAAAACCCTCGCTAATGTTTAACTTAGACAATAAGATGATTCATGCCCTCAAATCTGCTCTGCATCCAAGAATGTTGCATAATAATAATTTCTAATTTGTAAGGGGAATTACTTCAGTCTGTTCACACTCGCCATCCAACAACGTACACTTCCAAATGCTCCAATTTTCTTTTCCGATTACTTCACATCAAATCAAACAGTGCTGTATGATAAGAAAAGAAAGAGACAGTGTTAGAGAACAAAAATCATCAGACAAACAAAAGTAGGGGTGAGGAAGCGTGAAATGACTTCTATCACAGAAATAATTACACATTACACAGCGATGAAAGTCACTTGAAATGAAATGTGTTTGAGCGCAGCAAAGTCACCGTCCCTTCCGTGCGGTCACCCTTAGACAGAGAGGTTCAAGCAGTCGGGCCTGAGGACTGTGAAGGCAACACAGGAAGGACCTCGGCCTTTGTCTCACGGCGCCAAAGTAAAAACTGATGGCACACACAGAAGAATCGGGCTGTGAGACGATAACACTGATGACACTTCAAGACATCTATGTACAATAAGAAAATAACTGATCACTGATCAGAAACAAAAAAGCCCTGTAGTTCACTGAAGAAACAATATAGTGTCATTTCCATGCTGAAGTCTGTGATGATTATTCTCTTCGTCAGGCTGGTTATGACTGTGACAGGTGGCAGCCTGGTGATGAGGCTCAACTATTCATCCATGCAGACGGGTAAAAAAACAAAAAAGAGAAGTTTGACAGTTTCTTTTCCCACATTACAGTGTAACACCAGCTGACAAACATGTCCGTGCCTTTCTTCCACAACAATAATTGGAACTGTTAATGATCCAGAAAGGCGGCAGAGCTCCTCTCGTCGGTTCACTGGTGCCAGTCACAACAGTAAGAGGTTGAGCAGTTAAGATAAGTAACATTGTAGATCAAACTTAGTGCCCAGAGAGTCCACATAGGAGAAGGAAAATGGGAAAAACTGGGGTGAGAAAAGTACTCTGATGCTGACAGGAAGCAAAAAACGGAAGCAAGGCTGAGCATTAAAGTCTGAAAGTCAAAGGGTAACTTTGATATTTTTCAACCTGGAGCTCATTTCCAATGTCTTTGTGTCTAAGTGACCAATTTTTTGAAAATGATCCGGTAATAAAGGAGAACAATGCAGCCGGCAGCAGTGTAACCACTCGGGGAATGTTCACACCCTCAGTGTACATCTACTAATAGTGCCTGTTTTTGCCACTGATGGGCTTAAAGTGTTATTTTAAGTGTCTAACAACATTATGGAAGGGATCCACACAGAGAGAGACCTTTCTGAAGAGTAATATCCTTTTTGCTTAACCAGAAACAGCCCCGAAATCACTATCACCAAACCAACCAGACTCCATTTAAATAAACAGTAATTTTATCATCGGCAAACACACTTCTGAAGTCGACAGAAACACAATAAAACCCTACTAAAGTAGGGTGAATTAAAGGTTCATTTCAACCAAACCAGAGTTTGCGGTTGTTGGAACAGTGGAAAGATGAGCTGAAAGAGTTTTTGTCGACTCTAAATAAAGCTTAGTTTACAATTTTAAAATTACTATTTTTTTACATGGAGTTTGGTGGGTCAGGCAATAGCAATTTTAGGACTGTTTTTTGTTAAACTAAAAGGATCTTACTCTTTAACAAAAAGTCCTCTTTTTAATGTTCTCAGTCACTTAAGCCACACTTCCACCAAACACTGTCAGTACAGTTCCCTTAGAACCAGTACATTACTCATACAGACATGTACCTAAACCCTGCACCCTTTTAAGCATTCCCACTGCATTAAGGTCTCATAGATGTGGTGTGCAGTGAGTCCTTGTCAAGCAAGAGGGACGATTCTCTTTTGACCTAGCAACAGAGCGCAGTGTTTCTAGCTCCATGTTTTAGTATCGGAGCAGTGTGCTTGGTACCTCAACAGAGTGGTGATAATAGGGACAGTACCATCAACAACTTTTGACAATGGAAACACAAAAACAGAACTGAACCTGACTGCTTGGTGGAAACGAGGCAAAAGAATAACAATCTGAACCTGTCAAAAACAAGCAGTTTCAATGGACGGACATTGATGGAGCAAACACACCATGATTGGATGATTGGTTATATTGCAGCCTGTTTGGTTGCTGCAGCGCTCTCTCTGTCTCTGTCTCTGTCTCTGTCTCTGTCTCTCACTACTAGAACAATTTCAACAATTGTTCCTTTAAGTCACTTGGACACAAAAACATGAGAAAATAGGGTTCATGTTGAAAAATACTGAAGTTACCCTTTACAAGCGACAGAGCAGGTTTGAAGTCTCTCCACTGTTTAGAGCAATGCATCTGCAGTGCGTCACTGATTTGAAGGATGCGTGGATGAAAGGGCGAGCACACAGTGGTTCAAGCAGGGGGAAGTAAAGAGGATGGAGTTTAAGACAAAGCTCTGCTGACGGGAGCGTCATGAGACTCAAGAGGACGGCTCATCTTCATGCAGGTCCTCCAGCTCTCCTTCTCTGGGTCCATCTCCTGTGCTGCTCTTTCTGAAAGAAGACGAGAGAGAGAGAGAGAGAGTTAACAGTCAACATGAGATGTCCCAGATGATATCAAGCTTTTGCTTTTTCTCTCCAAAAGCAGCAAAACCAGAGAAGCTTTTTCCCATTTTTGTTACATGATGAATATTAAAGACACAATGTAACACAGCGTTGAATGACAGCAGCAGGGAGATGAGAGAACTCTCTGAGATGACAGCTGGGGGAGGGTGAGGCTGTTCCATCACATCTTGTGATGGGGAAAAGCGAGAGTCGAGGAGTCTAGGATGATGATGGGCGCAGCGGCTGGTGGATGTTGGACAGACAGCGTGCCAGACTGGATTACCTGAGTGAGGGGTGAAGTTTTAAAGTGGGCCGGAAAGGCCACGAGTCCCTGCAGCAAAGTGGGAGAAAAGATGGAAAAGTCACAGATGAGAGGACAAAGGTCACCTGAGGGGGTCAAAGACAGGGTCGCTGGTGGAGATGACTTCCCCCAACACACTCCACCTCCTGAATCTGAAGGTGCTATGTGTAGCTCCAATATTAGTGCCAAGATGAGCAGTCAATCGACCGACCAACCAACACGATCAATGACATTTCTGATGAGATTTTCCACTCCATACAAATATAAATTTAATATTTTATATATTTACTTTGACTGCTCAGACAAAATAACCAAAATTAAAAAAAAATCATCTCATTATTCTTTTAAAGGGGCTCTCCACCAGTTTTACAAATTACGTTCAGTTCACTCAGCACAGGGAGCACTGCTCAGTAGAGGTCTTTCTGGGTCCAAAATGATGGACCTGAACCCTACAGGATCTGTGACATTAATTCTGAAATCTGATTTGACCTGTTAATTTTTCAAAATACGTTGGCCCAACCTGTTTTGGCCCAAGGTTCTCCGACGTTGGTTTGTTGTGTCTGGGCCCTAATACAGCCTTTTGCTCCTGTAACCTGATTCTGAGTCAGCCTAATCATCGTGTTACACAGTTACACACACAGTGCTGATCACAGGTCTTCTCAGATCCACTTGGGTTTTATACATAATAATAAAAAGATCCAGGACCCACAATAATAGACCCTACTCAACCTGGACCTGAGTAGCCATAATAAATCATCAACCAGAACCTGCACGGATCCAGAGTTTGGGTCTAAAGTCCTAGGGTAGACCTGTGAAGACCTCTACCACTCACCCTATGAAAACACTGTCATGATGTCTTCTGTGGCTCTGACGGAGCTTTGTCAAATCTCAGAAAAAGAACCTCGGTGATGTCATAGTGATCTTATCAGGGTTATTTCAGAGTGGACTAGGAAACTACAAATCAAAAAGCTTGCTTTACAAACTAAAAATGATTGCTATGATGCTATAATGAAGGATCCAATGTGTTTTTAAAGCCTGACCCACACAAGGGATTAAAAGTCAGTCAAATCTTGGCCTTTGCCAAATTCTATAAAACATGAAGACCTTTGTTTCCACACTCTGGAGGTTGTTATTTGCTGCTATTCTAGAAAAAAGGCTTTAATTGAATGTGTCTAACAACCTTAATGTACTATCAGTGGGGGTGGAATGTTATTCATTTGTTTTTCTAACTATGCATTTGTCTTTGATTGTTACTGAGTGATCAACATATGCATTGTGTTTTTTTTTTTTCCAAGATTATTTTTGGGGTTTTTGCCTTTATTAGATAGGGCAGTCTAAGCGTGAACAGGAGAGAGAGAGAGAGGGGAAGACATGTAGCAAGGGGCAGGAATTGAGCCCGCAGCCGCTGCAGCAAGGTCATTGCCTTTGTATATGGGATGCCTGTTCTAACCACTAAGCCATTGGGCACCCCCATTTTAATTCTGTTTTTTTAATTTTCTATTTTTACTGCATTGTTAAGTACTGTGTCTACATTTAATGCACATGCTCCATTTCTCTTTGTGTATACCAAAACTGACTCAATATTGAAACTTGAAAAGTAACTGTTTTGACATTTGTGAGTTTTTGAAAATCCAATAAACAAAACTGAGAATTAAAAAGGAAATTTGACCTCTGCTGTTCCTGTTAAATTTGTCTCTCTCTACCTGCCCAGGGACAACAGATGCAAATTAGCTGCTAGCTGCTGTAATTGCTTTTGTGTGCTGTCCCGGCAAAAATAAGCATTAAATTAAAATAAATTCAATTATGATCCCCAAACTTCATGTGAGTGCAACACTTAATCATCAGAATACCCCTTTAATTGCTAAAAGGGAACGCTAAGTATCTGCATTATTTTTTTCCTTTTCCTTTTTCTTTTTTTTACTTTCCTTTCCTTTGGAGGAAATTACAGTACTATGTTAATTATCTTTCACTATTTTACATTCACTTCTTACACCTGCTATTCATGCTGTTTTTTAAAAGCTTTAGCAGCAGCTGAGTTTAAGTACAGCATCTCTTCAGGCTTCAGTGTTGCTGTTTATGCTCCTGTATGAGTACATCAATGTCTAAAAATGAAAGTGGACGAAACAGATAACAAAATGACACGTTAGCCATATTGTTGTTGTTTTTTTAAAGCGCTACCATTAATCAACAGTTTTTATTCATGATAACATGAAGTTCAAGAATCAGAGACTCTGAGCGGATGTACAGATTACTTCCTCCCCATTATCCAGCAGGGGGCAGTACTGATTCAAACTCCCTGCACGTCCTCTGAAGACACCTTCACCTTAGATGGCAGCTCTCTGCCTGCCTGAGTGTAACAGGGGAAACCTCGGCCTGGATAGAAGAAAAATAGTCTAATAAAACTCTCACAATAGGAGATCAGAGTCTCCTCTGCGTTCAGCACCGCGGTGGCTCATCTTCATGACAAACTCTGCTGCACAGAAAACACAGATTACTGTCGCAAGGGCACCCGTAGTACAGCAGGGAGCAGCTATAGATGCTCTGATTTGCCCATGGCTGCACTGTATATGTTGGAGCTGTGTGATGGCATAGAACGATTGGCTATTTCCCCTGTGATGCGTTCAATCCGTGTAAGAGAAAATCCAAGGTCAGCCTGAGGCACTGGTAGATCTGTAGCATTCTCTGTCACTCTCAATCCCTCTACCCTTGAAAGCTGAAAGCAACACACAAAAAACACTTATAAAAGCTGTAAGCTCCATGGCGTACAATGTAAGAATGAATTATGGTGCTATGGCAACCCGAAGCAGCAGCTGCTGCTGCAGGAGTGAATGCTAGTTAACCTGATACAGCAGACAGAAGAGACAGGTGTGAAGTACAGACCTATGTCAGACTCTCAAGCAAGCTCTGTTTTTATCCTCATGGAGCAGAAATTATGCAGGTTTTTGGCAGTGGGGTTGTATGAGGTACATATCCATAGTCAGTGTGTTACCCACAGTAGGTGGCGGTCAGCACACCCCCAGTTTGGAGAGGCAGGCAAGAGTACCGCCACAGAAGCTAAGCAACGTACTGCTGTGGACAGGGGGAGGAGCAAAGCAGATTTTAGCCACATAACAAAATCAATATCAGTTTAAGTGTACACCATAGAGCCCTTTCCAAAATTGAACTGAAGCTGTTATCTGTGTTCTGCTCAAAGCCAACAGGCTGCGGTGCTTCCAGTCTACTGCTGCCTCAATCAGTTAGATTGTGTAATTGTGTGACTTTGGTGTTTGAGGACGTTTTCATATTAGGTACAATTGATTTATACTGTGCCCGAGAATTAGACTGCCCCTCCTCTCCACTCCCCCGCCACTCGGCTTTCACATTATTAATGTTGCTCTTTTCCCAAGTACACTTACGTCATCGTCTCTGTGACAGTTTTGTTGTACTAAAGTGTAGAAAAGAAAGTGGCAGACGGACACTGCTGCCCTGAGGACCATCATCAGTGGGGACAGGCGGAGCAGCGAGGCAAAGCTCTGTTCCTGGCCGGAGGATGAGCAGCTACTGTCAGGCGTGGAGCTCTCTGCCTCCCGCTGGAGCTCTGACTGAAGGTCAGAGGAGGCAACAGAAAGCCTGATCTGGGCTGTCTGGTCTAATATGGAGGCATCAGTATTAAATTGAGACTGTCTTGAGAGCAGTTTAAAACTCCCTGTAGTGGCATTAAATAGCAGCCCACCTACAGGTATCAGTAAGGCGGGTGTAAACACCTGATGTGTACTGTAACAGAGAACACATGAACTGCACTTGAGACCACCTTTTCTAGTGGGCTCAGGCAGGGATCAGTGTACCATACCTAGGAACAGTACACAGTGGGGGGTCAAGCGTACTCCAGTCTGGGCCTGGGTCCCTGATGTGAAAGTTCGGATTCATCAAAGTCACACAATAACACTGTCAAAGGAGTCTAGTGGCTCTGAGGAGAACATACATAACGGCTTCAATTCCTCGTTGGAAAAGGCTCTCTGATGCAAAGGTCAAGAGGTAAAAATATTTGAAATATAGCATACACTTAAACTGATACTGATTATTTTAGGTGGCTAAAATACCTTTTGCTGCTCCCCCATCCACAGCACTACTTTATTTTGCCTCCTGTATGCGTCTCCAAACCAGGGGCATGCCAACCACCATCTACTGTAGGTCTATGTATCAGTACCTCATACAACTCCACTTAAAAAAATCCAAACTATTCTTCTAAATGTGCTAGGATGACCGTCAGGCCGCAGACAGTGTGTTCTTACATGAGCAGGCTACCAGGCGCAGACATGGACCTCTCCTCTCTCCTGCTCGGACACTCAAAGGGGTTACTGAAGGAGCGCTTCCTCAGCATGGCTCTTACCAAAATCTGAAACATTCACAAACACAGAAAGATTATATAGACGTGCAGAGGGTTTTTTGTTTTGAACCATCCATCCATCCATCTTCATTCGCTTATCCAGGGCCGGGTCACGGGGGTAGCAGGCCAAGCAAAACACCCCAGACGTCCCTCTCCCCAGCAGCGCTGTGCAGTCCCTCCTGGGGGACCGCGTAGTGTTCCCAGGCCAGATGAGATATGTAATCCCTCCAGTGTGTTCTGGGTCTGGCTTCCTACCAGTGAGACGTGCCTCCTCCGAGAATCTACTTGAAAATGGTGGAGGGGTTTGTGTGTCCCTGTGAACATGCAGGTTGTGTTGTCCAGGGCTATTAGCCCCTGGTAGGGTCTCCCAAGGCAATGTGGTCCCAGGAGAGGGGCCAGAGTAAGAGCGATTCAAGAAGACCTGAAATGGACCTCGCCAAGTGTGGGGACACCACACCGCCCCGCCCCCGGTGCCAGACCTGGCAGGGGAGCTTGCCAGCGAGCGTCTGGTGGCTGAACCCTGGGCCTTGGGGTTGGTTGGTCAGAGCCCTGGATTTTAAAATGGTGGTGAAACCAGTGAGGAAGAAACACCTGCTTTAAAGTCAGACAGCTCATTATCTTACTTTGTACTTTTAATGACTAGTACATGAGTTGATCAGGCTCTACGATCAATGCTTTGTTGATAAGTTTGACATGCAATTAGAGTTTCAGTGTGGGACTTTGTGACAGCAGATCAACGCAGCAGACTGATGGATTTAGATCATACATTTTGTCTCTTGTTTCATGATCCCCTGCAGCCTAGCACTTTTTAAATTATGTATTGACATATTTTATTACTGTGTGTTTGTCTACCAAATCTAGCACACCAGTACATTTAGTATCTGATATATTTTGATGGTAAACAGCAAGGCAGCAGGGAGGTCATATGTGCTAACGTTAATATCCAGAATTTGGGAAATGCTGTGCTTTAATCTGTGCTGTCCACTTATAATGCACGATCCACTCAGTTCTTTTCTTACAGTTTGCTACACTAGTCTCAGTTAGCGTTATTACTGCTGCTAGCTGCTGTTTCTCGGGACTCCCTGACAACACAATTTTTCACCCGAAGGCAGTGCCTTCCATCCTGTATCACACAGAGTGTTGTGTGCATCGGCTTTCATTGGGTCGTCTCCTCACTTTTTGGATAAGCTAGCAAAATCTTAACTTACAAAGTTGTTTATTAACCTAATCTTTGCCATAACCACAAGATTAAACCTACAGGAGACCTCATGTCTAACTACAACTTCAAACAGAGATTACTTTTTATTTTTTTGTGATCACTGACTTACACAGACACGCTTTTGCTCCTTGAACTGCTGGCATGGCTGCAACTGAGACTAGACTGCCCTGCAGATTTTCAATGACTTGTAACTGACAGCTGATAAATTCTCAAATTGACCATCATGACATTATACTGATAAATATGTACAACCACACAGTGCTAAAATATATTGACATTTAGATGGACTAAATATGTCCAACAGCAATCATCTACTCAGATGGAGTGCTGTATTCTGATATCATGTCGTATCCTGCATCAGTAAATACTCAGGCTTACGAGGCAGACTACCATTTCCGTTTCCATGTGTACAGGTGTGAGACCAAATATACACATTATAGGAAAACATGACTAATATATTTTGTATACTTTCATACTTGTAGAATGTGTTATTCAGTCTAGTTGGCCTATAATCCAAGCTTTAGAAATAAAACCAGCCCACACTTTGACACTCGGTCCAAATTCTCATTTTCATCAAACCAAAAATAATTAAGTATTTTTGTTCTGCATTCTTACAAAGGTGTACACAGGTTATCATATAAAGTATGAAGGTGAAATAACCCTTTTTTAGGGAATCCAGCTGTTTCTCACTGAATTTTATTCTGACAGATGTCTATCAACATGAGTCATGTAGTAAAAAGTTTCAGCTCCAAGGTAATGTTACTGGTTTTGGGCATGTCTCTTTATCTCTAAATGTTTTATATAAGTTATAATTGGGATCAATAGTTTGCAAATGCTCAACATGTCAATAGTGTGCTATAGATCCAAGAATCGATGGCATGAATTATTTCAAATGTGCCCTTTATGAGACGCTGCTACACTGTGCATGCCTCTGCCTCTTTGTGAGCTTGTTTCCAACTGAATGCAACATTAGAGCGTTTATGGAGCCAGATGGTGTAGAATCTGGTTTCCAGCCATTTAGAGAAGTTGTGTTTTTCTGCAGTGGGTGTTTTGGTTTATGTGAAGAGTTTTAACCTTGCACTTCTGCACAAATGAGTTTTAATGGGGGTCAAGCCAAAAGAAAAGCTTTAGAGGTACAGGAGCATTATTCAAACTGGGGCATCAACATTTTTATTTCAGAGTTGAATAATGTTAACAGGCAGCCTTGTCCTTGTAAACAAGGCTGTCATCTGAAATCACTATGTTTCTGTATTTTCTCACAACTGTGGTTAACAGAGGAGTGCAGCTGTTGGGAAGCAGCTACCCTCAGAGCTTCACCTCTCCAGGAAATGATGAGTGTAAATGTATCAATCTGACACAAAAGTGCTCGGTGAATGGAGGACACACTCGGGGCTCCTTACCACTGCAGAGAGGCTGGGAACGAACTTGACTGAGTTCTGGATGTCCTCCTCTGTCACCTCCACCACAGAGCAGTGCTCCTCCTCCAGAGGCAAGGGGTCAGTTCCACCCTGGGTCACCCACTGGTCCATCTAAACACACACCACATATAATAACATGTCGATAATATACTGCGTCTATGATCCAATGAAGTATGCTACTAGCTCTTCACGGGAGGTCTGGCTCTATACATTCAACTGTGTTTTTCATGTTTTATACTGATGATTAAGCCCTGCACAGCATGCATATTTTACATTATTATTTTTTTCTAAAGCAGGGCAGACTGTGTAAATTCATACATGAGCAGTTTCTACCAGCCAGCCAGCCGCCAGCCATCTGTTATGATTAATGCTGTTATGTTATAAAAACCCAACCGAAAAAGTTGCTTGAGACATATAATCTATCAGAGTGACCAACTAGCCTTTGGAGTTTATTTTTGTCAAACATTAATTCCCCCCAAAAATGCTCAGAAATTTCCATTTTCAGCAAAAGTTACTGAAAGAAGAGTAAAAAAGAAAAGTCAGGGTACAGAGAGGCAATGGCCAAATTTCTGACCAAAAGTGTGAAGAACCAGAAATGTGAACCTGAACTTGGCAAAGGTGAGAAGCTAAGCAGCCTAACAAATAACACCCACTGTAGCGGACTCAGTTTTAAAGCTTGTTAAGATATGGCAAATTTACTGCACTTGTATAGCCCCTTTGTAGTCTTCTTGACCACTCAAGGCGCTTTTACACTACTGAGTCACATTCACCCATGCACACTCACACACTTGTGGCTGAGGCGACCATACAAGGTGTCGCCTGCTACTCAGTAACCAACTCTCACACACTGATGGAACAGCCACTGGGGCAATGTGGGGTCGCCCAAGGATACTTTGACATGCATACTGGAGCAGCCAGGGATAGAACCCATATCTTCTGATTGGTGGACAACACGCTCTACATTTGAGCCACAGCCACCCAACTGATACTGGTTTCTATGAACCTAGACAATCCAAGGCATCCACTGGTGCCAAACACATAATGCTTACAGAGGCCAAAACTTACTCAGAATTTAGGCTAAACTTTCAAAATGGTGTATTTGAAAATTTCTGCAAAGTGGGGCCCCTTAAAAGTCTTGGAATTACAAATATTGTGTATGACTGGAAAACTGAGACTCTTCAGTCTCCCCAATCTCATTGATGTGCAATGATGTGAGCACCCATAGTGGACATTTCATTGAAGTGAGGCTATTTTTTTAAACTTGAAACAACCTTATTGTGAGGGTGCTGTGGGTGTGGATACGGGGCCAAATTTGGAAAATTGTGTCCCCCTGAAATGCTATTCCTAATAGCTGGCCTGGCTAACTTAAGCCACGTCAGTCTTTGCAAGTTTATTTTTGTACCATAAATTGAGCATAGTGTTAGTTCAGGCAGGACATGATGTCAAGCTCAGCTCACATCCCAGCTACATCAGCTGATCTCAAACAGCCCAATCAACTGATGGAAGGCAGTCAGCTGATAGATCACATGATTCCTTTCTATGCAACCAACTGGTGAATCTCATTCAGGGCGCCCTATTTAAACTGCTCTGACCTGCCTACTGTTGCTGCTTCCTCTGCAAGCCGCTTTGCAACCCACCTCCACCCCAGCTCCTCCTTTTCATGCTGTGTCTGACTTATCAATGTCATTTCTGTTTGTCATTGATGCTGCTCTGTTCTGTTCCAGGGGGGTCTTTGCTGCTGCTCTCTCTGCCTTAGGCTTTCCATGTAGGTGCATGGAAGGGCAGAGAGGTTTGCTCTCTCTGCCTCAGGCTTTCTGCGTAGGCCTAGTAAAGGCAGAGAGGCCCCAGAACAGAGTCATACCTCCAAATATAATACTACAAATGGAAATAAAGTGGTCCTAACTGAACTTATATTTTAAAATCAAAAGTAGCCTACAGTGTGTAACAGGCCTTAAAAATTGGTACATTAATAATGTAAGTAAATACACAGCGTAGCACAGGGGCTGAAACGTTATTACTTTGAATCCAACTGCATTCATTTAAAATGTTACATTACAATTGCTCAATGAATTTTTGCTATCTCTACTGAAACTAATAAGCAGTATTTTGTCAAGTAAGATTTGTGTTTATGTGTTTGCACACATGGTAATGCATGATGGCTTATTGTCCCTTCTTCCACAAACACACAGTCTCTAGGGACAAAATGACTCACTGACACATGATTAGATTGTGCCACAGAAATACAGCTGGGAATGGGGAATGACATCTGTCCATGGCTGGTCTTGAACCTCCCCCTGTATTACTGACTATGTTCTCATGCAGTCCTCCGTAGGGACTAACAGGTTTCATCATGCCCTGGAGCAACACGGCATGTTGTGTTTGAACATGAAATCCTCATTATAATTGTGCTCAAGGTAGCTGCCTGTCATCCTGAACAGCAGCTGACTAACAGCGTGGTCTTATCTGCTTTATTCTCTCTGTTACCTTGATCTCAGGGATGGTGATCCTGGTGTCTGGGTTCTTGTCCAGCATCCGCAAGATCAGAGTGCGCAGTTCTTCACTGATCTTTGGTCTGCACAAAACACAGAATAATGATTTGAGAACATTTTTGGACATTTGGAAATGATGCAAACATGAACACCAAGGTTATATATATATATATATATATGCTCTATTTACACCAGGTTGTCATGCATGTTGAGCGATTTCATTATATTCTGTTTTACATATATAGGCAGGCCCAGTGGTCATTAAAAACAGACTGAAATCTGATTTCCTTCAACAGTGTTTCCCAACCTTGTGATCACCTAAAAGAAGCTTCATCTCCTTGCACCTCTTTAACTCAGTGTCTTATATGAGTTGTTAGCAAATTCACACCACCATCACACCCCCTCCTGTCAGACAGAAGTTCTTTTTTTCCTCACCTGCATCTTGTGAATGC
This sequence comes from Cephalopholis sonnerati, assembly GCA_019142605.1. Taxonomy (NCBI): domain Eukaryota; kingdom Metazoa; phylum Chordata; class Actinopteri; order Perciformes; family Serranidae; genus Cephalopholis; species Cephalopholis sonnerati. The sequence goes on from JAGQAX010000017.1 coordinate 39,276,171, forward strand.
TTTGCATTAACTATCACTCTGCTTACAGGTGAGTTTATGCTCAACTGAGCATTGCAGTAAATGACGACATGATGATGATGACCCACAGACAATGTTCTTGTTACACACCCTGACTCCTGATAGGTAAGGTAGCTGCTGATGGAGAAAACTGACTTTTCAAGTAGGATAACTGAAAACAATTTATAGAAGTGATTCTCAACCAGGACTGCTTATACCCCAGGGGTACTTCTGCAATTGCTTGGCATGTGTGGGAAGATTGTGGAGTACCTTAACTAATTTTGAAAAAACAAACAAACAAAGCCAAAACACAGAAATCACACTTTAAAGGAGAAGTCCAGTATTTTGCACTTTGAGCCCCATTCCTGGTTGTTTATGATGAAATAGAGTGGTTAAGACCAAAATCTTGACGATTGCTCCTTCTCTGACAATTTGAGAGAATTTGTCTTTCCCCTGCCTGGCTTAACAATGCTGTCTATGGCCATGTGTAAATCTGTCCTAAAACCACCTTAAACGTTGGTTTTCAAAGCCATGAAACTCACCCAGTGGTCAGTGGTGTTCCTTGATGTTCTGACTTCTCCTTTAAACATCCTGATATCAAGTCAACTGTAACATCTGTAACACTTAATGCTACATAAAAAACTACAGTAGCTAGAAAGCATGCAAGCAGGCAGATAATTTAGCTAAATGTAATGGATAAACAGTTAAAATAGTTACCTTAAGATACAGGGTTATATAGTTAAACTATTTCAACCGTTTATCCATTATCAAAACATTGGATGAAGTAATGCAGAAGCAGTTTAAAAAGTTAACTTGAAGTAATGGATAAACAATAAATAGCTGAAAATTATGGATAAACAGTAGCTAAATGTAATGAATTAAAAGTTAAAATACTTAGCTAAAAGTAATGGTTAAAGAGTTAAAATAGCTTTAAGTAATGAATTAACAGTTAACTAAAAGTAATTGATAGTTAAAAAAGTTAGCTTAAAGTAATGCATACAGAGTTAAAATAGCTCAAAGTAATGGATAAAGAGTTAAAACAGTTAGCTTAAATTAATGAATAGCAAAAATAGTTACCCAAAAGTGATGGATTGTTAAAATAGTTAGCAAAAAGTAATGGATAAACAGTAGCTTAAAGTAATGAATGTTAAAATTGTTGGCTAAAAGTTATGAATAGTAAAAACAGTTACCCAAAAGTAATGGACAAAGAGTTAAAATAGCTCAAAGTTATGAATGTTAAAATAGTTAGCTAAAAGTAATAGATAAACACTTAAAATAGCTCAAAGTAATGGATGAAGAGTTAAAACAGTTAGCCAAAAGTAATGGATTCTTAAAACGTTAGCTAAAAGTAATGGATGAAGAGTTAAAGTAGCTATGGGTAATGGATGAATAGTTGCTAAAAGTATTGTATAAAAAGTAATAGTTAGCTAAAAGTGATAAGATAAGCCTTTATTGATCCCACAGACAGAAAATGCAGGTGTTGCAGCAGCACAAAGACAGAAAAAAGTAACGTCACAGATAAACAGGGATGTTAAATAAAAGAAAAAGAAAATAATAATAAGAGGTAGCCTATTACAGTACGAATAATGGAGAGGCATTAGAAATAGTTAGCTAAAAGTAAATGGTTAAAACCGCCAAATTGAATGGCTTACTTAATAAAAACAGCTAAAAATAATGGATACCAGTAAATGGTTAAACTAAATGGTGGTGTAAATGGGTTCTTAAGATCTGACAGGGCTGTGGGGGTATGTCTGGCACCGCTGGTTTATTATAGGCCATTTTGTCCTGCTCAGGACTTAATGAGCTGCTGCAAGTGAATCCAATGCTCTAAAATATTTGAATCAGTGAGATTACTTATAACTGAGTTTACCACGTATGAAGATGGACTTTCAAGGTTGCATTTCACTGACACTAATAAAATAAAATCAGAATGTATGACAGGAATGGAGATCATTAGTGTCTCAGTGAAATAAGTTTATGTGAGCTCAGCCATTGATCATAATGGCAGTGGCAACATTAAAAGGACTACACCTACAGTGTATTGGCCCTATCAGAGCTGACGACAGGGTGCTGCTAACTGTCATTGATTGCTACAGAGTGGAGATGATTCCATTAGGTGATGTGATACTCTGTTCGGGAGGAGCGGGATATGTAATGAACGAGCTTTCCCCACAGTCACACATTCTCTTGAGCCCACTGGGCAGGAGGACACTTATCATTAACAATATGACACGCTGGCCTTACACACACTCCAACTGCCACTCATAGCCCCTTTATATGTGCTGTGTTTATACTTCATCAGTGTGTTGCCTCAGTCTATCACCACTGCCAGCCTCTCCCTGGCTTTCTATCTCTTGGTCTCTCTCTGTCTTTTCAGTGTTATTCATTTAAGAAGACTTGCATGTTAAAGTGAAGATAGGAGAAGCGCAGTGGCTCGTATGCGTCCAGGCCCTTTTTTTGCTTTTTCAGTGTTTGTTTTGATCACATACAGGTGACATTTACTGTGTGCTGGTACTGGCTGCTGTGCCAAGCTATTCATATTTTTGTAGCTGCAATTTGCAACTAAAAAAAAAAAAAGAAGAAAATGGTTTTGCGACAGAGAGCCAGATAAGAAAATAGCAAACAGAGAAGACGATGACTACCGCTGTGTGCTAGAGGTGGCTGGAACATCGCTGCTATCTCTTTTAATAAAGAGGACGAGAGGGAAGGACATGGGAGATGGACTTACGTTTCTGGGAAATCCACAAGCTTGGTCCTTATCTTATTGTGCAAAGCCAATATGTACTCGTCAATAAACGGGCACTGCAGGTGGGGGAGAGGAAAGACAGTGAGGAAAACAAGGAAAGTGCATTGAATTACTACTCTGCCAGAGAAAATCTCCATCCCTAACGACAACTAGGACAAATAACAACAGCAGGAATCAGCTTCTAGCATTTATGAAAAAAAAAATGATGCCATTAAATGGCTGTTGTAACAATCATAAAAAAACTGGTGATAGATAGTGTTCCTACTGAAGTGCCACTGGGTGCTGTTAACAAGCATGGGAGTCTGTGAAATGAGCACAGCCCTTACTGCTACCTTTTGTGGACCCAGAGACAGAAAATGTGCAGACTTGCCTTCCCAAAGACGAAACAGTAGAGAGTGACTCCCATGGCCCACACGTCCAGCGCCTTTAAGAGAGTGTCAGTGTGACATTAAATGCGACATCAAGGCAAACACGCTGCAAAACACACATGCTGCAGCGATCCAAACACCCACTTACACAAACAAACATGGTGATGTAAATCAATGCAAACCGCCTACGAGGATTTATGGGCCATTTTAAGGTTATTTTTTGGGGGACATCTACCGTCAGATACCTTGGTGATGTATGTGTGTGATCAGGCAGCGGAGGCACTGCAGCAATCCATCAGGCTCTTTGTCTTCTCTCCCTGTATGAATAGCTCTCTCCTAGGAATCCATTTCTATCCCCTGATAGAAATGAAATGATAAAACTAGCCCTCTGAACCTGCACAATCTCTCACAATGCCGCAGACATTTGTTATCAGACACCGTGCTGTATGACTAACATGTTCTAATGGCCTGATATAACTGGGACTGACAAGTGAGGGGGTTTAAGTGACATACGAGTGTCAGATATTAAATATTTCACGGCCGATTCACACCAAAATCACAAATGCTAGTGCATAATGGACACAAAGCTCTCTGGAGCTGTGGCTTGAACTGCAGACTAATCAGAGAAAAGGGGTGCAATAAGACTGCATATATTTCCTCCTGCACTTGAGTGGCTCTTACATCCTTTTTGTCTGCAATCAAATATTCTATTATGGTCATGTAGATCCTTCCTTGAGCAAATCAATCAGTCTGCCACTGGTTACAACCACAGGAGGAAGCAACATGACCTGTACTTATAATGTCAGATATGAACAGGATGTCAGGGTTGAGACATGAAGCTGGAAAGGAACAGCTCTTGGCTGTTAATTTCTTGTGAATCAGTAGGTAGTGTTGATTCATAAGCCTCATCAGATCTCTCATACCACCTGGTTCAAGGGTTATCTTTAAATAGACGTTGGTTGTGTTTATCAGAAGGTAGGTGGGTAGGTTAGAGGGTCTCTCCTACACTGACTACCATGTTTAGAATGCTGTTGTCAGCTATTATATGCCCGTTTGTTGTTATACAGCCACATTTACATGAGCTGTCTTTATCATCACAGAGCCATCACTGCTTCTCTGGCAGGGACTGTGCCACAGAGGACGGTGTGTTTTTAAGAGCCATCACTGCTTTTCCAGTGAGAACTGTGCCATCAAAACGGGGTATTTCGTTTTACAGAGCTTTCATTGCTTTTCCAGCAGGGATTGTGCCACCTAAAGTGAATATTTTTACTGAGACATCGCTGCTTTTGCAGCGGTGATTATGCCACCAGAAGCAGGTGTTTTTTACCAAACCATCGCTGCTTTACCAGCATTGACTGTGCCATCAAATGTGGGTGTTTTACAGAGCCACTGCTGTGTTTCCAGCGTGAAATGTGCTACCAAAAGGGGGTGTTTCTTACTAAACCATCACTGCTTTTCCAGCTTGGATTATGCGACCAAAAATGGGCGTTTTTATTGAGGCATCACTGCTTTTCCAGCAGGGATTGTGCCACCAAAAGGCGGTGTTTTTTATAGAGCCATCACTACAAATTCAGCTGAAATTGTGCCATTAAAAGGGGTGTTTTTTACCAAGCCATTGCTGCTTCTCCAGCGGGGACCTTGCCACCTAAAGCAGGTGTTTTTTATTGAGCCACTGCTACTTTTTAAGCAGGTATTGTGCCACCAAAAGTTAATGTTTTTTCAGAGCCATCGCTGCTTTTCCAATGGTGACTGTGCCAACAGAAGTGGATGTTTTAACTGAGCCATTGCTTTTCCAGTGAGAACTGTGCCATCAAAATGGGGTATTTCTTTTTACAGAGCTTTCATTGCTTTTCCAGCGTGAAATGTGCCACCAAAAGGGGGTATTTCTTACTAAGCCATTGCTGCTTTTACAGCTGGGATCATGTCACCAAAAATGGGTGTTTTTATTGAGCCATCACTGCTTTTCCAGCAGGGATTGTGCCACCAGAAGGTGGTGTTTTTATGGAGCCATCACTGCATCTTCAGCTGGAATTTTGCCATTAAAATGGGTGTTTTTTTTTCTTACATTTATCCTTTCCTAATAATAACCAAATGTTTTTTGTGCCTAAACATAACCACACATTTACCACAGCACTGTTGAAACGTAAAGAAAAGTAACATTTTGCTCATGGATGCTTCATAGCTGAGAATGGCACTCTGAACACACTAGTCAGCATAGCAAGGGCCTTCTAACCTATCATGCTGATAACTACAACAAAAGCTTTTCATTTCCTTTATTTGTAATTAAAAATAAAGCTTTGTGATTGATTGTGTGTGTAAAACCAATAGCCTTATTCCATTTCTTGACCCTGGTGATAGTGCTGTTCTCAGCTGCATTACTTCTACTCTGTTATTAATACGAACTAACACACAGGGGAACAGACTGACAATGACAATTTGCTCCTTGGATTAGCAGGCCAGCAAGGGTCTGAAAGCTCATCTCGATTTAATGGTTCTCATTTTCAAATCACCAGGTTTAGGCTTAGACCGGCGCCTGCAGCCGCTGTCGCCACAGGAGATCAAACTCAGCAGCGCTCTCTGAATGATTGTAGAGTGAACTCACTTTTCCACTGAAGCTCTTTCGTGCATCTGAAAGGGTCTCTGGTGCCATGAATGCAGGAGTGCCAGCAGTGCTGGACAGCAAAGCATCGTTGCCCTCAAACTGGTTGCTGACCCCAAAGTCTGCTATTTTCACGTGGCCGTCGTCTCCCAGCAGCAAGTTGGAAGGCTTGATGTCTCGGTGGACGATCTTCTGGTAGTGCACTAAAGATAACAGAGAGTAAAGTGTTATATTTTTACGGTAACCTCTAAGCTACAACACTTTTTAAAATACTGTAACCTCACTGCCACAAAAAGACAACCACAATTCAGATGATTTTGTAATTTTTGTGTTGCCATATTTATTTAATAAGTTTATCATAAGTTCAACATTTAGTATCATTCAGACATAAAAATGAATTCTATGTCATTATTTGTTTCAGTGAAAGATCACAGAGTGCATTTTTTCTTAACATGCACGTGGCAAATATCAAGATAATGGCAGTTAATAAGAATGATGTGAATACTGTGAACCTAAGTTCACTTAAGACTGAGCCAAGTACATCTTTAAGCCTTTACACTTAACAGCCATGTGGCGCTAAGCCCTGGACACTTCACTGATTGGATAAGTGGTGCCTTCTTGTCTGAGGAGAACTTATTAAAACATGAGGCACTTGACTTATTAAAAGCCCAGGCAATTAAACATCATTAGCACTAATAATACTTAAATTCAAAACACACTAAGTCAGTGACCTGCAGCATGACAACTGATGTCTAGAATTAAGGCTAATTACGGTTTCAGAAGACGTGCTACACTTGCATTTTGACACAAATGTCATATTAGAGACACTGACTAATTTTGGGGGGTTATTATGGATCCTTTAAGTGTTCAATATTAAATAAATGAATAAGTAATTACAGAAAATGTAGTCACATGAATGGATTGTGAAAAATAAATAAAATTAAGAAAGAGTTCATTTTCATTTGAAATTCTTATTTGGAATTATTGGCACTTGATGTAGATCAGCATATTTAATGAAGCTGATGTAGCCTTCTTGCTAGACCCTTGCATTTTTTGGGTTGTACCTACACTGTTGAATGCACTTCTTGTCACTTTGGATAAAAGCATCATCTAAATAAATCCAGTGCAGTGGTTTTCAAATGGTGTGTCTTGGCACACTGGTGTGCTGTGACGCCAATCCAGGTGATAACCACATATTGTTATTACTGCAATATTCAGCTGGGCCTACACAAAAAGTTATGACTGAATTTTAATTGACAGTATATTGTGCGCACCCATTTTAAAGAGGCAAACTTTAATTTAATTTAAAAACCCTTCATGGGGAACCCTATTTGTCACTATTTGCACATGGGAATTATAAGTGTGTGACACATCAAAAGCCCTCACTGGCAGCCAGTGTGAGGGATGATGATATTTAAAAGGAAAAAGCTGTGAGTGGGACAATGGATCACTTTATTGTACGGAGCAAATTACAACAAAGCACCAGCGAGGATGGACTTTCACCGAAAGACAAGAGAGAGAGAGAAAAAAAACTGTCAGTACATAGAAATACAAACGCTACGTGTCTTATTAACATTGATCCAATGTAATGTAATGTATTGTTATTTTCTTTCATCACATGCCCCCTGCTATCACATTTAGCCAATTAGCACTTCAGCTACAGCAACAACAATGTTGAAGTCCTCCTTTTATTTATTTATTTATTTACCCTGACGAGGTTGCACAAGCAACCTGCCTAACGACTTATAAGGGGTTGTGAGCTTATCCTATGAATTAATGAACAGTTAAGTTAATCACACATTCACACTGCTGCTCCGTCTCCCCACACAGAGTGCCAAGAGGACGCTCTGCTGCTCCGTTAGAGTGCTGTTCTGAATAACGAGGCTCGGAATGAGTATTTCTGAATGCATCTCTTGTTAACCACGGTAAACAACAACATATTACAAGCGATATATAAAACAATAAAAACAGACTTTTGAAAAACAGCATTTTGAAATTAGAATATCTATAATAAAAAAAAATATTGTATGAAACCCTGTTATTATGACAATGATGACAAAATTGTAGTTTCACCAAAGTTTTGGTTTGGAAATTCATGCTTATTGTAAAACTATTGTTGAGTATACTCCAATCCACGTTTTATTTTCAAGACAGTCGGCATTAAAAGCCAAGTAATTGGAGTTGAAGAGGTTCATTTAGCAACGTAGCCGAGCCTCAGTTGTGACTGATGACTCAGGGGGTGTAAGCACTCAAACAGTCATGTGAAAACACAAGATGTGTATACTGCATTAACATGTCATTTTGTCAAAAAAAAAAAAGTGAGAATGGAACATACAGTCATTTTAGGCTTATTAGCGGTGACACAGACGATCTGTACACTTTGTTCTTTTAAATAAAACAGGAACATGTCACCAAATCATTTCTAATTTTAAGAGTGGTGGAAGAGTACACTGTTGGAGACACAGGGGGCCAGATGTTTTTGCTTTTACATTCTGAGTATTATAACAGGTACAATGAAGAGGGATATCTCTAGAAATTGAATATCCAATCCCTTCCTGGCCACTAAAATTGCTACATAACTGCATGTAGCTCTTTAAGCACCGGAGGATTGATAGCTAAAGATGCATGAATTAGTTTCACTCAAACACTCCACAGATATGTTTCATAGATTCGCTGTGTGTTAGATACTTACAGTACTCTATGCCCAGGATGACATCTCTGAAGTATAACCTCGCCTGCTCCTCTGACAGAGGGTTGTCTGAGGGCACTTCCATCACTGGACTACAGATCCACACAGGCAGGCAGAGAAGAAAACAAACACACACAGAGCGAGGCAGACAAATCCACAGATTATGTGCATCAGTAGTTTCATCATTAGCACAGCGTTTTTATTCCAAATGTGAACACGTTCAAAGACCGATACACATCTAAACAAACACACACATCCTGATCAAACATGACTGATACTGAAAATGCGTGAGAGACCATCTCAGCCTTCTTTGTATGGATCCCAAACCCAACAGCACCAAAGACAGATTTGTGTTTGTTGAGATGAGTGGACAGGACAAACATAAACCACTAAATCACTATTCTAAACAGCAGTTGTAGTGTCATGCAATCTTTCATTACACATCAGCATGAATATTTATATTCTGTGATAGTGTACTGCAGCTCCCTGGTTTAATTATGCTTAAAAAGAAAATTCAATTTTTTCTATTGCTTGAGTACTTGCAATTTTATTCATTTATATAAACACAAGGGATTCTTGTTGTTTAAAACAGAGATCAATCTGAGGTGAAACAGTTACAGTAATGATGAAATGCCTTTCTAACTGCTCCAGTCATACTGTGCACCATTTTAACTATATAACCATACGCCAAAAAAGAAAAAATCTTGTATTCTCATATTCTTATATTCACATCTAATCATTTTTTCCTGATCTTTATGTCAACAAGTACCAACTAATTTCATCCAATAATATCATGACACCCACCCATCAATCACTCTCAAACTTTTAGCCGCACAGAGCTAATTCATCAGTTAGCGACAGCATGCTACGTCAGTGTGTTTCAGGCATTCACTATCTCAAACCCTGCGCTGCTTCCCCAAATTACCATGGTTACAGACCTGCTGGCTGGAATTTATTCACTTTGAGGAAAGTGCTATCTTTGACAGCTCCACATTATGCACACGGCACTGTGGATTGCCTCTGCAACTTGAGGGAGCGTACAATGGACTCTTTCCGTCAGTGTACACTGTCAGAGTGAGTAGTCACTGTAAAGGCTGATGTATAGTTGTGTGTGGGCTCTATGCACAGCCCATGCCGTAGCCTACACAAGTAGCCAGCTCTGTGGTGAGCATTTATACTTGTGCAGTGATGTGTCTACATTGCTGTGCAATTACACCTCCAGATCACTGGTTGGCGGTGGGGTTTCTATGGCACTGTGTTAAGTTTCTGTGAGGTGCAGTGCAGTTTAATAATAAAGATGTGTACACAATTCAGCTCCATTATAACTCACAAGGTTCACTGACAAATTAATTGTCTTTTGCTAGACACATTTTCCTCACATATACAACATGCTAATGTTTTTAGCATAAGCCTATGACATTTTACATTGCTCAAATTAGCCCAGCAGCTAACTGACGTTTCCTCTACTCATATGAAGCCAGGAACAGCAGTAAGTGAACAAAGGCTATGTTTCAAATTTTAGCTCTATTTTAACTCACAAGATTCATCAACAAAACAACTGTCTTTTGCTAGACATGTTTTCCTCATATATTCAATCAGCTAACATTATTAGCATACGCCTATGACATTTCCTGTTGCATATATTAGCCCATAGGCTAGCTAGCCAGGATAAATATAACACAAGGCTTAAAATGCTATTTTTGTGTTGTCTTCACAATTTATTGTTTCTTATTTGTGAAATATAAGTAAACAAAAGCTTTGTTTCCACTGAGGGAATTTTTTTTTTTTTTCACTAAAATGCGTTGTCCCAACATGTAGTCACATTTCTGGGGCTGTGCACGTCAGGCTACAGCAAAGGCTCCAGTATGAGGTACACCGTAGTTTAGAGGTTATAGCGTAGGGTACAGTGCAGGGTACAGCATAGGTTAGGGCATACAGTCTAGTGAGAGTGTCACGCAGAGTCTATGCCGAGGGTACGGCATCGATTTAACAGAGACGTATAGAACCTGCTTAATTCTCCATGTTTGTTATGACACGCCCACTTTTCAATGATTAAATCAAATACCTGCCGACGTTGTGTCCCACCTGGCTATCCTGTTTCAATCGGAAATATGTCACGATACTGAAGCTAGATACTCTCAAAATGCTGTTTCATCTGGACTTTAAGAACAGAGTGGTAATATTTCAAGCGTTATTAGCAGCAGTATCTGTAGCAATAGTCTTGGCAGCATTAGCAGCAGCACTTTGAACTGCACCTCATGTTTCAAAGAAGTATGGCTATGAAAAGACGTTATTTTTCCTGATTAGTAGAAGCACTATTAATAATCAGCTCAGCTATCTGTCATCTCTCTCCCAGGGGCAACAAGAGAGCAAACAGTTTGTCTCATTATGAGAAGTTAACAAATAAAACAAAGGTATACATGACTTATTTATGCACATGTGTGAAATGATACCAGCTCCCCCTCCCACCTCCGTTCCCTTATAATAACAAAAGGTCTCAGATCATTAGATCATCACAGTTTGTTCTGTGGTGTGTAGGAAGGAACAGCTCGTGCATCAGGACGTGAAACATTTACACGGATTACTGCCACTGGTAATAACTGTGAAAACCTAAGAACATTACGAATCCCTTTGAAGCTTGGGATAGAACAAACACCCGCATGGTGTCAGCTCGGAGTAATGAAGGAGAACACTGCAGAGACGGAGGCAGGGACGGAGGGATGGAGGGAGGAGGAGGAGGAGGAGGAAGAGGTGAAGGTAGAGGAGGATGGGCCTTGAATTATTAAAATAAAGGACATGTTCTCTACTCACCCCTTACGCATCAGCTCAAACACTGTCAAAGAAAGGAAACAGGAACACGTTATTCATCCATTCATCTGCTGTGTTTGACCGCTGCTGTCACTGAGGCAACACCCAGCATCACATTATTATTTTGAATATGCCACATAAAGAGTCTGACGTGTCACACTAACTGTGACCTGGCATGGCTGATGGAAGATTTCTGCATAATGCGTGAGCCCTGAGGTGGTGTGGAAGGAAGCAAGAGATGATCTGAATCGTGAATAACTTATATGAACACTTGTTGGTGGCATATGTGCCAAGTGCCAAAGGCTGACAGAGGGCAAAAATAGAGCGGACACAGAAAAAATGGTCTGCATACCCATGTGAAGGTTGTCCTCCGCCGGATCATCCAGAACCTGCAACAACAACATATGATCATGAATGGAGCCTTTCACCTGAAAGCCTCAAGGTACCGGTAAACAATATAAAAACTAACATGTGATCCGTCTTGTCAGGATCATTTCAAAGAGCTGACGGGAAGCATTCAGGACCAAAAACACTGCAGAATTCTAAAGTGTTTGAGAAGACTGAGCAAAGTTAGAAGAAAGAGCTGTGTTAAAAAAAAAAAAAAAAAGCAAAGAAAATGACCCTTTGACCTTTTCTTTGTTCTCACATGAAAGCTGTTAGATTCTCGATAATTGGGACGTTGGCGGGAGCTGTAATTTAAAACACTAGCTTTGCAGGTTTGTGCAGACTCACAGCTCTGCAGCTGACAGCTGGCTGGAGTTACCTGCTCCTGGGCCGAGGGACAAAAGTGAGCTAATTCCTCTGACTCCAATGTGTGGCCTACAGTTTGTCTACTGAAGAACTCCACTGAGCTAAAACTAGACTTTGACACAGAACCCTCCTCAAGACAGGGTCTCACGTTTAAAGTGGAACTCCACGTATTCTATGCATCAAAGTCTGTTTACATGTGAGATATAAAGTGGCACAAGGCCTTTGTGGCTCCAAAGCAGGTCGCACCAGCTTGTCTTTACTAAGCTTGGTCTTACATGAAGTCATTTTATCTTAAGACCAGTCTTTGAAATGGACTTCACGTTGGTTGCATCAACCAAACTTAAGTCTCAACTGCGCTCTGTCTCAGCGCTGCACTATGGCCATTTCTGAGCAGCAGCACATGTTGCTTTGATACATGGTTAATATTCTCCTGCTGTCTGGCTGATGTGTAGCTGATCATTTATCTTCTGTGGCAATGTTATTATGAAGGATCACAGAAAAATAAAAGGAAATTTCTTGGACATCGCAACACAGAGACAAATAGATCTGTACAGAAGAGGTGTGTCAGGGTTTGATTGACAGCAGCTGGCAGCTGTTATTAATGTCTTTAAGTAATGTTTAGAATTGTTCATGTTCATTGCCAAATGTCAACTGTTCATGTGAATCTTAATTGAATTTCTTTTCTTTTCTGTCTACCCTGTTACCTGTGTGTTTTTTGATGATAATCACTGAGACATGTTTATTGATTTTATTTGGTTACTTGCATGCTCTAAATTGGCAAAATGAAATCACTTAAAAATGGGACCGATTTTCACTGAAATTTCCTTCAATCCAAGAAGAAATGTGTTGACATTAGATTGTGCCTTAAAACAGAGCAAGACTTTTTTTTTTTCAAAATAATGGTTGTTTGTAAGTACTTGTTTAAAAAAAGGGACATTTTCACTCTTAGAAAATATAAACATTATAACAACCGTGCATTTAAAACACATATTAGAGACAAAAATGTCCTGAGACATTTGGTCTCTGTCACATGCAAAGAATTTCATCAAAATTATTAGATCATAATATCCTGAGATGAACCGATATATTTTTCTTATAGTTCAACAAGCCCTCATTTAGATGAAATATAATCATGTAAAATTTTACATTTTTTGATAGCTGTGAACCAGACTGAAATGGCACAGAATAGCAGGAATGAGCCTGTTAGCAGTGGTAGGCCAGCGTGTGAAAGGACCAAAGTGACATTTGCAGTTAAGTTTTTTATGCTGCTGCTGACCAGCTAATTAGCTAGCTAATTAGCAGGAAAGCTAATGTGGGTTGTTGTTCAAAGTTTGTAGCTGTCATGTTGTGTATCAGGCTGCTGATATAAATGCTGCCGTCAAATGGGGCCGTATTTACCAAGATAATCCATATAAATCCATTGACTTTACACCGTGCCCAAAATGTATGCCTGGTCTAAGTGAGAAGAAGCCTTAAGACTAAATGGTGCAACCAGTGTAACTATTAGGTCGGACTTAGAATGCCAAGTTACGACTGATTTAGCTTGAGACCAGGCCTGGGCCCTGTTGGTGCAACTGGCTCCTGTGTGAACTATGTAAAGTCTGATAAACTGAAGGTGTCGAGTTAGAGAGAAGTGAGATCGCTGAAACCCGCCGCTGCAGGCTTTCAGCTAAAGGCTAAGTTAGCTGCTACTAGCATAATACACTGAATCTCTGACCAGACTGTTTGTGGTTATGCTGCATTGTGGGAAATGTAGCTATATTTTGATGAGGACGAAGAACGTGTGGAATAAAAAGAACAACATCTCTGGTTCTGCAGCATCGATTTTGATTTTCATTTTAAATGTCCATCAGTGTTATGATGGTTCATTCATTCATTCATTTTCCATAACAGCCTATTTTGTTAGGGGTTGTGGGGGGAGGCTGGAGCCTATCCTAGGGGCAAGATGCAGGGTACACCCTGGACAGGTCACCAGACAATTGACCTAAACTGCATGTCTTTGGATTGTGGGAGGAAGCTAGAGTACCCAATCTGTAGAATACATCCTAACACTTACTATTGTCCCTGCTTAGTAATCCAGGTGATAAAAACAAGGGATCGGACTGGACTACATGGCCCCTGCTTCTGCAAGGTGAGGCTGCACGACATGAGGAACTGTAATTATGATATTACATGTGATAAATAAACAGATGTTAAAGTACTGATTAAACACTGAACTGAATACAAAAGGCATCAATAAAAAACGAATGAGAGTCACAAGTGCAGTTTTCTGATACTCTCTTTTAGCTAACTCAGAATAATGTGCAATATCACAGTCTTTTGCGATGTCTTTATCATGCAAGATGACATTGCGATGATGATTAAAAAACAATATATTGTGCAGCCCTATTGCAAGGCTACTGCTTAAAGCTCCCACAAACCCAGAGACACGCGGTTGCTTCTAATACAACATCCGTGTGAATTTAAATCACCCCAGCAAAGGTAAACATCTGCCAAGGACACACAGTTCTGAGAAAACAAGGGCAGAATATCTCCTCTGAAGCACCAGGAAGACTGTTAACTCACATCAGTTTTAACAGACCATCAAACAGCCAATAGGTGAATGTTTGCTCCTAACATCTTAAACACTTAAATAAATACTGTTGTTTGCACCGCGCATCATTTTTCTCCCTTTGTTTCAAGTAAAAGCACCGAAAGCTTTAAACAGCAAATGAGCTGTGCAGAGTGCAACGCATTACAAACGTACTAATCTTATTTGTAGCTGTTGACTAATGCAGTGCAGAGGATGCATTAAAGGGTATCTTGATTTAAGGGGAAATTACATGAATTGAGCTTGGGCCTTTGAAGCGTCTGCTCTCAAAACAACTGCACGCCTTGGCGAGTACAGGGTCGGCCTTTTCCCAACCATCTGTGACAAATGACCATATCACTTTCATCAGTTTAAATCTGTTCCACTTGGCGTCGGCTTTCATGTTTCAAAAGTCTATTTCTAATTAGATGGACTGGACTGCAGCCTCACAGGAATCAGTTGGAAAGCCGTAATGAATATGATCCCGACCGGAGCACAGCCCATTTAAATGGATGAACAGAGAGAGATGGAGAGGAGGAAGGCAGGTTTTCCCGTTGCTCACATACACCTATTATGAGAGCGAGAGCGAGGGTGGACAAAGAAGGGAATAGACGAGCGTGTGTGTGTGTGCACAGGCGGCTCTTGCTTAAAAAACTCTGTATTTCTGGCACACTCTACACCTGAGCAAGCCAGACAGCTTTCCCACCGACTGACTCCCTGAGCTTGACTCCCGACAACGACAGCAGTGCCCCCGCCATCTGCCCAAGATTGAAAAACACTCTGATGATATCGCAAGGGAGCGGCGGGCATCTTGAGTCACGTCTTCAAAATCGGCTATCATCTTTCATAAACAACCTCCTCTGCAGAAAAGTCTATCCATCCTCACAAGTCACCAACTCGACCCAAGTTTGAGAGTGGCGGCTGTTGTGAATATAAGAATCTATTAACAGGTTGGAAGCTTTGTTTTCACAGAACATGTCACCGAAACATTATGAAGGTTCAGTGACAGAGGTGTGATAGATGTGCTGGAGGGTAAATCTATCTCATTTTCCACACCTGTTTGCTGGCAGCTCACGGTTTATCCACCTTTTTGGTCTGACATAAACCGATAGGACAAGAATACAAAGTGTGAGTCAGAGTACACAGCGAGAAAGGTTCTCTGATGATGGTGATGGTAAAGGATAATCCTGACCACAATGGATTTCAACCTGCTGTGGATGTCGACGTGCTGTTATCATTGTAACAGTTATGAAACGGCACATTTCCCTACAGCAAGATGCCATTTATTATTTATGTCCAAATATCAACAAAATGGAAAATAAATTCTTTACGCTGTGAAAAAGAAACTCTACCTCCAAAGGTGCTGTACACAAAAGAAAACATTGCTTCCTCAAACGTACAGTCACAGTATAAAGTGCCAACAAAATGACTGCCTCTTAGGTTTAAAACTGAATTGAAATAGGCTACTTCCTGGACAACCTCGCATGAACCAAGTGACAGACTGACAGTACTGCATGAGATCATATTTATGTTCGCAGGGTCCGTTGTCCCACAGTTAAACGTTCTGTCAACACACATTAACTTGAAACGGGTCGAATTTGATGCAAACACAACAGGAAGGTTAAAGTTTTTCATAAATATTATCCCTGTTAGCCCTGACCTTTGGAGATGCTGATGGTCGATTGTTGGAGCTCTCTGACTCTGAAGGCTCATTTGTACTCTCTTTGTGTATGAAAAAAAGACGTTGTAAATTTGTCTGTGTCCTTTATGACTGCACTGTTACAGCCAATAGATGGCACTAGAGGGCGGAGCCAAGAGTTTCACACAACAACGACAGCAGAGGAGGTTGTCAGTGTAGCCCTTTAAATACATTCCAACATGTGGATGGAAAATTAATTTCACAAATTCAACTATATATCACTATATATTATTATATATTAGGAATTCCTTCCATTCTAATATTATTTAAATGTCTTTGAGATACAGATGGTACTGCTCCATTTCATTGGTGTCCATGAGCTCTCAGAAAACACACACAAATTTGGACGAAATAAACTCAGAGTACGGACAGGAGGCTCCAACCATCTCTGTCTCTGTGTCTAACATTAAGAATAAATAAGCCACAACCTGATCCTGTACCCCTTTACTAATCTTTACCTGTCTGGAGATGACAATAATCAATAACTTTTGATTTTTTTAACCCTTACAGTTTTTAGAATTACATTCTCCTTTTTATATCTTTTGATTTTGTTTTTCCTCCCTTTTAATTGGTTAATTATTGCTTCACTGATCTAACGTATGTTGAAATATGTCTGGGAGTTGTAATCCATACAAAAAGAGTAACTATTATCTAGTCTAAGACCTGTACTAGTGCAAATTTATGACTCTCACAGTCATAATTACAGTCCCCTAATCTCACTCTAACCTATGTCATATTAAAGATATACTATGCAGAATTCATTAGCATTCAAAAAAATGTATAAACACATACAGAAGTAATCCCTCTCAATTATCACTTATGACCTGCCCTCAGTGTATGGTGGTGTATTTATCTGCAGAGACTCTGTGTTCAGGATGTTTAGGGGTGCTCAGGTGAGGTCGGGGCTTTATACAAGTAAGCAGCACGCATTCAAGAGACACTGCACTAAAAGAAAAATAACATCTCGCGTAGTGTACCTTTCAGAGCTAGGGAGCATTGATTTCAGGTTCCCATTATGTGTGTTATAGAGCTAGGAAACATAAGACCCTGGGAACATAGTAATGACCCCCTGCTGCGCTGCTAGCAGGTCTAAAAACTTGTAGTACCGCCTTCTAATCTAAGTATGCTTGAACGTTTTCAATGTCAAAATGCATATTCATTAAATACAAAGACAAAATAGCAACACAAGATATCCTATCATATGTCATTTGACTGATTCCCAGCACTAACGCAGGGGTAAGTCTATAGCAACAGGATAATACACTGGTTGGATTCTGAATGCAAAGGCAGCAACCATTTACCATTAAATATAGAACCAAAGGATGGATGCACTCTCACCTCCACCAGCTTGACAATGTTGATATGGTCCAGCTTTTTAAGAATGGCAATCTCCTGATAGACCCTCTCCAGGGGTCCTAAGATTTTGGGCTGCTCTCCCTGGGCTGCTTTGGGTCCTCGTGGGGGTGGGCGACCTGCAGACCGCCACACAAGCCAAACACGCACACACAACTTTACTAAATGATTCACTCAATCATGATTAGCCTTGATGAAAGCAATCGTACAAAATGAGGATCTACAGACATGTGGCAGGGTGGTTTTATGCATCATAGCTTTTTGTTTTGCTTTGTTGCTGCTCCTATTTGTAATTATAAACAGTATTTAGGGGGTAACTTCTGTACTTTCCAACCTGGACCACATTTTCTCATATTTTTGTGTCTAAGTGACTGATGGAACCAAAATTATTGAAATTGGTTGAGTGCTGCGGGAGAGGGCTGCAGTTGGCAGCGGGGAAGCAGGCTGTAATGTAACCACTTGGGGCATGTTCACACTGTCAATTTACATCAGTAAAAGTCCACTGACAGGCTCAGATTGTTTTTATGAGTGTCTGGCAATTTATGGAAAGAATCACTACAGAGACAGACTTTGTGTTAAAGAGCAGGATCCTTTTTGTTTATGCAAAAATAGTTCCAAAATCACTGTTATCAAAGCCACCAGACTCCATTTAAATAGACTGTGATTTTAGCCTGTATAGAGGCAGCGTGTTTTCACTTCTAACTTCGTAAATTAAGGGTTTATGTCCAGCAAGCGAGAGGTGGGGATTGTTTGAGCAGTGGAAAGATGAACCGAGACAGTTTTTCAGTTTTATTTTGTTTCTGTCGTTTTCAAATGAAGTGTGTTTAAGAAATATAAAATCTGTTCTGTTTATTGAAATGGGGCCTGATGGCTTTGGTGATGGTGTTTTTTGGGCTATTTCTGGCTGAGCAAAAAGACACCAGACTCCATTTGAATAAATAGTATCACTGTGAAGCACATTCAAAGGAGACAGACACAAAATGCAACTCACAAAGCACGTCTTGGTTCATCTTTCACTGTTCCAATGATCACCAGCTCTGGTTTGGTTGAAATTAACCCTTAATTTACCCAGTTGGATGTGAAATATGCTGGATCTATACACACTAAAATTACTATTTATGCAAATAGCCTGGTGAGTTGGCGATGGGGATTTTGAGGCTGTTCCTGGTTAAACAAAAAGGATCATACTCTTTAAAGAGGACCTATTATACTCATTTTCAGGCCTTTGTATTGATTACTGGACTCCTATAGAGCAGTCACACACGATTACCCGCACCGAAAGCTTTGTAGATCTTTGGAACGCTGTGTCTCTCGCTGCATCGCTTCCTTGTATTTCCCACATCCCACAAAAATGGTCTGTGTTATTTACTCCACCCCCCCGGCCCCGATCCCACTCCGCTGTGATTGGTCACACTCCCGAGGACTTCCGAAGGGCTGCCAAGCGCTGCCGAGCCCCACCTCCTTATTTTGCTAGTGTGGAAGTTGAAAGAATTTCACTTTTGAGAATGTCAGCTTTTGAAATACAGCCGTATGTGTTGGATCCTGAATCCGATCCGGAGGTAGAGACTGGACAGCCTGAAGTTTCTCAAGTACAGAGGTTACTTCAAGACGTCTCTGAATGGTAAGTAACATTAGCTGTTAGCCGTAGCTTGTTGTTGTCATTACCTGCTTACCTCTGCGGCGTATTCCTGGGCATGCCCATATAAGTAAGTCCAGCACGCATTGACGTCAATGGGACTACTCTGTGAAAAAAAGACAGTAAAACGCAGCATGCAGAGCCATCCTAAACAGTCTGCAGGGCTCACGTCCAAATGCATAAACCTCATTATTTGACGCTTTGGCATCGTTTAACACGAGTCTCTGACATTGTAACATCATTTATAGGTCAGTTCCCCTTTAACAAAAAGAACTATCTAAATAAGGATCCTTTCCATAATGTTGTCAGACACTTAGAATAACAATATAAGCCTGAGGTGAAAACAAAGCACTTTTAGTGGACATAAAGTGACAGATAAACATGCCCTGAGTGGTTACATTGCAGCCTGTTTTGTGGCCTCACTCAGTACTGCACCAGTGTCAATAATCGGGTCCAGGTTGAAAAATACCAAACCTGCGCTTTGACTAGAAAAGCTTCTGAAAGTTTAAATCTAACATCACTTGTTAAACACTCATACAGACAGTGGATTGTGTGTGTGTCTGTTTAGAAGAACAGAATAGCACTTACGTGGAAAACCACACTGCTTCATTAACTTCTTCTTGGACACCACCTTCATGGCCTGTAGGAAAACAGGAAATGATTCTGATCACACGGTGTGTTCACATACAGCCTGCATTAACAGTAAAGTGGAGCCTCAATCATTTATCAATAAAGGTTACTAATTAATGTGAACTCAAAAGAGAAATGAAAACTTGGAACTTAAAAAAAGGTGTGTAAATAAACAAACAAAAAGTTAAGAGTTTAGTTAAGATGTAATGCTAGACCCCCTTTACACCTTCCATTAAAATGCATCTGGCATCCAGACTGACACACATTAATATGTGTCTCCAATGACCACATTTAGGTCTGATTAAGATCTGAAAGTTCTGCCCAGGACCAGTTGAAGCTGTTCTCCACCATTAGCTCAGCCAGTGCCTCATAAATGGCTCAGTTGTGATATGAATTGTCAGGTTTCACTTGCATACTTCTGAGCAAACTGAGAGCAGACACTTGGTTTTGTCTTGACTCCATCCACCAGCGTCTTGAATATCAACAAGCTTTCTTGCTGCTTTTTTGCTAGTAGCTTAACTCCCTCACTGGTTGATGGCTGCCATCTCACCGGTTTGAACCAGTCACATGGAATTAAGTATTTCCGACCATGTCGTTGTTGTCTGTGAATCAAAAACCCGATTGCATTCACACTTGTGTTCAGTGTGGTAATGAGCCGTCCCTCCACAGGTGGTTTGGCCGATTGGATGACAATCCGTCCTCAATGTGTTTTCAGTGTATTAACACCTGTACTTTCATGTGGCCGAGCACTGTCTCATTGCAATTTTATCACATAATGCATGTTAATGCAGTGTGTGAAGGTCTACGTGTACATGAACTCAAAGAATGAAACACCTTGGAGATGTAACTCTCAGCAGTTTCCTCACATGTGCCTTCATTAAAGGGAGAAACATGAAAGATTTAAAGTCAATGGGTTTATTATCTGTGTTATTATCCTTTGTTAAAAGGTCAGAAGTATCTGAGTCTGAGGCAAGTGAATGTTTCATGGAAAAGAGCATGTATCGGTGTATACAGGACGACTGCGTGTCTGTGTGTGTATGTGTGAGGGAACAAACTCAAAGCCAAGACGACATCTCGTTACAAGGAATCAGTTACGCAAAGGAAGAAGAGAGACAGTCAGTAACATTCACTGAATGTCAGACATTTGTCCATAATCGTAGAGCCATATCAAGCTGTCAGAATGTCAGAGTGATTCCACTAATCACTGGAGATGGAACACCGTCTACTACTTTGACACTCAACACGTCTTCAGACTCATACTACCACGTCATTTGTTCCTACTCTGTAATATGACCCACAGGAGCGTTTGCTGAATTAGCACCTTGACAGGTGGCAGGAGATCAACCAAGCAGCAACCTCCGAGGCTGAAAAATCAAGCCAACACTGAAGTGCCAAAAACTTCAGTTTCTCTAACAGCCACTTGACGCTGGCTACAAGAATGAGTCAAGGTTTACAGGGTATAAGTATAGCCGTAACTATTTTAGTGTGTTTTCAGTTCATGAAAGTTCATTTTAAATATTTGGTCACCTAAAAATGTCCTGTTCAGCATTTGGTCCTTAGACCATCTACGGAGTTGTGTGTCCAGTTTTTCCAGTGAGAACATTTTGTTTAAATGGTTTTAAGCCTGTTTTTCGCAGGTGAAAATTAGCATTAGCATCATCACTGTTAACCATAGCTGTAAATGCAGCATGCAAACCAAGCGGTTAGCTCCACCCTGTCACCCAAATATGTTCACTTATGGCTCCCAAAATTCAATTGGCAATGGCAAAAATGCCAAACTCTTCAAAATGGGACTCCACAAAGCAATGGTTGATGTCATGGTGGCTATGTCCATTATTTTCTGCTATCTTTGACCGGGGTAGGCAACCTGTGGCTCAAGAGTCACATGAGGCTGTTTAGCCCTTCTCTAGTCAAACAGAAATGAATTGCCTTCGTCTTTTTTACATTTAAATATTCATTTATCATTGTTGTAGGCCGAGTTTTAGCATTTCATCAGCTAAAATGTGCATCCTATGTCTGCAGCCTGGTAACTTTCCCTCTAATTTTTGCCAAACTTCAATAGCGGTGGCTAGTCTTGAGGTTACCTTGCTAAGTTCCCAATGGATGTCAAATTAAAAAAGGTAAAAATCATTTCACCGCCAATGCTGCAAAGATATAGAACCAAATAATCATAAATATCCCACTGCAGAGTAACTACTTTGTGATAAAACTTATTTATGAGTGCTAATTTAGGTGGTTTAGTAATATTGATAGGCTGACCTAGACTCAATAGGCTGTGTTACCTTCATTATAAGGCTCAAATGTATTTTGTAACCTCTGTTTTGTGAGATCAACCCTGTCCTCATATCTAAATGTGATGGCTGCAGTTTTAAAGAAGTCGTTAACGTTGTGAACTCTGGTTGCGTATAGGCAAAAAAACTGCTTGGTTAGGTTTAGGAAAAGATGATGGTTTGGGTTATGATAAGTAAGTTCGTTACATGCCGTACCTGACAAAAGTTAACTTGCGTACACAAGTTAAAATAAGTGAGTGTTGAGTTCTGGTTTCACATGGGACAGAAACAGTGGTCTCCTGGGTCAAAGTCCTGTGTTTGTTTGACACATCCGTCCACCCAGACCTTCTCCCTAGGCAAGCTTTGTTGCTCTTTATACTGAGTCATCTGACTTCATCCTTTCCATCCTTCAGTCATAATTACTGCAGCCATTATAGATCGCTGTCTGACAATAAACGGAACTATGGGTCGTGTCTGGCTGCTTTAAAACAACCTATGTGGTTATCTTTTGAGGAAGGACGTGTGACGGTGTCTCTCAACACCACAAACAGTTCCGGTGATGTACAACTCAGCAGTTTCCTCTGAAATTGGTCTCCATGGCTATGACTGTGCAGAAACCTGGTTTGCGGAGGAAGAAGAGCCTCCCCTGTACACAGTTTCCATGGTGTGCTGCCTTTGTGTGTGTGTGTAGATGGTGGGAGGGTGGTTAATGACTCAGACACAGAGTCATTAAACAGTTAAAAATTGTCCAGCAATATTCAGAATTATTGCAGCTTTTCGGTTGTAAAGTTGCCATACAGATTACATTATTCATACCAGGGTTCATTACAGAATCTGGGATTTATGGTGGAGCTCCATAAATAGCCGCCATCTCAAAAGCTAAATTCTGCCTGTGTAGGCAGGTGTAGGTGCGTCATCGCAGTTTTACTCACAGTAAATGTGCTTTACCAAACATGACATTGGGAATGACTATACCTAGGCAATACATGTAAAAAACCCAATCTAAAAGGTAACGTGAGTTCAGTCAACAACCCTCTGATTGTATGTGCTGAGGAGGAACTGTTGAGTGGTTCGTGGTGCTGATCAAAGGGAGCCAAAAGCACAACAGTGAGAACTTTATTTTGTAGGAGCTGGAACATAAAAAGATTTAGGGATGATGTCAGTCACCATATTGTTCTCCCACTGTGCCATTGTGCCTTTTCTGAATTCTCCAGCACTATAATCTGTAGACAAACAAATCTCTGCAAGCAAACCAGACTTCTGCAGCACTGCACCTTAAGTTTGCTAAAAAATGAAAATCAAGCAAGTTGCACCAAAGAAATAAAGACTGAGTGAACTCATTCTTACTGAGTGTTAACATCATGGCTGGATTAACCTCCTCAGAGGCTCAAGAGCAAAGGGACAGTGTTTTTATCACTCGGGCTACATTCACATGAATACAATTTCATTTTATAAAAGCATTTCAGATTAAAAACCATCTCTGAACACAAGTGTTTTAGCACCATTTCAATCTCCATAACACGCCTGAAAACACATAAGACATAACCTTGATGTCACTGGGCATGTGCGCACCAGTAAACAGGAGGAAGACTGTCCACTCTGTGGTTGGCTGTATAGTTGCAGAAAATATTACAGAGGAAGAACAGCAATGGTGAAAAGTATGACCAGATATTTCTTTGCTTGAACCAATGACAAGGTGGAGCTGTTGCTAACAAGGGTTTTTCCTGCACAGAGAATGAGGAGGGCTCCGCCCCCATCAAAGTTCGTCCTACCTCCTGCTCTCAACAAAACTCTGACAGGTGTCATAACGGAAAAAACTATTTTCTAACGAGTGTTGCACTTGATGGATTTCTGTCATTTGTAATTGTATTGCAGCATTATGCTGATATAACGGTGCTAAATCGTCATCAGCACAGTGCACCGGGAAAGGCACTGCCTACACTGCCTGAGAGACAGAAAAGAGCCATCTGTTTCGGATCGCAGCAAAGTGGCGGTCAATCGGACACAGTGTCTGTAAATGCTGCTCAATGCATCTCCATGTGCACGTCTGAATGCCGTCTTGTACTGAGACTACAACGTTTACACCACTGAAATGAAAGGACATAAAACTGTTTTGTTAAATCAACTTTTTCCCACTTTGTCAAAGCTGAAAGTTCAAACAGATATCTGTAAAACATGATGTAAGTTCATTACTGCAGACCACTGTTCAAGACCAACAAACAACAAAACCAGTGAAGTCACTGTTTCTCCAGCGGCTTTTATAGGCACCAAATGTGGGTGTGTTTTAGCGACCTGTCACTGCTTTCCAGTGGGAAAAGCATGTGAACAACAAACGACAATCAAATTGTTTATTTAAACCAGTGTGAATATTACCTGATTAAAAATTAGGCTTCAGATAACATATCAATTATGAACCATTCATTTGATCTAGCTCAGACAGACAGCGCATCACAGAGACAGTGAGTTACAGCACTCGAATATTACGGCACCCAGCATACTGACACAACAACACTTTATCCTGTTCAAAGGGTTTTTCATAAAATTTAATCCAAGTTGTGAGAATTGTTTTGATTCTTTTCATCTGAGGACCCTTATGGACTGAAGGAATATGAAAAACTTACAGGTAATCGAGGAATGGACACACAATTTGAGGTAGCTAACAACACGGTTTTACACATCAGACAAACATCTCTCAAAAAATGAACTGCCTGGCAACCAGAAGAGCATCTATTTGAGACAGGTGTGTATTTGTCAAAATGTGTAGCCACACTGGGCTAGTAAAAGCGAGAAGGCTTTTCAATTAAGTTTTACAGTATATGTATACACATACAAGCACAGAGACATGTAAGTGCATTGATGAATAAAGCGAGTCCTACAGAAAGTTATTCTATGTGTATGTGGAACAGACGGTTAAGGTTCACTTTCAATGCACTTGGTGCTCTGCTGCTCCGCCTGTACCCCATCTGCGCCCAGAGGGAGACAGAAGCCCCTTTTACACTGACAGATTTTCCGTGAATGTTCGGCCGATTTGCCGGCCAGCTGCGAGCATTTACACACACAGAGCCGGATTGGCGAGTTGATCCGAGGTGCCCAATTTTCCGCCTCATAGGGTAGTCATATCGGTGGAACGGTTTTACTATAAACAGAGCGAGGCGGCCTTCCACCTCAGGAGGGTCTGTTGATGACTTGTGGGAGTGGCTGTTGATGACGCCGCACGTTCGACCCACTGGCGTGGACTTCAAACCAGGAAACAGCTGATAGCAGGAATGAGTATCTAGCAGCACTAAGGAGACGCAAAGCAGAAGATGAGCAACTGGGGAGATAAAGAATTGTGCGCCCTCCTTGCCCTCGCTAACGAGGAGGCCATTGACCGTCAGATGACGGGAACGTGAAGGACGGGCCGATGTACGAGAGAATTGCCGAAGGACTGACCAGCCGCGGCTTCCCTCGGTATGTCACAGTTTATGTCACACGCCGAGCTACATGTTTTGTTACTAGCTCACGCCCCCCATTGCCCCGAAAAAGGCACATTCTGTATAAACAAAAGTAGGCAGGCGGCATTTTGCCGCTCTCCCCGATTTTGTTTTTATACTGCCAATGCTGAAAGAAGACGGATTGGGCTTTCCTGCAAATCTGCACAATTCCAATGTAAAAAGGGCTAGAGAGACGAGAGAAAGGCAGCTTCAAAAAAATGTTTATGTGCCAGCAAAGACAGATATTGTGGCAGCGCATCACAAATAATGTACAGGAAATGTACAGGAAGTTTGAACACAATTTATACAAACGGAATCAGATTTTTAAAAATGGTTAAACACAATTAAAAGCCAGATATTTAGAGTGGTTCAGTTTAGAGTGAGCTTCAGTGGTTTATATTGACACTTTTGAAAGCAAATGCAGACAGGAAACAGGAAAATTGTACGCACACAGTCATGATGACATTTTTGTATATTCTCAGTTTATTTTATCTAATTTTTTTTTTACAAAATGAGGTCCAGAATATGGCTTCCATACACAGTACAGTACATGTACAGTATATTAGCACATACTGCTCCTGCTTGTGAGAGAACATAATTAGCCTCTAAATTAATCGCTTCACTAATTTGAGTCGAGTGAATGAATTTGTTTCCTGCGGCCCCCCGAGGCTGATGAATGGTCTGCATCATAACTGGAAACCTGCCAGTCAGGTAGTGATCATAGTAATTACACAACACAGGACGCCACAACAAATGCAGGCAGGATTCAAAGACCTTTAGTAACCTGCTGATGTGCTGGACTGTAAGGCCTGGTCTCCAACACTCACAATGAAAGAATGTTTGTGTTCAGCCATAACACTGGTCAGAATTACTCATCAAATTATTTATCTTCATCCTGTGGCTGTCAAGACAAAGATGTTGCCGTTTTCATTCATTTTAAAACTGACCACTGCTGCTTTGTCAACACACATGATCATCAGTGTTTCCTCAGCATGTTGATGCCAAGACTGAGAACTTTACCAACATGAAGTGCTACAACTTCATATAAAAAATACATAATATTTTGTACTTTAAAAAGCTTTTCAATCCCATGTTCGCACGTGTAACGACAGGTGAACTACTACTGTAGAGATGATCTGTTCAGATATTATTCTTCCTGTGTGTGTGTGTGTGATGATATTTGTGCACACTGTATGTGGGCTTGTGCTGCAGATGCTCTGCATGCAAATATATCCAATCGGTTTTGTGTGAAACCAACTTAGATTGCCAGGAAATAGAATCACCCGTCCACGCCGTCATTACTCATCTCCTCCTCTCCTGATTCCTGTCATTGTTATTTCAGATGTGTCTGTCATTTGAGCCAGCCTGCGGTAACCCGCAGTCTGTCCCGGAAGGTAACATTTACCATCAGCGTCAACAATCAGCATCACATGCAGGAACGCTTCCGCACGGAGCGGAAACAAAGACGCAAACAAGAAAACTGAATGTGGACACCTGCGCGGCAAAAGCTTTACATGCGTCTGCACGCACACAGAAACAATGGAGACAGATGGGACAGATGAAGGGGAGGAAAAATTTGTTGCAGTGGATATAAATTTTTCATTTTCAGGAATCTGTGGGTGATTCTGACAAAAGGAGGCTCCATTTGCACGTGAACACTGCCTCCGAGAAAATGTGCTTAACTATGTGTTGCTGATTCCATTTAAAGGTGAAAATGGTTTTTGAAGAACAACTGTTTTTTGTAGTGTAGGAAGAACTAGATTCATGTACTGTGCGCTGCTCATACAGAGGAGGTCTGAGTGGATGGTGGGTGTAATACAGAGCACTTTAGTCAGGTTTCCATCCACATGAAGCACAACTTTTAAACAAATTTCCAAAAAAATCTGCAAAAAAAGTTAATTTGTTTATTCGCATTTCATGCGTTCCCTCCCACTACTGTTATGTAAATATTAGAACTCAGGTGGAGCTAATTCTCCAGTGATTTGTGCCATTAAAGCATTACAGAGGAAGAAGGTGCAACAAGATGGCATAATTACATCAACAACTGTCAAATCTGTATTTTTTTTTAACTTAAGAGGGCTCCGTCCTGAGTTATGTTACCTTTATGTGTGAGACTGAAGGAATGCAACAGAAAGACTATGGTTATAGTTTTAAATCTTGACCTCAAAGCTGAGGCAGGCAGTTTTATTTTAACGTCCCTGGGCAAACATAATATACCATAATAACCTTTGAGCATATCGTAATTCAAGTGGTCTGAGCAGTTACTAGACTTCTGCACCTCTTCTTGGCTCTGTTTTCAGGCTTTAGAAAATCTAGCCCATGATGGGCGACTGAAGATGCGTATGTACCTCCATTCAGATGGTGAAAGCCTGATTCAATGGCAGAGATTCCTGCAAAGAAAGTTGCTATTCCAGCTTTGGCAACAACTGCTTACACTGCAAAGCAACCCAAAAATGAAAGTCTAAAGCAAGTCTGACAATAAACGAAACAAAACACGTATTAATATCAGCAAAGCATTTCAGAGATGGAGAGAAAATGTTTCTAATAGTTAAGCTTTCTGCTGACCGGAGCTAAAAGCGTGAAGCTATGGCTTATTAAAGTTCATGTTTTTGTAGCTGGCTAAAGTGGCACCCACCAGGACTGAAAAATGAAGCCAACACTCAAACACCGCAAATCCTCTAACGGCCGCTCGAGCCTGGCTCCAAAGCGAGTCAGTCCCCACAGACCTCCATGTTAAAATGGCCAACTTTGACATCAGAAATAAACATGTTTACAGCCTGGTCTCTATTGCTAGTTTCATCATAAATGACAACTTTACAGGGGTGAATTTCTTTATAGCTCACCCATTTAATGTTATTAAGGTTTAAAGTTATGCATAATTAAGGCCGTGGAAGCTTTGAGTGACAGGTGGGTGACATCCATTGCCAAACTCAAGGCTTCAAAAGTCCACAAACCAGTGGGTGATGTCACAGTGGCTACGTCCATTATTCTAGACAGTCTATGAGCTAGAGCCTCAAATCACAGTGTGTCATCTTAAACAGCTTTACAGGCATGCACTGCCAGGTTTGCGAGCACTAACACTGGGGTCTGCGCTGGCTGAATTCAAGTTGCTACAACCGCTGACCAAAGGTCCACCTCCTGAGCTACTGCCCACAGTCCACCTGGTGAATAGTCTATGGTGGAGGGGAACAAGGCAGAGGGACTGTGGGATGCACCAGCTCACTAACTCTTGTCTCATCTGTGGTCTGATAAACAGAGAAAAAGAGAGCAGGGCAAGGAGGAGTTTAGCAGCTCAATGCATTGTGTGCATCTTAACAATAAATATTATCCATTCTATTGAACATGTTCATTTTCTTAACCACTTTTTTATGCAGTATATGATGCTGCTGAAAGAACAGACTGACTGTGAAATGTCTCATGATACACATTCTCGAGAAGTCTCCATGGTCTAATGTTAAAAAAGTAAACAAAAATCAACTGTAACATTGAATTCCAATACTGAAAATTGCAACACATATTGAATCTTCACCTGAGTGTCATGATGGTATTAAATCAGGAGGTAAGTACAGTCTCTGCTCCTGTATCAACAATTTGCCACTTGCCAGATATGATAGTTAACAATGTTTCCTCTTTATGTTGATAAGAAATGCGATCTCAGCACCATTATGTTTTTTAGAAAATGTATTTAATGTTGCCAATTTGTAGGACACAGACATAATTCTAGTTGACAGGGTTGCGTCTTGCTGAATGTCTGAGCGGCTCTGCAGGTCGACCTTATTTAAAGCTGCATGTTATTATCCCTCCAGAGGGAAAGACTATACCAGCGCTCGCTTGTTATAATATTTCACTCATCTCACAGGCTTGTCTGTGTCCTGACATCAACTCCTGTTGTTTACCATCCTGCATCAGCCCTTTTACAAGCTGCCATTTTAATACTGGGTTGTGTTTAGCTCTGAGCTCTGACTGGCTCCAGTTCAAAAGTACATCTTAAACCTATCCAGAGTTGACATGACTCATCCAAACACTTTCATTGTTGTGACTGTACAGTGAGGGGCAGCTTAGTTGTGTTCAAACATGAAACAGCTTACATTTACAGGCGAGCTTTATGGGAACAAATCACCTTGATGGGAATGCCTAAAATGACCTCGTCTCAGTGTGCCGGCTCATATCCAGATTCCCCCTCCTGAACTAATCTCAAAGCAACTGCTGGGTCCACAAAGCAAGCACTGCTTTGGAGATTGACAATAATGTCCTGGATGCACTTTAAATGGCACCAGAGACCACTTTCATTTCTATTTTTTTCCAAAGCAAGTGCTGCAATTTGAGAGGAAGGACCTCACCAGCCCAGTCGCCAGAAAAGAAACCTGGCACTGTATGTTTATGCAAACCACAGATACGTTATATTTGCATGTTATTATGTAGCAGATGTGCTGTGCCTCTGCTTATTAAAATGCTGTGGCTAACACATGGTTAGGTATAAGCACAAAAACTACTTGGTTATGGTTAGGAAAAGATCATGTTCTGGCTTAAAATACCCAGATTTACGGACATAATCCCAGGTGAATAAGCAGCAATATGTCCCTAAAGAACAACCATTTTTCATACCACTATCTCGGCAGGAAACGCAGCTAGAAATCTCTAAAAAACACCAAAGTTTGGTGCCTAAGAAGCTACTGGAAAAAACAGTGACAGGTCCCCAAAAAACACTCACGCTTGGAGGCAAAACACCACTGGAAAACAGGCAAAAAAAGATGAGTCCCTAAACAAAACCCACATTTCAGGACTAAAACGCTGCTGGAAAAACAATGATGGGACTCTAAAAAACAAAGCTTTTGTGGCACTATCCCCGCTGGAAAAAAAACACATATCACTAAAATGCAGAGACATAAAAACACCCAGGTTTTAGGGTTAAGAGGTGCTGGAGGAATAGTGATGGGTCGCTAAAAACACACCCATGTTTGGGGGCTAAGAACCTGCTGAAAAATGAAAGTTGTTAAAGAATACCCATGTTTGGGACCAAAAAGCTTCTGGAAAAAGAGCAGCAGGTCCCTAAAACACACGTATGATGGGCTCTCAAAAGCTGCTGGAAAAATGAGCTGCTTTTCATGGCACTATCCCTGCTGGGAAAAAAAGACGAGTCCCTAAATAACACCCAAGTTTTGGGAGTAAAAGTTTCAGGTCTCTAAAAAATACCCATGTTTTGGGTGGAAAAGCCCATGTCTTGTTCAAAAAAAAAAAATCCCTGCTGGGTAAACAGAAAACACAAATCCCTAAAAAACACCCACGTTTAGGAGCTATAAAATGGAGGCATGAAAGCACCCAGGTTTTAGGGTTAGAGAGTGCTGGAGGAATAGCATCGGGTCGCTAGAAAACACCCACGTTTGGGGGCTGAAGAGCCACAGAAAAACAAGCGATGACTCACTGGAAAACAACTGGTTTTGTTATTTGTTGGTCTTGAATAGTGGTCTGCAGCATGACAGGCATCTCGCCAAGGAGTAATCTCCTTCACCTCCCTCTCAGCTCATATACTACGCCACTTTAGAAACCTTAACACGATATGTATGAAACATACAAATGTAAGGTATTCTCTGTTTGCAGAAAAGCACAATGCCAACATATTCTTCTGGTGACTGGGCTGAATTCACAGCTCCAAGCAACAAGGTAGAGAAAAAAAAAATCAATGGCCCTGGTGAGAACCTGTAAAGCTTTTCTGTCTAGACAATAGAGGCTGAGAGGCTTGATGAAAACTCAGAGGAGAACTGCGGAGGTGAGGCAGAGGGAAGGCATTTCAGTCTTTTATCAGAGAGAAGCGTCTGAAATATGAAATGACTGCATCGACTTACATAATGTTTGTCATCATCTTCATTGTAGGCAAGTTTGACCACACCATAGGAGCCCTGCAACGACAGAGAGATTCATTTTCACACGCAAACCCACAGACACACGTGATTGAATTATGTTTAGTGGTTGAGCTTCACATTAAAACAACAAAACTGATTCCTGAAGCATCGCTCTGAGACAGAGACAGCAGCAGCATACTGACGGGATGTTTTGAAGGCAGCACGCTCTCCATTCAAAAACAACATTTTTATTCTTTGGCAGCACAGAATGGCTCCTCCCACACACACAGCCCTGGGATGTGTGTGTTTACCATCATAATCCCTTTTTTCTTGCATGGTGTCTTCTCTGATAAGAAAAAAGTAACAAAACTGATCAAACTCTCAGAGAAAATAAAGAATTAAAGCGAGTTATATCACCTTTGATGTCTGGTACAGCCAAATTTGCCAGCTGGCTGATCTTACATGACTCAGGATTATTTGTTCTTAGAAGAAAGTGTTCTTATGGACAGACAAAAATCCATTTGTGGGCTTTAGTCAACACACTCAAGGGTGTGAATTCTTCAAAATTTATGTAACAAAAGTTTTACAAACGCCACATCAATGGCTCTGTTTTTTACGCCTTTGAAATCAAAAGCATTCCTGTGTTCCCTGCGGAGCGTTCTCCACAGTGTTACCATGTAAGAGTCTCTGTTTTTTTCTAATGGAGACAGTTTGATATCACTGTTTTACTTCTGACAACAAAATTGACAATTTAAAAATCAATCTGACACCTCTTTGTTCCTTGGTAATATCTCACAACATCTCTGCTGTTAATAAGCCTTTTGAATACAGTTTGCTAATATGAAAACACCCCCTTCTGCTCGTGCCTTGTTGTGTTAATGATTTTCAGTTTTCCATTTCCATCTCCGCTGCTGCCACAGTGCATTCCTCCATGTGTTAACCACAAAGTGTTTATTTCCAAGCGTCACTTTTTGAAATGCAAAATGTGGGTCGATCTGGTGTGCTGTCAGATTTAGTAATGCTGCAGCTCGGTGTCTTCTGTGAAGTTGCAAATGTTGTTGTCACCAATTTTGAATATTGCCATTTTACTTTTTATTTCCTCTTCCTTATGATATCCAATCTAGTGTTTCTGTCACACTGAGACACTTTGAGTTTGTCCATCACTACAGTCCAGACTGAATTCATCTCACTGCAATGAAATTTCACACAAACATCCATAATCTCCAAAGAATGAATCTTAAAGACTTTGTGATCCTGGACTCTCCATGAGGTTCACATTCCCTTAAGCTTCAGCTCTACTTTCTGTTTGTTGCTAATTAGCAAATGTTAATGAGCTAATATGCTAATATGCTACCTGCTTCAAATCTGCATGTTGTCACTGTGAGCATGTTAGCATGCTGAAGTTAGCACTTAGCCCAAAGCACCACTGTGTCTCCACACAGCCTCACAGAGCTGCTAACATGGCTCTAGATCAGTGGCTCCCAACTGGTGGGTCACGGTCCAAAGGTGGGTCGTGGGTCCATTCTGAATGGACCACAAGTGACTTGAAAACATGTCAAGGTTGTTAAAAACATGCTCTATTTTTAAGTACAGTGAATTTCTAGCACAGAGTTTTTATTTTTATTTTAAGTGCTGTAGAGTGAGTGACTAATGGACAGCGACTTGACAGAGACAGCAAAGTAGCTTGACAACATGGCCAAACCCAAGTATGACACTGAATGTATTACAGTGTGGACCTCAAATTAATGACTAAGGAGAGATCTGGACCAGTTGGGAACCACTGCCCTGACTGTGTCTTGTTTGACAGTTTGATAGGATATAATTAAAACTTGAGCAGGTACGAAGGTAGATGTTTTCAGCAATTCAGGAAATTTTATTATTATTAAAATAAGAAATAACATTACTGGACCAGGCTAGTTTTCATCGGGAGAGTATCTGTGTTCTTCAGATTAATATCCTCTGAATTTGACTCATTAAAGGGATAGTTAGGATTTAAGATTTTAGTAGTGGTATTTTTTGAAGTGGCATTGTATGAGATACTTATCAATAGTCAGTGTTATGATGCGTCCTCACTTTGGAAAAGCAGGCAGGAGTACCACCACAAAGCTAAGTAATGTCCTGCTGTGGATGGGGCAGCAGCAGAATGTACTTTAGCAAATAAAACAGTCAATATCAGTTTAAGTGTATGCTATATTTAGACCATTGTAACTGCTTTACCTTGCTTTCAGACAGGCCTTTCTGACAAGGAACTACAGCAGAGCTGTTATAACGCTCTCTTCAGAGCCAGACTCCATTGAGAAAAACAGTAATTTAACTTCACTGAACACAGGAGCTGCTGGTATATCACTGCCTCTATTAGGTATTTTGTTTGTGTTACTGTGTGACTTTGGTGTTTTAAAGGGTTAGTTTGGATTCACCAAAGTCATGCAATAACACAAATAAACTAACCAATCAAGGCAGCAGTAGATCAGCAGCTACTGAGTTCAGCAAACCAAAATTACTGTTTTTATCAATGGGGTCTGGTGGCTTTGACGAGAACACAGATTGAGAGCTGTGTGAGGGGAAAGTAAAAAGGGGAAAATACACCCAACATAGCATACACTTAAACTGTTGGTGATTTTTTAAGGTGACTAAAATACATTTTGCTGCTGCCCTTGTCGACAGCCATACACTGCTTAGCTTCTGTGGTGGTACTCCTGCCTGCTTCTCCAAACTGGGCGGGTGCTGACCGCCATTTACTGTAGGTAATACACTGACTATGTATTTCTTTTTTTCCTCCTCATTGGCTAAACGGATATTTACAATTCAAACTGCGTTTGAAACATCCATCCCCCTTCATTTGTTTGCAATTTGAATTGCAAAGATAGCCCTCACTGAGCTCTTATAATGTTAGTTTTGAGGAAGAACACAGGACCATGGAAGAGATGGTTTTCACTGGAGTAGTTCCAAAAACAAACCCCCCGTCATCCATATTTTTTATTTCTTTTTATTATTACTTGTTAAATATTAGAATCTGCAAGCAAAATAATGAAGATAACTTGCAGCTTTGACTTTGTGCATGCTGTAAATGTGAATTTTCTCACTTAACAGATAAAGTGAGCCAAGGGTCAGTCTTCTCCAAGCTGCTGCTCTTGTCCCAAAACTGCTCCAAATTGAACAGATGGCAGAAAACCATCAAACTCACCTTTCCAATCTCACTCTTCAGCTTATACTGGTTCAACTGGATACAGTCCTGTTAGGGGGGAGAGACAGAGAGAGAGAGAAAAGACGGCGACATGAGGAACTGAATCATCAACATAAACATGACAGAGAGAATTTATCATCTAAAGCAAAAAGAAAACAGGGCCGCCTTCAGAACAGGAACAAAACGTCCCCGCTGTGTGTGTATACATGTTGAAAGTCATTTATTTCAGAGATGTAGGTAACGATGCAGTCTGCAGTTTCTGTTTACTGTCTGCAAATCCATTAGAGAGCTACTGCTTAAATGGCTGATTTGCAGTTCCATAGCAACCACTGCTACAGCTCGGAGTCAGCCAGGGGCACGGCAGAGGAGAGCAGGACAGAGAGGGGGGAGAGTTTGGTGGTGGGGAACATTTCACGGGGGTGAACAGGCAGCAAAGTCAATGAGCAGAAAGTGAGCAGGGGTATAAGTGTGAAAAAGAAGGAGATGGAGCTGTGGAAAAAATGGATTGAAAGCAGTTCTCTCATTACAGTTTTGGGGGGGGGGGGTGGCTTGGCTTAATGTGAGCTGAACCAGTGCCTGAGGCTTGATACTGGGACGTGTTTACAGGATGAGAGGAGGTAGGAGAACACAGATGTAACAAAGCAGAGTAGCGTGGCACAGTGCAGGGCAGGACTTCACTCGCCACCAGGCGAGGTATTTCAGAAAATATGACATTATATAATAAGCTGCTGGTTATGTGAGCTGTTGTTGCTGCAGGAGATGTGAGGATTGTGCATTGGAGGGTTATGCACTGTAGGGTACGATGGTGTGAAGTACTGTGGGCAGGGATTATGACAGAGATAGAACAGAAGATGGGGCTCTAGTAGGTGAAGCAACTTTGAAAAGGCTTGCTTTGATTGGTGGAAAAGAGATAAAGAGAATAAAGAAAATAGGGCGGCAAAGGATAAAGAGAAAGGCAAATGAGGAGACACCAAAGAAAAGAGCAGTAGGAGGGACTGTCTGAGAGGACTTCCATTGGGTTCAGTTTGCCGGCACATGCTCAGTGGGCACTGCACTGCAGTTAATACTCTGTCAGGACTGATGGATAAAGAGGGCCAAGCAGGAAGCCTTAAATACATCTGCCACGCTGGCACATGCACGCACACATGAAACTCCAATGCCTCACTGGGCCACAATAAATCTTTAGAGGGCTCTTAGGGTACATTAACAGCGCAGCCCCGCTGTCTTCCCTCAGTATGCAACTCAGCCACCTCTGCTTTCCATGAGTCCCTTTAGATTTCTCTTTGTCCTCCTTCGTGTCTGATCTGTACCAACTTCTCCATCCATTACTCAACAACTGATCAATATCAGCGCATACATCACTGCCACTGTGGCGTTCAAAATCAATGGCCATGCATTTCATTCCTCTGATCAATAATGAGCATGCCCGCCTCAGGAAGTATGTAATAAAAAGGGAACTTGTGTTAGGTTGTATTTAAAGCCTGTAAGTCAAAAATCATTTCCTCAACCTGTCAGTTTAAAATGAGCTTTGATGGAAATTTATTCTGCCTGTGGCAAAATAGGACCAATGCAGAAGAAGACGGGTTGTTCTGTGGTGTTTTATATGTGTTCTTTGGTCAGGTGTATCTTAGCAGGAAATGCAGCAATGTCTTGGTAAAAAACAACAAATGCTTTTTGTCACACTTTACTGAAAGAAAACGCAGATGTTTCAGTAAAAACAACCGCTTATTGTGGCACTATCCTGGCAGGAGGCGCAGCGATGTCTCGGTAAAAAACAACCGCTTTTTATCACACTACACCAGAAGACAACACAGTGATGTTTCTGTAAAAACAACTGCTGTTTGTAGCACTATTCCTGGTAGAAAAACAGCGATGGGTTGCTAAGAAACACCGATGTTTGATACCTATAAAGCTACTGTAAAACAGCGATGGCTCGCTAAAACACAGTGGGTTTTGTTGTTTGCAGGCTGGCAGTGTTTTGGCTCTGGGTGACACACCATCCACCATCCCTTATACCTCCCGCTGACAAAGTCAGCTCATCTACCTTGTCATGTCAGAAATGTTGATATGACAGATTTGAAACATGCACATGTAAGAAATTTGTGGTTTGCAGAAACGTACAGTGCCAACATTTTCTTCTGGCTGGTGCAAATGGAAGAAATGTGATAAAATAATTTTTGGCACAAGGGTGAAGGATCATCTCTAAGAGCAAAAATGACTGCCTCTCTTTACTTTAAGATTTACTTTAAGATGAAATACCAAATGAACACACACAGTTTAGTTTTGTATCTAGCATCAACTACTGCAGCACTTGATGAGATTCGAGATAAGCACATCATTTACTGCACTAATGCACTGAAGACAAACAGACAGTAACATTTATCTTTGCTCTAAAGGCTGCCAAAGTTATTACTTTTTAAATTTCTTCTTCTGCTGCTGATAATGCTAATATGCAGTTAGTCAGACGTAACAGACACAACGTACAAGACTGTGTGAACTTCTCAGAGGAAACTTCTGAAAGAGACTCAGAAATGTAAGCTCTAACACTTACAGTTCACACACAGTCAGTTCGCTGGGATATTAAGTTCCAGTATCATCACTGTCATTTCTAATCCTTACTGAGAAAAAGGAAAACTTTCATTTTAATCCATTCTGGTGTAACACAAAGTGGCAATAAATACAAAGACGGGACTCATCTCATCATTTTAGCAAAATGATCCTGAGAGCTTTCACTGGATGAGTTCACACACACGACGGCCGGGTGGGTCAGCGACTCACATGTGACCTCAACGGCTCTTAAAGGGTTCACACCCACACAGTTTAAAGCCTACGACTCCGCACCAGTCAGTTAGAACTGAAGAAGCTTCTTAGATGAGAGGTGAAACATCTTCAAGAAACTCAAGCAAGTCCGGCTGCATGTGATATAGCACTTAAGATTCCTATGGAAATGTTCAGTTTCCTGTTGATGGACGATTAGTTTGTGTGTCTTATTTCCACGTCTGTATGAAGTGTTGCAAGAATGACGGCAAACCCAAAAGAAGACGCACTGCCCTGGTCCCCTCGGTGCCATAACATTCATTCAATGGCTCATAATTCCAGTGCCCCAGTAGTCTGACAAATGGTCCAGTGGTCAAAGCTAATAGGATTTTTTCATTGGTTTCGAGTATTGCAGAAAATGAGATCTGTGGCAAACAAAAGTTTATGATACTGCTGATATGGTTTGTTCATCAAGATAATCTTCACAAATAAAAACCATTTTCATGATTATTGAAGCCCGAATGCAATCGCCAGAAGCAAAAAGCTAATGTTAGGCTATAAATGAACTGCACGACCTGATGTCACTACCATATCAAGATTGTAAAGCCATTTCCGGTGTAGTTCGGCGTGATGATGTTCTGTAGTCTCATCTTGCCACTTGTTAGCAATCCCCTTTTTTAAGACATACAGAAGCTTCAAAGTTCACAAGTGGGGTGTTTACGGCCATATTTTCATGTCACAGAAGATGTTCAGCAAGATCATCTTCACAAGTGAACACCACTTTTATTATTTTTGTAGCATAAATGCAACCACCAGAAGTAAAACACTAACTTTAGGCTATAAACAAACTACATCACGATTACATGACTTCAGCATCACCACCATTGAACGTGTTGTTCGGTGTGATGACATTTTAATATTCCAGGCACCTTCTGTAGTCTCATTTGGCCACTTGTTAGCAACCACTCTATTTAAGACACATAAAAGCTTCAAAATTTACAAGCAGGACATTTATTGACAAATGTTTATGTTGTAGTACCAAAGGTTAAAAAAAATCTCATTAAAACAAACACTGACTTTGAGACAAGGGAACTGGAAGTGCAAAAATGCCAACTCATTTCAGATTCATTCCTGCAGCACTGTAAACAGCTGTCCATTCATGATAGTGTGTCTAAGAGTTTTCTTCCCTATCTTTTTCGCCTGTCATTTTTTGCTCTTAGTTTTCAGTTATTTCATTGTACTGTATGGGTGTTGTAGACCGCTGTGATAAACTGTACTTGATACTCTGTTTTGATACAAATCATTAAGCCCCAAAATACTAACCCTGTATTTT
This sequence comes from Cephalopholis sonnerati, assembly GCA_019142605.1. NCBI lineage: Eukaryota > Metazoa > Chordata > Actinopteri > Perciformes > Serranidae > Cephalopholis > Cephalopholis sonnerati. The sequence goes on from JAGQAX010000017.1 coordinate 39,314,872, forward strand.
TTGGGGGTGGTTTTATTTGCATTCTCATCCCAACTCTAACCCACAAAACAGAGAGATAAATGTGTTCCGATATCCATCCCATTTCCCAGGGAGGAGAAAATTATACACATCACATGTATGTGTACAAAACAGAGTGAAAGACAATCACAGATGTGATGAGAAAGTCAGAGGAGTTTCCTGCAACACAGAGAAAGGAGCTTCTGAGCTTTAGTTAAACCTTTATATAAGCTCTACACACAGCGTTTCCTCATGTGGATTAGTACGAGACTTCCCAAATTGTCACGGGGGAGATTTTTGTGTCTATAACGAAGGTGCGGAGATAACAGATACTGACAGCAATTATGACAACCTGCATGTGTGAGTAATTCTTATACAATTTCTCATTGTGGTAACTGCTGTTATATTAAGTAACAGTGAAGCAACTCAAAATGTCAGTCACAACGGATGTTTGTGCATTCAAGAAAGCTTCTCTCGCTCTCTGCTGTGTCATGCTGTAGATCCACAGAGAGCAGGGAAATACCAGCAACATGAGTCCTTTTTATGGTTCAGTGAGAGAAGCTGCAACTCCATTTTCAGATAGGAGAGGACACAATGACAGGTCTGCAAGTCTGTGGCAGCAGTCTGTTAAATTCAGAGGGGCTCCGCATCCTGGCAGATGTCATGAATATTTAATGCTCACTCTGAATTGGAAAAAGTCAGGAGGAAAATGGAGATTCGGCAGTCACCCGCAGCTGCATGATACTCTGTTTTTGTGGGTTAGCACAAAGATATGCATATTTTCAGCTGTTTGTTTTCTACATTAGATTATGACACTCATCCTCACTGATAAACAATCTACAGCTGTCTCCACAGGTACAGTTTTAAAGTCATTCTGGCAAATAAGAAGCTTATTTACTTTCTTACCTCTTGTGTGCAAAGCTACTGCCAGCAGCGCTGCACAAAACTAGCTGGGCTCTGTCAAAAGGTACCAAAATACACCTCCCAGCACCTCTGAAGCTCACTGATAACACAATATATCTCTGTTGTTTATTCCATACAAAAACCCAAATGTTAAAACGATACTTTGCAGTTTAACACGGGGTCGTGGGACTATGTACAGGACTATTTCTTTGCTAGGCACAGACCTCTCAGAGTCTCCACTGGCTGCTTGTCAACCTCAAGGTCTTCAATTAGACTCTCTGGAACTGTTTGTAAATGGTTCGAGTCATATCTTCATGACAGGAAGTGCTTTGTCCTGATTGGCAACTGTAAGTCAGAGCAGATGGTCGGACATGTGAGATCCCACAGGGGTCCATTTTGGAACCCCTCTTATTTAATCTCTATATGCTTCCATTAGGCCAAATCATACAAAATAATAAAGTAGCCTACCATAATGATGCAGACGACACACAAATAAACATATCACTTTCAACAGGTGATTATGGACTTGTAGAACGCCTGTGTCACTGTACTGAGAAAATCAATGATTGGATGCATCAACATTTTTTTTCCAACTCAACAGAGATAAGACCGACATAATTGTGTCAGACATGGAAAGAAGGACAGAGTGTCAGCTCTCACCTTGGTGAGAAAACCTTGAAACCTTGGTGTTGTCCTGGACTGACATTTAAATTTCCACAGCCACATTAAATACGTAACACCATCTGCCTACTACCATTTAAAAAACATTGCCAGAGTTAGAGGAATGATGTCAAAGCAAGACCTTGAGAGGCTCACCCACGCCTTGATTTCCATTAGACTACTGCAATAATCTGTTTGTAGGACTTTCAAAACAAGCTGTTCGACAACTTCATCTTGTTCAGAATGCAGCTGCTAGGGTTCTGACAAAAACTAGGAAGTATGACCACATTACCTCAGCTCTAAAATCCTCACACTGGCTACCTGTCACTCAGAGAATTGATCTCAAAATCCCGCTGCTTGTGTATAAATCACTCTGTGGCTCAGCACCCAAATATATCTGACAGATATAAGACATACTTGTGACATATGAACCTTCTACGACCCTGAGGACATCTGGGGCCGGCCTACTGACCTCCCCAAGAGTTAGAACAAAACACGGTGAAGCAGCGTTTTGTTAACATGCAGCACAAACCTGGAATAACTTCTCAGAGGATGTTAGGCAATCATTTCGAATAATATTTCAGTCTTTGCACCTCTTGTCTGCATGTTTGCTATTTTCAATGGTGATTTTTTTAAATTGTAAATCATTTAGTCTGTATCCTTTATTAGGTTTTTTATGCTTTGTAAAGCACCATGGATTGTGCTGAAATGTGCTATACTGTACAGATAAAGCTGCCTTGTCTTGTCTTGCCTCGTCATGCTGGTGGATTTTGTTACTTTTGGAGGAAGGCCAGTTTTTTTTCCCTTTTTGAGTCTTTGTGCTAACTAAGCTAAAATAATGTGAGCTAAATGTCCTGATTCTACCATAATATTCAGCATAAAGACATGAGAGTGACATTAATCTTTCCATCATACTCTACAAGAAATCAAATTTCTCGAAATGTCCAACAAATCCTAAAAGGTTCTGTGTAATCTATATAAACAGATATCTACATATGAATGCAGAATCTAGGCAATGGGGCAGGATTTTGGTTTTGGAAACCTTCTTGTTTCAGTTTGTAGTCCAAACAGCATTGACCAATCACATATGAATGGCAGGTAAACAGTCCATGTGAAGAGGTGGAACCCATTTGCCAAAATGCAATCTCGCATCAGATATCATCTGACAGCAACTTACCTTCACATTAACTTTTAAAGAAAAAAAAAAACCTACATTCATGTGCAGATATCTGTTTATTAGCAGAAATGTGCAGCACATGAGAAAGCAAGTCTTGGCCTGGATAGCTACTGGCTGCACAGGATCTCCAAAAATATTGGCTGATGCAGGGACAGAGACAGGGTGCTGCTTAACTGCCGAGTATTGAGTAACAAAAACCTAACAACGAGAGCTGACCCAAATACTTCAGAGCTTCGATACTTGCCATGGTTATCAACGTTAAAATCAGTATTCAAATGCTCCATTGTGTTTACTGTATAGTATGCATGACCCCAAAAATCCCATAAATTCAGAAACAGTTACCCAACATTATTCATTATGCATCAACATTCATTAGTTTGAGTTCTTCTCAGACGAGGACTTTTGAACTTAGTGATCATTTTGTGACTCTGACTCGCTCTCATCTAACATCAGTCACCAACAGCCAGCACTACTGAAACTGGGACAGTTTGACCACATCTAACAGGCTTACAGACAACTTGCAAGATGTAATAAAAATGTGTCTGGAATAGTTTCAAAATTAAAAAAACAATTCACAGTTAAAGTAAATATCCAAAAGGAGTCGAGCTGCTTTAAATGTAGTTGTTTAAAAGTATGACTGCACGTACAGATCTGATATGATGTGTCTACCACTGGCTTTGTCAGATCACTCTCACCTCTCTGGGAAGCAGGTGGTGAAGCAGGTGATTTAACTCCATCTCCCTCTTTACTTAATGTACAGTAAAATATATCAGAAATGCAACAGACATGTCAAGTTTCCAGCACAATAGTCTGGACAGCCTGGTGTTTAGCGCCCCTAATCTGTTGTTGTGTCAGTTTTTTAGCAACCTGTCACTGTTTTTCCACCGAGGATAATGCAACAAAGCTTTTTTTTTTGTCACCAAGAAATCACTGTATTTGCAGCTGAATTTGGGCTAGAAAAGCATTTTTTAAACCAAGATACCACTGTGTTTACAACTAGAATTAGGCTACAGAAACAGTTGTTTTTTAAAAAGACATCACTTCATTTCAAGCTGGGACTGTGCTAGAAAAGCAGCTGTTTTTTACCAAGACATTGCTGCATTTCCAGCCGGGATTGTGCTAGAAAAGTTTTTTTGTTTTGTTTTTTTTAACCAAGACATTGCTGTGTTTCCAGCTGGGATTGGCTTGAAAAGCAGCCGTTTTTTTTACCAAGACATCATTGCATTTCCAGCTGGGATTGTGCGAGCAAAGCAGTCATTTTTTTTACCAAGCCATCGCTGCATTTCCAGCTGGGACTGTGGCATGAATAACAGATGAAATTTTACATCACACATCTCCAGCCCACCTACATCACCTGCAATCCTGACTTGCATTTCCAGCAGGGATTGTGCCCCCAAAACTGGGTATTTTAAGCCAAAACATCATACTTTCCTAACCATAACGAAATGGCTCTGGTGGCTAAACCTACCCACATTAACCACAGCATTCTTCAGTGCTAAAGTTTTAACATATCTGCTACATAACAAATGTAATGTATACATGGTTTAGAGAAATGTACAGTGCCAACACTTTTTGTCGTGATTGGGTTGAAATGTCTACAAACAATGTACACAAACAGTCACGCACACACTGAAACAAGTAGAAATGCTCCAAATGATTACCATGGCAAATCATTAGCTGCTCCCACCCCCACCCCCTCCCTTCTTTAATGGCGTATTCAGCAGAACAATGCTGGCACCTGACTGATGAAGCAGTCAGAAGTGCTCTTCAGTCAAAGCCAACATCAGAACAAAACGCTCTCACATGTTAGTGCAACATCTGCTCACAGCGCAGAGCCTGGAGTGTTATGTAGGCTGCAGAAGCTGGATAATGATGCATTAACATAAATCAGCTAATACACAGAAGCATGTGTCCATGATGGGTGCTAATGGGAGACAAGTGTACACACCTTCTCATGTTTCCCTGTCATGTTGTCCTCTGCTCCTCTCTCTTTGGCGACGGTGCAGAGATATTGAGCTGTACTGTATCTTGTATCTAGTAATGACCACTGCTCTCATAAGCACAATGGAGCCGCTTTCTCTCAGCCTGTGTTTCACTCCCTGCTATGGTACCACCTGTCACACCCAACTGCAGACATTCATGCCAGCAAATGTCCTAATCAGAGGACTGCAGAGACGGTCATTTCAGAGCATCTAGGTGTTTTAGATGAAAGCTTTGAGTGTTCTCACTATTATAGGATTTTTATGCAGACATGGCTCATCTTTGAACAGCGTGGCCAGTATCAGCCTCGATATCCTCTGTTCACCTCAGATGTAATGATGCTGCTGCTGTAAAGGCCTTTTTGATGATTATTTCATGATTTGCACACATCACTGCAGTTTGTACGAGAAAGTTGTCTTATACATCCGTAGAATGGTACACACACATTTTTATTTGTAAGGCCCCAAACTGCCCTCTTATTTATGTTCTCTACCGACTGCTGGAACTTTTAGGTGCTTCAAACTTCAGAAATGCAGACAAATTATATAAGTCATTTATGGAGCTTGCACTGTCTTTGGTGAAAGTGCTTTTAAAGTTCTAGCACCATCATCTTGGTGTGAGGTAGTCACCTTGAACTAGATTCATTTTTTAAGCATTGAAGATTATAAAAACAGGATAAAGGACTAATCAACCACTGAACACACACATTCTGTTACTGAACTGATGTGTGAAATTTGCTGTTTAAGTCTGTTGCTTGTTTCTTTTGTGTGAAGCCAGATATTTTAAGCCTAAACACTATTTTTACTAACCATAGCCAAGTGGTTTCTGTGCCTAAACGTAACCACACGTTAACCAAAAAATGTTAAGTTTCAGTGTATCTTCTACATAATAACGTACAAATGTATCTGTGGTTTGCAGAAATGTAAAATGCAATTTTTCTGCAACTGGGTTGCTCAAACTACATTTTCTAAATAAGGAGGATAATAAAAAACAGGATTAAGGACTATTTGGCCACTGAATGCACATGTTCTGTTAATGAGCAATGCTAATTTACTGGTGATGAAATTTACTGTTTAAGTCTGTTGATTTTTCTTCTATAAAGTTTCAGCCCGGTCGCCACAAAAAATGTTGGCATTGTACTTTTCTGCAAACAACAAATACATTACATTTATACGGTTGTTTTTGTGACCTGTTTTTCCTTGGGCTGTTTACCCCCAAATGTGGGTGTTTATTAATGAGATGTCCCTGTTTTTCTGGCAGGTTATTAGCCCTCAAATGTGTTTATTTTTTGCAACCCATGACTCCTTATGCAGCGGCTTTTTAGCCCCCAAATGTGGGTGCTTTTAGCATCCAGTCGCTGTTTTTCTTGCCACAAAAAGCAGCTGATTTTTTATTAAGACATCAATGTGTTTCTGTTCCCCCAAAACCAGATATTTTAAGCCAAAAACACAATCATTCCTTAACCACAACATGTTTTTTTATGCCTAAACCTAACCACAGCACTGTAAAAATGTAAAGTTTCAACATATTCGCTACACATAATGACGTACAGATCTACTGTATGTGTTTTGCAAAACTGTAAAATGCATTTTTTCTGGTGGTTGGGTTGCTCAAACTACATTTTCCAAATGTGGAAGATTATAAAAACAGGATTAAGGACTAATAATGAGGGAAAAAATAGAAAGTGCTGCTCTGGGTGATGGCTCTGTGTAGTTAGTTGTAAAAAAAAATCTGGGGCTCTTTAAGGACAGGGCAAAGAGTCACCTTGAGATAAAAAACAATGACTAGCCAGCTCATTCAGTGTAAAAGTCCATAGTACAGGCAGGCAGTCCAAAGATGCATCAGAGGCATCTGACTGTAGTTAAATAGCCTTTATTATTACAAGGATAACCGACATGTTTCAGCTAGAAGATCTTCATCAGGGTGTGCCCCCTGATCTTTAACTGCAGTCAGAGTGCCTCTGATGAATTTTGGACTGCCTGCTACGGACTTTTACACTGAGCGAGCTGGCCAGTTGCTGTTTTCTTCTTTTGGATTTAGGACTATTTGGCCACTGAATGCACATGTTGTGTTACTGAACAAAGCTAATTAATTGTTTGATGAAATTTTCTGTTTGTTGTTTGTTTCTTTTTTTATGTGGAACTTTTTATGCTGCTGTCTCTGCCAAGACTCCTTTGGGAAAGCGATTATGAATCTTAAGGGAACATTCCTGGTAAAACAAAAAAGGTTACATACAAAAAAAAACAAAAACAACAGTAATTAATATGAATAAAAATCATTTCCTCACATTAGCGTCTGATATGGACACACGTTTAGACTCCACGGTGGGCCTGCGAGCCACACGAGGGGATATGTGCGTGTATCCTCCTCCAGAACCTGACAGGTAAGTGCCTCTCTCCTGCAGCGACAACTTCCTCCCAGTCAGGTGAGGCCACAACACATGAATCCTCTTGGGCTGAGCCCCGTCCTGCTGAGCCCCGCCATTCCTCACGCCATTGGTGGCTGAGCCATCCGAGTCTTTTGTCGTCATGGCAGCCATGACGTCTGCGAGGCTGCCGGTCTGCTCGTTGGTGTCGGGGTCCAGCCTCTCGTGGCCAGAGTCACTGCTCATAGCCATGGCGGGCGGAGAGGTGGGAGCGGCACAGGAGCAGGTGGCGGGGAGAGTACTTGGAAGCACCCACCAGCATCAACGTGACCTGGGCCAGCCTCCAGTCACAGCGTTCAGCGTCCCTCCAGAGCTGGAAAGACAGAAAGAGAGGATGTTAGCTCAGTCAGCTACAGTTGGTTTAAAAAGCTTGTTAAATAAACTGAGTTGGACTAATATGTGTCACAGCTTACAACATTACAGCCATGCTAATGACTCCCCCTTTTCCACCAGCACAAACCTAGATCTAGTTCTGGGCTGGTGCTAGTTTTCCACAGGCTAGAGAGCCACATCATTACATCACTGTACACGTCTGTATTAGGGTTGGCACAGTGTCACAGTTCACCATAACGATAGTACCACGATTATAAATAATGTTATCAGTCAGATCCATCTTAAAACAGTTTTTATAGTGCGTTTTGTCTCTTTTTTTTTTGATAAATAAATTTTGCATTTGGACATGTCATCAAGCTAGTTTATTGTCTCAGTCAAGTAGCTGTCCGTTAGTCACTCATTCCAAAGCAAGAAACAGCCCTTCAAAATAAAAGCTCTGTGTCGAAAATTCAATTTACTAATAAAGTGTGTTTTTTACAAATGTGACACATTCACGAGTCACTTGTGGTTTATTCAGAATGGACCCGCAACCCACTAGCTGGGAACCACTCATCTAGCAGTGAGACTGGTGACAATGGCGTCTACATCAACTCTTTACAAGTCTTGCTCCAGCCTTTGTGAGCCTACGTTGGCATCCAAACACAACTAGTCCAACACATTTGTACTGCTTGTCACGATTGCTATGGGCAGTAACTTTGTCTGAGAAGAAAGATTATCACCCAACATTTTTTTTTATTCCTTTTAACACTCAACTTAAGATGAACTCATTCAAAAGCGCTGTCAGTCCTTATACAGTAACTTGGTGCAGGTGACGGCAGGAGACATCAGATTGATGGCAAATAAGCAGATACACCACACACAAGAGGGATGAATTGCTTCTTCTTTTAATTAAGTCTTCATTTGCAATGTTACACACAATGCATTTCACCCATGGCTTTATCAGGAAACCAGATGAAGACCTGGGGGGAACTCGCTGTGTGTAACATTTCAAACGAAGAGTAAATTAAAAGAAGCCACTGAACCTAAGATGTTAATGATGGTCATGATATTCCCGCCCCTTCCCCTGATGTAATCGGTTCTTGCCTCTAGATCAGCAATGTGTTACTGCCACTCTGGATCCAGTTTTTCTGGCTGACAGCAGATTCTTTGAATCTGTTGAGACCTGAATAACTGGCTCAACGAAAGATCCGGCTCTGAACAGGCCTTCAAACTGCATTGGAAGAAAAGTGGTATGTGTGAGGCTATAGGTGCAGCTGTGCTTCCAGCTACAGTATGTTATAACCTTTACTAACCAGCACTAGGCACAATGTGCAGCTGAGAATGATGGGAATTTTGGGGAAGTTATTTGGTCATAAACTCAACAAATTAAGACCTGGTGATGGTGATAAATAAAAAATTAGGGGATCACCACAGTTACAAAGTATCCCAGGAGAACATAAATGCACTAAATTTCATGTTAAACCATCGAATAGTTAAAGAAATAATTTACTGAAAACAACGACCTTCCTGCTGGTTGTGCCAGACAAAAAGTAAAGGGATTACCAAAGAGTACATCGACTAGGAACCATGAAAATTTCATGATAGTCCATCCAATAGTTGTCATAATGGGTGCATTCTGAATCGCATACTTTTTCTTTTAACCTTTGGTAGGTGCTGCTGCTGTCCTTAAAAAGTATGTGCTGTTGCATGTAGTATGCACACAGTTGGGACGTACTACTTCCTCATAACGTTACGCCCTGGACTTCAACCCTCTCACTCATATATCTGATAAAACAAAACTCCGTTCACCAAGCTCACCAGAGACAGAGATCAACCTGGGAGCTCTGCTGTTGTTACTTTGCAATAAGTAAAAACTGCACAGAGTGTAGATTCTAACATCTTATATTCACGATAATAAAAATAGAGGCTACACATTTCTTTGTCTTTGTTATTTAATACTTATGCCCTTTTGTTGTTGGTTATATTTATAATTATGTTATTCAATTAGACAATTAATATTCCTGTTATTAATATTTGACTGCTCATCAGTCACTTTAATGCACTGTCATCCATCATTGCGACTTCTGACAGCTGTCAATGAGCTGTCAAGCTGTCATCTGTCTGCAGCTCAGTCGATGTGAGGTACCTTCCACTGCACAGAGGATTGTGGGTCTGAATAGACAGGAAAGCATACTGGCGTGCATACTGCAGAAGTGGACTGGATGTAGTAGAACATCCTGGTATTTCTGGCATACTGCATTTGACATACTATGTATTGGGAAATACTAAATCTTTTTGTGGCATATTATATCGTATGGTCGTATGGGTACTGGAATGTACAGCATCTTTCAGTCTGGACCAAAATGAAGGACTGAAAATTTTATCAGCTCGTCCATGCTCTTTTATTTGGTATGATAAAATAAGTTAGTATAATGGATATTATGATGCTATACCTGTTGAGTGAGTTCATTTGATTGTGTTAGCTCATTAACATTTGCCTTGACCGACACATCACAGTCTTGGTCAAGAAATGTCTCGAGTCATCAACAAATATCACTTCATAATATCATATCTGTACCGTGCAGCGTGTACTTAGTGTTTTTATCATGTAAGGCATCAGCACCAGTAACCTGGTCACTTTATAGGGTGGTTATTATGCATTTCATATTGTATTCTGTACCATGCAGTGTGCACTTAGAGTTTTTATTATGTAAGGCACCTGCAGAGGTAACCTGGTCACTTTACAAAGTAGCTAATGTGTGTTTTATGTTGTATTTTATACTCACAGTGTGTATATTTAGTTTCTATTATGTTAGGCACATGGATTTACTCTAGTCTGCATTGCACCTTGGATTTTATTCTTATTCATTGCTTCTACTTGTTATATGTAAGACTATATATAGAAATTAGCATTTCACTAAATCTGGTGCAACCATGTTTACTTTTTTTGTACATGACTAAAGTCATTGCACACTGTCCTCTCATAAACCAAAAATCAAAACAATAGATTTATGTAATTAATTTAGATTTTATCTGTCTGAGCAAAATTAGTGTGTGAAAAATTAAATTTCCATTGCAAAATGATAAATGGTAAATTAAAGCCTTTAAATTCTCTCTCAGATATCTGGCTGGCCACATTTTGCAGCGAGAGCACCTGTGAGACTGAAGTTTAATCAACCACTCAGATAAAAGAGAAAATACCATTGCTCTGTGTGTGTGCGTGTGTGTGTGTGTGTGTGTGTGTGTGTGTGTGTGTGTGTGTGTGTGTGTGGGTGGTCTGGCGGGTCAGGTTACTTACAGTAGACATGCGCTCATAAATTGAAATTAATGTCCCCCTGATAAAACCCAACCCAAATGCTGCAAAGCTAATTATGCTTTATGCCTTTGCTCATGGCTCCCTGTATGCCCATGAAATGCTTGTGGGTGGACTGACACACAAAAGAATGCACACATGAAAACGACTGAAGGTATTGTGTGCACACAGAATGTTTAAGCTGGATTTGTTTATTGTGCTTCTTCTCTTTCATGTCTAATGAAAATCAAGCCAGCAGCAGATTGCCACAGACAGAGAATATCAAAGCTCTGTAATACATCTGGCTCAGGTTTTGTTCTGCAGATGGAAGAACACAGATATGCAAAGTGAGCCCGTGTCCAGCCACTCAGGGAAAAGGACAGGCCCTCAGACGGGATCCATCGACGTAACAGAAGGAATCAAGAGGGGTAATTGTAGTGGTTGTTTTCTCCTGCCAAACACAAAGTCAGTTGTGTGGTTATTAGACACAGAGGTGGTCAGTAATTGGGCCATGTTGTGCTATTCCTGAAGTGTGTCAGGAAGGTAGAGCTTCATCTTCAAAAATAACACCGTGTTCCACTTTGTCCAGGTGGGTCACATTCGTTCATCCTTTTGCACAGCCATGGCTCCATCCCAACAGCACCGTGTCACATTTTTGGCAGTGCTGGTCTTTATACCAAAACGCAGAATGTCCATAGAGAATATATCTGCAAACCACTCACTGAAAATATGAGTCATTTGTTTTCCCCATGATAATTTGCAGTCTGACATCTACTTATAACAAAAGCATTGATCGACTGATTGGGCTGGATCCAAGATCACACCGAGAATCTAAGTCAAAAACTGAAAACACAGGCTGATCCAACTTGTGTGAATTTTATCACGGCAACTCATAATATGACTCATTAGTGTGTATGGCCCCCACATGCCTGTATGTAGTCCTGACACCATCTGGGCGTGCTCCTGAGGAGTTGGCGGATGGCGTCCTGGGGGATCTCCTCCCAGACCTGGATCAGGGTATCAGTGAGTTCCTGGACAGTCTATGGCGGCACTTGCCGTCGTCGGATGCTCCAATACATAATGTCCAATAGGTGCTCCATTGGATTTAGGTCAAGGGAACAAGAAGGCCAGTCAATGGCATCAGTGCCTTCATAATCTAGGAACTGCCTTCACACTGTGGCCACATGAGGCCAGGCATTGTCCTGCACCAGAAGGAAGGTGAAGAAAGAAGGTCTGATGATCGCTCTGAGGACTTCACCTAAGGGTACGGTTGGCTATGACATGGAGGTCTGTGTGACCCTCCAAGAATATGCCTCCCCACACCATCATTGACCCACCATGAAACCAGTCATGCTGGATGATGTTACAGGCAGCATAACGTTCACCACGTCATCTCCAGACTCTTTCAGTTTGGTCAAAGCCTGCTGGAGGTCATTTTGTAGGGCTCAGTGCTCCTCCTGTTCCTCCTCACACAAAGGAGCAGATACCGGTCCTGCTGCTGTGTTGATGCCCTTCTACAGCCCTGTCCAGCTCTCCTCTTGTACAGCTGGTCTCCTGGTATCTCCTCCATGTTCTTTAGACTGTGCTGGGAGACACAGCAAACCTTTTTGCAACCTCACGTATGGATGCACTTTTCAGAGGAGCTGGACTGCCTGTGTAACCTGATTGGGCTGCAGGTACCGCCTCATGCTAGCAGTAGTGACAAGGACACTAGCAGAAGACTACACTTGAGAGGAATCAGTCAGGAAGGATAAGGAGAGAGCAGCTGATTCTGATAACTGAAATTATAGCTGATGAATAGCACCCATAAAACAAAGCCGAACTGCTTTCGTTGACTTAACAGGGGCAGCATCTACACACCTGACACAGTGGGTGGCGGTAAAAGTACCTTTAAACTTGGTTTGCGAGCTGCCAATAAGCACCTGTTGCAGTGTGGACATCTTTCACAGTTCCAGAGGAAGACAACAGGATTGCGCCGAGGGTCTGATCTCCGACACCCCGACACAGGTTAGACGCAGTGTGAAGGACCTTCACCAGAGTGTCAGCACGAGCTAATTAGCAGCAGCGGCTTACATCCAACACCGAGCTTTTAAAAGACTCATCTTATTAATTATTATTAATAACCACTAGCCATGTTTTGATACAGTTGGCAATTATTTGTTTGTCTGAGCTGAGTGTTAATGTGTGAGGAGAATCAATAGTTTATCGCTATTCTGCTTGGTAGATGTCTATCAGATGTCTGTCTATCATGGGACAATAAGACAGCACCTCTGTGTGTTTATACAAATGCAGCATGACACATTAAACCTGTCTATTTGAGTCAGCTGTCATTGTATGTTTCTCTTAGCAGAGACTCCACTCTGCAGTGTGGTTTCTGCACATCACTGAAAATTACACAGTAACACTGGGCTTCATCATCTCCCTCTTTCTTACCACTAACTATACATTTCATTCTGATTAAAAGTAATTTTACTTTCACATCCTTGCATTTATTATGTTCATTTGTAGTGTATGGGGGCAGGGGTGTTGAGAAATGTTTGCAGGTATGAAAAAGTCACAACTGTTCTTTGTTTTTGTTGTGTCAACAGTAGCTACGTCAGTTTGATTTGGTTAGGTCAGAGCTGTGGAATATTAAATCAGCCATGTTTCCTCACTACATCTTAGCCTTTCTTACTCTCAAGTGTACATACACCACAGGTTATATGCTTCATTTTAAAATACAAAAATGTGAAATAATTGGCTATTGTATCGGTTATCGGCCATGAGAAGCAGGTAATCACGGTTATCGGTATCTGTTGAAATAAATCCATATTGGTGCATCCCTAGTAATAGTGGTGGTAATATTTTGGATACAGGGTTGTTGAGGGCTGTTACATAGTGCATATTAATACACAAAGCCAACAAGCATAAACAATGACATGAGGAATTCTGCATAAAAACTGAACTCCATCAAACAACAGGGTGACCTGCAGGCATTAGAAAGGAGCACAGACATGTCACCTGTAACAGAATAATAAGTGGTGACCTCACATGCTTCTGTTCTGTTGATGAGATAGTTTCATCCTTAAATGTTTGATTACAAAAATATCCCTGAATTCACTATTCAGACAAGTAGAACAGCTCGTCATAAATGTCACATATTTATCTTTGTGGTTGAGATGCGCACACACACACACACACACACACACACACACACACACACACACACACACACACACACACACACACACCCCATCATCATCTGTCCATTTCCATATTTCAGATGGCTGTTATTCAATCTATGTAAATTACAAGTGCAGTAAAAAAAAACCTTTTAACTGTGGAATGTATTGTTTGACTCCTGACTCACTGAGCAAAAACAAAAAGGAACTGTCATATTTTGCTAATTCTTATCACAACCAGTGATTATCTGTCTGTTGAAACGGGTCGCCCTCCACTGCAGCGACACTCAGCCCGCTGCATGTGTGAGCAATATCCTGCCAGGAGTGGGAGGCGGAGGAGCAGCAGCAGTGGTCTGCCTATTAATTTTAGACTTCTGTTTGTTTAGAGAAGCAGGTAACCACACAGTTTCATTATTAAGCCAAGGTTCATGTGAGGTAAAACTGTTTATTGCCCTCCTATAAAGGCTGCAAAACATTATTTCAAGTTGTTACACATTCTGGTGAATCTCCACTCTTGTTTTATTTTAGAACTACATATATTTTGGAGCTGAGCAGGTGGGCCGAAGGTGATTATATTCCATTGTTGATATCCATCACCAGGAAATTGACAAACCTGGATTACTCTTATCATTGTCCATTTATCCACATTAAAGGCAGAGTGCTATCTACTGACAATGCTTTAATACTCTCATCCATTCAAGCTTCCTTTTCTCATTATAGTTACATTACATGTTTCTTAATTTTTTTGCCACTGTCAGAATTGTTGAAATTAATTTTGAGATGTAGAATAAAATCAAAGCATTTGATGTCTTATCTGCACAATCTGCCTTCAAAGAGGAACACAGACAGATCATTTTGATATTTTACAGAACGTTTAAAATATTAATAAGGATTTTTACTGGAACTTGTGGCCACACAAATACAAACCATGCTGCATTGATTTGTGTTTCCATTAGCAGTTTATGCAGCAAGTTGTGCTGAGTCACGCCCAAGATACACCATCTCCAAAGTCGGGTCAAAGCACGCCCAACCATCTCCCTGAGGGTTGCAGTGACGTTGGGTGGGATTCGATGTCATTCAGGGACAATTCAGCATCATCTCATCTCTGTTTTTCAACCATTAAGTGGTACATGTTGAGCAAAATCCCAACAACAGCCTGAAAATCAATGATGAGAACACTGCTGGCTATAAACAACTACTGCACAGTGCAACAGTTGAAAGTGCTAAACATGGCACTGCTTTTAAACGTCAACTCAATACAAGCGCGTCATCGGCTAAAGACACACCTTTAAGCTGGTAGCTATGTTGTACTGAGATGCTAATCCCTGCTGTACTGCAATGCCTCTGCTGTGTCAAGTCAAACCAAGTCAAGTCAAGCCAGCACATGTGTATGGAAAAGAGGCTTTATGCTTCATAACTGTGATACCACATTTATCATTTATATACTTTATGCAGGCAATTTTATGTCAGATGCACAAGAAGACAATTTAAAGAACTATAGTTCTCATCTTACTCATGCTACTACAGGAACTGAGAGCCAAGAACTGGGGTTACGCAAGTAACCTAAAGTTATCCTGTGGCTGCTGGTGGACAGAGGGGAAAGTAAAAAAATGCACCAGCTGCATTCAGTGGGGTAATTATATAATACACAGGGCAGACTTTATGGTACTGTGTTGCATTTTCTCCACTGGCAGGGAACACCAGAGCTCACTTTATCACATTTTCTCCATTTTAAGGGCACCCTAAGGGACAAGCTCATGTTTTATTTGCTCTGGCAGATGCATCTGGTCCCCCTCCAGTTCAGACAGATTTCCAGCTATCTGGCATGGGTCAGTCCAATCATAACTGTTTATCTAGTACAGAGCGGGTTTGATATGATGATATGAAGCCTGGATACTTCACTACAAACCTCCAGGTGTTTTTATATGACACCAGCTGATGTCTGATCATGCTGTGAATTCACTGGAAGCAACTGTTGACAATCTTATTTCACTGGTTTCACAACAAAAGGAAACACACAGATAAATGTACATGATACAAAGTAGCTGGCCTGCAGTAACGTGTAGACCTACACACAGTAGCAAACTGCATTGCAGCAGTCCAGTCCTACTTCAGTTGCAGAACTATTTGTGTTGGTGGAGCCAAATAAATCATTAAACTAACAAACAAACCAGAATCTGTAGTCACAATCTGCTGTTAACTGATAAATGGCACTTCTAAGTCTTGTACAAAAACAACACCACACATGTAATATTGATGAAATATGTGTTGACATCATTTTTGCCTCACCCACCCTTGTGTTGAGGACACTACGCCGAGCAGAAACCTAGCTTAGCAAAGAGGAGAGCTGTTGAAGTATTTTTGAAAACAACCGGGACGGCTGCAGCAGATTTTCTGTTGAAGTACTATTTCCAAATTCTGATGGCAAAAAGGCAACGCTTGTTCACAGACATACTGATGCTGCACCACCTCAGCTCATCTCTGCATGTTGTAGTCTGTTTGCATTCATGCTGCAACCAATGATGATTTTCATTGTCGGTTCTTCTATTGATCATATTCTGGAAAAATTGATGACTTGTTTGCTCTATAAAATGTCAGTCAGTGTTTCTAAAAGCCCAATTTAACGTCTTTCACTATTTTGTTCTGTCCACAACCAAAAGATATTCAGTTTAATTTCCTAGAGGAGTAAAGAAACCAGAAAATATTTAGATTTTTTTTTCTTAAAAAATTATTAAAAACAACTGATTATCAATTCAGTTGGCAATTAATATAATAGTTGACATCAACTGATTAATTGTTGCAGCTCTAGCTTACATGTGTCCGTTGCTCAGCGCTGCGTTACATCTTTCATCGCTCTGATCGTTGCAGTTCTATCCGATTGCGCTGAGAGGCATTTTGGTCTACTCCTGTTGAAAACGCGCCTTGGATATTAAACATCAACCGTAAGGTTCCAGACTAATTGTATTTGCTAAATGCCACTGTACATCCTGGCCTCAATGAAGATTTTTTTATCTTCTTATGAAATAAATTAGGTGATTGCCTTTATTTTTCTTATTGTATTTGTCTCTCTCCCTCTCTCACTGGTGGTTTCCAGACCATTTATTTGTGCATGTCATCTTTCTTTACTTTTATCTGTGACACTGTGCTGTTTGTTTTACAGGTGTAATGACAGAGCTTGTACCTGTGAAAAGTCTCCTCTGTATCACGATGAAGCAAGTATTAATTATAAGTTTAATTAGATGTTTCATGACATAATGTGAAATTTAAAAAAAGGTGCAGGTACACAAAGGAACAAGGAGGACATTAGCTCTGTTGCCAGAGGAAAGTATTGGCATTGTGTGTTTCTGCAAACTAAGGATACATTACATTTGTTTTGTTTTTTTACACGTATCATATCAATATTTCTAAAGTACCAAGGTATATGAGCTGACTTTGTCATCTGTGGGTGGAGAAGATGGTGGATGGCGTGACACCTAAACGAGATGCCTGCCAAGCTGCAGACCACTGTTCGAAATCAACAAACGACAAAACGAGTTGTTTTTCTTGGCGAGTCATGTGTTGTGTTTCCAGCGGCTTTTTAGGCACCAAACGTGGGTGATTTGTGCCAAAACATGATGTTTTCTACCCAGAGCCAAGTGGTTTTTGTGCCTAAACCTAACCACACATTAACCACAGTGTTGTTGAAATGTTACGTTTCTACACATGCACCATAATAACGGTGCAACAGTAACCTATCTGTGGTTTGCAGAAGCATTTATTGCCATTATATTTTGTGGCAATTGGGTTGGAAATAATCTAATTTGGACCTGCTCAGTATTCTGCTGTTAATGGGTGATTAATTATTGACACGCTCTCTCTCTCTCTCTCTCTATAAAATGTGGTTCTGCAGTAAAATATTTTAAATATTTCAAGCTCATATTTTCGAGCAACATCTTTCTTTAATTAGGCAAACAAGATGAGAGAAAAAGAAAATGTATTGATTAAACCAGCAAGATCCTTGAAAACCACATTTGAATATGAAGTGTTTTCAATAGCTGCCATCTTTCAACTAGTTTAGATGGAGAAGCTTCAACAGAGCCAATTACAGTGAGAGGAGAGAGTGGGCTGCAGAGGGTGAACAAATGATTCCATTTGGCTCCATTAGTAAACCACTTTCACCCTTAACCTGGCTTTTATTTCTCTCCGTCATCATGTTGTTGTGTGCAGACAGCAAACACAGACAACCATGGCCAAAATCAAAATGACATCTTTTATTTGTTGGCAGAAAAATCTGGAACCAGCCTAATGCGCCCAAAGAAAAATCGTTCATCAACGTGTTCATTTATTCTGGTCCTGCGTATTCTGATGTTTTTCTTTACCTCCTCTGGGGTCCTTGACAAAGTGCAAAGAGCCGGCACAGCAGCATCTGCAGTGTATATTCAACAGAGAGCTGAGAGCCTCTGAGTTTTGCCAATACAAGCGACTGACCTTGCAGACCTGCAGTGATTTATGTTCTGAAAAACACAGTCTTTATCCAGGTAACTGCAGCGTTCAGGGAAATGTTGAGAGCAGAGGGCATGGCTGTAGGTTTCAAAGTATACGTGTTGGGCTCTCTTCCTTTGACAAGCAGTGAATTTCTTCTTCACTTTCTCCATTCTCGTCCCAACTTATCATCAGCTGTGAAACTGAGCCCTTATGAGCGAGGTGCACCTGCCCGTTCAACGGAATCAAAGACAATCAAGTCTGATTGTTCACTGATTACAATGAGGTGATTGCAGAGCCTTTTTTTCTGACATTTGCATAACACGTGAAAAACACACTTAAAGGTATAATGTTTGTCATTTTGTCAGGTTTTCTGTGTTGTAAGATCTGAGGCATGTGCTCATATGATGGAGCTGACTAACTCTGATGTGGAACAGAGAACAGAATGATGGATAACAAACTGTTTCCCCGGTGAGGACTAACCTTAGCAGGGATCAGAAATGGTACAATATAAGAAGGTAACCCCGGTGTGCTGCAGGTGGAATTACACTGCAATCATCTTGATGTTGTGTACTGATATAATAAAAATATCTGCGGGAGTGTTGAAGCCAACCTTATTTAGAGACCAGTGTGGAGACCAACACATTCCCATACCTAGACAACAGAAGAGGTTGTTTGGCAATGATTTCCAAAACGAGATATATGACTGTTGGAGAGGACCAGCATCTGGCTCTCATACTTATAGACCCTTTTACTGTTCGTAAAAAGTATGACGGTTTTTGGTGGGCGGGGCTTAGCTGGAGGCAAAACAATCCTCCACAGACATTAGCTAACGCTAGCAAGCAAGTTCTGTTGGTTTGTTTTACACAATGGAGGAAGCTGATGTGAGTGGTGCATTCAGAAATTCTGAGTGCTAAAGTGCACCCTGGCACAAACTGGACCATTCACAAATTCGTGCTGTCAGAGCGCTGTCTGAATGAACCATTCGGATATCCAGAGCACTGCACTCTCAGAGTGGCAAAGCACGCTCTAGGCACTCTGTCTGTGGAGACGGAGCAGCAGAGCGCTGAGTGGACTGAATGTGTGATTAACTTAACTATTCTTTAATTCATGTAGAAATATAAAGCTCAGTTTCTTTACTTGCATAAGTAAACACTGATCAACAGGACCAGACAGCAGGATGGTTGGCTCTGAGGTTGATTACTTTGCCAGTCTTACAAAGAAGGACGACACTTAAACGGTTTGCTGCATTTTGTTTTTCTATAGAAGGTAACGTTAGCTAATGTGCTAAAAAGTTAGCGTTCCAGAGAAATCCAATCTTCCTCTTAATAGCTCCCCAGTTTCTGATGAGGTGGACATGATAACCCTTAATACACATAACGTTCTTCATCCCTACAACAGGAAATACTTTGTCCCTAACCTGATATGAAGTGTGCGCTGCACATGTGAGCATTTTTTAAGATGGCCTCCGTTCAGTCATTTCATCTTGTCGCATTTAACCATGGTGGTGTTTGTTTTTGTTGATGGGCAGTGGCGGCTGGTTTTGAGCCATGACTCCTTCTATTCTGGCTCCCAATAACACAACAAGACCACATTTTAAAACTCCCATGTAGCCTACAGCCCTGTGGGGGAGAGGCAGGTTTTGCCTCCAGCTAACAAACATCATTGTCATTGTGACGTCTATAGAACTGGAGTTACATCTAGTAACTACTAACATTTTTTAAATGAGTAACACCAACAACCAACAACTTTTACCAATGAGTTTTCAAATCTTTTCCATAATATTTAACCCTATTTAAGCAGTCTTAAATAAGTAACATTAGCCCAACATAGTGATGATAGGGCACACTAACGAGCCTCCCTCTCTGGAGTGCTTCAACAGGCATTGTAGCAAAAATTTTCCATGGAATATGGAATGAAACACCTTTGTGTCTGCACGTACAGTAGACAGAAAGTGGCAACATTAACTGGCCTGGCAGCAGCAGGCGTGAAGTATGTGCCAATGCTGGCAGTCTGTTTGGCAGCCTTTTGGTTGTCCCAATGCTCTTTCCCTTTAGCATGGCTGACCAGAGTCACTTCGCCATTGTTTACCATTGTCAAATATTTTGGTCCAAAACATACATCCAGCATGGCGAGCATCTGCCTCTCTCTTGAGCCATGTATTATATTTATCATTCCAAAGCCATACATCATTAAACACACACTTCCCAGGTATTTGCAGATGTACAAACTGCAAGAGCTTCCTAATTATACTCACTTGTTGGACATTCCCATCACCAACTAGCTGCAAACACCAATTATGTAATAGCACAGATTTCCACAGCCACGTGGTGTAGCACTAGGTTTTAAATTAGTGATAAAAGGAACAACTTTTCCAGGAATTTCATGACTGTGGGAATCCTGTAAGCACCAAAACAGCGTGGTTAGGTTTAGGAAAATAATGTTGTCTTGTGTTTAAATACGCATGTTTGTTACATAACTTAAAGGCATATTACACAGGATTATTTGCTTACTTCTTGTAAACACAACTTTCAACTTGGCTGCTCCTCTGAGCCCGAGACAGCAGTAATGGTTAAGAAAACTGGAGAGTGAACTACAGAGGGAGCGGCGTTAATGAGAACAAAGCAGTGAATAAGAGAAATAAAACATTATTTTCTGATTGTTTCACAGCAGTTACTTTTCAAGGCACACATCAACCCACCCACACCTGCTGATTTGCTGGATTTTGTGTGTATTCAGCTGATGTGCATACCTCATCCTGTCTGCTTGGTTTCTCTACTCTGTGTGTGTGGCTCAACCTCGCCCTCATTTAAACAGACACACAGACCTGCAGCATGCATCTACAGAGCAGAGGAAAGAGACGTCTGGCTGCTAGGTTTTTATAGCATGCCGACCTTGCACTGCTATTGGCTGGGGGCTACACATCACTACCCAAAGGCTGACACCCAGAAATGTCCAGATCAAACAAAAATAAGAAGCAAATAAGAAAGTCCAGGCAGAGGGCAGGGTCTCTGCAGATACAGACACTGCCACACACTGCTAGGGGGCCATAAGTCATGACTGAGACGGATTACTTGAGTCGCTACGTGTGAGTCTATATACTGTTTTTATTGTATATAGCATGCCTGTAAGTTACACTCCTTTCCTTACATATGCCTCAAAAGATAACTTAAGCATGTAGGTTGAAAACAGGCAACCTTGACTTTTGGTTTCACACGGGACATGACCAGCGGTCTCCCGGATCAAAGTCATGTGTTTGTTTGACGCATCCACCTCAACCTCTTCCCTACGCCTACTCTGTCGCTCTTTATACTACATCACAGACTTCCTCCTTCCGTCACAATAGCTGCAGCCACTAGGAATCACAATAAACAATAAATGTAAAAATGGGTCGTAATAAGTTGCTGTACAAATGATTTATGGTGTCCTATTTTAGGGGAGGACAGTCTCATGACAACATCACCTGGCCTCCTCCTGTGCTCCTGTCATAATTAGTATGCCTACTGGAAAGCACTGTCACTTGAACTAAAGAGATGGTGTTTGGGGGCACTTGCTGAAATGACTGATGATGGCATTCGTCTTCGGAGGACAGTCTTGAAAATAATCAGTAGACTAAGCGACAAATAAAACACTGGCTAGTTTGAGCTGTATCCTCAATGACTGGAAACATACCTCACATTGAAAAACGTAAAACTGTGGGTAGTGTTGTTGCAGGATTGTTTCTTGCTTTCATTTTTGGCTAATCTACACTGGGTGCACTTCATCGTCTGTTCTATGTGAGATATCGAGCTGTGTGTGTTTTAATTTTCTGTGAAGTGGATGCAGAGCAAAGAGACTGCTGACCTGCACAGCGCCATTAAACACAGACCTGGAATACATACTGCAGGGGAACCTAACCAGCAGTAAATGTCAGCTGATGAAAAGGAATGAAATAGGTTATATCTTATCTTAGCCTTGACCCCTCCTGCGCCTTACAGAGAGGGCTAAATGATAAACATTTACAGTCCCTCTCATGCTGAGGCAGTGTGCATACATCAGAGTGTCGGATCTCTGTCTCTTCTGTGTTTGCCTGCCTGGGACTCAGCTGGATGCCATTTGCATCTTGGTGCTGATCAAAAGTTGATTCCAGAGCCAGAAGGACCATTACTGTAGACTAAAACACTATGCTGCACTGCAGTGGCTTTACACAGCTTTATCACCACTGTTCCCAGCATTAAAATAAAGAGCATTCAACGCTCATTAAAAGACAAATGTCAGGAATAATTGTGCGTCTAATTAAAGGGCACTGTTATCAAATTAGCTTCATTTGCACCATCTACTAAATAGACCATTTAAGCAAATCAGTCTGACCGGTACAGACTTTTGAGGGAGCCCATCAGTACAGTTTGTGTGATATAAATGTTACAAACTCACCCAAATAACATCTTGTCTTAATTTATGACCATTTTAAGTCAATTGCAAAATAACAAGGATTCAGTGCTCCCCATCCACTATTCAGTCAAGGCCAAGTAGTAATCAAGTGATAATAAAAATCTCAACTAATACAATTATTTTAGGCAGTAAGCATCTTGTTCCCCTTCACTAAATAAAACACAATTTTACCGCAGGGTTTAACAGGCTACAGACTCATTCACAATCAGGCCAAACCAAAACATGTCTTTTTAGTATCAAATCAGAGCTCTTACACGGTCGCCAGAAAAA
Organism: Cephalopholis sonnerati; assembly: GCA_019142605.1. Taxonomy (NCBI): domain Eukaryota; kingdom Metazoa; phylum Chordata; class Actinopteri; order Perciformes; family Serranidae; genus Cephalopholis; species Cephalopholis sonnerati. The sequence goes on from JAGQAX010000017.1 coordinate 39,337,941, forward strand.
CTGTGGGCACTGTATGTTTCTGCAAACCACAGATACGTTAGATTTGTGTGTTATTTGTACAGATACTTTGATAATGTTTTGGTTAACATGAGGTGATGTGATGAGAGATGACCACTTGGTTATGGTTAGGAAATGATCATGTTTTGACTTAAAATACCTGGTTTTAAGGGCACAATCTTTGCTGGAAATACAGCAATGTCTTGGTAAAAAACAACCACTTTTCATGGCGCCATCACCGCTAGAAAAAAAGCAACAGGTCCCTAAAAAACACCCACATTTGGGAAATACTTAAATTAAACAGTGACTGGTGACAAAAGAAACACCCACATTTGGGGCTAAAAAGCCGTGATGTCCTGGTAAAAAGCAATCGCTTCTCATAGCAGTATCCCGGCTAGATAAACAGCAATGGGTTGCTTAAAAACATCCAAATTTGTGGGCTGAAAAGTTGCTGGAAAAACAGCCACAAGTCTCTAAAAACACCCACATTTGGGGGCTAAATAACCACTGTAACCACTGGAAAAACAGCAACTGGTCAACAAAAAACACGTTTGGGGGCTAAACATCTGCCAGAAAAACAGCTATGACTTGGTAAAAAAGACAAACTGCTTTTCTTGGCACTATCACCACTGGAAGAACAGTGACTGGTCCTGAAAAACACCCTCACTTGGGGGCTAAAAAGTTGCTGGAAAAACAGCAATGGCTTTTGGAAAACACCTGCTTTTGATTTCTCCATAACCGCTGGAAAAACAGTGACCAGTCCCTAGCAAACACCCATGTTTGGGGGCTAAACATCAGCTGGAAAAACAGCTACAGATCACTAAAAAGCAGCCACATTTGGGGGCTGAAAAGTTTCTGGAAAAACAGCAATGTCTTTTAAAAAAACTTCTTTTTGTTGCAACAGTGATGTTCTGGTAAAAAACAGCCACTTTTCATGGCACTATTCCGGCTGGAAAAAAAGCTATAGATCTCTTAAAAACACCCACATTTGAGGGCTAAATAGCCACTTATGAAGCTCGTTTCACTGTACATGCAACTGCTGGAAAAACAGCAACTGGACCCCAGAAAAAACGCATGTTTGGGAGCTAAATATCTGCTGGAAAACCAGCAGCGGGATACTAAAAAGCACCCCTGTTTGGGGACTAAAAGGCAGCTGGAAAAACAGCAATGTCTTGGTAAAAAACAACCGCTTTTCTTGGCACTATAACCACTGGAATAACAGTGACTGGTCCCAATAATACACCCTCACTTGGGGGCTAAAACGTTGCTGGAAAAACAGCAATTTCTTTTAAAATACAACTGAATTTCACACAATTATCCCCACTGGAAAAACAGCAAGTGGTCCCTAAAAAAACACCTACATCTGGGGGCTAAATAGCCACTGGAAACACCGGAGTGACTTTCTAAAACACAACCAGTTTTGTTGTTTGTTGGTATCTTACAGAGGTCTCCAGCCTGGCAGGTGTCTCACCTAGATGACACACCCTCCAGCACAACCCTCCACCTTCTGATGACAAAGTCAGCTCATACACTACGTCACTTTAGAAACATTGATATGATACCTATGACGTGTAAATGTAAAGTACTCGTGGTTTGCAGAAACATACAATGCCGACGTTTTGTCCTGGAGACTGGACTGTACACTGAGGAGGCTTTTCCTTCCTGCTAGGCTCACAGGTTGATCGGATCCTCTCTCTCTCTCCCGTCGCCTTCCCCTGTCACATTTCATCTAACTCAAACAAAGAATAGGTCATGTTAACTGCAGAGAGGAAAAGATGCAGGAGAGGGGTGGAGAGCCCAGCAGGAACTGGCTGTTCCTGATGGATGATAGAGCGAGCCGAGGGAACAGCTCGGATTTGCATGGCTTTTGTGCACACCTGCCCCCTCACACACACACACACACACACACACACACACACACACGACTTTGTTTTTCAAAAAAGGATTAAGGGAGACATTCATCCCCCACCCCACAATACACACGCACACACACACACACACGTTCCTCCAGTTGGCAGCAGTTGTGATTATGCCTCATCATCTATGACTGAGCCTCATTCATATGGAGCAGAGTGAACAGCATCTTAAGGGCCTCTGGAGATATCCGAGAGATCAGATATCAACTGTGATCAAGGGAACTCCCGGCACTACAAACGCTGATGAATATATATTTTAATGTCAAAGACAACTTACTCTTAGAGGCAACGGCAGATGCAGAACTCCAAACGATTATCTAACATGCCTCATCAGAGTCAGTGGTGCTCGTTGCACCACAGCAGCAGTCACAGAGAGCAGACTACAGCCCCCAGAGCACAATGGTGATCCACTCATGAAGAAAATAAACATCATCACCCAGGATGTGTCTATTGAGACTTAAAATTAAGTCTTTGAGCAAAGTGAAAAGAAAATCCATCATGGCGAGCTTCATTTCACTTGCCCTGTTTTGTTTTTTCCAAACAAAAGAATTAAAATAAGTAAAATATTCTGACTGGAACAAATTTAGTTTCATTCAATATTTCAATAACTTGTTTTGCTTTGCAAACATTAATGTTTTAATAAAAAGTAAGCTGTGATTTGTGCGTTTGTTGAATGTTGTCCAAGAAAAACAAGAGCATCAGTTGTTTGTTTACATTCAAGACCTCAAGTGGCCATACTCATAATGACCCTTGTCCATCTTGAGCAAATGAGAAACTATAGACATCTCTTATGCGCATTTTAATGTATGCATTAGAAAAGCTGTACTGAAATGGCAAAATTCGGGGTGCCTAGTGGCTTAGTGGGTAGAGCAGGCATCCGGTATACGAAGGCAGTGTCCTTGCTGCCACAATGATTATGTTAGACTTATCATATGACATATGGACATGACCTCAGTGTTGTTTATAACATAAGAATGTCGCCAACATGATGTCAGAATAAAAAGCAGGGTTTTCCCAACCATAATAAGACCTGGCGGCAGCGATTCGCCCTTTTTTCCTCTCGGCCCCACGTGTTCTTGCACGAGTCAAAGTCGACACTGTGTAGCTTTCTGTTAGCCTGCAGCTGCGCTTTAGCAGTGGAAGACACACAGTCCAGACAGTCATTTACCAAAGAGCCAAAAAGTCTGTTATTGCACCTTTCAACTTCTTGATCCTCCACTCCGTAATCCCCTCAGCACACCGTCCTGCTCCCAGACCATCCACACCTGGAAGCCGGCTGCAGCACACCAGCTGGATTATGGAGGAAACTTCAGTGTTCCTGGAGCTTCATTAAGCTTGTCTATGAGTCGCAAGAGGCATCACTTGGTTTTGTTTCTGTCGGCCAAATTTTATATTAAGTCTCACACTGAGTAATTTTGGACTCCTCCTATAAAGGCACTTTATGTTGAGATATATTTTCTGGTACATACTAACAGGTATTATTTACTTTTTTTTAAATATGTAAAAAAAAAACTGTCATATTGCACTTCCAATATTCTTCAGAATTAAAATGTCGTTGCTTTTTGAAAGGGTGTACTTGCACCGTTATGCTATTTTATTATTATTTATAATTATCTTAATGACATTATATGCCACCATAGGGGCTATATAGCCGTGTAATACCTTGGGTGCATTAAGGGGGAAAATAAGGACACACATTTGTTAAAGTCCATATCCACTGCCTCAGCCGGAGTGCTCAACACCAGGCCCTGGCTTACACAAAGACTCCTTCTTTCATACTGCTGATCATGAACGATTAAAACTGACAGTACAGAAGTTTATCTCTGGCAACATAACCCCCTCCATAAAATCTTGCTTTAAGCACAATCACAGTCCTTTCCAGCAGAAAACACTTTCCTGTGTGTTCACCTGTCACAGACTAATCCCTGGAACTCTTTAATTCAATCTCCGGGATTAACAGGCCACTGTACGAGACACAACTAGCTGTATCCGTAAACCTGTTAAACCCATCTGTATAGAGCCAATCAATGTGATGTGATTGAGAAAACAGCGTCCCCGGGCTATACACACTGGACTCAGCGTCTATGAGCAGCGATCAATCTGACTGGACAGAAATACACTCTGGAACAATCCCGACCAAATCCAGGGCCACCCTCTCTGAGGTTGGCTGCCTCGGGCGATAATAAGCCCAGGATTACACAGGATATAAGAGTGCAAACTGGCAACTTGGATGAGCCAATTATTTCTCCTCTACTCACACTGACAATGAGTCTGCAGCTTCCAGCATGGCTGACCTTCCTGGAATCCTAGAAATGTCGCCTGACGTGATCAGATCCCCTCCAACCCCCATTCCCCCCACCCCTCCAGACAACAGACAGATGAAAACCAATCTGCAGATTTGTGGTGTAGAGGACTCTCTATATTTCAGGTGGGGCGGGCCTTGATAGTGGCTCCACCCTCTGTCCTTATGACACTGCTCAGGCTGTCTGATACCTGGACCTGCGACCAGTTCATCCTCTGTTCTTAGAAGAGGGAGTAAGTCCAGAGGGGAAGCATAGATAGACTGCCTTTATTGTCAGCTCACATTGTACAATGGGATTTGCAAGCAAGAGAGGCTGAAAGAGTTCATATAATAGTGCAGTCCATCTACCATCCGCCCTTCAAAATTCCCATTCAAAGCATTCCACATCACAATGCTGGAAATCTGTGATGATGTGAACCTGCAGAGGATTAATCTGTCGCTGCTGAAAATGAGAAGCCATCTATCCTTTCTGTTGGGAGTGACTCTCAGTGCCCTCTAAATCCCTCAGGGAGGCAGAATATCCCAGTGATCTCTATCCTTTCTAGAAACCTGCTGCAGATTACTCTCGTCTAACTGACTAATTCAGCTCTGCTGAGCTGGAGCCACAATAACAGAGCAGTTTTTGCTCCTCATTACAGACTCAACAATAAAAATGCATTTTATATGATGAGCAAGTGCTGAACCTAATTCATAAACACACACGCTAAATCTTTTAATCAGGAGTTTTAAGGAGACGAGATGCATACAGATGAGTGTGTCCATTGGCTGACCAACATTAAAGGAGCAGGAAAATGCAGCCCAGTGGTGTAAGGTCGCTACGACAGGCTCCAGTGCACACTAGTAACTAGTTCAGACCAGTCGCCAGAAGAAACTGTTGGTATTGCACGTTTCTATAAACCATGAATGTTACATCTATATGTTTCATCTGTATGATATCAACATTAAAAAAGTGATGTAGTACATGAACTGACTTTGTCATCTGGAGGTGGAGGGGATGGTGGATGGAGTGACACCTAGGTGAGATCCCTGCCGAGCTACAGACCTCTGTAAGAGATCAACAGTTTAGCAAGTCATTGCTGTGTTGTCTGCAGTGATAGTGGTTTAAAAAGCGGGTAGTTTAAGCTGATGATCTTTTCCTAACCACAACCAAGTTGTTTTGGTGCTTAAATCGAACCACATGTTCACTGCAGCATTGTTGAAATGTTTAGTTTCAAAGTGTCCGCTACTTAATAACGTACAAAGTGCATCCATGGTTTGCAGAAACACACAATGCCGACATTTTTTCTGGCAGCTGGGTTGACACACCGCTTGCTCAGCTCATCAGTCTTGACAAATGTTGCACCTGAACTGGCCACCGTATTCCATATCATACTGTCACATGATCAAATAGAGATTTGACCAAGCGGCAAACTCTGAGGCTGGAAAATGAAGCCAATGTGCCAAAAACTGCAGTTCATCAAATGGCCACTAGAGGCTGGCTCCAAAACAGAGTCAATCCCCCTAGACACCTCTGTAAAAATGCCCAACTTTAAAGCCAAAATAAACATGTTTACAGCCTGGGGGAAAAAAGGTTTTAGTGTGTATTGCTAATTTTAACATTCATGGCAACTGTACGGAGGGCTGAGTTGTTTAACAACTCATTTATGTTTGATAAAGCTTACAATTACTCATATTAAAGGGCAGGCCGCTTTGAGTGAAAGGCTGTCTGTCGATACTGTCCCCGGCTTCTCAGTCGGATCCACCACTCACTCCTCCACAGCTCCACCCTCTCGTCCAAACATGGTCACTTCTAGCTCCAAAAACCAAGTTGGCGACGACTGAAGAAGCAAACTCGAAGCAAATTGGGAGTCCAAAAACCGATGTGTGACGTCACAGTAACTACGTCCATTAATTTTATAGTGTATGTACTTCACATTATACGACACCAACATATATGTTACACAGCAATCTGCACATGTGAATTGAAGTGTTAGTGTATTGTTTACTGTAAAATAGTCATACCAAAATAATTATGAAAAATATATAAATCAAATCCCATTTTATTATAAAACTGTAGAATTGAAGAAAAGGCAGTAACCAATATTTCTGCACAAACATGCCAGCACAAAATGTGCGTGTGCCCCTGTCAGAAAGATTCACAATTGGGCTTGAATGAAAGCCAAGAAGGTCCCCTTTAAAATGACACCAAACACAATATTATAAAACACTGAAAAATGTCCTGACCATGAGCCTAAACCAGGATATGCACCAGCATCTAAAATCCTATTCACTTTAGGGGGTGGTTACTGTGACACAGCTGCCACTCAGGAATGTCTATCATACCAAAATATCATCTACAGAAATAAACATTTTCGTTTTGCCATCTTAAGTGGTACAAAAATCTGGTCTGGTCTGACCTATAGACTATATGCACAGATCCTGTTCTTAACTAGGGACATATCCCAAATAAGGACATTGGTTAATGTC